>JAVJIX010000154.1:175000-885000 GCA_036785185.1 Paratrypauchen microcephalus | reverse complement strand
AAAATGGTCTTATCTCAGCACATATACAGTATATTCTATAAGCTCTTGAGGTCAAAGTAAGTCTAATTAGAAAGCATTTTATTGTCTGATAATTCAGAAGTGCACGTTAGCATGCTAGTTGTTAGCGTTTCCGCCTTCTGTTTCTCTGGAGCTGTGAAAAGCTCTTATAAACTAATCGCAGTGAATAATTAGGCTGCTCGAAATGCATAAGATTGGTGATGATTGGGTCATTCCAGAATTGGAGGACATTTTACGTCCCACCCATCAAATATTAACTCATCCACATACAAAATACTAAAACATACAGTTTCTGAGTGAATTTACTTGTCCTGAGACCAAATCTAAAAAAACTAAGAGAAAAGAATGCTTGAAAATACTTTGTAAAATACCAAATAAGTCTGGAATACCCCCCAAAATGCCATTTTCCTCTTGTCCCACCCCTCTAATGGCCATATTGAATCTCAAATAAAACAGTTAAAATTGAATTGAAATTTCTTGTTTTTTCTATAATTTGTTTCATTGCCATCTCTTGTAACTGTGGAACATTTGTTTTAATAGACATAATATTTCAAATAATAATTATTATTCATGGAACATGTGTCCCACAACCTGCACCAACCCTGTTACCAGAACATTTTTAGTCTGGTAGAAGAAGAAGAAAACAGAAAACCACATGATCCCCTGGACTTGACATCATCAAACAGTTTTCCAAAAGAATGGGCAGAGCAAAGGTTTATCTTCTCTTCTATTTTTCATATTTTTATAAAACAGTTAACCTTGATTGAATGTCTCACTCTGCCTCATGCAACCCTGTTATGCAAATGATCAGAATAAGACAGTTATTATTATTATTTTCCTTTACGTATTTGTATAAATAAGTTTTTCCTCTTGATTAGTAATAACAGCTAAACAGCTTCTATTCCTGAGATAAAGCGAACATTAACGCGATTTTGCAGCCCTGTTACTGTGATTAGAGTAAATAAATAAATAAACCAAATAAATCATGTAATAAAATTTTTACCATTGACCGTAAGCTGAGCGAATCAAGCATTTGGTAGTTTATTACCTATTATTGATGAATATGTAGCAGAAAATCAGAAAAGTGAAGGTTTATTTTTCAAGAATTTTAGAGCCAAAATATCCTCCAATTCTGGAATGACCCGAATAACTTCAGATCACAGCAAACATGTTTTTAAGATGGTAAAAATCAGGTACAATGCTTTTAATATATTATATGAATTGATATGCCTGAATCTATGGGAAATGTGTAAATTTTTGGGTGTTTTTGGGGATGCAGCAGGATGGAGGATGGGGTCAGTGTCAATGGCCGCCTTGTCCCGGTACTTTGTGTGTTTTGTTAACACCGCCAACCAGGCTTCAAACTTGATCACTGCTTGTGCAACCAGAATTAGAGTCTCTTGTGTCAGAGATTGTCAGCTTGTTGTGAGGGGCTCTTGGACCACCCTGCTACGCCCAACGCCACCTCACACCTGGACAGCACGCAGGACAGGAGCCCCCTCAACCTCCCGTTTAAACAAATATGACAGCGTGCTCCGATAATCACTGCACTGGATCATTGCATCTGTTAATTATTGGACTGGTTATATGAAAAGACACATTCATTTTTCAAAAGCTGCTGTCTGCATGATGCCTGTAGCATTTCAGTGAGTGATGGTGTATTCAGATGTTGGCTGTGACTGGGGTTTGGCGTGCTGCATTGAATGAAGTCATCTTGGAAGTTTAAATGGAAAAACAATACTCAATGTGCTGCATATCTGCTGGTTCTGGTAGCATTTGCAGGGGGTTATTGTCAAAGTTGAATGGAGTAGTTGAGATCTGTGCTGAATTAAATGCTATAGATTGAAACCGTAAATTAATTTCTGGTTAGGCTACTTTTGAACATGATTCTGGCCCTGGTCCTTGCATTTACCTCTGGCTGGTTGCAGTGACAGTATAAAAATAATAAATAAAAATGTGTGACTACTTATGCCACTATTTCCAAGTCCACTCTGCCTCGTTTTGCTGCTTATAATACACCAGTGGCTTTGTGGCGCTCCAATGATAAAGCAATCAGAATGGTGCTAGTGATGGGCTGTCCTATACCAACCTCCTTGTGCTTGCAGGAGAATTGGATACATATCCTAAACCAGTTCTGAAAATGGTGGAGGGGAACATATGGGGACCATATTGGTGGCAGTGTTTTGATCCCAGAAGAATACAACACGATTTAGATGTGGTAGGGCCTGCGTTGTTTCTCTTTTAAGGCATGTCAGTTGTCTTCCTCGCTTGGGGTTATTTGAGCAAAACTCTTTTTCTGCTTTGTCACCGTTCAGTGATTGACATGCCGATGGTCTTCACACACGAATGAGTGCATGCAAGCTCTTTGAGATGAGAGCACCAAACTGTCCACAGCTCTTTCTACTCTAGTGGTTAGCACACAGACGTTTGTCCCTGTATCCAGGCTTTTTCCACCTCCTATCTATTCTAAGGACTGTGCGCACTTCAAAGCCACCACAATGTGTCGGCTTTCTCTCACGATTTGTCTCTCACACACGTCTTCTCTCTGCTGTGCAAACCATGCACAAACTGAAACACATTGGACTGTTAGAGATTCACTCTACATAGTCTTTGATCACTTTTGTATGGCTAGCATTCCACCCCAAAAGAGTCCAAATATACTTTGGACATTGAAGAGTTAGTTACCATGTATCCATTGTACAAGTTTTGACAGACAATGTCTGAAGCCTCAACTGATGAGCGAACACCAGATTCATTGCATGTCAAAATATACTGTGTGATTCTTTCCACACAAACTGAAGTAAAGACAGAGCAGATTCACATCTTCATCTCATTGCCTGCTCCTGTCATGTTTATGCACTGTTCTTTTCTGCAGGATGCGTGCGTTCAAAGGGACCACAGAACAAATCAGAGGCCCTCCCAGTGCACCGATGGCCTGTCTCTCATTTCACATGGAGATTGAAGGCTCTGGGCGTGAGGATCAGGGGCCGCCTTGGGGCCTCTGTGTTTCCACCGCATGGGAGCCGGACCGTGGCGCTCACCAAACGGCAAGCCCACCACAAGCAGCTCTTCCTCCTGATGTGTCTGCAGAGAGCAGTTATGGGAAAAGCCCCACAGACCGTACTGCAGCCCTTGTTAGCTCAAGGTCGCGTGTGTGAGTCCACTGCGTGTTCTGGGTTTGGCTGCTTTTGAAAAAGAGAGACAGAGATCATAAAGACTGTGAGCGTGGGGAAGAAGGGACTCCTGACGTTTCCTGAGGAGCAGAACTAAGTCAAAACTGATCCAGGACACCAGATTAGACCAACTCTATTTGATTAATATCTGTATAATATTACATTGTTCAAGAAAATAATGATGAAAAATCAATAACATAATCAGACTTAGGCTCACAATAAATTATTTTGTGTAGAGATGAGATTGTAGTGACCAAACGCCCAATCCGTGTCATTAAATTGACAATGTTATTTTGAAGCAATTAGCATTTCAGTTTAAGGATTTCTAGAAAGGCAAAACAATAATACAATAAGAGAAATTACTTACACCTAACTGAAAATCACTGTTCATTTTGAATATCCATGTGGTCTAATGTTTATGATCTAAGTGAAGTGCCAAGTAACAAAAGTTAAGTAACCTTACTATTGTTGGTGGTCGTTTGATAGCGGCTATAATATCCACTGCCACGCTCTCTCTGGTTTATCCACAAATAAATGGGGAACAGGCCGGATATTTCCTCTTCTATTTTGTGTCTCGTGAATTATATGTTTGGCTGAGACCAGGGCTTTCTGCTGCTGTGATGTAAACAGCATGTGTCCTGCTGTTGTTTTGAGCTGCTTTGGTTTGATAGTTACAGCTTACTGCCGCTTTGCACACACTCCTTTATTTATTTGCTCTTTCTTCAGAAATATGTAGAAAGCTCAATCACATAGGCTATATTACATACGGAGGCTAGTTCTGCAATACAAATAGTAACAAATAAAATAGTAGTCTTATATAGCACTTTCCCAGACACACATAGAATTTTGTAAATGACTCACTTTGACACTCAAATGTTGCCCTGGGGTAGACTGACAGAAGCGTGGCTGTCACTCTGCGCCATCGGCCTGCCTCAAGACTGGGCACCTGGTATTCCCCCATCCAAGTACTAACCAGGCCCAAGCCCAACCCGTCTTAACTCCCAATATCAGAGTAGGTCAGGCATTCTCAAGGTGATAAAAAAAACATGCGACCCCAGGGCACATCATTTTTATCAGAGAACAATACAGTGACACCAAATAACAATTACCTGCATCTGTCCAGATTTTCCTTCTATATTTAGTCATAGTGAACGTGCTGTATATCTCCAGTGTCAGTCTAAAGTGGCTCTTGACTTTGCTTAGCCTCCTCTTATGTTTTAAGTTAAGGCTTCTTTCTGTAAAGTTGTTTAAAGTGTTTAAAGTGAGGGCGGGCTCTGCTCCTGAAGAAGGATATGTGGACTTAAGGATCTGTGAAGTGGAGATGGCAACAGCAGATCCATTTCAAATACAAGTTTTACATCGGAGCCATGTTTCTAATCTTCCCTCTTGTCCGTCTCTTTGTAGGCCTGCCTTAAGCTCCTCAGCATCTCATGGAGGGCATGGCCATCATAACCAAAAGGACAGCACATGGGCCTGAGTGACATCGACACTGATGGCAGGAGCAAGCGCAGGCAGCACTGTGACTCCATTCATGTGGTAAAAGCAGAGATTACCACTTGATCCAATAGAGTGGAGAGGAGCGAACCGGGCCTGGGTCAGATCTGATTCTGATTAGGTCCGTGTTGCAGCAGGAATAATACAGCCACCTCCCCCAAAGCCCCCTGATTGTTTGTGTGTGTGCGTGAGCCTGCGACCAAACCACAGCCTGGTGTCCTTTACAGAGTGAGGGGTCTGCTCTGATGGTTCAAACACAGCGCATGGCCCCCTCTTCAAAAGGATCCCCAATCATCACACTCACTTACAGCCAACGGCGCATGTCACTTAATGTGGAGCACACTATTCATCAATTATGGTGGGCTCAGGGGCCATCAATGTCCCACCACAGAGTAGTCTGGTGTTGTGAGTGAAGCACCCCCCTCAGACCTCATAGGCCCCATATGCTGGAGAGCGCCAACTCACACAACATGTCACGAGAAGATGGTTATCTTGTTTAAGGCTGGACTCCTGCAGTGTTTTTTTTTTTAAGTTTCCAAGATTAGAATGAATTAACGTAACGTATCATTAACGTATCATCATGACACACTCCCTTTAGGCTCACTTAGCTGCAGATGGGCATTTTAAAGAAATTCTACAAAAAATATATTATTATTTAGCATTTACAATCCAGGTACTGAAGTAGTTTGAGTATCTCCATAACTCATTTTTTCCTTATGGGATGGCTATTCTCATCCATTCTCAGCCTTTTTATTTTCTTCTATAAGGAGACTGTTGCCGGAAACACAGTGCAGCAGACTGGTCCACACGCCTGCAGCACAGGCACCTTCACCCTCACACAGCAGAGCATCTGTCCACTGGCACGAGAACTGAGCCGGACCAAACCATTTACTGTCAGCGCGCGCCGACATGTTGCCAGGAGCCATTAGTCAAGCCCCACTGCCTTTTGGTATTCCAGTGACAAAACGTATGTTCAGGTTGTAGCAGTGAAAATAAATGCCACAAATGTGGCGACCATATTTGGCTTTCCCTTCTAAGAGGCAGATGACGGCAGGAAGAGACCACACATCGTCTTTTCAGCCCAAAGACTTTCTCATGGAGTAAACCCAGGACTAAATCCTGAGTCCCTACCTCAGCAGCTGTGTGCTATTTTGCATTGTGAGAGGCTGCACTTACTTTTTCTACCCTTCTCAACACCTTGTTTCATGAGCCCGAGAAATGTTCTAGTCACATTATTTCTAAACTGCCTTCAATCTAAAACAATGCACATTCCCATTTATTATGTCACCATCTATAATATAACATCTTATATCGTCTTAATTAATCAAATGATAGGCAAAATAGTGCAAAAGTAAAATGAACTGTTATACATAGTTCAAATAATTAAATATGTATATTAGTTAGACAAGGATTACAATATTCCACTTAATATGTCAAACTAAATAATATTAACAATATATGAAAATAAATGAAGTCCCTTGCAGTCTGACCCCAGGGTCAGCATTAAACATAGACCCTATTTGATGACGTCTAGACAACAGTGGAAACAGTGAGGCTTATTTCAGTATATTAATAGTGCGAGGGATGTAAAATACTTCAGGGAGGTCCGAATTAATAATATCCAGCATGTGCACTGCACGTCATGCTGATTCAATTACAATCGCTTCAAGCTGGAGTCAGAGGCACTTTTTGTGTAGAAAATATAAATCTGATCATATTTATGTTCCATACGAATAGGCTTTAAAACGTAGCAAAGTTTTACTGGGTTTACAAGGTCTTTAATGAGAGGAGAAAGGAAAATGAAACAAATATAAGTCATTGCCCAGATTATACATAACAAATATTCCAATCTATTTTTTGTCAATACATTTTTAAAAATAGATTTATATTAGCTTATTGGTTACATATTGGCTGTTTATCTTGAGTTAAACTTGATCAAATTATAATAAGAATACATTCACAATCAAGTTTTGCAGAGAGAAATTTATCAATATTTGTTCAAATACAATACAGAATTGTGCAAATGCATAAATATATGTAATAAGCCTATATGATATAGGGATAACTAATAAGTATATATTTAATTAATAAAAATAAAAAATATAAATTGCAGGAAAAAAATCCCCCATATTTATCCCATATATTAGAATGATCAATTATGCAATATCCATACCATATAATTTCATATTTGATTTGTTTGTTATTAAAAATAGAATACTTGTGATTCATGCAATTTTCATATTAGAGCTGT
Organism: Paratrypauchen microcephalus; assembly: GCA_036785185.1. Classification (NCBI taxonomy): domain Eukaryota; kingdom Metazoa; phylum Chordata; class Actinopteri; order Gobiiformes; family Gobiidae; genus Paratrypauchen; species Paratrypauchen microcephalus. The sequence continues at coordinate 878,064 of JAVJIX010000154.1, read as the reverse complement.
TGTTTTTTTCACAGTCGGAAGAGGAGAGAATAAACAACTGCAGGGGCACACGCTCACACAGGAAGAAGCATGAAAACAGCAGTAATGGGAAAAAGATGAGCGGCTTACAGTCAGATCACCCAAAGAGACGGAGAGAGAGAAGACAAGAGTCCACCGCTCTACTTCAGGACCATAGCGCCACAGCTTATAACACACAACTTTTAGAATTGCACAGTGTATTACATTATAATGCCACCCGTCCAAGATCATTGATAACAACAAACAGGGTAGAATAAATCGCTCAAGAGCACATCCTGTACTGTTTTAGTGCTTTGACATTGATATAACACTTAACTTAACACATGCTTTCTATTATTTATTGCTGTAAAAAAAAAAGGCTTCTTGATACATAATAGGGGTGTGCAAAATAATCGTCATGACAATGCATCGCGATACTTTCACAATTAATTATTAATAAATAAATCAATCAATTATTAGTTGTTGTTTTTTATAAATCCTATGCACTTTTTTCTTTGTGAAAGAGTATTGTTTGTTATGATGGTAGCTACCTCCAAAATGGCAAATGTTTGAACACCATTTTTTGTTTTAGAAAAAACCCTATGCACTTTTTTTGTTATTGGTTTGGTTTATTTGTTTTTGTTATTCAATAAATTCAGTTATGAATCGAGTTGCTCAGAGTTCTGTATCAATTGAAGACACTACCCAGATACACAGCCACTGATATTTAAAGGAAAATTAACATTTTTTTTAAAATAATCTGAGCCTTCTTTCAGCAATAAAACAAGTAGTTTTACTCACCCATAGCACTTTGGTGTCACTTGGAGCAGTTTCTTAGAAGTTATGTTGTAGCCGTTCTGTTCTACTAATGATCCCGTATCCGTTAGCGTGAGTGCTCGGGGCATTACTTTGCGCTCTCCAAATAACACAAACTTTAGCACTTTTCAAATCACAGAAGATCGTTGTGTCAGGGTAGACTTTTAGTGGATTCCAAAACGGCCTGAAACCCGATATGCAGCTATAGTTTCATTTGATGACGTCATCAGAGAGGACAGTGCGCATGCGTGAACTCAGCTGTTTTGTAAACACCGCTAGTCCGAAAGAAGCTAACACCGCTCTGAACTTTACTTTTCTGTTGCGATATCGGGTTTCAGGCCGTTTTGGAATCAACTAAAAGTCTACCCTGACACAGCGATCTTCTGTGATTTGAAAAGTGCTAAAGTTTGTGTTATTTGGACACCGCAAATCAGTGCCCCGAGCACTCACGCTAACGGATACGGGATCATTAGTAGAACAGAACGGCTACAACATAACTTCTACAAAACTGCTCCAATTGACACCAAAGTGCTATGGGTGAGTAAAACTACTTGTTTTATTGCCGAAAGAAGGCTCAGATTGTAAAAAAACGTTACTTTTCCTTTAAGTTATCCTCTTTTTTTTGGTACATTTTCACTGAAGTATGTCGAATATATTGCAATGCATCGCAATAATTCAAGTATCCTGATGCATCGTGATAGTATCGCATCGCGGCATATGAATTGAATCGTGACTTCTTTGCCAATACCCGCCCCTAATACATACTGAAACATATGTTCTACATTCTGACCTCCATTTTAAATATAGATTTAACTTATTATATTTATTAAGTACAACCTCATACAAAGCGGTTACATTCGTATTAGCCTGCAACCAAATTTTATAAAGGTGCTTTTTAGAAACCTCTAATTTGATGTTTTATTTTAATATTTTTTGTCTCATTGCTCTGTTGTCAGACATTTAATATTATTCATTTGATTTATTACCCAGCTCCATAGTTTTTCTATTACACATTCTCTGGCTGTGTTGGGGCTGAATGAATGCTTCTCCAGTCACACCCCACATGCAGTAGTCCATTGATTCCTCCATGTGCAGTTCAGGAAAGACTGTGTCATCTCTGTTTATTTTCCTTTCTCTGTGCTGTCTTTTCCACTCTACAGGGCGCAACGATAACACCAAAAACCCGGAGCTGGACTCACGGCGGCTGGCCCCAAGTCCTCAAGGGCCCTTAGCACAACACAAGAGCAATGCGAGGAGACCAGCCCGACCCAACATTGCCTTAATGATGGGCCACTGGTGAGTCCCTCCAATGTTTGTGCAGATCCTGGTTTTGCTTATACACACAGGCACAAATCAACTGTCTCTACTGCTCCAAGAGAGGCTTCTGCTGTCTGCGCCTCCTCAGGGGACAAACTACACACTTTGATTTGTGACCTCGGGGCTCGGGATGAACGAGAGAGTACTTGAGAACTGCTCATGTACGTGTAAAAGAAAATACTGGTGCTTGAGATCCAAATTTTTGGACCCCACAACAAAAAACTGTGTGTAAGGAATTGGGGAAATTGCTTCTGATATTTTCCATACCCAGTGAAAGACTTATTAGAACATAGAATGGTCCATAATAATAATAATAATAAAAAAAATCAATGCTAAACTTTTATTGATACTACGAATGATCTTTTTCAGTAGTATGACGTGTGGTGAAATTAAAACAAAAAAACTGTTATGTGTTAGAATTTGAATTATATTAGAAATTGTATAATACAGAGATGGTAAAAGATTGAGGAGTTGTTTATGTAAGACCAATAAATCAATTTAGATTTTCACTCAAACAGAAACAAAAGTCTTTCCATAATTTTTCATTAAAGCGTTTCTTTTCATTGTTGTTTCAAATTTGGTCCTTAGTATCAAGATTTAGCTGGAAATTTAGTACAATAAGAACACCAGGTTAGAATAGTGGTTAAGTATCAAACTGGCAAAGTATTTTTTAATATTGATTGCTATATTTGAGTATTGTGTTCAAAGTAGTACTTGCAGTAGTCAGGTATTTTGTTTTTATCAAATATTTAACTTATACAGTCATCCTGCCCTTTGTCGTCATCACCACACATTTAAACCTAGAGAAACATTTTCCTCTCCAAAAAAGACTCATTAATTTCTACATAAAGCCAACTTCATCTTTGTACGCCGCTTTATCCATTGTGTAACCAGTGAGAGCTGAATAATATTTGGACAGGTGTTCTCCTACATACATGGACTTGAAGAGAGCAGTGTGACGTTTCATGAAGAGAGAAGCATGCAGCCTGGGTCAGTGGCATAAACTCCATTCTGCATGTGTAATCCTTGACAATAAAAAAAAAGTTTAGCACCAATTCTGTGTTACTTTTGAAACCTGTTTTCTGCCCTTCTTCTATACAACAGCGGAGCACACATCTGGCAGACAGATGTAGTTCTCACTGCCTCTCTCTCACTCTCTCTTCTTCAGGGAAACATGAGAGCAGAGCTAATTCGCTCTCCAACCTCCCACCAACCAGCGCACAGCCGGACCACCCACATTCGGAAACGCCTTGCAGTTCTCGAGGCAGGCAGAGACGACAAGAGTGAGGCAGAGAGGGAAAGAGATGTGAGGGGAGTTAGCAGGTTAGCAGTTTTAGCTGAGTATTCATTACAGCCGTGTCACAACCTAGTAGAAAGTAAAACACTCACAAAAGAATGACAAAAGAGCCAGAAGTATGCACGTCTTACTTTTAAAATTAGATATGTCGTTATCAACCCTCAAACTGCCCAAAGTTATTTTTAAGTGTATCAAATGCCAAATTATATTACAGCAAAGCGCGTTTTAAACCCCTAGCTATCTGCTTCAGACTCAGTGCCAAAGGACAGATAGTATTTATGCACCAGTAACACTTTTCTACTTTTTGACCCATAAACAAATGGAAGCCACACACTAATATTCATTTCTGTGCATAATTGCTCCAATAAACTTAAATTAAATGTTTATTTATTTCCCAGTAAGTGATATTTTAAATATATCTCCATTTCTATTCTATGACTTTTGACCATATATATATGGTATATATATATGGTATATATATATATATATATGGTATATATATGCTATATATATATGGTATATATATATATGGTATATATATATATGGTATATATATATATATATGATATATATATATATATGATATATATATATATATATATATATATATATATATATTATATATATATATATATATGGTATATATATATGTATATATATATATATATATATATATATATATATATATATATATATATATATATATATATATATATATATATATATATATATATATATATATATATATATATATATATATATTTTTTTTTATGTATGTATTTATGTATTTATTTTTTATTTATTTATTTTTTACGCTTTTTGGTCCAGGTTGAGGTACCCACCTTTTACTCTATGGTTCTAAGTCACTGTTCTTGTTTTACAAATTCCACTGACTTGTGCCCTAAACTGAAAACACAGTTTGTAACTTTTACTGTACATATTCATGTCATACTAATGACTTCTCTTAAGGTCCAACTGAGTCTTCAGCCAACAGACTCTAGAGGATAGTGCTTTTTATCCACAGAAAATTAAATGCAGATAGAGCTTTATTAAAAAACAAAGTTAAACTTATAATACTGAATTTGATGGTGACTGGCTCCACCATGTGGACATCCAAAGTGTTGCATTCAGCAAGTTAGACAAACGTTTTCTGCTCTCAGGTCATGTGTAACAATATAGTTTATTCAACAGGGCCTCCAAACTGCTGTATTTAATGTGTTTTAGTTATATATATCGTTATATATGAATGTTTCCATCACAACAATAACACCACATGTGCTACAACCAGTCCAATCATTTTCAAACAACATTAAATTATGAAATAAATACTGTCTTAAGTTCTATCATGCTCAGCTGATTGAACAGACTGCAAATGAATAAAAAATATACTGCTTTACTGTATTTATTGTACTTTATTCTGTAAAGCACTTTGAATTACTTTGTGCACGAATGGTGCTAAACAAATAAACTTGTCTTGTCTTGTCTTGCTTGTGTATATAGGACCATATTTAGAAAATTTCTACCCCTGTCCCACATTCTTAAGTAATTATAATAACAAAATAATGCAGTTAACTTCTTATTGAAGTTAATTATGCAGCAATACTGTAAAACAAGAGAATAACTTTTCAAAGTGCAAATACCACCATTTAAATGTAGAAATAAATACTAAATACTGACTGGCAGGTATCTACGAAGGTGAGGGCACTTATTGTGTAGCCTTGTATTGAACAGCAGTCGTGTTCATGACTGATTGAGGCACAGATAACGGTTAAATTCTCTCACACTAAAGGCTTAGTGATAAAGAAGCTTAGCTCTACAGCTGTTGGGTGCTCAGTAACACTGATGTTAAGGTGCATTCCATAAACAATGTCGTAACTCTGATTTTGTATTTTATTTTGTTTTCTGTGTTTTTCTTCTGCCTATTTCAGTCGCCACTGACCCGACTGTGGCCCCTACTGCCCCGCCCACTGGCCCCCCCACCAAGAGCCCGATCAGAGCCCCCAAGAGAGCCTCTCTCCTCACCATCTTAGGCAGCCTCCACACCCAGCCAGTCAGCTTCTCCCATAGCCCCCACAAGAAGGAGCGACTTTGTGAAACCTGGACATCACTACATGGGAACAGAGTATCTAAACTCAGATTTATATCTCCTATGCTATTCTCTGCCTCCAGCCTCACCGCCTCTTCGTCTTCAGAGTCCAGTCCATCTGCTTGTCTCTGTCTGAAGATCTCCCTCTGTCTCTCCTGGATCTGTTCCTCTATGTCTTCGTACAGTTGGCAACTGAAGTGGTCCACCCCGCTCTCCTTCACGACCTGATCCACTTTGTCCACCAACTCTCGGACTGCTTCATCGGGCTGTGCTCTACCTAGACATTCAATAATAATTCAATAATCTTTCAGTAGTTGAATGGACTTCAACTTTAAAGATAAAATTGTTTATTTTGAGTTATGTCACATCATCAGATGTCTTAAAGGGTTTAATTTATTAATCTATTTAACCTATATTATCATTGTGATTTGGAATTTCATCTGTGGTCCTGACCCTGTAGCTTAAATAGTATGTGAAACGGACGCACCTGGAGGACACGTATCTCATGATTGTATATGTGAACACATTTAGATTATCTAGCAGTGATACTGGTTTACAAACACATTTTAGACATACCCGGCTGTGTCTCCAACGTGTGGTAGCGGTCCCCACACCTCCTCACCAGCTCAGTCAGGTCCTTCCTCCAGTGGAGGAGGTAGTCCTCCAGCCCCTCCTCGTGATCCAGTTCTTCTGTGTGGGTGAACATCACAATGGTGTGTTTTTGGACCACGGCTTGACCCAGGAGCTTCTCGAGAACATCCAGAGCCTTGGTCTCTCCATCAGCAGGCTGGTTCAGGGGCACACACAGGAGGAAGGCGTGGGGCCCGGGGCTGGACAAGGCTAACAGTGAAGATAGTTGCCTTCTCCTGTCCTCTGGGACGCAGCCTGAACCGAACCAGTCAGTGCTGGATACTACAGTCACCTGGTAAAGTCAAGTGCTTTATTATTAGTTATTGTACATGCAAAAGTGCATCATGGGAAGAACTTGTTAACCCCACACAAAAAGGTCCCATTCAGCCTGGGAATCAAACTATGGACCTTCTTACTATGAGGCGAGAGCATTTACCACCCAGCCAGGCACTGTGCTGCCCAGAGAATATGTGATGTGAGTAACGGTCACATTAACAGCCTCCTGTCAGTATTAGGCCAACTAGCCTATTTTCTTTTATGATCAACATTATGTACAAAAATAGTCCGACCTTCCATCAACTGCACATAGTAGGCATGTGTCATGTTTTCATTCTTCTTTGACTGTCTCTGAGGCTGTGTCTGTGTCTCACCTGTCTGCCTGCAGCCTGGCCCGTGTGTTTACCACATTCTTGACGGAGAACAGCGCCGCCCTGCTGGCCCAGGATGGTGCTCACTGTGGAACTCTTCCCTGCCCCGGCCCGGCCCAGGACCACCACCCGGATCTCTGCTGCGCAATGGAAACAGTGAGCAGTGTTTCTTTATGCTATAAACTGTATTAACAGCACAGACACACTGCTACACAGGCACAGACAGTTGTTTGGTTAAAAACTTGTCATGAAAGGTGAATAAATGGACGAATCTGTTTTAAAGTAGGTGTGACTGTCTGCTCTGCTCTGCTCTATGATCAGCGCAATCTCCTATCAACAATAAGATGTATTTTCATATAAATGACATGTTATAAGTCTTACCGGACAGATTAGAAGCTGACATTCCTGGAGCTCTCTTCAGATGGGCTGTAGTGTTTACAAAGGCACTTCCTCGTTCGTGCAGGGTCCAGTGAAGCAGCTGTTCTGTTCAGCGCATCCGCCGCAGCCCTGCGCACTGAGGGCGGCGCTCTCCAGAGGCGCATTTTTCAATGGTGGTTTACAACAAGTTACACAGGTTATTTAGGCAAAAACACATTTGACTTCGAAAAATACTTGACTCAACATGATATAGGCCTAATAGTGCTCAGATGAAAGAAGGCGATCCAAAGAGAATAAGGGTGGGTGAAAAGTGAGGATGCACAAAAAGGCAAAGATCAAGTTGACTGAGAAGGTAAGCAAACTGAAAAAATAAATTAAATAATGCATAAAAATCACACAATTAATGTATAGACACGTTACACATAAAGCCCGTGTGAGGTGCAGTCAAGATGTCGTTTAGCCCAATATGTTACATTCTATAAGTTGGGACATGACCCACACTGGCTACAAAATACACATTTAACACGTTCAAGAAATCATATTTATTACATTGTAAAATTCATAAGTGATTATTCTATTCAGTAAAAAGCTACAGCAAAAGGCAGAACATTTTACATACAATGAAGCAATAATGTCTTATGGATGATTCCATGATTCTATGACTTATGGATGATTCCATGATTCTATGACTTATGGATGATTCCATGATTCTATGACCTATACATTTTCAGTACAAAATATAAATCATACATACATACATTATTATTTGACAAATCCTCATTCACACATACATAATCCACTTTAAAATCAAGGAGCAATAAAATCCTTGTTTAAAATACAATGTTTTTTGTTTGCTTGTTTGTTTTTTTCAAATTAAAAGAATACAATTAAAAGCATTTACAGGCAACAAATGTCCAGGTTATCAAACATCAAGCCATGGTTAAAATAAGTCACTCAGAGCCCAGGCATGATGTAGGCTATGTTGTCCAATGTATTTGACTGTAAAAAAGCAAAAATATATTTATATATTTCAAGTTGATCCACAATTAAAATTAAAATCGCCATACCAGGACTTTTCGTGGACAGCCGTTTAACTGCGGGATTTGTGCTGTGAGACATGTCAGAGGGCCCAGTGCACAAAGGATGGAATCCAACAGCACAGACAGACTCCCTGATACTGCCACCATCCCCTGTCAAACAAAAGAGGAGCATTTGTGGTCAAAATGCAGAAAAAAAACACATTTGATTACAAATTACATTGATTTTAGCTGGAGCCATTGGCAAACTCTGAAAATGTGGATCATACAGACCTCTGTCTCCTGCAACCTGTGTCCTATCAAAGACAGGGACTCCCCCAGAAGTTGCAGATGGGCTGCGGCGTCAATGGGGTCTACCTCTGGGACTCTTGCTGGGGACAGCGACACACTCTGGGATTTGTGTGGGGACACCACACCCACAGAGCCCCCACTCCCTATTATAAACACCAACAGAATGAATACATACAGACCTACTCTCAGTGGCCTTAAAATACAGATTATGGTATACAATGCAACTTTCTGGTAGAGGGTCCTATAATTGAATAAATGAAAGATAGATAGGTTTAATGCAATACTGAGAAACATTCAAGCATAGAGATATTATTGCAAAGCAAAAACATCTCTATGCTTGAACACAGAGCACCTCTAGCATTGAACCTCATTCTAGGCCAAAAATAAGTGAATAATCATAACATGTTTTAACAAGTACACCTTTTATGAGCCGACCTTTGCCTTTCCCGTCAGCTGAGCCTTTGTGTTTGACTGTTGTGGCCTCAGCTTTGTTCTGTTTGTGCTGCAGGTGCTGAGCTTTCTGCCTCCACACCTGGACACAAACAGTATATTTATATACATTTACAATTTTATTGTATATTTTTAATAAAATGTAAAATATGAACTATACGAAATATGGACTTAATATTAACTCACCAGTTTGTCCTTCTCTGGCATTGCTTTCCACACTTCTGCCAACTTCTTACTCAGCTCACCAAAAACTAACAGCGCACAAACATAAGGTTAAACACAAGGACACCAAAAGGGAATCATGCATTTAAATATTGACCACACCTAATCCTGGCTGTTCTGCATTGATGTTTACTCTATATTCTTTACAAAATACTTGATATGCAGTAGTTGTGGTCTTTTTCTTGGGCTAGGGGGGAACAAAAATACAAAGAAATAAAACATCAGTACTTGTGGGGTATGCTTCAGTCAACACAGCAGTAAGGGAGGGAGAGAATAATATATGTATGAATGCCTCCTGTGATCACACCTTCTCTTTGTCTTTCTCGTGTTTATCTCGATCTTTCTCCTCTTTCTTCTTCTTCTTCTCTGGTATTGCTTCTACACCCTGGTGGTGGTGTGGAGGAAGGGGTGCACTCATGGCGTACATGGGTCCGACAGCACTATGGGTGACTGTGGGGTGGGAGTGGCTGTGTCTTGATGCATCTAGTGGATAGAACATAATTATCAGCCATTTAAAGAGTGTGAATTTGTGTTTATTTTTATTTACATTAACTTCCAAAACCTTTGCTGTGTTTTTTGTCCTTCCCGCTCTTCTCTCGATCTCGGTCTTTCTCCTTGTCCTTCTTCTTCTTGCTTTTTTTGCTCTTCTTCTTCTTCTTGGACATGTGTGTATTGTAGGAGTCATCAATCACTAGTTCACCTGCCTCCAACTCACCTCCAGATGAAGAGCTGTCCTCCCCCAGACCTCCTCCGTAGTGACCTATGAGCACAGTTAACATGCAATCAAAAGTAATGGGATTTGTCATATACAGTATAGCACATTTAGAGTTGGAAAATCAATTCCACATTGTGATGTCATTTCACAAGGGGCTCCTCTTAGTTTAAAGGAGTCACACTAAAAGGTTCATGTTTGAGCTGTTTTGTGTTGTCCTCCATTTGACATGTAAGAGTTCAGAAAATTCAGTTTTAAAATATTATGTGCTTATTACTATACTACCAGAAAAATGTATATATCCATACCTCATTTGAGATATAGGATGCATCTCAGCACAAGGCAAGCTCTTGCACTTCACAAACCCTGCTGGCCACCATGGCATTATGTTTGATCAGCAATCAGAAATAAATCATCATATATATGCAATATTATAAGCTATACATTTTGAAAAAATAAAGCCTTGAACATTATGCAGCCATGTAGTGAGCGTGTACTGATATCTGCAACATTATTTTGATTTCCGCATCCCAAGAGCTATTCAAACAAATATGTCTTTCTCACCTTCAACCTCCACCTCTTTGCCCACCACCGGCAAAGGCTCCCGACTCTGCTGCGTCTTCTTCTTGGGCGACTTTGAAATCTGACCCCTGTCTTTGTCCTTCTCCTTCTTCATACTTGATTTAGAGTGTGGTGTGTACATGTAACTATCACTCTCTTCTTTCTCAGGCGACATGATCAGCTTCATCTTGAGTCCATCTGCTTCCCGTAGTGTCAGCGGCTCTTCTTTGGGTAGTCCTCCGTGGAAAAGAGACGATTTTGAGGAAGAGGAGGAGTGTTTTTTTGACGATGAAGAAGCAGGGCGGGAGTGCGAGAAAGCATGGCTGCTTTTGCTCCCTCCGCCACTGCCCTCGCGTTTGCGCTCTTTGGACGAGTGGGACGAGAAGGAGGGGTAGGAGGGCTTCTTGTGGAGGTGCGGGTTGGGGTCTGAGCCAGTGGCTAGAGGGGAGGTGATGGCCTGGAGGAGACCCATGGCTGTGTCAGCTGGGTTGGAGGAGGAGGAGGGGGATAGTGTGGGGGAGCGGTCCACCGACTTGTGCTTCTTCTTATGGGGTGGAGGTCCAGAGCCATCGTAATCTGACAAAGATAAATACTGGAAATTTAGCACAAATTTACTTGACAATTTACCTTTCACCTGTAACATTTATTTGGTGGTTCTTCACTATTTCCTTGATGTAAAAAAAAAAAAAAAAAAAAAAAAAAAGTAAATTTACCTCTGTAATAATAATCATCACTGTGCTTTTTCTTTTTCTTGTGAGTGTCAGTCCCCATCATGAACAGTTCAGCATCCTAAGAGTTTAAAAGTATTTAGGAGTTGCGCAAACAAAAATATATATCCAAATGACACTGTTATAAATGTTATATCACTATTACCTTTGGACGTTTCTTGGAGGACTTACGGACCTCAGCTGCTATCTCTTCTTCCTCTCTCAGCAGATCTTTGTAGGACCTTCTCTTCTCTCTTTGACTGCGTCCAGCCACTAGCCCCCGGTCACCATCCATCCCCATATCTAAAACGCCAACCAGAAGAATGTGAGCACTGTTAATTATTTTTGTGGTTTTTATTATTATTATTATTATACATTTGATAATTGCATATTACCTTTAATTTCTTCAAATGCCATTGGTCTTTCCTGATTTTGTGTTAATTTCACAAGGTCTCCACAATCGTAAGCTGTTGTGAAAATAAACGTTAGTTTTATATAACATGGATGTGTTTGTCTAACTAACATCTATCCAATCCAATCCAACTTTATTTCTATAGCACATTTTATAAACAGAGACAGTTTCTGAAGTGCTGCACATAAAATCAATAAAAATCAATAAAAACATCACTAAAATAGCAATAAATAAGTGATAATAATAAAATAACTAAAAACAAAAGCAATTATAAAAACATGACTAAAATAGCAATAAATAGTGATAATAATAAAAATAACTAAAAACAAAAGCAATTATAAAAACATTACTAAAATAGCAATAAATAAAATGATGATAATAAAATAACTAAAAACAAAAGCAATTATAAAAACATGACTAAAATAGCAATAAATAAAGTGATAATAATAAAATAACTAAAAACAAAAGCAATTGATAAAAAAACACAGAGGACCACACAACTCACGCGGTATTAAGACTTAAAACTCTCCAGTGTGGGGGCTGTTATCCAAAATATAGTAAAGAACTATCCTGTGATTCTTGTTATCCATAGTTTGTGTGCTTCCAGAGCTCCATGGCAGTGCTCTCCAAACTTCTATTCTTGAAAGAACACGTTTCACAAGATTTAATGTAGAAAGATGATTATAAAGCATCTCCCGCCTTCTCACGCACATCTGCAGAAACACACCCCCTCAGTTCATTCAGACTACAGGCACTTGACCATAATCATGGCTTAAGTAAACTGAGCCGAGGAGGGCCTTTGCTGTTCGGACACAGAGGCGCAGCCCAGACCGAGGCTTCTGCACTTAACTAGGCCTAAGTTGAAACGGGAGCTGAAATCCCTTTATCCTGCATGCTTTTAACAGTGCTGATATTTGCATTTTTAACAATTGTCGACAGGGATAGAACCTACAACACTTTGAAGAGCAACAATTTATTAATTCTGCAATATTACCTCTGATAAATGTCCAATTTACGTGCACCAAGTCGCCATCTTTGTTTTCATCGACAATCCCCGCCTGCAGGTGGGCGGAGCTTGGCTGAGAGAGCCAATCAACGAGCTGGAAAAACAACAAAGGCCTGTAGGTGCCATAATCAGATATTTTAAAAGTCCGCGGGCGGAGAAAACCTACAATAAGCTTACAGGATGGTTAGATATCGTCATTTACAGCTCCTGTGTTGTGTTGTGCTCTGCAACTGCAACACTTGAAATTGAAAAATGTCTCGTTTTTGTGGCTATTCAGTCTTGCATAAGTTGCCTTCAGAAGTTTGTCATATCTCTTATGCCATATTGCTGATCCCAATCCAATCCTCTATAAAAAAAATGTTTTAATCATCCAGGTTTTGCAATTCCCAATTTTGAGATGAGATTTCTAGGATTGAACACATTGAATATTTCATATTTGCAGAGAAAAGGAACTTTTGTACATTCACTAAAAGCACCAAAATACAACTGTGAAATATACAGATTTATTGTCCTGAAATATCCTTTTTAGTCACAGAAAACAAATCAAGTTTCCATACAACATACAGCACAAATTAGACAGCAATAAGTCATACATATGAATGAACCTGAAGCAACAGTTAAATCAGTCAAATAAACAAAATTCAAGAACCCTTAAAGATACAGTATTGTAGCCTCCTGAAATTCTCAGTTAATGATAAAACAAAAAGGAGCATGCTGATAAACGGAGAAGCAATATGAGGTTTGTTTGTAATGGATTAGTGTTAACCCTATTGGTTCCCTCAAGTCAATATGTTCTGGTGTTTCTTTTGCTTTAATTTTGTAGATGCTCTGGCTCATTGTCAGCTAGCCACATTTTGATATTCATCAAATAATAATAATAATAATACATTTTATTTATAAAGCGCTTTTCAAGACACTCAAAGACGCTGAAAGCTTTATAGATTCTTAAGTAGAGAATTTCAATTCATCCTATGGTGGAAAGATAATACTGTTTGTATTATTGACTTTGTGATTGTATCAGAGATCACAACGGTATGTATACCTGATCAATACTGATTTACACTCAATGAAAACCTTTAAATAATAAAAAAAAAAACCTGACATTCCAGCTCTCCACATCTTTTCTACCTATCTCCCAAATTCTGTTTTTGTAAGCTGAGGGACGTAAAACTGGCCAACAAATCAGTCACTTCATCCACCTAGGGGAATAGTAAAATTACAATATATTAGGGAAATTTGGTCATATTAATTGAACGTACAAGCACTTTAGTGTGACAGTCATCCAACCTGTTCTTTAGTGCGTGTGTGCTGAAGCTGCGTTGATATGTGTTCGAGTCGCTCCTTCGCTTCACTCTGACCCATCAAATTTAGGTACTCCCGCAACATCTGAATAATCTGAGGGAAAAAATGCATGTTAAACAAAAATATAACCTGCAAAAGTTATTTTAAAAGCATTTCCACTTTTACCTGTGTGACCTCTCCCCTTAGGTTTTCAAGGCTGCGAGAATCTCCTTCTTGTAAAATATTGAGTTTGGAACGAGCTAAATGTAGAGGCGTCCTGCCAGCTCGGTCCAAGGCGTCAACACGGGCTCCTGATAAATATATACAATTATATAAAACCACTACCCTAGTCTGGTTAACACCTGACCATATCACAAGTGAGATATGGGTCTGGAAACTCGCTTCGAAAAATCCCGTAGCGGAGGTGTGGTTAGCGATTGCCAACGGCCGTTTATTGGGCGTTATGAATGTCTATCATTGAGCGTATACGTAAGTCCATAGCCAATCATGTCAGTTGTCAGTTCAAACTACAAGCTTCCGTTTGTCATGTAGTACGCGTCACCGTCTTGCCACACCTCCCCCGCTCTCTGATTGGGGCCCTAAATCTGGGACTCTCGCTTGGACGAGTTTCCAGGCCGCCTTCCAGTTCGAAACGAACGGAAGCGGCCTGGGAATTCCCAGGCTACCACTACCCGGCTTATTCAATTGATCTGTCAATTTTCCAAGATTTGGAAATGATCAGTTTTGGAAATGTATTTCTAATAGATTATTTTCATAGACTGGGTACAACCAATACCTTTGTGAAATGTATTAATTGCCATTCCTCAACCAGGTGGACTTAAAGGGATATGCCACCCCCAGGTCAAACGTGGGCATCTCCCCACAGTCCAGAGACTAAAATAAGTGATGGAAAGCGTTTTCCTGGTCACCCAGCCATTGTCCGAGTCTGTCAGCACTGACCGCCGCGCGCAGCTGCAGCTACTCCGCGTTAGACTGGAGGCTAACGTCGCCAGAGAAAGATTTCGGCCAAAAGGAATTAATTTGCTCGATGCTTTTCCCAATTACTTTCTGTGTAGTGCGCATTCATATCGAGTGCAAATAAATGAGCAAATCAACACGGAGAGCTTGACTTGGTCATTTTGGGTGGGAACTATTTTTCAGTGCGGAAAAACACAGCCGAAGCACACATCACGCTGCGTAACAGGGGAACTCCCAACGTGGTGCGTAACAGGGATTCCCCTGTGTGCTTCGGCTGTGTTTTTCCGCACTGTAAAATAGTTCCCACCCCAAAATGACCAAGGCAAGCTCTCCGTGTTGATTTGCACATTTATTTGCACTCGATATGAATGCGCACTACACAGAAAGTAATTGGGAAAAGCATCGAGCAAATTAATTCCTTTTGGCCGAAATCTTTCTCTGGCGACGTTAGCCTCCAGTCTAACGCGGAGTAGCTGCAGCTGCGCGCGGCGGTCAGTGCTGACAGACTCGGACAATGGCTGGGTCACCAGGAAAACGCTTTCCATCACTTATTTTAGTCTCTGGACTGTGGGGAGATGCCCAAGTTTGACCTGGGGGTGGCATATCCCTTTAACTATTTTTAATTATATATAAACAATACTAGATAGGTAGATGGGTATTTGTCTATCATTACAGCTTCTCTTACCTCCTCTGAGCAGTGTGGTGATGACAGGCACATGGTTGGTACAGGCGGCTGCAAAAAACATATACATTGAGAGAGCAATCAGCCTATCCAAACCCCAACCCACAGAAGTTTTTGTTTTAGACATATGGTGCAATATTGCTGCATTATGAGATGCGAGCAGACAGGCACAGAAAAAAACAAAGAAACATAAAAGACCAACACTGTTATGGTAAGTCATGTCCAAGTCATAATACAAAAGTGCAGTTCTTTACCCAAATGTAGAGGTGTGTTTCCAAGACTGTCCCGCTGGTTGGGATCAGCGCCATAGCTCAGCAACAACTGCACTGAAAACAGAATATAGGAAACATATTATACCTTTCATCAATGTATGAAATGTAAATGTGTGTAACAGGGCACATGCAGCTGTAACAGAGTAACTGCATTAGCCAATCACACCAGACCTACCAATGCTTTCATTGCCATTGCAAGAGGAGAAATGGAGAGCGGTTCTTCCCTTGTCATCTGCTGCACATGGGTCTATGTCTTCTTCCAGGAGCCTCCGGACTGATCAAACACAGAAAAAAACATATTTTAGAAGATGTTACCAGTATTTCAGAACAGAACAATAAACATCTCATACCTGTGTCAATGTCATTGCCGTTGGCTGCTTCTCTCAGTCTTTTCACTGCTAGAAAAACATGCAGAGTTTATGGAAACAATATACAATATAATATAATATATAATATATTTATTATATACCTTATTAGTGTCAAGACCAAGAGAGGTCATTTTACCAAATGGTAATATTATGCAGACACTGTTGTGTGCTTGACAACCATGATCAATAATGGTGCATTTTAATTTTGTAATGTCAAACATGCATAAATGTATCTTACAAGAGCTTAATGACTGAACACTCTTGAATGGACCCTTACCATAAATGTCTTTGCCAATGGGACCCAGACTACGCACTGGCCGCTGGTGCCTCCTGGACTTCCCCCCCAGCACCTTCCCAAGTTTCTTCTGCCCCCCTCCGGAGTCCACCTCCGGCCGTCCTGGCTGCCACAACAAGTGCAAGTACCGCAGCTCTTTGTCGTCCATCTGTCCCACTCGACCCAGCAGCACTTTGCCTTCCCCGATCCCACTCAAGCCAAAACCCACAGCGGATCCTCCGTCTTCCATCATGTCCATGCTGCCCCGCTGCTGCTGCTGCTGCTGCTGCTCGCCCTCATCCGCTTTTCTCGCTTCGTTTTCGGATCCTGGTTCGATCATGTACTCCCCTTCCGAGCTGGACCTGTCGTTGTCAGAAACGGTAGAAACGATGGGGCTCCACCCGTCCATAGTCCGTGGCGATCACAACATAAGGGGATCGTGTTTTACACAGCAGTCGCTTCACTAGACGCTGTCCATTCCAGACGAAAAATGTGAATTATGCGCATTATTGCCAATATTTTATATTTCTTGATAACTGAAGCTATTCCTGTAGCATTTACACATCCCGTCTCTCATTTTCTAGATAAACTAGTAAAAGACACGCCTATTGTACGGCGGATAATACTCACAGATTTCAGCCAATGAGCTCAAGTGTTTTTGCGACGCTCTTGACCAATGGTATCGCGACATATACAGGAAATGACTACGCATGCGCGGTGCTATAAAATCAGTTTTATTTACATTAACTTAAATCGTCAGCAATAAACTCACAATATAATCTGTAGAAAATATACACATCAAGATAAACTTGAAACTGGCATAGAATTAAATCATTTAATATATACAAGTCCATCTAAAAAAAAATTGAATATCATAAAAAAGTTCAATATTTTTTGTTACTCATTTCAGAAAGTCAAATCCTTATATTATATAGTCTCTGGGTGAAGCCTGAAAGTCTATATAATCTATGTGATAAAAACTTTTTGGAGATGAACTAGTTTATAGATTTACAGTCTGTTGGCAACCCACATGAGCATAGATAGGCACTTTTTTAAGTGTCAATGAGTTTATACTTTTCACAAAAATAGCTGTCCAGTGAAATACAACAGTGCACTGTATACAGTGTGAAAGAGAGTGGTGGTGTGAAGAGCAGGGAACATATTCAGTAAACTGTGAGACTTGGGAATTAATCTCACAACACTGAGGCGATCACAAACCGTGACGCATTTGCTTCTTAAAAATCAACAATCAAGCAGCACTGATATGCAGTAGTTAACAAGAAGTTCCAGATATTGTCACCACATGAATTTGGTAAACTAATTGGCAATTTAGTAAGTAACCTTAGATTTTTTTAGTGATATGGTGTTAAGTGAATATTCCAGTTTTAGCCAACAGCTGAGGATAGAAAGGATGGATAACGTAGGCATAGCCAGAGCAACATAATCAGAGTTCAACTTGATGATTCTGTAGAAGCAAAACGCATTGTTCGCTCTCACCTAATAAAGGATAAAGAATAAAGTCAAACAAGTGTGCGGTAAACCTTCTTTTTTTTGGAATCGTTGAATATTCCTGCTGTTACCAGCACCTGGAAGCTGTGCATGGACTCTTGAACTTTTGAATAATCAGAGTTCATGTTTAATTCCTGAGGACATGGGGATTCCAGCTTGTGTCAGATAACTGGACAATGCAGACTTGTCTTGTGGTGGGGTATCTTCAAATTTACCAGGAGATGACATCAATGTGTTGTAGGCTAATTGTCCAATCTGTCCATTTTGGGCTAGCCCCTGCCCTCTCAGGTATCCATGCTGACAGGACAATGGTGGCTGGCGATGGGTCAAAGATAGACGAAAACATGTTTCTGCAACAGAAAATTACAAATGACCAATTAAGACTGTTGTTATTAAATAGTAAGACACATTTTTTTTCAACATAAACTTGATTTGGAGACAACGTGTCATAAGCCAACCACTGATTAATATGAATGATGACTGTTTTCAATGTTCATTTACTAAAATAATATCTTACAATGTGTCTTTGATATTGGCAATATGTGAGGCATTGGCTAGATATTACAGTTATTGGCCTATCAATACAATATCCATCATAAAATGTAATGCAATGATTATTTTGTACATTTACTGTGATGAGTGCTTCTCAAACCAGTTAAAGTTTTGGCTATGGGTATATGTGATGTTTTAGTCATGGTGTTTATTGTGTTGTTTATCAGATGTTTTGGCGGCACGGTAGCTGAGTGGTTAGCGCTCTTGCTTCACAGCAAGAAGGTTCGATCCCCGGGTCGCCCAGGCCTTTCTGTGTGTGTTCTGTGTGGAGTTTGCATGCGTGGTCTGGGTTCGATCCCCGGGTCGCCCGGGCCTTTCTGTGTGGAGTTTGCATGTTCTCCCCGTGTCTGGGTGGGTTTCCTCCGGGCACTCCGGTTTCCCCCACCAACCCAAAACATGCACCATAGGTACCTCCAGCTTAGGTCCTGACCAAACCGAAGCAAGAAGATCATGGAGTTGGTCCCCGGGCGCCCTAATGTGTGCTGCCCACTGCTCCTAATATATGTCTATATATATATATATATATAGGATGGGTTAAAATGCAGAGAAGAATTTCTCCAGTGTGAGATCAATAAAGTCACTTCTTCTTCTTCTTCTTCTTCTTTATGTTCACTGTGGGCCTAGGGAGAGCTGCAAATTCAAATCCTGTGTGTGCGACCAGTACATATGTTTTTTGACAATAAAGCTGACTTTGAACTTTAGAAGTGGGCAGTTTTATGATATTTGCTTCCTTATAAATGACTGAATCAACAAACATACCTGCATAGAAATGTCTAAGATCAGTCTGGACACAGTGTTCGAGGAAACGCTGCAGTGGTTGGATGTGAGATATGGGAGCATCCCATTCAGTGAGGAAGTCCTCCACTATGTGATGAATGGCTTTCGGCCTTGGTAAGGGCCAACCACGTGGGCAGAGCTTCATTTCTTCCTCTATCAAAAGAGATAGATTTTACATTTAAAACAGTAAAGACAAATAAAATAAATACATATTTATGACACTCACCAGTAGGAAGTTTGTCATAGTAGTATAAAACAGGATGAAGAAAGTTTGATTTCCAAGCTTTGGCCCAGTCTGTTTCAGCTCTATTACGACCTAAAAAGTCCATTTTGGTTTTTCCGTATTGCAAAACAAGGATTATTAGTCCATTGGTGACTTTGTGACCAGACAGGGAGGAAAACTGAGGCAAGGCTTGAAGTGGAAACTCCTCAAGGTATTTACAGTGAGAGCTATGGACGAAAATTAGGATACATTGAGACAAACATTAAGAGGCCAGCTAGTGTTCTTGTGGGCACTAGATATCTGCATGGCATATGTGTTCATCAGGTTCTCTCTGAGTACTCCATAAACATACTTGTTTTATGTGAAAATGTGTCAGTAAATTGACCAGTTGTGATTGCATGTTAAACTGCACTATCAACCATTATTGGGATAGACTCTAGTCACCCATGATCTCCAATATATAGAAGAACATACATTTAAGATTAAAACATAAATAAAAATTAAAGCAACTAACCCCTGCAGTAGAACAATGTCACCTAGCACCTGGAACATTTGGTATGGTCCAGAGGCCTCGTTGACCCTCTTCAGGATCCAGGGCAGCAGCTGTGTGGTCAACAGTTTAGTGGAGGACCACAGGTGACCATGGTACCGATGCTCAAGAATACGATGTACAGCTCTGACTGGAAGCAATATAAAGTAAATACTGTAAAACCAGAATCCACTGGATAAATTCAAGACAAGCATAAGAAGTCTGCTGTATTGCTAGGGAGATCTTGCAAGTCACCATATGTAACCCATATTTTTTTTAAATACTTTTTGATCACCTACTGACTGAAAGCTTCTACACAGAGAATACTAACAAATAAATTGTATTATTTATGAAAATCATACATTGTTTATAAGTTTTCCATTTTGTTCTAATAATGACCCATGTGAAAAAACATCTTTTGACATGCTTTTTAAAGTCCAGATGACGATTATTTACGTAGTCAAATTTGAATGACAAGTATTCATGATTATTCATTGCATCCCTGGTAAAACACTTGTCCATTCTAAAAATACTGCAATGCAATAAACTGCATTTCTAATCATGTATTTTGTATGGCTTTAATTTAGTGAAAACAACAGATATCATTCTGAATTCTTACCTGTGTACCTAAAGCCATGGATAAAGCCTCCAGCAGAGGTGCGATAGTCTCTTGAGTGGGCAGCTGTCCCCAGCACAAACAAACCAGGAGTGTTTTTCCCTTCATACCAGGCCGTCACCGCGGGTAACCTCCCTTTAGCATTCTCACTATTGGGCGGGCATGCAGTCCTAGTAAGCACATTTAAAAATTAGATCACTAGCAAAACAAAAGTGTGGTACCTATACTTTTTAAACTTTTACTTATGGGCTTATTTATATACATTGTTTTACTTACATCTGCATAAGAGTATATGTTTTATGCATTTTGTCTTTTCTTTCCATCACTACAATGTTGACAATGGTAATAACAATACCTGTCAAATATACTGAAGTTGAATCTAAAGCCCAGACAGCGAATCACACGGTCATAGGGTTTCCTCATAGAGAAGTTGTCGATGTGATAGCCGGACAGCTCTTCTGCTCTCAGATTAGAACTACCATTTCCATTCTGCTTGAACTTATTTAAAGTCAGGTACAGCTTCTCCTTCTTGTTTCTTCCATGTCTGGGTCTGCTCTCTTCTGTTCGTTTGGTGATGGCAATCTCCTCAAGGTGGCTCTCCACTAAACCATCAAGAGACTTCAACTGATATGTGTCGAGGACCTCATTGTTCACAGCTCTAGAAGTAAACACACGGAACAATGTGATTTACAAATCTAACTGCACACTTTTTCCACTTTTTGAGCCTATTACTCCAAATGATACCAAAATAAAAATATCCATCTTGAACAGAAATGAATAGCAAATTTTAGCTGCCAGCATGAATAATATTTAATTGATACCTTAGGTCTCCTACATAGTGTGTTTGCCAGGCCAGTCTGACTGGGCTGCGGCTGACCATGTGAACTCGACTGGCACTTCCCAACAGACTCTGAGCAGTCTCAAAGGCAGAGTTTCCCTTCCCCAGAATGAGAACAGCCTGGTTCTTGTAGTCCTCTGGGTTTGTAGAGATGGACTCATACCCCTCCACCAGATCTGAGCCCACAAACTCAATGGTCTGAGGTACCCACAAACCAGTGGCTAACAGGAGGACTCTGTATAACAAAACAGAGACAATGGGCAGTAACAAAATTATTAATTGCCAAAACTAAATGCAATTTACAACAATACAATCATAGCAAAGGAGAAATTTGGTTAGTTGGCTCCTCCCTTCAGGCAGATATAAGACGGTGTCCACCAGCATTCATTCATTCATTCATTTTCTTCCGCTTTTCCATTTTCTGGGTCGCGGGGGCAGCAGTCCAAGCAGTGTTCTGCTGCCCAGAACACAATGCACCAGCCCCCATGAATCCTTCCGCAGGTGGTGGGTCCACAGGAGGACGGCTCACGTCACAACAGGCCCTGTATCTTCTGCCATGGGGGCTACCAGTGTCCACAGACACTGGGGGCGAGGTGGGGTTAAGTGTCTTGCCCAAGGACACAACAGCAGCGCTCATCTGTGGGAGCTGGGATCATATGCGGTCAACCCATCAAGAGCGGGATTTGAACCGCCAACCCCTGGATCACAAGACATATGCTCTACCAACTGAGCTACTGCCGCCCCTGTCCACCAGCAATCTG
The DNA here is from genome assembly GCA_036785185.1 of Paratrypauchen microcephalus. Lineage (NCBI taxonomy): Eukaryota > Metazoa > Chordata > Actinopteri > Gobiiformes > Gobiidae > Paratrypauchen > Paratrypauchen microcephalus. The sequence continues at coordinate 855,838 of JAVJIX010000154.1, read as the reverse complement.
ACCAGAATTGAAAAACCAGCTTGGATGAACTGCGAAAAGTATTCAATCAAAAAACTTGTCCGTTTGACAGAATAGAATTTCTCCTTTGCTATGGATCCTATCGGAACAACTGAGTGATCCTACCTGGACGACTGAAACAAAACAATACAACCACTCAAGAAAGTACCTGCAGAAATATGAAGATCCTTGTTGATCGGTGAGGACATACTGCCTCCCGCTGTCTGATGGAAGGGCTCTGATGTTTCCAATGTCTACCCCGTATCGTACACTCAGGCCCAGCTCTCGTTCATACATGGACAAGTACAAGGGGTAAGTGTCAGCTGCAGGGTAAAACTCACTGCTCACACGTTTAAACAGCAGGTCTGGTTTATCGCTGAGCAAAGAGTTCCAGTCGTGACGCAGGTTAAATTCACGGTTATAACTGCCCGTGTGGATCTTGTTAATGCTTATCAGCTTTCTGTGTCTAGGATATCTATGGGACAAAAAATAGATAAAAGTTACAGAATTATAACAAATCATATTTTCATAAATGCTTGAAACACATAAACTACAGTATGTTGTAAACCAAATTTGGATTAGCAGTGCATGTGCCCAAAACAATGATACACAAGAGATCAGAGCGTATTAAGAGTTCCTTACTTGGTGAAAAAGCTCCCTGGGCCTGAGTTCCTCTCTAAAATGATGTAGTCTCTTTGGTTTCTAGACAAGAAGTGTCCCATCTGCAGTCCAGATGGACCTGCCCCCAGCACACAGTAGTCATGATGATGGGTACTGTTGGGGTGCTGAGGTGAACATGTAATAAAGCCCATCAGGACACACAGCAAATACACCCGGTTTGGATCCATCCCCTGAAATAAAGAATAAACTATTTGCTTCGTAATTTGTAATGAGCCAACCCAGCCCTGATGTATTCTGACATGACACCTGTTAGGAACCAACATTTTAGTTCCACGTTTCCATTGGTGGTTGTCAGATTCTACAATGTGATGACGTCATACTCTCAGATTGGACGGCAAAAGTCAGATTTCCCTATTGATAACATTGTGCTTTACCATGAAACATCCTAAAGGTAAATTCATAAACTTAAGAACTCAGTGTATTACAACATAATTTTGGATTACAACTATTTTGATTTTAGCTACCCCCCATTTGTATTAATTACTGGCCTATAGAATATTGTGATCATCTGAAACCCAGCAATATGTGCCTAGTTATTGTGCTGTTTAATCATTTTTAAATGAAATGTTGCACTTCACATATTATACATTTGCATTTCATACAAATAGTGCAAAGACAAAGTGATATCAATAACTGTTAAAAGTGTTAAGGCCAATGGGATAAATAAATAATAACTATACATAATAACTTAATCACTCTCTTTTGGCAGCTCCTTTTTTGTTATTGATCTAAAAGTTACATTGATCCAAGTTTTTTTTAATGTTTAAATTGTTGCAAACTTACAGATAATTATGAAGAAGAAGCGACTTTATTGATCTCACATTGGAGAAATTCTTCTCTGCATTTAACTCATCCTGTTATTAGGAGCAGTGGGAAGCACATTACTGCGCCCGGGGACCATCTCCATGATCTTCTTGCTTAGGCTTGGTCAGGACATAAACTGGAGGATTTTACCTATGGTGCATGTTTTGGGTTGATGGGGGAAACCGGAGTGCCCAGAGGAAACCCACACACAGAAAGGCCCAGGCGACCCGAGGATCAAACCCAGACCATGCATATTCCACACAGAACACACACCCGGGGATCGAACCCGGAACCTTCTTGCTGTGAAGCATGAGCGCTAGCCACTCAGCCACCGTGCCGGCGATTAATTATAGATATTATTTGTGTTTCTGCTAGTTTCTGTTTGTGAAACCGCTCCAATCTGTGTTATTCTTATTAAATTCATGTGGACATCACTACAACACTACTACATGCGATGTGCCCGCACATATTTCATGATAATTGACAATGATTTGAGATTCAAATGCACTTCTACCACTGTTCCATAAAATAAATTGCTAATATTTTGAGTGTAGCTGGAGGATAGTTGAGCAGTAAAAATGACTCTAATAGACAAAATGCATCATGGCCATAGACTGTATGTGCAGCTCTGGAAAAAATGAAAAGAGACCACTGCAAAATGATCAGTTTTTCTGATTTTACTACTTATAGGTATGTGTTTGGGCAAAAGGAACATTTTTTTGTTTGAGTCTATAAACTACTGACAACATTCCCCCCAAATTCCAAATAAAAATATTATCGTTTAGAGCATTTATTTGCAGAAAATGACAAATGGTCAAAATAACAAAAAATATACATGTTTTCAGACCTCAAACAATGCAAAGAAACAAGATCAAATTCATTTTAAAACAACATAATACCAATGTTTACAGAAATCAATATTTGGTGCAATAACCCTTATTTTTAATCACAGCTTTCATGCGTCTTGGCATGCTCTCCACAAGTCTGTCACATTGTTCTTGGGTGACTTTATTCCACTCCTGGTGCAAGAAATGAAGTAGCTCAGCTTTGTGTTTGTGTTGGAATTCAACAGACGCTGGAATGGAATGGCTGTAATACATGTAGAGATGATGAGTTCAGATAAAAAAAATTATGCAGTGGTCTCTTTATTTTTTTCCAGAGCTGTTATTATCATGGCGTAACAATTTATGGTACTTGTACGTCGTGGTATGGGCGAATGTTTTAGCAAAACCCAAAAAAGTGACGAAAAACCTTAACGTTAGATTAGTGAAATACACTACAGACGTGATAGTAATAGTGAGGACAGGTTAGCTCGTAGCTGTGTTGCTGATGCGGATAGCAGAGTTAGCTGGTGCTCCAGATGTGAAGTGATGTGTGCGGTGAGTGTCAGAAAACTCCGTACCTTTTGCAACAGGAGAGTCCTTTTGCACAACTGTCCGGTAAATGTGCTACATGTTTGCTGGTGATGGTTGTAGTGCCGTTTGTTGTAAACATTTAACACGTAAGAATCTCTGACGTGATTTGGCCCGCGTTAGCTCCGCCCCTGAGAGATCACGTGTTTAACGTACTTACGTCATGACGTACACATGGATTCTCTCAGCCAAACAAGACCAAGTGATCACTTTTGGCGGCCAAACTGTACATTTCTAACTGAGGAGAGCCCCTATCAGTATTTTTGGGTTCCAGATGACATCACTACATTCAAAAGTTAAAAGTTTGGTGAACAGATTTTTCAAACTAAACTGGGACACCCCTGGTTTGAGGCGGTTGGTAATATAATTGTGGAAAAAAAGAGGAAAAACTGTTCTGTATTCGGCCCATTCATGACTAACATACAAGTCAGTATAGTCGCATTTTATTTGTGTTTTGGTCATTTTTAAGCAGCTTTTCTGTTTATGCCTCTCTTTACTGTTAGCAAAATAGGGACACCTGGGATATTTCTTGTATAAAACTGGGACAAATCAATGGTTTTGGATAAATCTGATGGTAAATTTGGACGTCACCCTATTCTATAGTGCAATATTATTTAATACAGATGAGGGGCAGCTAAAGTTAATGTTGTTCAACTGCAGATTTTTGTTGTAATATAGCATGGTCTTGGGTCTAGTCAATAATAGAAATGATCAAGTTCCATATTTGGGAGTTTACCTTTCCAATATTTAATAGAAAAGTACAATGTAATCAATAGGAATATCTGTCCCTTGCCCCCCATCTGTGAGTATGTCATCATCACACTCTAGGACCTCTGTCTTACTCAAGCCAAAACCCACAGTCATTCAACCCACATGAGCATGGATAGGCTAGTATTATTGTCAATGTGTTTATATCTTTCACAAAAATAATTGACCAGTAATACATAATAGTACACTGTGTGCAAGGGCTACTGCCTAGTGTGAAAGAGAGAGATGTGGCTGGGTTAAGAGCAGAGAGTGAATTCAGTAAATTGTGAGTCCCGGGAATTAATTATAATACATATATGCTGCTTAACATTCAACAATCAGGCAGAACTGATATGCAGAACTTCTAGGTATAGAGCTTTTAGAGAGAATTTTGGATAGGAGACGTCTTTTCCGTTTGAGAGACTTGAGAGAGAATTAATTAATTAATTATTCCATTTATATAGTGCCTTTCAAGACACCCAAAGCACTTTACAGTTCATTGTTCATTCACACACTACAATTGTAGCCACAGCTGCACAGACAGTGGCTCCCTCTTTTCTGCTTAACTCGAGGAAAAACTAAAACTAAAACACAACACTACCCACTCCAGTCCATCTTTCCCACAATCAAGGAATAATTTAGGGCCAGACTTTCACACTCTTTTACCTGGTTCCAGTCCCTTCTAGATTCAAACAGAATGTAGAAGGGACTGGCTGGTCAGGCAATCACAAAATTGGACAATAAATACTTGTCCTGTGGTGGGTTCTTTTCAATTAACCCAGGAGACGACATCACTGTGTTGTCGGCTAATTGTCCAATCTGTCCATTTTGGGATAGCCCCTGCCCTCTGAGGTATCCATGCCGACAGGACAATGGTGGCTGGCGATGGGTCAAAGATAAACGAAAACGTGTTTCTGCAACAGAAAATTACCAGTGACCAATTAAGACTGTTGTTATTAAATAGTAATACACATTTTTTGCAACATAAACTTGATTTGGAGACAACGTGTCATGAGCCAACCACTGATTAATATGAATGATGACTGTTTTCAAGGCTCATTTACTAAAATAATATCTTACAATGTGTCTTTGATATTGTCAATATGTGTGGCTGTAGCATTGGCTAGATATTACATAGATATGGGCCTATCAATACAATATCCATCATAAAATGTAATGCAATGATTATTTTTGCCAATGTAGCGCAGAACTTTAGGGAAGGAGATCAACTTATGCACCTTTAACAACGCGAGTCTTACTGGCTCCATGAATTAAGAGCCAGAACCTATCCAGGATTAAATAAGGAAATAGACCTCTTACATTATCTGTAACATCTGGCTTGCCTGTTTTCATATATGCGGACTCTGCCATTGTTTATTTCATAATTGATCTTGTGCAGATGAATGTCCTGCCAGATTTTCTATATATGAATATGCACCACTCTGTCCACAGGCTATGGGTTTTACACTGCCTGACAAAAGTATTAGGACGATGGCATAATTTGTGATGCTGGGATACTGAGCCAACTTTTCAATGTCATTATCATTGTCATTATTTAAATGTGGTGTACTTAATACTATTTCATCGCATTTATTCAATTATATTATCACACGTTCTCATATTTTCAGATCATTGTGCGCAAATTCATTCATCCTTTTTTCATCATTCCTTTTCTTCTGCTTTTTCCATTTTCTGGGTCGCGGGGGCAGCAGTCCAAGCAGTGTTCTGCTGCCCAGAACACAATGCACCAGCCCTCATGAATCCTCCCGCAGGTGGTGGGTCCACAGGAGGACAGCTCACGTAACAACAGGCCTTGATGTATCTTCTGCCATGGGGGCTACCAGTGTCCAGACACTGGGGGCAAGGTGGGGTTAAGTGTCTTGCCCAAGGACACAACGGTAGCACTCATCTGTGGGAGCTGGGATCACATGCGGTCAACCCGTCAAGAGCGGGAGGGGCGGCAGTAGCTCAATTTGTAGAGTGTTTGCCTAGTGATCCCGGGGTTGGCGGTTCGTATCCTGCTCTTGCGCAAATCCATTTGTGGACAAATATTACTCATGTTTTCATAGCATCCTTTCATTATGAAAATAGTTTGAACACTCAATAATATTTTAAAATCAACTCATGCATGATTGAAAGGACAGACAGAATTTGTAAAGCTGTGATTAAGGCCAAAGGTGGTTATTTTGATGAAAAAGCTATTTAACTTGATATTGTTACATTTTTGCAATAATATGCCTTTACACATGATGAAATTTGCTTTAATACTGTATGTCAATAAATGTATTTGTTGTCATTACCAATGTCTTGTTATCGTTATTTATGAAAGTTCAGAAATACACAATCGTCCCAATCCATTTGTCAGGCAGTGTATGTGATCTGAGTCCAGATTGGTGCATGCTCATGTTATGTGATAGATCACGTTGTCTTTCATTATAATGTATTATGTATTTTGTATGGGTGATTTGTCACATGACCGCGTAGTCATGTTATTCGTACATTTGAATGCAATCCGTATACTCCTGTGAATTTTAAATGCCCTGATGAAGATGCAAATCAAAACGCATTGGTGTTTGACATGATATAAAATTATAGCTAAGCATACCGGAGTGTCTCGGATCCCTTCTTTCCTCTAGTAAATGTATATTTAAATTGTACTACTTTTTTATAACCATTACACACACTAGTACAGAAGATTTTGAACTCATGCAAGGGAAGTATAATATACGTTTTAACATCTTATGCCTCACATTCAACAATGATGAACGTAATCAATCACTGGCTAATGCAATTACGATGTTTTAAAGAGCGGTGTCATGCTCTGAGCTTCCTCTTCCAGTTTGCTTGATCATGTTTAGTTGTAGAACGTTGTGACACTGGTGTCAGCAGTTCCACTTCCCCAGTCAGTCAGCAGCCTGTTCTGGAGATATAAAACCAGACACGAGAACAACTCAAATCACAACTCACATCATCTCCAACTCCCACACTCCCACACAGAAAAGAGACACCAGGCTAAGGTGACATGAATCCTCTTATGTTTGATTATATTTTTACTCTATTACGATTGTGTGTGGATTAAATTAAATGTTTTTGTAGATGGAACCCTTGAAAAGTGCAAGAAAAGTTGACTTACAGGAATCTGGCAGGTAGGCTGTATGTGTTTTGTGTGGATTGTACTTCTAAGTTTGGGTTGTGAATGAAGACTACAATGTTAGGATATCTTTTTTTATTTAATGTCAGACCATAGAAAATGCATAAGAGTGAATGAATGGTAGTCGGAGTATGTAACTTGCTGATTACCGTTGCTCAAATGACTGCTTTATTACAGTGACCTGTCAGAGCAGATTAAAGTTGCCACTCAGAAGACACACGTGAGAGCGGAGAACACAGAATTTATGACCAGTTTTCAGAAGGGACAAATCACTCGGACACAGTACAAGGTAAACCACCACACTCCACAGTTGGTCACATTCATATTTCTTGTGTTCTCACTGATTTCTAAAAGGCATTTAGATTGTAATTAAACTTGCATCATACAGAGGATTTAAGGAAATAATTTCTTTCTCCTAAAAGAGGACAACACAGTTGTATTCTGGTTGCCTGGACAACCAAAACTGCATCCTGTAGACATAGGTAATAGAAAATGAAGATTTTATTATTCTGCCCAAATAGTTTGGGATAAAATTCAAAACAATATGCAACTACTGTGCTTTAACTAGACTTGGTACCCTTCAAATGCAGGTCCTTACCTGTTGGCATACAAAATAATAATATGACTGTCTTAAAAAAAAAAACAACTAAACATTTTATTGGTGGGGTACTTAATCATTCAGTGAGAAGCTTGTTTCATTGTGTTGTGAGGTCAGAGATGGGGGATTTTATAGCCTAAAGGAGGGAACAATAGAAAAAGTGTGGGTTAACTTGTAGCATCTAAAAAGCTCATTTTAAATCAAAACATTTTGGAGCAGGAAGTAAATTGTGTAATGCTGCTATAGTGGTCCACCTGGCGGTTTAAAAAGACACTATCTGAAAGTCAGATTTTAAGAAGACATTGATATGTGTCAGTTTGTTATTTAATAAAAGGATTAAAAACTGATGTATTGTGATTTTTGTACCATAGGTTCTGCTGTGTTCTCTTTATGAAATCTACACAGCGCTGGAGGAGGCTTTGGATAGAAACTCCTCTCATCCAGCTGTGGCTCCAATCTACTTCCCTCAGGAGCTGGACCGCACTGAGGCTTTGGAGAGGGACCTGGAATTTTTCTTGGGTCCACAATGGAGGAGCAAAGTCATTGTCCCAGCCGCCACACACCGATATGCACAGAGGCTACAAGAGGTAAGACATATGATTTTCATGTGATGAAGTGGTGAGTGTGGTTAACCGTCCTTAGTTGAACTCTGCCCTAAAGGAGAAGTGAAAATTTTGATGAATAACGGTAAACATAAGAGATGAGGCCATTCACAAATGTATTCAATAGCACTGTACAGTGTAATAATACACTGATTCTTCAGCATCACTTCCAATCAATAGATTGGCTTAGACCTAGGCCTAGACTATGGTAAATGGCCAGATTAAATACAAGAGCATTCAATTAAAATGACAAAATTTGCTTAATTTTGTTTGGTTTCGCAGTCATGCTGAAAACCTTTTCTTTCTTTTTTTTTTAAAATTAGCTAATACCATAAGTTTTAATAAAGATAAAGATTTCCCTCCTTCCAGGTTGGTAAGGAGAAGCCAGAGCTGTTGGTGGCCCATGCCTACACTCGTTACCTGGGAGACCTTTCGGGCGGTCAGGTCCTGGGGAGGCTTGCACAAAAGGCCATGGACCTGGAGGGCAAAGATGGACTCTCTTTCTTCTCCTTTCCCGGAGTGAGCAGTGCCAACCGCTTCAAACAGCTCTACCGGAGCAGAATGAACAGCATCGAGCTGTCGGAGAAGCAGAGGGCAGAGGTCCTACAGGAGGCTGTGGACGCCTTTAACTTTAACATCCAGGTCAGACGGGCAACAATGAGCTCACTGTTCACTTTGTATTGATGGATATTAGAAATATTAGCATCCAAATACAACTAAAATCCATATAGATTAGATGTCTGCGGCAAGTGAACGCTCTGGAATCATTTTTATTCTAATTGCAAACCTACACAGGTTTAGGTCCCCGTTTCGAATAGTTTAGTTTTAGTTGAAATCTTATTCTGGAACTGTCCTGATGCTAAAATTACACATTTGGATCTATAATCAAATTCTTAAATTTCACCAAATTATAGTGAAACGTTCCCAAAGTGCTCAACATATCGCAAACTGCTGTTGAAAAATATTTGTTATACTGTTATCATAATGTAAAAAGGAATCATTTTTATTCCCAGGTGTTCGATGACTTACAGAAAATGCTGAGTGTGACATCTGAATCTGCAGAGAAGCCCAAAGAAACATCTCAGAGGGCGCCCTTCCCCTCTCCCTCTTCTTTGCCGCTCACTGTGGGGCTGTGTGTGGGGCTGCTCACTGTCGGCATTGGACTGTATAACTTTTAAATAAACCAGTTATTTCAGCACAAGATGCACTTTAAGATGATCCAATATTCTATTTGAATACAATTTGGATGTTTTCCTAATTGGGTTCAATGAAAAATGTAAAATGATTCTGTAATCTCATGTATATGTAATCAACAAAACAGTAGCCTAAAGTTTTTAAAATGTTACCATGACGGTCATTAAACTAATTAGACTCCTTATATCTTGAAAGCTTGTGTACAAGGTGAAAATGTAATGCTTTGTAAACTAATTGTCAATTGTTAGTAAAATATACATAAAGTATTTGATTAAAATGTAGTTACAGCAAGATTTGTAAATAAAAATTATACCTAAATGCATTTTTCAACACTTTATTAACAAAGATTACACATTTATAACATTTTTTCAAACAAATCACTTTTTTTTTTTAAACAGTAATTTCTAAGAATGCTCTGTTGGCTAATAATACGCACAGATCAGACATATGTACATGAGCAAGCCTCGAGCGACTACTTGACTCTGTAGAGCACCTTCCTCTGCATACGGTGCTGCATCTCGCCCCTCCTCAGCATCATGTGCAGCACTTTGTAGATGGCGTGCTCAGGGTATTTCTGCACAAGAACAAGATGTACACTGTAAAAAACTTGGGGCTCATAAATTACCAATACAAAATTAATTATATCCTTTGGTCGGCAATTAGCAACTTGACAGGAGAACCACATCTCACTTGCCAAAAATGCATCGATATAGTAGTTTTATTAATAAACATTGTTTTCTTAACCACTTGTGTCATTTAAAGGGCCTATATCACACAAGTTTTTCTGATCTTTTATAATGGTCCTTCCTCATCAAAACTATACCTGAAACCCTGTTTTGATTCACACACATAATACACAAACCCAGCATATTAACGCCAAGTTCTTTGAAACAGAAAACTGCTCCACCTTGTAATGTCATGTGGCAATACAGAAAATGCTTCATTGCGTTTTTAAACTCCATACACCTTCATTAGAATCATTTGGTTTATTTCAGAGCTGGAATTGCCAATCTCTACTGAACTGAAGGTAAAAGATTGCTGTTAAAAGGAGAATTAACGTTTTTTTTACAATCTGAGCCTTATTTCGGTAATAAAACAAGTTGTTTTACTCACCCATATCACTTTGGTGTCACATGGAGCACTTCCAGAGATGTTTTAGATTAGCGATAGCCGTAGCGCAAGTTTTCGGGGCATGTAATATATGCCCCGAGCATGTAATATATGCCCCGAGCGGTCTCTCGGTATATTTCGTTTGAGTCAAAAGTGGCCTGTAATCCGAGATTTATCCATAATTTACAGCTTTGCGTTTCATGTTTGGGTCCCGGGAGCTGAGAGTGAAATAAACTGACTACGCACATGTGCACTGGCCTCCTCATCTACTCGAAACTATGGATAAATGTCAGATTACAGGCCACTTTTGACTCAAACGAAAGCGTAAACTAAGACATCGAGCTATGATTTGAAAAGTGCTAAAGTTTGTGTTATTTGGAGACCGCATATATGCCGAGAACTCGCGCTACGGCTATCGCTAATCTAAAACATCTCTGGAAGTGCTCCAAATGACACCAAAGTGCTATGGGTGAGTAAAACAACTTGTTTTATTACCGAAATAAGGCTCAGATTGTAAAAAAAAAAAACTTTAATTCTCCTTTAACTTGGCAATTGCTTGCTTCAAAATTTTGAGCTTTGGAGATGTAATAAAAGGGTTGCTCCAACACGTGTGAATGAAACAAAACTCTGGGCATGTTTTTGGATGACTTCACACAGAGCCAGATCCAACCTTCAAGGGCCCCAAGACGAATCTGAAATTGGGCCCTTTGCCACCTTTGTTTCAAGTGATTATTCAAATAACACCACATAACGCACAGCTGTCAACATCTGGAAAGCAGTTGTATTTGAATGCTAAATTAACTTTTAGACACCAAATGCTTATAAAATCAAGTCTTACAAAAGGCAGGTGGCATTCATTTCAAATATTTTCATCTCTAAAACTCACCTGTTTGGTAAAGTCCTGTACAATGCTGTGTTCAGAGACCTGAGAACCAATGGCAAAGCGTCTCTTGAGCTGCTTCTCAATACGAGACAGCATCTCCTGATCCTCCTGACTGGTGAAGCCCTCCACACCTGCACAAAATCCATCATCGTGTGTGTCAAAAGCATGTCAAACGTAGTGAAATTAAACTGAACAGGACGAGCACTCACCTGAAAGGCTCCCTGACAACGCGGCATCAAGGGTGGAGACCTGGAACAGTCGAAGAGCCTCATCCACCTCCTCTTCTCCCGCCACCGCTTGCAGCTTCATCTTAGCCAGGGACTCTGCAATGCGCACTACTGCCTCCAACTGCCTGTAAAAAGAATGCATTGGTGAGAACAAGTCATGTGTAGTAATGAAAACAATATCTATACATTCACAGCCATCTACATTTCAAGATCAATGCTTATTCGGCACCTGGAATGTGCATTTAAAAGGAAAATTAACGTTTTAACCATCTGAGCCTTCTTTCGGCAATCAAACAAGTAGTTTTACTCACCCATAGCAGTTTGGTGTCAATTGGAGCAGTATCGCAGAAGTTATGTTGTAGCCGTTCTGTTCTACTAATGATCCCGTATCCGTTAGCGTGAGTGCTCGGGGCATTACTTTGCGGTGTCCAAATAACACAAACTTTAGCACTTTTCAAATCACAGAAGATCGCTGTGTCAGGGTAGACTTTTAGTGGATTCCAAAACGGCCTGAAACCCGATATCCAGCTATAGTTTCATTTGATGACGTCATCAGAGAGGACAGTGCGCATGCGTGAACTCAGCTGTTGTGTAAACACCGCTAGTCCGAAAGAAGCCAACACCGCTCTGAACTTTACTTTTCTGTTGCGATATCGGGTTTCAGGCCGTTTTGGAATCTACTAAAAGTCTACGCTGACACAGCGATCTTCTGTGATTTGAAAAGTGCTAAAGTTTGTTTGGAAACCGCAAATCAGTGCCCCGAGCACTCACGCTAACGGATACGGGATCATTAGTAGAACAGAACGGCTACAACATAACTTCTGCGATACCACTCCAATTGACACCAAAGTGCTATGGGTGAGTAAAACTACTTGTTTTATTGCCAAAAGGCGGCTCAGATTGTAAAAAAAAACTTTACTTTTCCTTTAATTCCATGGATGAGACGAGTGGTAAAAAGTAAATACCTGACAGTGATGGGGATTGAAGGCTTCTTGTCACTCTCACGTTCATGTTCTCTGGCTCCACTTCTCATCACCACATATCTGTTTTTCAGCTTCTCTGCAGCTGCCGCAGACAGGCGAGGACCACATTTTCTGCAGAAGTACAAGGTGGAGCATTACAAAATGAGCTCACCTACTTTAAAGGATTTAAAGCTATCGTCCACAGGTCCTTACGTTCTGGCATAGGCAATGTATTTTTTAAATGTGGCCAGTGGGATCTCACCCTCCACCCCCTCAGTCTGTGTCTGAGCGCTCAGATGGACGTTCATCACGTGACGAGCCAGAGTCTGGAAACAAGAGCATTAAAATCGTCAAAACTATAGAACATCTTTTTGTGAATAAACAAATTCTGGGCTCCAGCTGACCATGTCTCTCTGCTGGTCGTGATGGTCTTTGATGATAAAGATCATGTCAAATCGAGACAAGATGGTGGGCATGAAGTCAATGTTGTCCTCTCCTTTGGTGTCATCCCATCGTCCAAATACAGAGTTAGCAGCAGCCAGCACTGAGCAGCGAGAGTTCAGCGTGGTTGTGATACCAGCCTAAAACAAGAGACATTAGAACCCACAAGGATCTACAAAAACTTAACATCTGCTTCTGAGTGACTGAATACCTTGGCGATTGAGATGGTCTGTTGCTCCATGGCTTCATGAATGGCCACTCTATCATCTTCTCTCATCTAAAAAAAAAGAACAAATCTTTAAAAAGGCCCTATATTATGCAAAATTTACTCCTGAGCTTTTAGCCATGAACAAACAAACATGATGTTATGCATATTTTGAGTAATCCTTTATTATTAGTCCATCTACAAAGCTCAAAATACTGTTCCACCTTGTGTTGTGAAGAAGCAGAAGGTTTCAACTTAACAGATACTGTTTAGCTTTTGTTCAGTAGAGATTGGCAATTCCAGGACTGAAATCATCAAAAATAATTCCAGTGAAGGTGTATGGAGTTTAAAAAAAAACAAAAAAACAGTGGAGCACTTCCTGTATTACTACATGACATCACAAGGGCGAACAGAGGGTTTTCTGTCTGAGAGAAAAACTCAGTAAATATGCAGGGTTTGTGGGATAATCGTGTGAATGAAACAAAAACAAATCCAGGTATGTTTTTGATGATGAAACATGAACAGATCATAATAGTGCTATATGGGCACTTTAATTATAGTACTTCATTTCAGTCCAGTAACCCACATAAGAGCTCTGGTATACCTTGTCAAACTCGTCAATGCACACCACTCCTCCATCTGCCAGGACCATGGCCCCTCCCTCCATGATGAAGCCTCTGGTGTTGGGGTCCCTGAGGACAGAGGCCGTCAGACCAGCCGCACTGCTCCCTTTACCCGAGGTGTACACCTGATGCAACGGAATGTTAGAATTAAAGCAGCAGAAACACAAAAAGTAACAAAGAAAATTCTGTCCAACTGCAAATTCTTCCTTTAAAACGGTTTGTATAATAATGGCAAAGAACTTACCCCAATAGGAGAGCACCTCTCCACAAACTTTAGCAGCTGGGATTTGGCTGTTCCAGGATCTCCTAACATCAGCAGGTTAATGTCTCCTCTGCGGGTTAGACCATCTGGAAGTCTACAAGAGAAGAGGCATTTAAAATTAAGACTGAAACATAAAACCCACGGCTGATATATCCCATCTACACAACTACACTTTACTACTCAAAAGCGCAGGGTCTTGTGAGACACTGTAGAATTTAAATCCATTTCCGTCTCTCCTCTGACCTTTTCCTGGAGCCTCCAAACAGCAGACATGTGATGGCCTTCTTCAGATCTTCACTGCCATAGATGGAGGGAGCTAGTGAGCGGGCCAGAGCATTGTACACATCAGGAGTTCCTGCCAGCGCTCTCAGCTCTTCCTCCTCCTGGGGCGACACAGAGCCAGTGGCACCACGACCTGCCAACAGAAAAAACTCTCATCTTCCTCCACAACACAAGAGAATACAAGAGTTCCTGTCTGATCTTACCTGTGCCCTCAGTGTCCACCTGGATGCCCACAACCCTCAGGTAAGACGCTCTGATGCCCACCCCCGCAGCCTTCTCTTTGCCTTTGCCCTTAGCAGCGGCCATTTTCTTGATGGAGTAGATTCCTTGGATGGTCACTCTGTTTCCTGGTACCACTCTGTCACACAAGTACCTGACAACGAGCAGCTCTAATTAGACCAGTTTTATGATAGATGAAACTACTCACTGCATAATGACCAATTAATTGTATTGTTGTGCAAGTTATAATTTTACACAACTAGATTACATGTAGGCTGACTATCAAAATAATGAACTTAGTGGACCAACAGTGTCAGTGCCAGTGTCTACTTGGATTCTTAACCTTACCGGTCACAGTAGAGCTGCAGGTGCCGGGGCATCTCTCCGTGAGGAACAGCATCTGGAGACTCCTGAAGCCGTAGAGTCTGGAAATCCACGCACACACAGCGGTCCGGGATGATGAAATATGGGTCCACAGGGCACTTTACCCTGCCTGCGTTTTCCCTAAAGAGGAGAGTCAAATTATAATTGATATATTTTCACTGAACAGGACAAAAAGGCGTAAAGACAACTATGGAAATTCTGTGGTATCCATTCCAGTGGTATCTAAAAGCACCTTAAAAGATATGACATGTCCCTTTAGCTCCGTCTGATGTGTTTGCTATTGTTATGGTTAAAGTCAAATCAAAAACAATACAACAATCATTTTGTGATCTTGTGTGTAAAATGTTGAATCAGGTCTAGGCAATATAGAAATTTGGTGTCACAAAAATCATGTCCAAAATAATTGCAATGAACAATCACAATAATTCTGAAAGTTGCTAACAGTCTAAAAATTTCATGGATATTAAGAATAATTTTAATATTATGAATAGGTTCCATATTTAAGAAACTGTTATAGTGGTGTACTTTGTTAGTCAAAGTAAAAAAAAACAATGATCTAGAAGAAAACATTATGGCCAGGTATCGTTTTTCTGCACATTCCTATGATTTATGTAGTTTCTTTATTGGCGATTATCATGAACGATTACCGTCTACCCTTTTTAATCATAAAATTGTTTATTGTCCCATCATGTCTCCTTTCTGGCAATGAATGGATTTAGTGCGTTTAGACTTACGTGTTGCATTTGCGGGGGAGAGCGTAGCCCTGTAGACCTGGGGGCAGGGGGATGTTACTGATCACATTGCGACAGCCGCGACACTGCAGACAAACTTTAGTGGCTTTGGCCTTCACTGGTGTGGCTGAAATGATGATGCCGTGGACTTTCACCAGACGGGACACCTGCTCAGACTACACAAAAAGCCAAACGTTAGGGCTGAATGAGGGGAAAAAGCGGAGGGGCAACAGCAGTAACATCAAAATTACCTTGAGGTTTCGGATGGATGCATGGTGGGCGTCGCTCTTGAGCATGACCTGGATGTCCTGTACGTTTTCCTCTTCCACTGGACGAGGACGGGTCACTTCATCTGCCACCTCCCGAGCGGCCTCCTCCAACTGACGAACACACGTTATGTTTATTCCACCAAAACTTTAGATACAAACAGCAGGGCAATTCAGCAGACGGGGGTTGGCACTGACCAGAGGCAGGTTTTCGGTGGGTAGTTTGTAGAGACAGTCTGACAGATCCTCATCAAAGCTGGCCAGGTCCTCCATCTCCACCTCCACCCAATATTCCCCCAGAGTGTAGTGCCGTTTCAGCTCATCTCTGTGCAACATCAGGCAAGATGGTTAGAAAGAAATTAAGACAGACTACAACAAAAAATGACAAGCGATCGTTGTATATGGATTTTAAAAGAATAGAAAAACGAGATGCAAGTATACAAAAGAAAAGCGAGCCCGATAAGGATTACTGCGTGATGTTTTATTGTTAAAAACTTGCACAGAATGGATTGAGTGCCTGCTCCCATTAGGCATGCTCTTTGACAAAGACCCACACGCAGATGGGATAGTGCTGATCGTCCAAGAATAACACGTCTTGTATATTAAGCTGGCCCTTACCTGTATTTGTACGTGAAACCGGTTCGGTCCGTACCAACCCTAAACTGTCGGAGAAACTCTCGGAAGCGCTTTTTGATATGAATCCTTTTCTGTCCGCCTTCGTCCATCCCGGGGCCATCGCCTCCGCCAAAGTTGTCACTGTAGTACACTCCAGCATCGTCAAAACCGGACATTTTTCAAACAGCCCGTGTGGTGGAAGTGAGATTAAAAGTGGGGTTGCGAAAACTGAAGTGTTTTTCCTTAAAAAAAAATTAAATAAAATACTCATACAGCGTGCACAGATGCGTTGTGGAGATGCTGGGACTGTTTCGCGGCAAAGTCTCTCGTCTTTCCGGTCTGTTTCCCGCGAGGAGCTCAAGACCCCGCCCCCCTGCTCTACTTTCATTGGCTAAGAAAAACCAACCCTCCTTCTATTGGTCAGAAGTGTATTTCAGGGGCGTGTCATAGTTGAGGAGGTGGGGCTTGTACGGAGTAGTGGCGCGAAAAAGACGTACGTAGGAGCGGGCTGGTGGCAAACAAAAGAGGACAATTTTTAAATTTTTATTTATTTATTGAGAATTTCTATTTGGAGATAAATGAATACCTAAGTATTTAAATTGTGTTTAAATTTTATTTTTATTCATAATGTTGTAACATGTCCTCTGTAATGGACTGTAATAGTGTTAAATACATGTGAAGTTAACAATCTAACAAAAACTTTTTTTTTTATGATCAACATCTCTGACAAGCTTCTACAGTCGCCTCAAAAAGTTTTTAGACTCCCTTTCATTTCATTTCTTTTTTTTTTTTTTTATCATAGTGCAGCCACAAACTACAGTCTATCTCAAAACACTTAAAAGATAAGACTGGTTATCTCAATGTCCACTATAAAGGACACACACCGGGTCTCAGGAGGATATACTTGGCCAACATGGGTCAACTAGGAGAAAAAATCTAATGTGAAGTAGATTCATATTGTCTGAAAATCCTCTGACAATATGAAATCCCAGTTTATTTCAAACCCACAAACACTTTAAGACAAAAACTCGTCCACCCAAAGGACAAAACACCGAGCCACAAACAAAGCAATGTGGTCTACTCCATTCAGTGTAGTGAAGACTGCAGTGAGCGCTACATTGGAGAAACAAAACAGCCACTTCACAAGAGGATGTACCAAGACAGGCGGGCGTGCCAGAGTGGACCGTCATCTGCCGTACATCTTCACCTAGAAGCCACGGGCCATTCATTTGAGGACAGTGAGGTTCAGATCTTAGCCAGGGAAAAGAACTGGTTTGAGAGGGGAGTTAAAGAGGCTATTTTTGTCAAAAAAGAGAATCCTTCTCTGAACAGAAATGGTGGAGTCAGACATAATTTGTCTCCCATCTATAATTCCATTCTTAAGCCTAGATCAAGCAAACAGGGGAACAATAGGACTAGCCAGGTCAGGGCCAGAGGTGTAAAAAACAGTCGTAGGGATGAATAGGGATCGTTATCTAGACGCCAGAGAAACAAAAGACGGAAACCAATGAGATAGTTTCGGAAAGTAGTTAGCTAGTTAGCTCCTCCCTGCAGCAAGATATAAGCAAGTGTCTTACCAGTATTCTTATTAGACCTGACGAAGCCTCTCGGATGAGCGGCGAAACGTTTTCAACCAAACAAACTTTGTCCAGTTGACAAATTGAACTTCTCCTTTTATCATGGATTCTACCTGGACGACTGAGGGACTTTTCACGGACTGTAATAGTGTTAAATACATGTGAAGTTTAAAAAAAAAAAAGTTTTTGTTAGATTGTTGATGATCAATATCTCTGACAAGCTTCTACAGTTGCCTCAAAAAGTTTTTAGACTCCCTTTTAATTTCTTATTTATTATTTATCTAATGTGAAGTAGATTTATTAGTGAAATGTAAAAATATGCATTTGTTTCAAGCACGTTTTCATTAGGTCTTTCCAATCCAAAAGTGTATACCAATGAAATACCTTTGCTTCAACACTTACATGCATACCAAAATCTGATCACTGTCTGATTTCTGGACATTTCTGGATTATTTAAATGACATGCAAAGAGTAATCAAAGAGACCATGATCAGAAATAAATCAGATTACCATCCTCTTCATGTCATTTTTATAGTTTTATAACTCAAAAATCTGACAGATTTGTGTGTATGTAACCACAGTCAGCCACTATAGCTTCACCAGGCAGATCCAAAGGTACAGATATTTTTATTTCAAAAATTGTGGAATACTGACAAGTTATTTCACAATTGTTTAAACATGATTCAAAAGCAGCTTTTCATCTAAGCACAAAATCATTTATGTAAACCTTTTTACAAAATAGATTCAAGATCAGGGGTCTCCAACCTGTTGCTTGCGATCTACCGGTAGCTCTCCACCGATGTCTAACTTTGTACACTAATAATGGATAATGGTTTATGTATCTGACTTTACCTCATTTTCGGCTCGGCGTGGCACTTAAATATATATGGATAATCAATTTCTTGTGACCACTAAAACTAGTAACTTTTTGGCATTTTTGTTTTGTAAAGTTAGCTCACCAGACAAAAAAGGCTGGAGACCCCTGAATTAGATATATTGAGATTCCTCAAGACATTTCAATCATTAGTAGATTACTGTCTTGAGCATAATCACACCCATAGAAAATTAATCCTTCATGCTGTAACTTCTCACTTCCAAGTTGTTTGCAATTAGCAAGTTAAATAGCCATTGGTTGACCTCAGCAGTTGTAACGACTATTAAGTTATGGTTGTAACTATTTCTCTATAATCATTCAGAAGTCATGAGTAACAATTAGTGATTTGCAAAAATATATGTACAACATTCACAGTAACTTATTTGGTTTTGATTCAGGAAACCACTCCATGTTTTTTGCCTGTTTGAATGAAGGCATCAACGCAGTGGTCAATGTCGTCATCTGTGTGAGCTGCAGATATCTGGACACGGATCCTCGCTTTGCCCTTTGGTACAACAGGGTATGAGAAGCCAATCACATACACTCCTAAAAGGGGAAGAAAGAGTCATCACGATCATACAATTTCAAACATTTACATTCACATACTCGGTTTGTAACTATCTGACCTAGTTTGAGCATGTCGTCAGCCATAACAGAGGCCAGCCGTGCATCTCCAAGCATAACAGGACAGATGGGGTGAGCTGTGCCCGCGATGGTGAAGCCTGCAGCAGTCATCTTGTTTCTGAATCTGAAACACACAGGAACATTTGGTGTATTAAAAGTGAAAAAATATAGGTCAAAAGTGGAAAAATTATGTTCAATTCTGATTACAGCTGAGTCACATAGTTTAGTAAAATATATGGATATTGCTCTACCTGGGGGAAAAAAATGAAATTATATTCTAATGTAATTGAAAAAAAAGTGGCCACTGTAATAAAAAAAAGTGGCCACTTAAGTTAACGAGAACATTTAAATAGTGCCTTGATGTAGCCACTGTGTATGAGGGTTAAAGCAATAACTTTTGGTGGTAAATATTCTCACCAAAAGCAAACTTTAATTACAATGCAAACACTCCTATGCAGAATCCTCTAGTGTTATGTAAAAGAGCATGTGACCAACCCTCATAAGTAGGAACATAAACCCTATTCATGCCAAACAAGGCCAAGCGGTCAGGGCATCTGTGCCAGTTTACTGTACCTCATAGTTTTGGCAGACATACTCTGTGCAATCTCATTGGAGGCAAGCAGCAGCTCAACAGCCTTTGTGGCACAGCCCACCACAGGAGGAGGCAGAGAGTTAGAGAACAAGTAAGGACGGGACCGTTGTCTCAGAAGATCAATCAGAGGCTTTGGACCAACTGTGTAACCACCTGGACAAAAAACATTTTTCCTATTTGTATTTTTTCAAACACATTCATTCATTCTTGAGGAGCTGGACTCCCCATGTCCGTCTGCAGGGTTCAGGTATTGCATTGCCTCATGCTACTAGTGGTGATACTGATGTGAAACGGAATATGATCAGGATGGCCTTTGCCCTTCTAACACACCTGCTGTTGTTTGAATACTAAATCCACAGAGACTCATGACAAACAAGCTCATTATTTTACTGAACAGATTAAATATGTTTCACAGACTTTGAGAGCTGGGTGTTTTTAAATCCTTTGAGAAGTACATAAATAGCTGGCATAGGTCTTTCAGGAAATTTAAGTCTTACCAGCAGCTCCGCCAAGTGCTTTTCCCAGTGTGGAGTTTATGATCTGAACTCTGTCCATCACTCCCAGGAGCTCATCTGTTCCCCTGTAAGACATACAGTAAAACTTTACATGTCCTCTTTAATAATAAGCATACAACCCTCTTGTTGACATTCACCACATACCTGCCCCTTGGTCCTAAAAACCCTGTGGCGTGACATTCGTCTATGAACACCATAGCTCCATACTGTTCTGCCAAGTCACAAATTCCTGGTAGAGGAGCCACGTCCCCATCCATAGAGAAGACTCCATCAGTGACTACAAGGCGCATACGGGACGACTGAGGAGAAAATGACATTTTGACGAACTGTGAGTAATAATAACAATTTATGTGTGTGCCTTTTTGTTAACTATTTTTTCTGTTGGTCGGTTGCAAAAATGTTTTCCAAGGATGAATAGAAGTAATTAGGATTATGATCATTAAAATCACCCCAGGCGTCCCTTCAGCACATTAAGAGGAGCTTCATTGAAATAAAGAAATAAAGATATAGTAAAAGATACACCTTTCTATATATGGGTTTGTTTTGTAAAATTGTATGCAAACTGTACACAAACACACCCACCTGAGCCTCCTTGAGTTTGGTCTCCAGATCGCTGAGGTCCATATGTTTGTAGCGCAGCCTCTTGGCTCGACACAGGCGGATGCCATCAATGATGGAGGCGTGGTTTAGTTCATCGGACAGGACTGCATCATCTGGACCCAGCAGCACCTTGAAATGTGCACATATACAAGTTATACTTCTTTTTTCATTCATCCTTCCTTTACCACTCCAGCACACTATAGGATTGGATCAAAACAATCAATAGTCAGATACTAATTGCTACTAACAAATGTAAGGACTAGATAATCAAGAGGTATCACCATCGATGCCCTTTAATAGAGCACAGTTGAACCTTCCCCAAATAATTTTTGAACTGTTTTAGAATGGTCTTGATCTATACCAGAAGATCACATAAAAGATTCAAGAAACTACAATTTTTTGAGTACTTGCTGTTGAAAGCAAATCAATTATATTTTGTAAAAAGAAATGTGTTTCCATTATCACAGTGGTACTGAAATACCACATTTATGTCAAACCTTTTCTTTAGTATGGCAAAACTTGCACACAGTACCTCAAACAGCCCAGCATTGGCGTCAAAACAGCTGGCGTACAAGATGCAGTCTTCCCTTTCATGAAACTGGGCCAGTTTCTGCTCCAGTTTTTTGTGTAGGTCCTGAAAATTAAAGCATAATTTAATGTATTGACATAATGATGATACCACCACCATTATTAGGAGAATAATCCCAGTCCCACCTGTGTGCCACAGATGAATCGGACAGAGCTTAGTCCTGCTCCATAGGCCTGCAGAGCCTCCACCCCGGCCTGTACCACCTCAGGGTGACTGGACAAGCCCAGGTAATTGTTAGCGCAGAAATTTAATATCCCTGAAAATAACAGTGAGTGTTGTGTTATAAAAAACAAGTTTAGAACACATTAACAATGGTGAAATAGGCCAATAACAGAACGAGAATGTGGCTTGTAGGGGCTTGTAGCTGTGACATCCAAATGAATTGAACTGGGTGAAGGTCATGGCCTGAACCAAAAGCCTATTCATAATAATCTGCCAAAGCGTCATTCTGAAATGTAAACATCGGCAGACTGGAGCTAGACAGACAACTGACTCATTACTATTGCAAATTTATGGAAACAGCACTTTCTTTTAGATTAGAACAATGCTGATTATGATCTGTCTGAGCCGCCTACACAGACATAGATGCTGTT
Source organism: Paratrypauchen microcephalus (assembly GCA_036785185.1). Taxonomy (NCBI): domain Eukaryota; kingdom Metazoa; phylum Chordata; class Actinopteri; order Gobiiformes; family Gobiidae; genus Paratrypauchen; species Paratrypauchen microcephalus. The sequence continues at coordinate 833,478 of JAVJIX010000154.1, read as the reverse complement.
TAAGCAGGTAAACCTAAGAGAAACTGTTCTACATGTACCACTGATTGTACTTGAGTTTTGTCCGGCGGGCCTCAGGGTCATGTGCCATCATTACACAGTACACACTTTATTTGTGGCCACACCGGCTTGTCAAAGCCTGATCCCATCAGAGCCAGTAGCAAAAACTGTCATTGTGTCCTTAAGCAAGACACTTCACCAATATTACCTAGTATGAAAGTGGAGTGTGCATGAGTGTTGGTGGTGGTCGGAGGGGCCGATGGCACAGATTGGCAGCCCTGTGAGTGCCCCAGGGCAGCTGTGGCTACAATAGTAGCTTACCACCAACCACCAAGTGTGGAGTGAATGAATAATGAGCTGTAAAGTGTGTTTGGGTGTCTTGAAAGGCACTATATAAATGCAAAAATTAATATGAATTATTAATTATAATTAGTTCACTTCCATGTTACAGCAGTGCAGTCAATATCGGCCTTTTGCAGGTTTGTAGGCAGTTTAAGCATAGTTCAGTTCAGGGCTAGGCCTACTACCATTTAGACCAGTTTAGAGAGACAAACCCTAGTGGTATTTGGGATACTAATATTTAACAACGAGGTACTTGTGTGAACACTCGTCTACAGAACGGAAATCACAAGTTAAAGACCAACACAAAAGTAACTCTTGTGATGAAATATGAACCGCACATATACTAACTGTGTACCAGTATACTAACTATACTAGTGACTGCTTCTGTTAATCTTAGTTCACAAAGATAAGACTTTGGCAACTCTACCACAATCTGCAAGAGCATGGTGCGTGCAAGGACACCAGTCATCACGCCATTTATAAGAAGTCCACGCTACAAAAGCTCCTCTGGTAAACCTACCGCCGCTGCTGCCGTCCACGTTGATATGCGGACCCTGTTTGGAGGTGATGACCCGCTCCCCCTTCCACGTCCCGGCGGTGCGGATAGAGTCCAGCTCGGTCTCCAGGAAAGCCCGGGCCTCTGATACCGCCGAATAACTTCGGTTCAGACCCGACACCGAGGGCCGGAGCACCCCTTGGGCAGGTTTAAGCAAACTGACAGCTTTTCGAAAAGACATTACGGGAAAATAAGTGAAATGTTTCAGATGACAAACGAAACGTGGAGGAGGAAAGCTCACAGGAGCGCTTCTTACGTACAGCGTCACTGTGCGTAAGAAGTAGTGATGGGCGGATCGATACCAAAGTATCGATATATCGATCCTGATGGAGTATTGAATATGCATCGATCCTGGTATTAAAATATCGATACCAAGTCATGTTTTCTTACTGACTTAACTTTCAGTTTATTTAGTTCAAATTCATAAGTGTTTTGTTCATTATTCAACCATTGCCACTTGTCAGGCACTACTTTTCCTTCCGCGTTCTCACCAAACGTGGGGTAGTACGTCATCCCGCGATAGACTCACTGCTGTGAGATTTCAGTCAAAGCAGCGCGGGGCCATGGGAGATCACAAGTGAAGTGTGGTGTGGAGTTACTTCCACACCGTGGACGACAATGTTGCGAAGTGCAGTGTGCCAAAAATGATCCGATATTGTGGCAATACCACAAATTTTAAATAAACACTTTATCATAAATCATAAACCTCAGCCTGATGAAATGCTACTGACCAAACAACGACAGGAGGCGAGTCAGGCAGCTCCCTCCAGCACAGCAGCAACAGCAGTACGACAGAGGTCAGCTGCCGAGGCGTTTGAGAGAGGGAGAATCCAGGTAACCATCAAGCATGTAGAAGACTAAGAGTAGTGTATGTGAGGAGAATGTATGTATGTGAGAGTGAGAATAGTGATACTTCATTTGTTGTCTTTTTTCATAGGCTGCAAGTGCCCAACTTACAATAGATTTATTTTATTTTATTTATTTATTTATTTATTTATTTGATAGGGACAATGCACATTAATGAACATAAGTATAAAACAAATGTAAATATGCAGAATTTTAGCTACAAAGCTAGTTTTCATCCGTAGTCCCTAGGCAGGCAAATACATAAAAATACAACGTGCAATACAAGCAGCACAAACAAAAGTCTAGTGGTCACATTTGATGTCTGCATTGCCATTTTCATTTCATCAAAGATTTTTTTTCAGATATCTGGTGTTAGAATGTGTGGAGCTAAGCGCCCTGGTGGAGCTTTGAGAAGCCAAGGTATCTAGTTAGAGCCAGGTTAGTGTTTTTCTGTAGTATTAAAAAATGTATGAAAGTATCGGTATCGGTATCGATATCGCGATTCTAACCCTGGTATTACTTGGTATCGTATCGAAACAAAAATAACTGGTATCGCCCATCCCTAGTAAGAAGGGCGTCGCGGGTCTGGCCAATGAACAACAAGAGGGGGAACCACGTGGTCTGTAGTGTCCAATCAAAGTGCACTTACTGTTGACTTACTTCACCTCCAGTAAGACGGCAACGTGTTGCTTTTTATAAACAGTAATAAAATAACAGGTCTTTAGGTGGTTCTCCTTTAGAAATTATTCAAACATTTTATTTACAGTATGAGGCCAGAAGAGGTACTATTGCTGGATTTATTTCTTATAGTGGGGCTTTTGGGTTTTGATTGGGAATAATCATTTAAATAAAATAAAATAAATATGCAAATATGGCAATATGCAACATCGGCAAAAAGAAAAACTATGGCGCAACATCACTCAACTTTCTTTAATATTTGGGCATAGATATTAGCTAGTTAGTAAGTGGTGCAATGACACAATCATAAACCCAAACATCCAGTTAATCACCTAGTTTTAATATTACACTTTTGATCATACTTCCTTTTTACAGGAAAAAAGCATAATCCCATTACAATGCACAAGCCAGTATCAAAATATTTTTGTTCAAGCGCCTTCTCTATGTTGACAATGCGTGAAGAGTCCCTCAGTCATCCAGGTAGAATCCATGATAAAAGAAGAAATTCAATTTGTCAACTGGACAAGATCTTGGCCAGGAAAAGAATTGGTTTGAGAGGGGAGTTAAAGAGGCTATTTTTGTCAAAGAGAATCCTTCTTTAAACAGAAATGGTGGAGTCAGACATAATTTGTCTCCCATCTATAATTCCATTCTTAAACCCAGATCAAACAAACAAAAGATACAATAGGGCTAGCCAGGTCAGGGCAAGAGGTGTGAAAAACAGTCGTGTAGGAGTGAATAGGTATGCTAATCTAGACGTCAGAGAAACAAAAGACAGAAACCAATAGGCGAGATAGTTTTGGGAAGTGGTTAGCTAGTTAGCTCCTCCCTGCAGCGAGATATAAGCAAGTGTCTTACCAGCATTCTAACCAGAACTGACGAAGCCTCTCGGATGAGCGGCGAAACGTTTTCAACCAAACTTTGTCCAGTTGACAAATTGAATTTCTTCTTTTATTATGTTGACAATGCTACTTTGGACAAGATCCTTTTCTTCAGTTCATCTCTTGACAATATATATTTCACAACATAAGACATATATTTTTTAAACTTGTTCATCACCAGCAGGAATGTACAATATAAAATGTGCAAAGTTTGCATTACACATAGCTTCCACATTGGAGTCACATTTGATCAGATACAAAACCCTTTCCTTTTAGTAGTTTTCCCCTTAAGTCTTTCATGAGTGGCTCTGCTCATGTCGTATGTGCCTTGAAACCAGCAGATAGTGTCGGAGCTTCATAAGTACTGTTAATATTTAGTGAGAAGTAGAACTCAGGACTCCGATGTGCTCTGGTCCTGTGAGGAAGATCGAATTGACGGGAGGCGATCTGCCACTTTGGCTCTTTCTGCTAAAAACTTGTCAAACTCTGTAAATGAGAAAGCATGCATTTATAGACACCTGACTGAGTTAAGAATACATTAATGAGCTGCAATTATTTTAAGAAAAACTTCCCATTTATTCATGACTCACCACATTTTGCCAGTCTCAATTTTTGTTAAGGATATAGTGTTAAGTTATGCTTAACTTTGCCTATATAAGATGCCAATAGAAGAGAATAACAATTGATGGTGGCTGCTGTTTTAAGAGGCAACAAAATATAGAACGTACTGTATGTCACACATGCATTGTTCAGACTATACCGATCCTTAAAGGAAAAGTAACGTTTTTTACAATTTGAGCCTTATTTCTGTAATAAAACAAGTTGTTTTACTCACCCATAGCACTTTGGTGTCATATGGAGCACTTCCGGAGATGTTTTAGATTAGCGTTAGGCTAACGCCGTTAGCCTAGCGCGACTTATAGCCATAGCTCGGGGCATGTAATATGTCCCGTGCGGGCTCCAAATAACACAAACTTTAGCACTTTTCAAATCATAGAAGCTCGATTTCTTAGTCTACGATTTCGTTTGAATCAAAAGTGGCCTGTAATCCGAGATTTATCCATAGTTTACAGCTTTGCATTCCATGTTTGGGTCCCGGGAGCTGAGAGCACACTCTGCGCATGCGCACTGGCGTCCTCATCTACTCGAAACTATGGCTAAATCTCGGATTACAGGCCACTTTGGGCTGTAAGGCTCAGATTGTAAAAAACGTTACTTTTCCTTTAATGTGACTATACTGACTTCCACTAAGTTGTTGTATTCTTACCTTCACTGGTAACACCATCTGAATCTTCATAGTCGTCATACTAGTAGCCCATGAAAAGAAAACACACTTGTCAAGAACAGCACAAAGGGGCTGGAAATGCTTTATGTTTTACAAAGTATGTCAGGTCCGTATCAGCTAACTTTACACTTATGCTCATCAAAGTACAGTGCAGTAACCATTGAATCAAACATCAGATTTATTTTTATATAGCACCAGTACATCCTAATAAAATACAAGATAAAACCATTGTAATGCTACAGATAAAAGCAAGAGTACACTATCTAGGGCACTCTTTCAATTGTGATTACAGTAATTCCTCGTTTATCGTGGGGGTTAGGTTCCAGAAATAACCCGCAATAAGAGAAATCCGCGAAGTAGGACAACTTTATATTTTACAATTATTCTACATGTTTTAAGGCTGTAAATGCCTCACCACACACATTATACACTTTTCTCAGACTGGAATTAACATTTTCTCACATTTGTCTCTAGTTTAAACACTCAAACTTTCATAGATTTTCAACAAAATGTATTAATAATGACGCGTGGGGGGAGACACGGCTCCGGGAGCCCCGCCAGACGCGTGAGGGGCACCGCCACGTCCCGGGACGAGACGCGCACCAACCCCTTGGAGAAGTGCGAGTGCATTTTGTTGAAAATCTATGAAAGTTTGAGTGTTTAAACTAGAGATAAATATGAGAAAATGCAGCGCGAGGCTGCGCGTACACCAGGGCTGCGAGCACGAGATAGAACTGCGGCGCCCGGACTGCGTGCTCTCAACCCGAGCCACAAACCGAACACGCACAAACGAACGAAAAAGCCGCACGGAGTGATTTAATCCTGGTTCAGACCTGGTCTAGTCCCGGTTTAGTCCAGGTCTAGACCTGGTCCAGTCCTGGTTTAGTCCAGGGCCAGTCCACGTTTAGACCTAGTTTAGACCTGGTCTAGACCTGGTTTAGTTCTGGTCTAGACCTGGTTTAGTCCACGTTTAGTCCTGGTCTAGTTTCTTAGCCAATCAGGACGCAGAACACACTGTTACACTTAAAAACTGTTACACATTTTTTAAGTGTAACACTGTTACACATTTAAAAAAATGAAAAAATAAAAACATAAAAAATCTGCGAAACAGCGAGGCTGCGAACAGTGAACCGCGAGGGTTCACTGTATTGGTGGAAAAATACTCACATCATCTTCCAGTGAAAGCCATTTCTCAATATCATCCATAACATTTGCTTGGCTTAGGGGAATCTAAAGAAGAAGTAAATAACCAGCTTTAGAAAAAAAATAAAAGCACTTTGTACAAATTATAAAAACAACCACAAAAGTAAAAATCATACAAACTCATCCGACAGTGCAGATTTGTGGCAAAGTCATGCTTTCATGGCTAAAAACCCAAAGAATCAACAACACATTTAAATCATGCAGCTGCAGCACACATGCATCACTGTAAGATGAGTGAACAGAAAGCACCCAAATGAAAAGGTAAATCATGAGAGGATGTGAATGAGAATACACCAGGCCACGCCACACAGTGTGAACAGACCCACCATTCCCCTCTTAATCATCCAATCTAACTTTGGGGAGGAGCTGTTGGTAGAGGCCGGGCTCTCATCCTTGGCACAAGATAGAATAAGGAGTTGAAAAAGATAGCATCTCGTCAATAGTCAGGCTGATCAGATCTAGTAAGTAATCCATTGTTGATTTTTTAGATGTCTAATCAGACTCCAGTAACTTTGAAAGGTTTGTCTTCGCTCTGTGGAACTCCCAACCATAATTCTAGGATAGTCTTTAGACAAATGCAGATTAGATCGATTATGTATTGTTTCTTCGGGAAATCCATTGTTTGTGTTTTATATTAAGCAGCCCAGACTAAAAAAGTAACATTACCGTCACTTTAATCCCATTTTGAGGTTTTGTTTACCGTCCTTCACTGGGATGTGTGCCCATAATAGACTTTAATGGTCATGGATTTCTTACCCGTTTGTACATTTAATGGAAACAAGAATCGCTGCTGTACATCTTTTCTTCAACTTATATTTTACAGAACATAAAAATCGAGTTCGCTTTTATTATCCACAGACATTTAACATGATCATATATCTAAATATACACATCATATAATTTTGCTTTAAAAGAATACAGTTTATTTCTTGATTGATTGTGGACATCATTTATTAGACCCGATGCAAGTTTTACAAAGGTCAGAAAGGACACAATCACCCATAGTTAGTGTAAGTGCTAATAGTGTATCTTGTGACTAAGGCTACGTTCACACTGCAGCCTGAAGTGACCCAAATCCGATTTTTTCGCCTCTATGAGACCTGTATCTGATCTTCTAATGGCAGCCTGAACGGCACAGATCTGATTTTTTCAAATGCGATCCAGGCCACTTGGATATGTGGTCCTAAATCCGATCTTTTAGCATGCGACTTCAGTCTGAACGGCCAGGTCGCATTCATCCGACCTGGGCGTGTTTCCTCAAACGAGAGTGGTACAAATAGGCGTTCACAAATGTACACAAATGTTCTTCTCGTCATGCGAAAATAGTATATAAACTCCGTATCAGTGAAGCGGCGAAGCAGTAGTAATCCCACCACTCTTGGCTGCGACTCCGCTCCAACACGCTCATTTCTAAGGACGTCGCTGCCACTGCCCCACAAAACGCCGTGGCCAAAAACCTTGTCCTTCTCTTTCTCTGTCTCCTCCTTAAAACAAATAAGCTGTACATGTTTTGGCTCCGGTACGAAAGCAACTTTAGTCTACTTCCGTAAACATTGCGTGTTCGCTGCATGTGACGTCATCGTGTCCTCCAGTGCGCATACGGGACACTTTTGGGGAGTTTCACACTGGAGATCACATACAATTCGCATTTAATTGGAAATGTGAACGGCCTCGCAAAAAAAATCTGATTTCAGGGCTTAATGTTCAAATCAGAATTGAGCATTCAGCCCTGCAGTGTGAACGTAGTCTAAGATTGTTAAAGGGCATAACTGCAAATGCTATGGTGGATTTACTTACAGCTCCACTTGGATGTAGTCGACTGGCATGAGTCAAGGCATCAACTGCAACTTCATTCTGCTCGCTAAAAAAGAAACAATTAAACATTTTTTTTACCTTACCAAGATAACAGTATGCTTGTACAGTAAATTAGTCACAGCACACTTTAAATATCAAAAGTTACTTCAGCCTTCAAGGGATATGCCACCCCCAGGTCAAATTTGGGCATCTCCCCACAGTCCAGAGACTAAAATAAGTGGTGGAAAGCGTTTTCCTGCTCACCCAGCCATTGTCCGAGTCTGTCGCCACTGACCGCCGCGGTATCTGCAGCTCATCCGCCTTAGACTGGAGTCTAACGTCTCCAGAGAAAGATTTCGGCCAAAAGGAATTAATTTGCTCGATGCTTTTCCCAATTACTTTCTGTGTAGTGCGCATTCATATCGAGTGCAAATAAATGTGCAAATCAACACGGAGAGCTTGCCTTGGTCATTTTGGGTGGGAACTATTTTCCAGTGCGGAAGAATAAAGCCGAATCACGCACCACGTTGTGCAACAGGGGAACTCCCTTCCCGGTGCGTAACTGGGATTCCCCTGGCAGCGTGCTGCGTGATACGGCTTTATTCTTCCGCACTGGAAAATAGTTCCCACCCAAAATGACCAAGGCAAGCTCTCCGTTGCTGCAGATACCGCGGCGGTCAGTGGCGACAGACTCGGACAATGGCTGGGTGAGCAGGAAAACGCTTTCCACCACTTATTTTAGTCTCTGGACTGTGGGGAGATGCCCAAATTTGACCTGGGGGTGGCATATCCCTTTCAGGATATAATTACCTTGTTGTGTGCAAAAGTGCATTTAGGTCTTCTGTTTCACTTGTGCCTAGAATGAAGATTATAAGGTTAAGTTGTGCTTAATCGACATTCATGGTTTAAAATGCAAGTAAAAGGTGTACATACTGAGTCTAGCCATCTGCCCACACACACTGCCGGACTGTGAATGGCTGAGAGAGCCGTCACTCTCTGCAGACGCTGCTCCTGATTGGATACCTGACTCAGGCGTGAGGTTGAGATCTGCAAGGTTGACATATGTGTGCTCCTGGAAAAAAGACAACACAAATTGAATACATTTAAAGACATACTCACGCGCAAGGAGGCACTGTCCCGCAATAGCACACAAAATGGGAACAAAACAGTAAATGGGCACAAGCTGTATTTTTACCTTTTGTGTTTCATGTTGGCCATTTGTTGGCCTCCTTTCAAACCTGAAAAATGAATAGCCTCATTAGTAGCAGTAACACACATGTTTTGACCAAAATGGCGGCTAGTGTAGTCTGCGTTGGACCTGTGGTATCGGCTAAAGGCAGTATTAATCTCATCGTTGGTCGCTAACAGCTCTTCAATCAGCTTCTCCTCACTCAAACGGGGGATCACCTTCACGATCCTCTCCTGCATCTCCTTACAAATACTGTACAGCTGCTAATGACACAATAACAAAGCATGTGTGGGCGGGGGGGCGTTGGCAGGCCGATGTGAAACAGTAGTATGATATGGAAGAAGATCAGTTAAGGGAAGAGAAGAGTGAAGTGGCAGAACAGCAGGCTGAAGATACATATTTGTGGTAATACCTCGAGTAGCTCCATATCGGCCTGTTCCACTGTGACTGGATCTAACTGGCTCATCATCTCAGACATGGTGGTCAGGTTACTCCTCAGCACTGCCAGCTCAGTCTTCAGCTCCTGCACCTATACAAGCACATTGAATACGTCCAAAATAGAGCAAAAACACTCCATAGGCTGGTAAAATACTGATTACCCCATGCATATATGCTATTTGAATAAAAGCAAAAAGATAACAGCTTGAAGAAGTCAGTGTAGTTAAAAGGAGCAGCGTTTACAAATCTCCAGAAGTCAATAACAATCTCCTTGGTCTTTTCAACATTAAGAAGGAAATTGTTATTGCTGCACCACTGGGTCAGAAGGCTCACCTCACTCCTGTAGTTTGTCTCATCGTTATTAGAGATGAGACCCACCACAGTCGTATCGTCCGCAAACTTCACTATGTGATTGGTGCTGAACGCTGGTGAGCAGTCGTGGGTCAGCAGAGTGAAGAGCATCGGACTGAGCACACAGCCCTGGGGGGCTCCTGTGCTCAGTCTGATGCAGCTTGAGGTGTTTCTGCCGACCCGCACTGCCTGTGGCCTCTCGCTGAGGAAGTCCAGCAGCCAATTACACAGTGAGGTCTGAAGCCCCAGGTGGTCTAGTTTAGTGATGAGCTGCTGTGGGATTATGGTGTTGAATGCTGAACTGAAATCTATGAACAGCATTCTCACATATGAGTCCTTATTGTCCAGGTGGGTGAGGGCTGGGTGAAGAGCAGAGCAGATTGCATCCTCGGTAGAGCGGTTGGCCCGGTATGCAAACTTGAATGGGTCTAGGGTGGGGGGGAGGATGGATTTAATGTGTGCATCTACGTAGATCTACGGATCTACGTAGAGCTAGACAATTTTGCCTAAAAATAAATGAGTCGTTTATTTCTCCCTCTCCACTAAAAATGTTTCAGTTAAAGTTGTAGTGCTGTAAATAGTAAGCTCATTTTGGTTAAAAGCTGAAAGTGAAAAGCAGAGGTGAATAGAGAAAGCCCTTCACCTGGCTGGGTGTGTAGGCGTTATTTTCCTCTTTGGCGTGTTTGAGCTGAATGCTCTGTGGCTGCTGCAGTGGGAGTTTGGTGGATATAAGACCAGCATGCAGAGTAGTGACAGTAGGCCCATTCCCAGGAGAGGTCTGGCACAGGTCCCCAAGAGAAGAATAGATTTAGAAAAACAGTATCAGCACAGAGAGTAAAAAAGAGGAAGCCGTGTTTTCACCTCTTTGTGGTTTTGGTGCGAGCTGTATCCTTCCAACTCCACTGAAGGAAACTCAAGTCCTTTTCTGCGCAGATCTTCGTACACAGAGACCACACCTGTCAAGTCGGACGAGCTGCGGAATGCATCAGCCCACGCCTAAACACACAAAACCACGCCTCATTCATACACTCTCAAGTGCTATGATATAATATACATCTATATATAACGTATGTATGTATTTATACCTGAATAATGCCGAGAACTCTATCATGAAGCACTGCGGGAGGGTTATTTCTAGGGATTATTGAACGGACCAGAACACCCTCTATAAAATCCCTTGTGGTGACCAGGATGTGAAACCTGTAGCCACAGTTTTTTACACATGTTTCTAAAACCTGAAAAAACATGACATTTAACATTAATCTCAAAATGATATTAACAGTATGCAAATAAGCTAATCAATAAAGTATATAAAGCCAGACAGTAGATAACAGTAAGTGTCAAAAATTGGTATAATAAGAGATTTTAATTGTTTATTGTTTATGTTTCATTCAACCCATCTTAGAATGTTGTATTAAGAGGAAGTTTTAGCTTTATTTATCATTTCACAAAGTCTAACAAAATATCTTGTTTGTCCTCTTCCTCATTCATTTTCTGATTAAATGTATATTTTATGGGCATACACCAGGAAAAGGATTTTATAGTATCTAATGCATTCCTAATTCAATTTCCTTTTTGATGGGTACAGCTGAATTGCTTGATCAGTGAATGTAACTCACAGTAAGCGTCATCATAACCTCCTTAAAGTTTTTATTTCCCACAATTCTCTTCTTTATGGCTCGGACAGCATCTCTTGGCCTGGAATGAGAATATTATCTAATCGATCAGTCGCAAACTGATAAATTTATGGTCATATAAAGAGAGAAGCCCACCCACCCTTCCTCTGCAGTGTTCACTACGTCACAGATCTCCATGTTCAGGGCCCAGTCTTCTGAGGGCAGGCTGGAGCTGGTGGCCTTCTCTGTGGGGAAGACAAATGTGCCGGTGTTATAGTAGTGCTGATTGATCTATGTTTAAGGCAGAGTCATATGATATTACACTGCACTATGTGAAAACAGAAACAGACCACAAACTCTCGTACTCTATCAAAAATGTGCTTATTCTGAAAACAGAAAAGTAAATGTTTCATTCAACCCATCTTAGAATGTTGTATTAAGAGGTTTATTGTGTTTATTGTCTTGTTTACCAGATGTTTTATGTTCACTGTGGGCCTAGGGGGCGCTGCAATTTCCAATCCTGTGTGTGCAACCTGTGCATATACAGTGGTACCTCACCTTACGAAATTTATTCGTTCCAGAAGTGGTTTCGTAACGTGAATTTTTCGTAAGTTGAGTAGCTATTTCAATGGGAAAAGCCTGATTCGTTCCAAGGCCCCGATCCAAGTTTTTTTTTTTATAGTGTAACATTGTGTTCTGCGTAGAGACTGTAGACCCAGGACTAAACGTGGACTAAACCTGGACTAAACCAGGACTAGACCAGGTGGATTAAAGCGCCGCGCGCGCGGGTCTATTTCCTGGTTTCGTTTCGAGTCACGGCTGAGGGGAGCAGCGAGGGGGACCGCACGCAGTCTGAGCGCATGAACGAGACCCATGCTCAAACCGTGCCTCCTCTAGACCTGGTCTAGACCACCGCGGTCTAGACTTGCATGTGTTCGTTCATGCGCTCAGACTGCGTGCGGTCCCCCTCGCTGCTCGCCTCAGCCGTGACTCGAAACGAAACCAGGAAATAGACCCGCGCGCGGCGCTTTAATCCACCTGGTCTAGTCCAGGTTTAGTCCAGGTTTAGTCCAGGTTTAGTCCAGGTTTAGTCCAGGTTTAGTCCAGGTTTAGTCCAGGTTTAGTCCTGGTCCAGTCCTGGTTTAGTCCAAGTGTAGACCTGCTGGCAGCCCCGTGCCGGGTCATGCTGCGCTATCACACGTGTCCCCCCCCCCACACACACACACATACACACCACTATTAATAATTTTGTTGAAAATCTATGAAAGTTTGAGTGTTTAAACGAGAGACAAATGTGAGAAAAGTTTAAATTCAGTCTGAGAAAAGCGTATAATGTGTGTGGCTGAGCGCGCATTATTTGAATTTTTGAGATTTCGCGTTTCGTAACTTGAATTTTATTTCGTATCTAGAGACCAAAATTTTACGTGAAGGCGTTTCGTAACTTGAAATTTTCGTTTGTTGGGTCTTTCGTAAGGTGAGGTACCACTGTAGTTTTTGACAATAAAGCTGACTTTGAAACTTTGAACACAAAAGTGACAAGGGCATAAAATTGTTTCTAAACTATAAATGGACAGTTTTAGACTGACCTGCCTGAGTGTAGTTACGCATCTCTTTTTGCAGCATTTTTTCTATAGATTTTAAACATAGATGATATACTCGATATTCTAATTTTGCATATCTACAAAACTTGAGATATAATCAAATTTTCAATATATCTCTCACCTCTTGTTGGTATGTAATAAGGCTGCAACTAACGATTATTTAAGTCAACTATAGTTAGAGGTTATTGTTTTGGCAAAAGGAGAAATTCAGTTTGTCAACTGGACAAAAGTTTATTTGGTCGAATACATTTCGCAGCTCATCCAAGCTGCTTTTTCAATTCTGGTCAGACGCTGGTGGACACTGCTTAAAACTGTCTGAAGGGAGGAGCTAACTACAATGAAATTACTATGAAACTATCACACCTAGCCTATTTGTTTTCAGTTTCTGTTGGTTAAGTAAGCCTATTTATTACGCAGTGGGTGTGTGGGGTCTGGTTAGCATAACCATTCAGGGCCATAATGGGTGTTTTCACACCTCTGGACCTGACCTGCTGCCCTATTGTTTTCTTTGTTTTGATTTAGGTTTGAGGATAGAGATAAAGATGGGAGACAAATTATGTCTGAGTCCATTTCTGTTCAAGGAAGGATTCTTTCTTGACAAAAAATGTTATTGTTTTGATAAATTCCATTGTACAATTGAGATTTTTTGTTCATTCTTGTTTGACATTTTGATGTAATAATGCTGCTATCTTCGGTCTTATGCGTCTTTTGGCAAGGCTCTAGTATGTAACCAAATTGTTTTTTTAAGTAATGAATGACATTTAGGCTGTATTCCACTGAATCTGAAAAAGAAATAGCTGCATTTTAGATAAGAACTCATGACTATCTCATGCCAGACAGTTACAGAGTTTTAGGCTGTGGTATTCCATTGACAGCAAAGAAAAAACACTGGGTCTAGGGATGCAAATGATCGATTAATTCATTAATCTATAGTTGATTGACCTTATCGATAGGCGGCGTTTTTCACCTGAGTTTTAGTGTTTCAATAGGGTCTTTAAGAATATAAGCTATAGTAACATAACACTGAGTCAAAAATATATCATAGTATTATTATATTGTATATTCCTCAATTAATTATTCCTTAGTAAAAAGCAGACAAATGTATTGATGCTGAATAACAAAATACAGTAATCCCTCGCTCTATCGCGGTTCACTGTTCGCGGATTTTTTTTTTCTTCCAATTTTTTTTTAAATAGTGTAACTTTTTTTTTTATAGTGTAACATTGTGTTCTGCGTCCTGATTGGCTAAGAGACTAGATCAGGACTAAACCAGGTCTAAACCTGGACTGGACCTGGACTAAACCAGGACTGGACCAGGTCTAGACCTGGACTAAACCAGGATTAAACCACCACGGGCCGCTCTTTGCTGGTTTCGTGCGGCTGGTTTGTGGCTCGGGCTGAGAGTACGCAGTCCGGGCGCCGCGGATCGATTTCGTGCTCGCAGTCCTGGTGTACGCGCGGCCTCGGACCAGTGGTGCACGTGTCGCGCACTTCTCCAAGGGGTTGGTGCGCGTCACGTCCCGGGACATGGCAGTGCCGTTGGATGAGCGCGGTGCGCCCTGCCCAGGACTAGACCAGGTCTTAACCAGAATTGCGGCTCTTTGCCTCGTTTCGTGACCACGGGTGCGCGTGTCCGCGATTAGCGATTAGTTACAATTAATGCATTTTGTTTGGCCAACGTCTTGATCGACAATTAATTGTAAGTCGATTAATTGTTGACATCCCTAACTGGGTCATAAATGAAATACAAGCAAATGCCTTTCTTACAAATATAATAGAGATGGCTGACTTTCAATGGCCATATGATAATTAGAGCAAACTTGGAGTCATACACCAACAGATACCTGCATACTGAAAAAGAAATACTGGAGAAGAGTTTAAATAATGTGTATTGGGTGTACAGGAATGAGCTGCTTAGTCAAATGGAAACAATAATTGATCCAATGGGACTGCTGAAGTGGAATATGCTGCAAGCATTTATAAACTCCCTTTAGCTACAAGGAGGAGGCGCATGATAAGAAACTAGTGATGATGTGAAATTGGCCCATTCACACTTCACCATAGAGTAATAGCTGAGCAGGCTAGTGGACATCAAAACTTAATTCCTCTGTGGGATATATGAACACCCGCTGATCACAACCACTGAGTCATTGGGTCATGAATGCAGCTCAGAAAACATGTTTACAATCAGGCCTGGACTGGCCATCTGGCATACCGGGCATTTTCCCGGTGGGCCGACAGTCCTCAGGCTGATGCTGTTTTTTTTTTAAACTTAGAGCCCGGTCACCGGCCCACAATTTAAAGGAGGCGGCCCATTGGTCCATCTTCAATATAGGCAGTGGACTAAACCAATCAGGATACAGAAGCTTACGAGAGCGGTCCCACCCCTTTCTCTGTTCCCAATATTTTTTTTATTTTTAATTTAGGTTTTCTATTTATCACTTAATAAACTGTAATAATCTGTCCCTCTTCCTGTCTACTCAAGCCAAGCTGTTGAGGAGAGAGAGAAGAGAGAATAGACTACTTTTCCCGTCCAGAGCCTGCTAGAATGTAAGAATTTTTAAATCACCACCCAAAGCAAGATGCCACAAACCCTGTAGTGAAGAAGGTGTTTCCCCTCGGCCAAGACGTAACAATAGTAAAATACATTACTTTGGGGAACACATACATAAATTAGTCTGTTGTGCTCTGCTAATTACGAGGGACCGTTCTGAGCCAAAAATGCCAGGGCCGTTTTTTTGTCCCAGTCCAGCCCTGTTTACAATGGTCCAACTTCTTACTACACACCCATACCATTATTATTAAGCAGACCTGTTGCCATTTGTAATGACTAAAGTCCCCAACAATGAACATTTATATAGATGTTTATGTGCTTGTTTTATTTTTATTTTTTTTACTGATGGGCAGTGTTGAGAATGTGAACAAATAAGTCAGTCCGTGGTTATGTCCATTGCTGCTGTCACTGTATCAAAATTCTACTTTCTCTGAAATAAATCTTTCAATTTGGTGAATGTGGATGACTAAGCTATAGCATCTTCTAATGGCGTATCTAAGCAGTCTTGAGGTCTGATTCAGTTTCATGGGATATTATTTTTCCGCTCTCTCTGTATTTTTTCTCGTAATCTAAGTACCATAATGGCGTTTACCATAGTCATGATGCCAATAACAATCTAATTTGGGTCAGGAGGATGCCCACTATTCGCCGGTAAAGTGGTCTATAATAGCCAACCAATCAGCGTGGGAATATATGTCTTTGGGCCCGCCCCACAGCTGGTACCGCAATGCCGTTGGGCAGCTGCCATGTCAATCAAAATATAAGCCGACGCGCCTGTCTTGGGGTTTTTCCTATATTTTTCGATATTTTTAATTAACCAGATTGATATGCATTAATTAAAACGTTCAAATCTTGCACAATAATCGAATAAAGCCAAATCATTGGGATGGAGAAGCAAAAATGTCGCTGGAAAAGCTAACTCAACATCTCGCTTATTACAATGTATCGCTAAGCTAAGCACAGCCGTTTGTTTCTTACCGATGAGCTGGCCCACCGGAGTGCTGAAAGGGTTGCCCAGAAAGAACTCCATGATGACGGCCGTAAGGACCCAGCTTTGCACCGACCTCCCCGGACCACGCCGCCGAGAATCTAGCCCGTGTCTCCCGCCGGTGCTTTCCTCTGCTGCGGAGCCCAGACTGCCCCGCTCCACCCGTGAGCTACAACAAAGTGGGACACGAGTTAAACTGCGTCACTTTTTAAAGGGAGAGGACCCTTCAGTGGACTGGGCTAACGTTATCTTCTATTATTGATCAGATTCCCTGAACCACTCTGGCTCTAATGGGTTGGGCATCAATCCAAATTTTATAGCCTATCATAAGCCCACAAATAAAGGTGTAGCCACAGTATACACCTTGGTTGCATAAGACTGTGGTTAGTCAGGATGATTCAATCAGGCATGACTGTCAACATTTTGACCCGACAGGTTCAGTCAGTTTATCTTAATGGTAAACACTGTTTTGTTTACACTGTGTGCTGCTAGGCCTTGAATAGATATCTTAAATGTCCACTAGGCAATATTTATTATAAAATACTGAGACATATTATCCTAGGCCATAGCATACAGGTCTTCCAAGTCTTACTAACAGGCTTTTTGTTGGGGAAGGTAAGCTTTGTTTGTAGTCTATTAAAAATAGTGAAGACTGTAAGCCTATCAGGCCTGAGTCCTCCATAACGTTTAGGCTAAAAGTTATAACTACTGCATGTTAATCTTGACCAAACAGAATAAAAATGGCTGTGCTTGAAAATGGAATTTGCAGAGGTTTAAGGTTTTGAGGTTTTCATTTGACCACATGGGAACAGTATGTAGCATATAACACCTGAAATAGCCTGCCAGGTCATTCATGTAAAAATGCATGTGAATCCTTGCCTGGAAGAATCCATGACTCATCGCTGTACCAGCGGCGAGTCTGGTAACGCTTGGTCCAGAATGCGCTGCTGTTGCGCTTAGACAGACAGCTAAGTGAACCAATCAGAGAACAGTTAACGGACAGCGACGTGAACCAAGCCGGTAGGAAGCAATGCAAAAACATCTTTTTTGAAAACAAAGGCCTCTAGAGCTGTCAGCTGCTGTGGTTTTAAGGAATCAATGTGTTTTAGGTCATTTAAGACCAATTTTACAGCTGAATGGAAGGGACGTTGCGGGCAAAGGCGGGTGCACTGACGTCACCATCTGTGAACGAATCAGAATCGCGGAGTCCGTTGTTAACCGGAGGAGCGAGGGTGGAGCGAGGGTGTCCAAATGGTATCGCGCTGTATAGGAAATACAGAGATATCATTTGGCTGGCCAGGTAATGTGAATCCCCTTCAACTACAGCAAATGCCTCAGGCAAAATCATTAGTACCCTTCACTAGTTCTTAGTGTTACACCATAGGAAGTGCATGAAGCACTGATCTTATTCCTGTGATTTGCAATAACACATTTTCAGATTTAATATTCCCATAGAAACAAATATCTAGTAAGTTAGTCATTGTAAAACCATCAATAAGCATGAACTAAACCTGTTCGCTAAATAATATTTAGTTTTTGTTTCACAGTATATTAGAGTTTGTAGCATAGGTTTATGTCTGTTGATTGCTATGAAGTCAATAAAGAATTTAGTCTTTCAAAGTTCTTGCAAATAATCTTCATCTGGTACTGTATCTGGTATCCATTCCTCTACATGATGGGTCTCTACTGCACAAATATAAGGAAGTAGTTTCTGGACCTCTCAAAGAAAGCAGCAGACGGACTCAAAAGGAGGCCCGTGTTAAGGGTGTCAGTGCATTGTGTCTGAAGCTGGAGAACTCTTTAGTATGAGAAGCACAAATGAACCAACTTTGAATTCCCAGACTTTTAACTGCAATGAAAAGGCAAACTTTATAACTACTTCCCTGTTTCTTTCCTTTTCCTGGTATGAATGATTTTTGTTTTTGTTTCATATCTAAATGTAAAGTTAATTTTCCCATGATTCTATATGTTTAAGTTGATGAGCGGAAAAAAAAAAAAAAAAAAAGACCAGAGAAAACAGACACAAGGAGAACCAAGCAGCCCAGTCCTGGGAGCCTCTTGCTGTGAGGTGACAGGTGAGCAGAACCACTTCAATTTTTTTTTTCACCAAATATTAATCTCTTAAGCTTTTTTGGATCACCATTACCAATGTTTTCAAAGGAAGCACATTAAAAGTTAAAATCTTCAATTGGTCACTTAACAGGACATTCCCCGTCTGTATGGGAGACATACTGTATGTGTCTTTAATTGGACACATGTATTCACTATAGTGTCCAATGAAAGAGGGTTGACACACTGTGTGTATTCACAGTGTGGAGCTTGCCGATTTGCCTCCTCTGCCACAGAATTACATGAAGCCCATAACAAAGAACAGGTAAGGTGTGATAGGATTTATCACACTGGCCATCTGGCATACCGGGCATTTTCCCGGTGGGCCGACAGTCCTCGGAGGCCGGGGTCGATGCTGTTTTTTTTGTTGTTTTTTAAACTTAGAGCCCGGTCACTGGCCCACAATTTAAAGGAGGCGGCCCATTGGTCCATCTTCAATATAGACGGTGGACTAAACCAATCAGGATATAGAAGCTTACGAGAGCGGTCCCACCCCTTTCTCTGTTCCCAATATTTTTATTTTTAATTTAGGTTAAAAGGTTTAATTTAGGTTTTATCACTTAATAAACTGTAATAATCTGTCCCTCTTCCTGTCTAGTCAAGCCAAGCTGTTGAGGAGAGAGAAGATGACTTTTCCCATCCAGAGCCTGCTAAAATGTAAGAATTTTTAAATCACCACCCAAAGCAAGATGCCACAAACCCTGTAGTGAAGAAGGTGTTTCCCCTCGGCCAAGACGTAACAATAGTAAAATACATTACTTTGGGGAACACATACATAAATTAGTCTGTTGTGCTCCGCTAATTATGAGGGGCCGTTCTGAGCCAAAAATACCAGGGCCGTTTTTTTGTCCCAGTCCAGCCCTGGGATGTATTAACTATTGAAGAACATGGGCTTTAATTTTGTGTGTACAAGACAAATATGAGTGAATATGGGAGCAGTGAGAACTAAACAGCAGATCATCATACTGCAATGCCAATATTGTTTTAATGAAAAGCAATATTTTTGGGCAAATGTGTAGAACAATAATTCTAACTAAGCTTATTAGGAAAATGAATTAATATCTGCAATGATTTCATCCTTGTCTTTTCCTACACACCTTTAACAACTTTCATGGCAACAGTCCTTGATGACTAAAGCTAATGCTGTACGTGTTCCAACATAGCTTATAAATTGACATGTCGTCAGGTGGTCAGCCCAAACTAAATATACATAAGCAGTAACACAGATAGTTACTAATAACAGCACACATCTGTACTGTATACCATTTATAAATAATATTGTGTAGTACATAGTGTAGTTGCCATAGAGATGCTCATATGCTGCTTGTGGCAATCATGAATATTTAATTAGACATGTGAGGGAACAGCTGTTTGTGGTCAGTGTGTCCGCTGTCCTGTGATGCCGTATCATGGTATTCCCCAGGAGCATAGGTATGGCAACGGCTGTAACTACAATTTCAAAACCTTGTGAAAAAGAGCATAAGGCAACAAACAAAACCAAGAAAGCTGAAACACATTGAACAAAAAACTTCTAAATACTAATAAACTGTTATAGAGTTACCAAGCACCTTGTGTTTTTATGGGTATTTATGTCATGACTTAAACAGTTTTGCCACTGATTTGCAGCACAGCACTTAGGACAGCTCCACTCATTTTCATATAATCTCATAAAACTAAACTCTAAACTCTAAAGGAAAAGAGGAAGAGCCGTGAACAGTACATGAAGTCTGTAAAAACTATACTATCAAGTCAAATTTGGTACATAACAGTAGGTTCTTATAAGTAACAATAATTATAAGTTGTGCTACATGACAGAGCAGTTGAGCCCACAGCAGTCTTTGAGCAGTGTTAGTCCAGTTTTGGTGAGGTAAGGGCCAGGTTTTGGATGAGACTGTGGTGCTGAGACCTGTTGATTTTGCACAGAATGAGCTGAGTGACAAACAAGAAAACACAAGTTAAAGAATGTTTTGTTTCTTGATGCAGTTTGTTCAAAATTACTGACTTACTCGTTTTAGCTAATCTTTGTAAGTTTAGACTGTAAGAAGGCTGCACTTCTTCTTCTTCTTCTCTGTTGTTAAGAAAATGGTTTAAGCTAGATAAGATACGACTTTATTGGTCTCACACAGGAGAAATTCACTTGCCACATTAGCTCCAGGCAGTTTAGTGCAAAGAAAGTTAGAACAAAAAAAGTGCATGCAGACAAGTAATAATAATAAAACAAGTAAATAAGAGAATATAGATAAAAAATTGCACGTTTAGAATATATAGTGAAGTTATACAGTCTGATGGCAGAGGGGATGTAGGATCTGTGGTGCCTCAGTCGGCTGCTGAAGGAGCTGCTCAGCTCCTCTACAGTCCGGTGCAGAGGGTGAGAGGTGTCGTCCATGATGGACGTAAGTTTGTCCAGCACCCTCCTCTCAGCCACCTCCTCTACAGCGTCCAGAGGACAGCCCAGCACAGAGCTGGCCCTCCTGACCAACTTATTAAGTCTCTTCCTGTCCCGCTCTGTGCTGCTCGGGGCCCAGCAGACGACAGCGTAGAGGAGAGCAGAGGCCACCACAGAGTCATAAAAAGTCTTGAGCAGAGGCCTGCACACTCCAAAGGACCTCAGTCTCCTCAGGAGGTGGAGGCGACTTTGGCCCTTCTTGTACAGGGCGTCTGTGTTGTGGGACCAGTCCAGTTTATTGTTGAGGTGAACACCCAGGTACTTGAAACTGTCCACAGTCTCTATGTCCTGCCCCTGGAGTGAGGTGAGTGAGGTTTAATGTAAAATGGAGAAAATATAAATACTGCATGATTCAGAGTATTGAAGCTGTCCACGAAAATATAAATACTGCATGATTCAGAGTATTGAAGCTGTCCACAGTCTCTATGTCCTGCCCCTGGAGTGAGGTGAGTGAGGTTCACCAGTGAGTGAGGTTTAATGTAAAATGGAGAAAATATAAATACTGCATGATTCAGAGTATTGAAACTGTCCACAGTCTCTATGTCCTGCCCCTGGATGTTCACCAGTGAGTGAGGTTCACCAGTGAGTGAGGTTTAATGTAAAATGGAGAAAATATAAATACTGCATGATTCAGAGTATTGAAGTTATGATTGCGTATGTTTTTTTATTTTGCTAGTTTGGAGCAAAAGGTGTAACCAATGGTAATTTGGGCCTATTCAGAAGATAGAAGGAAACAAGTATTCAATAAAGAGGGACTTATTTAGCACGTAATTGGGCAATATTTTTTAAATTCAAATTAAAGTTATACCTGAGCCTCTCAAACTCCACATCCTTCACAAGGAAGTCTCGTGTCTCCACCAGTTTGTGGATCTGCTGCAGAAGTTCCTTCTCTCTTTGTTCTCACTGGACTTTTCCTCTTCTGTCAAACAAAGACAATATGTGTCACCAACACTCATCGGCCAGTGTTTATCAGTGTTTTTTTATCAGTGTTTTTTAATCAAATTAATAGTAAAACTTCTATAATAGCTATAAGTTTTGAATAAAATCTGGGGGCTAATTAAGGTAGTACCTTAGCAATATTGATGTCAAAGGTGTAAATATAAACCTGGCAGTTTTCAGAAAAGTGCTGAATTCTTGATCCTTGCAGTTACCACAGCAACCATCATCTTTAACGCAGAGCAGTGATCTAAACTTCCATCCATCCATCCAGCAACCATCATCTTTAATGCAGAGCAGTGATCTAAACTTAAACAATCTAAAAGGAAAGGAATTCAAAGGAATTTGAGGGAGTACATTTCATCTGGGGAAAAAATATATAACGACTTGGTTTAAGACACAAGTCACACTACTGATTAATTATTTCTGACATGTAGACATCGGTCTTAGAACAGAATATCTAAAACTGACCTGGAATAGAGATAATCTTCTGCAGCTCTTTCTTCAGCCTGGTGATTTCTGTGCAGAGCTGAATATCATCCATCCTGAAAGAAAAGGGCAGGTACAGTACTTGGATGTAATCATTAAATACACATTAACAGTAAATTCTTAGACCCAATTATACACATCTGCAAGTCATGTTAGTGCATTCAAAAAGTAGCTTGACAGTGGTTTAATATCATCAAATAGCCCAACTAATAATAACACACATAAGCCACATTACTCATCATGGTCTTACTGTATACAAAGGAGTTTGGAGTCAGCCAGGTGTGCATACTATATCTATGGTCAGTATAACTTCTATATTGATATCAACATTTAAGAAACACATTGAGCACCTCACAAAAACTTAATTTTAACTTGGTGAATTTTAGACAGGCAAGATCCGTTATGACTCTATATGGAGCACGAATGTTTTTACACTCCATGATTCTGTCGCATATCTGCACAAATACTGCATAACCACATGGTCACTTGCTGCTGGCACAGCACTTAAACCAGTTGAATCACTTTTTTAAAAAGCTGTGAAAATATTGGACAAGAAACCATTCTCAGTTCACCACTGCACTATTTTAGATGAGTACAAATTGATTCATTTTAATAATTTAGTTCATTTTAAATATGGTTGTTTTATACATAAAGTTTTGCATGGGCTCCTCCTCCACTACAGGATTTTATTACAACAAACACTGTCAGTGGGATGGGAACTAGGGCCATGGCCCAGGGGAACTGTGAGGTCCCACACAGACGCTCTACATTTGGACAAACTGTGCTCTCAGTCAGAGGCTCTAAGTTCTGGAACATTCTCCCATCATCAATAAGAGAGACTCCAACACTGGACACTTTCAGATCATACTTGGAAAAGCTGCTAAAGGAAAACCAGACTTGTGGACATTTTTAATGTTTAACTGCTGTTATTGTCACTTGTTATTGTTTTTGTTGTTTTCCTGTGGTGTCACCTGCCCAGGGACTACAGATGGAAATTTGCATTTTTGCTATAATCTGGAGTATTTACACTGCAGTGTTGTAGATGTTCATTAATATGCACTGTCCCTATTAAATAAAGAATAAATAAATAAATATAATGGACCACAGCACACAATCAAGTCTCATTTCCTCTTACTCTTTTCTCCACCCAGTCACAGACATCACTCTTAGATGTATGGGATCATCTTGCCTGGTTTACACCAGACCTTATCGTGCAAAGCAGCCTGGGATTTCCCAGGTTATGGATCATCAGTAATTGTGCACTGGTTTACTTTCAAACATGTGTCACGTACTAAACGTTTATTAGACATAGGCAACACATAAAAAAGTAAATGTACATGTACCTGAGCTCCGACTCTCTGCGCACCAGGATGTTCCGTATGTGCTCGATATTAGACAGCTCCTCCTCGATGTCGTCCATGGTGACAGAGCAGTCAGCCATTGACCCCACATCTGCTGGACTACAACAGACATCATGTGAAAACAAAACGCAGTGTATAAGCCTAAATCGCTGCACTCAACAGTTTGATTCACATGGAAATAATAAACCGCAATTCTTTCACAGATCATAATATCAGAAGCCTACAAATTTTGAATTTTGAATGAATGAATGAATGATATCCTCCTCTGCTCAAAATGAGTTCTGCAGCACACAAGGGAAAGGTTTTAAATTACCATCATATACAGCTCTGGAAAAAATAAGAGACCACTGCAAAGTTTTTCTGATTTGACTACTTATAGGTCTGTGTTTGGGCAAAAGGAACATTTTTTGTTTGAGTCTAAACTCCTGACAACATTTCCCCCAAATTCCAAATAAAAATATTATCGTTTAGAGCATTTATTTGCGGAAAATGGCAAATGGTCAAAATAACAAAAAAAGATACACGTTTTCAGAGCTCAAACAATGGAAAGAAACAAGATCAAATCCATTTTAAAACAACATAATACTAAGAGAAGAGTTCAGAAATCAATATTTGGTGCAATAACCCTTATTTTTAATCACAGCTTTCATGCGTCTTGGCATGCTCTCCACAAGTCTTTCACATTGTTCTTGGGTGACTTTATTCCACTCCTGGTGCAAGAACTGAAGTAGCTCAGCTTTGTGTTGCAATTCAACAGACGCTGGAATGGAATGGCTGTAATACATGTAGAGATGCTGATTTCAGAAAAAAAATGCAGTTTCATATTTTGTGCCTCCACCTTCTTCTCCAATGAGACGTACTGTTGAGGGCATCCTCTCACATCCATGTAGCCAGATTTGTACTATTTTTTTATTTACTCTCACTGAACAGACCAAAAGGCTTATAATTATTCAGACCGTGTTGCATATCGCGCTGAACCTGCAAGACTCAGAGCGCTCTCTACCGGAATCAGTGATAAACCTCAAGTCACCTGTAACATTATTATTATTCAATTAGGCCTACTTCATTAGTCCACATGCAAGACTGAGCATTATTCCTTAGTGCAATAATTAAAAAAAAAATGTTATTTGTTGTTATAAAGCCCTAACACGTTTGAGTAAAAACTACTGTAAGATTTAAAAGCTCTGAATATCACTAAAATAGCCTACTAAGGTAATATCTTAGTGATACCGATGCTAATGGTGAAAATTTAAACTTGACAGATTTCTGAAAAAAGCAGATTTCTTGATTTTAGCATTTAGCACAGCAATTGTCATCTGTATAGTGATCTAAACTTAATTGAAGAGAGGAATTTGAATTTTCATCAGAGTCAACCTTGCGTCGCTGTCAGTGTTGGGTAAGTTACTTTATAAATGTAATCCGTTACAGTTACAAGTTACCTTGATTAAAATGTAATTGTACTGTAACTTTTTGGATTACTTTTACAAAGTAATGTAACTGATTACTTTTGGATTACTTTTGGATTACTTAAGTTTAAATGAGCATTAAACCCATGTTCAACATTTTATTTGTGAGAACTGACAGTGTGAACCTTAAAAGAGTACTAAACTGGGAGGGAATTGCTGACAGGCAATCACAGGAGGTCCACAAGAAGAGATGCCTGCACCAGACTTGTAAGATTTTCAATCAATCAAACAATCAATCAAACATTTATAAGGCGCTTTTCATACAAAATTGTAGCACAAAGCGCCTTACAGTGGTCAAGGATTAGAAGATTGACCTTTATTGATCTCGCACAGGAGAAGTTGTTTCTATATTTGACCCGGGGACCATCCCCATGATTTGTTTTGTTATTTATGCTTTGGTCAGGCCCTAAGCTGGAGGATTTTACCTATGGCGCATGTTTAGGTTTCACACAGTTTCCCAATGTCAAGTGTTCTAGCCACTGACTGCCAGCTAACTGCATTACGGTACTTCATACATTTACAATGACACCCTTGCTTGTAAAATTACACAATCACTGTTTTAGACCAGCAATGCTGTCAGGTTTCACACATTGGATTGGACACGGGTCTCTTGATATCAGGCAAAGACTTTACCACTAGATCACATTTTAGACTCAGATGCCGTCGGTCTGTCGTCGAGACGGCGCACACTGGCTCTGTCCTTAGTGCACTACGTTTCTCACATGGCCGCCTGCGAAATTGAACAGGTCCCGCCTCAGCTCAATGAGCTGGGTGGTCTGCTCCTTGTTCCCTAAAGACAAAAATATTATACTATTGCGACTAGTAATACTTGTTATTGGGACATGGCCAATGTTCCCCCTAATTTTTAATGTTTCTGAGCAAACACACTAACTCCACATCCGAAATGCACCCCCCGCGCGGCTCGCACTTTGCAGATATAAAAAAAAATGCCCCGCGGCTGAATAAAAAGCTCTTTCATCCCTGATTTACAGTGCGCTGCACAAGTTTTCTTGTGCGCTGAGAATGTGCGAACAGTGCGCAGCTTAGAGTAAACGCTGGACATGGCGACACTGTAGAATATCCAGCATTACAACAGCAAAGGAAATATAGAAGTGTAAGGGGAAAAGCATGTGAACGGTAATACAGGTGCCGTGATCTATGCCGTTACGGCTACCGTCACACATGTTTAGCGTAGTTTATGAAGAGTTTCATGTAGCATAGTTGTAGGTGAGGAGAACCAGTACGTATATTTTATAGTGACGTCGCAACTCTCACTTGTGGATGTCGCTGGCGAGTCGGTCTTTGTAGTCCCGCGCTGTGCATGCTGGGGCTTTTAAGTGTGCGGAGCGTGCATGTTTGCACGCTTGGTCCACGCCCCGATTTCCATGGAAACGACGGCGCCGTTCAGAGCTCGTCTTGACGGTGCAGGGGAAAAAAACGAATGGAACGGCCCTTGTCGCGCCGGATATGTCGCATATCCCGTTCCAAGGACGCTAACAAGCGTGCCGTCGGTGAATTGGGAAACGGCCTACGACTCGACTGTCGTCATTACGTAATGGATGCCGACGAAAAGCCAAAACCATACCGCAGAAACGATGAGCAGTTTGCCCTAAATGCACAAATTTACTAACTTTTGACTGCCTTAGTTCTGGGCCTCCCTCCAACCAATCAGAACTGGCCTGAAGCGTTTGGTTTCCGACTGGGTGGCATTGGGCCAAGTTACATCTTATCAGTGGTGGAGGGTAGCAGTGCTTACCTTAAGAGCTGTAGACTGCACGGTGAGGATACGGGAGCTCTACCGAGAGGAGTTTACGACACTACGGTGCGGAGGGGAAACACGGGAGCGCGGCAGGCAGTAGGAACCAGCCGACACCGCTCGCAGAAATGGCGGAACACCACGCAGCAGCACAAATTGTAATCCTGTTAAGTAATCCCCATTCTCAATGAATGTACCTGTAATCTGATTACATCGTTTTTTTCTTGTACTGTAACGGATTACAGTTACTTTTATTTTGTATCCTTTTACCGTAACGCCGTTACATGTAATCCGTTACTCCCCAACACTGGTCGCTGTAACATATTAAATTACTTTAAGGTATTATTTCTTGGTGCAATAATAAAACAAAAAAAATATATCATTTAAAAATCAATAATAAGCCCAACTATTACCGTATGGTTTATTTGTACGGTCAGTAGAAACACATTTTATCGAAATATGAGCACTTAAATCCAAACATCACATGTTTATTCAGCATATAAATATTCCCTTGTATTTTCAAAGATCTGGGCTTTGGTTTTGAGTAGTAAATAAGGAGTCATGTGACAGCAGTATTCATTACTGTTCTAGTTTCTTCCAGCAGGTAGGAGTATACAATTTAACTTACATTTACAACATAAACAGTCTTAAGGCAACAACGGTCAACAAAGATCTTGGCAACTAGAGAAGAGGTTCATTATTTCTTCTTCTTCATGTACTACATCTATATGGGTTACATTCTCGACACATGAGATTAAGGGTGTGGTATCCCCTGGTGTAGGCTTCAGTTGTTTGCAGGATTTCCACAGTTAGGACTTATCCTATCCTGTTACCTTATTTGCATTGGAAAAGAATAACTTATGCTAATGTTTGTGAAAAAAACAAAAAAACTTTAATCTGCCTGCCCATCTGAGCACTTTGCTCTTCACCAGCCTGATAAGACAGAAATAAAACTATAATGAGAGCTGAAAGTCAACACACTGTCAGGCTGAGCAGGTGTTCATGAATGATAGAGCTATTTACTTTATATTGTTTTCAATTAAAGGAAAAGGAACGTTTTGTTTTTTTTTACCATCTGAGCCTTATTTCGGTAATAAAACAAGTTGTTTTACTCACCCATAGCACTTTGGTGTCATATGGAGCACTTCCAGAGATGTTTCAGATTTGCGTTAGCCTAGCGCAACTTCTAGCCATAGCTCGGGGCATTCCCCGAGCATGTAATATGCCCCGTGCGGGCTCCAAATAACACAAACTTTAGCACTTTTCAAATCATAGAAGCTCGAAGTCTTAGTCTATGATTTCGTTTGGTCAAAAGTGGCCTGTATTCCGAGATTTAGCCATAGTTTCGAGTAGATGAGGAGGCCAGTGCGCATGTGCGGACTGTGCTCTCAGCTCCCGGGACCCAAACATGAAACGCAAAGCTGTAAACTATGGATAAATCTCAGATTACAGGCCACTTTTGACTCAAACGAAATCGTAGACTAAGACATCGAGCTTCTATGATTTGAAAAGTGCTAAAGTTTGTGTTATTTGGAGACCGCACGGGGCATATTACATGCTCGGGGAATATATTATATGCCCCGAGCTATGGCTAGAAGTCGCGCTAGGCTAACGAAAATCTAAAACATCTCTTGAAGTGCTCCATATGACACCAAAGTGCTATGGGTGAGTAAAACAACTTGTTTTATTACCGAAATAAGGCTCAAATTGTAAAAAAAAACATTACTTCTCCTTTAAGGTAATTTTTTTTGTATGCTCATACATGCATTATTATTTCGAAATAAAATAATGAAATAAAATAAATGACACAATAACCCTTGTTCCGGTTACTTTGGCCTGATGCTGGCAGTCTTCTGCAGTCTGTTGGTCAAATGGTTTTAGTTTTAGCTTCAATGGTATATCCTTCTGCCACTGTTATTATTGCTCCGATCATCCTCTATGGCTTTATCTAACCAGTCTCTCTCCTGTTCAGATTCAGACTCACTTGCCTCACTTGCATCAGCTGTCAGCAACCTAGAATAGTTTATTCTTCTCTGTCTAGGGGCTTTGACCTGAAGTAGAGCCAGGACAAAACACCACATTATCAGCGCGAGTGCCGCTCCCCTGAACATCCATGCAATGCCAAACTTTTGCACCACTGCTCCTCCTATGACACTTCCCAAAGCTCGTCCCAGGTCCAAACACAAAGCATTGTAAACTCTAGCAACACTCCTCTCAGTCCCTGGTGTGGCAATGTCATCACACTGAACCTGGACAGCCCACCACAGAGCCCCAAAGCTCAAAATGTTCAGAATTTGGGCAGGAAGGACAGCCCAAGGCCCCCAAAGGAATGAAAAGTAGAGACATTGCATTGCTACAATTGATGCAGCAAGAACCAACACCCTCCCAGCACTGAGAATTTTTGATAGTTTAACTACAAATAAAGGGAATGACACTTGGGATATGAGCCCAAGTGCCAATGACAATCCCATATGTAGTTCATTGCTTCCATTGTCCTGCATTTCCCAAAGCAGGAAGTTTTCCACAGTTGAAATTACTCCTCCAACAAGCAAAACTGTAGTGGCGCACAGCACAGCACGGACAGATCCACGCACCAACTGCAGTCCTTTGACCAAACCATCAGGCTTGGTTCTCTTCTTGTTGAGATAGAAAGGTAGAAAACTTGCAATGGGCACAGTCCCGAGAGTGATGACAGAAAAACAAATGAAATGGACCACGCTCCTTGGAGTCGCACCAGCTAGGAGACAGCTTAACTGACTTACAAAAACTCCAGATCCACAAACCCCAAATGCTGCCCCAATTAAACTCCATGACTTGGAATTACTGTAGCGATCAGAAGCATCTGCAAAATCCAGGTATTCAAAAAGCCCGTCATCTGCAGTCCACTCTAACGGAGCCAGCGCAGCCGTTAAAACAGAAACGGCTATGAGAATAAGGAAAAATAACTGGTGATGATTGTCCATTACTTTCAAGCTGTCAGAATTGTTGGGTGTATTGCCTGTTAATTTGGATTGTTTATCAAAACTGCCTTCTAGTCCAACATTAGATTTCCTTTTCCTTATCGCTTGTATTTTTGGAACAGATGTGCCATTTTTTGCTTCTTGAAATGCGTTGGGTATTTCCATAGATATATTGCTGGAACTGGAACTTGTCAAACTAGTTTGCATTTGCTTTCTATCTGTTGAGCTTTGTGTTGGACTAACCAGTGAAATGCTATTATTGCATCTCATTTTGTGCACATCCGCAGGTGGGATGAATGGAATAACCACAGCAACGGTAGCAGAAACCACCAGACAGCTGTTGATCAAAACTCTCCTTTTGTTGTAGTGCTTGGAGAGCAGGCCAGCAACAGGACTCCATGCTAGTGTTAAGGCATGCTTGGTGCCCATCACAAAGCCAGTTTCTGTGGGGGTGAGGCCAAGGTGGCGGAGGTAGAGGGTGAAAAAGGGGAGAAGGCATGCTCTGGCAGCTGAGACGAGGAAGTTGAAGGCACCAGCCAGAGCCAGAGCACGGGAAACGTTGATCTGCTTATTCCTCCACATGCTGGTTCAACTGATGAAGCAAGAGGCACAGCTGTCACTCAAAAAAATAAAATAAAGTAAAAATAAAGACACTTTGATTAGAGCGCTTGTGTCAAATAAAAAAAAAAATCACAGAGATTCAATGTTAATATGATTTTTTTTTCACCTGATAACTTATTATTGGGGAACTAAAATAAGAATAAAATGATGATGCATAGTCTTGACTACTGTGAACTTCTAAAAGACTTTGGCGTTACCCGTCTAACAGTAAATCCTGTACAAGAGGTTAGCAAGATAACTACATACATAAAGGCCAAAATTTAAGATATAAACCCTTAAATCTATCAGTAAATGACTTAAAAGTAGTGAAATGATCTGTCCATGCAGCAAGATAATTAATCTTAACATAAACTACCTCTAGATGAGAATGGAGCAGTCTCTGGTCTAGTTAATAGATAATAAATCTGAAAACAACATGAATAACCTGATAGAAGTTTTAAAACCCTGGCCAGATCAGAGAAATTTGCAGTGCAGCAACTTAATTTGGTTGTACTTTGGAGAGGCGACAGGCGAGTGTGATGCTCCCTACAAACTGGAGAAGTGATTATTATTCAGATCACTAGTTTTGTGTCAGTGTAGGAAGACCAGACGTAAATTGATCACTACTGCGAAACACGCGGAACCTACAGACGTGTGCACCTGTCCCCCGTGTTTATCCGCAGGTAAAGTCCACGTCATGTTACATCACACAACATATTTCATTTGGATGATAGAAATCTTACCTTTTCCGGGTTAAATCATATGAACTTTGTAGTGCTCATTATCAGTTTAGTTCCATCACAACTAGTTTGTGATTTGTACTTTTATCCGCCTCTCCACACCTGCGCCTGCCACATGTACCTGCACCACTCAAGTGTACAGTAACAGTCAGGCTGCCAGAACACTGTAAGTGTAAAGCGCCCTCTTGTGTCCAGGAGGGCGCCAGTCGCAAAAACTGTGTCCTTAGGCAAGACACTTCACCCACTAAGGGTGTGCAAAATAATCGTCATGACAATGCATCGCGATACTAACTTTCACAATATACTGCATCGATTCTTGATGCCAAAAATCGATTAGTATTAATTAATAATTTAATATTTAATAATTTAATATTAATAAATAAATTAATTAATTATTCGTTTATTTTTTTAATAAATCCTATGCACTTTTTTCTTTGTGAAAGGGTATTGTTTGTTATGATGGTAGCTACCTCCAAAATGGCAAATTTTTTTGTTTTAGAAAAAATCCTATGCACATTTTTGTTATTGGT
This sequence comes from Paratrypauchen microcephalus, assembly GCA_036785185.1. NCBI lineage: Eukaryota > Metazoa > Chordata > Actinopteri > Gobiiformes > Gobiidae > Paratrypauchen > Paratrypauchen microcephalus. Next base: position 801,766 of record JAVJIX010000154.1, on the reverse strand, counting down.
TTGGTTTATTTGTTTTTGTTATTCAATAAATTCAGTTATTCATTGAGTTGCTTCAATTGAGTTATGTATCAATTGAAGACACTACCCAGATACACAGCCACTGATATTTAAGTTATCCTCTTTTTTTTGGGTACATTTTCACTGAAGTATGTCGAATATATTGCAATGCATCGCAATAATTCAAGTATCGTGATGCATCATGATAGTATCGAATCGTGGCATATGAATCGTGACTTCTTTGCCAATACCCACCCCTATCACCCACATTGCCTAGTATGAAAGTGGAGTGTGCGTGAGTGTTGGTGGTGGTTGGATGGGTTGATGGCGCAGATTGGCAGCCTCGCTTCCGTCAGTCTGCCCCAGGGCAGCTGTGGCTACAATAGTAGCTTACCACCACCAAGTGTGGAGTGAATGAACAATGAACTGTAAAGCGCTTTGGGTGTCATGAAAGGCGCTATATAAATGCTATGAATTATTATTATTATTATTATTATTATTATTATTATTATTATTATTATTATTATTATTATTATTATTAGGAGGAGGAGGCAGTAGATCCATATGAAAGAGTATAAGGATATGAACTAGGTTTTTATTCTTTATACAGACATATACAGACAAAAACATATACATTATTCACATATCCTGTTTACAAAGTTCAGATTCAAGTATTTTAATCAAGTTTAATTAAGTTGTACAGCTCTGGAAAAAAAAAAAAAGAGACCAAGCTGCATTTTTTTTTCTTTCTGAAATCAGCATCTCTACATGTATTACAGCCATTCCATTCCAGCGTCTGTTGAATTCCAACATAAACACAAAGCTGAGCTACTTCAGTTCTTGCACCAGGAGTGGAATAAAGTCACCCAAGAACAACGTGAAAGACTTGTGGAGCTGTGTAAGGGTTAAAAATAAGGGTTATTGCACCAAATATTGATTTCTGAACTCTTCTTAAGTGTGAACAGTACAGTGAACCCTCGCTCTATCGTGGTTCACTCTTCGCGGCCTCGCTGTTTCGCAGATTTCTTTTCCAATTTTTTTTTTTTCCAATTTTTTTTATAGTGTAACTTTTTTTTTTATAGTGTAACAATGTGTTCTGCGTCCTGATTGGCTAAGAGACTAGACCAGGACTAAATGTGGACTAAACCAGGTCTAGACCAGAACTAGACCAGGTCTGAACCAGGATTAAATCACTCCGTGCGGCTTTTGCGTTCGTTTGTGCGTGTTCGGTTTGTGGCTCGGGTTGAGAGCACGCGGTCCGGGCGCCGCAGTTCCATCTCGTGCTCACAGCCCCGGTGCGGCCTCGCGCTGCATTTTCTCATATTTGTCTCTAGTTTAAACACTCAAACTTTCATAGATTTTCAACAAAATGTATTAATAGTGACGCGTGGGGGGAGACACGGCTCCGGAAGGCCCGCCGGACACGCGAGGAGCACTGCCACGTCCCGGGACGAGACGCGCACCAACCCCTTGGAGAAGTGCGCGACACGTGCTAAACTGTCATGGATTTGTCCACGATAAACCCCTCATCATGGACAAATCCGTGACAGAGCAGCACATGTCGTGCACTTCTCCAAGGGGTTGGTGCGCGTCTCGTCCCGGGACGTGGCGGTGCTCCTCGCGTGTCTGGCGGGCCTGCCGGGGCCGTGTCTCCCCCCACGCTTCACTATTAATACATTTTGTTGAAAATCTATGAAAGTTTGAGTGTTTAAACTAAAGACAAATGTGAGAAAATGTTAATTCCAGTCTGAGAAAAGTGTATGTGTGTGGTGAGGCATTTACAGCCTTAAAACATGTAGAATAAAATATAAAGTTGTCCTACTTCGCGGATTTCACTTATTGCGGGCTATTTCTGGAACCTAACCCCCGCGATAAATGAGGGATTACTGTATTATGTTGTTTCAAAATGAATGATCTTGTTTCTTTGCATTGTTTGAGGTCTGAAAACATGTATCTTTTTGTTATTTTCTGCAAATAAATGCTCAAAATTATAATATTTTTATTTGGAATTTGGGGGAAATGTTGTCAGTAGTTTATAGACTCAAACCAAAATGTTCCTTTTGCCCAAACACAAACCTATAAGTAGTAAAATCAGAAAAACTCATAATTTTGCGGTGATCTCTTATTTTTTTCCAGAGCTGTATTTGTAGTCACCTGTTTATTTAACATACAAACACAGCCTTTTACTTACTTAAATCCATAAACTAAACTGTTGATTAGCAGATGGGCTGACAATATTTAAAATGGTAATGCACAGTATGTAAAATCATACAAACGATTAATATACAAGTGTTCTGCAGTCTTTCAGCTGGTCACTCCACTGAAGGTGTTGATTGGCAGTGATAAGGTTCTGTCCACGTATTTGCTCAAAGGCAGATCTTTGGTTAAGCTCATGGAAAACCTGGTCCGGATGTTGCACCCTGGGTCTACATAAGGCGACACTTCAATCCTGGGGAGGCATCATAATAAAACAACAACGACCAAACACAGTACATAGCACAGTGGAACTGATAAGTACCTTTGGATGTCACTGTATGTCCTGCGGTAGTCCTTATCCAAACACACCACCAGTGTTCGGTTTTCCATTGCTTTGATGCTAATGGTTTTAGTGAAGATCTTCTATTCACAAAACAGAACAATAAGTCACTATTCACTACTGTGAATATATCTCAGAGGCACTGCCAAAGTTTTCAAAGGCATATACACTCAACAAAAATATAAATGCAACACTTTTGTTTTTGCTCCCATTTTTCCTGAGATGGACCCAAAGATCCAAAATTCACTCCAGATACACAACACTACCATTTCTCTCAAACATTGTTCACAAATCTGTCCAAATGTGTGACAGCGAGCACCTCTGCCCCGCCGAGACAATCCACCCCACCTCACAGGTGCGCCACATCAAGATGCTGATCCGACATCATGACCAGTGCACAGGTGCACATGTTTGGGATGTGCTTGAGCGGCGTATACGACAGCGTGTACCAGCTCCCACTAATATCCAGCAACTTCGCACAGCCATTGAAGAGGAGTGGACCAACATTCCACAGGCCACAATTGACAATCTGATAAACTCTATGCGAAGAAGATGTGTTGCACTGCATGAGGAAAATGGTGGTCACACCAGATACTGACTGGTTCTGAGTCCCCAGACCCCCAATAAAGCAAAAAAAAAAAAAAATGCACATTTCGGGGTGGCCTTTTATTGTGGGCAGTCTGGGGCGCACCTGTGCACTGGTCATGATGTCGGATCGGCATCTTGATGTGGCGCACCTGTGAGGTGGGGTGGATTGTCTCGGCGGGGCAGAGGTGTTCGCTGTCACACATTTGGACAGATTTGTGAACAATGTTTGAGAGAAATGGTAGTGTTGTGTATCTGGAGTGAATTTTGGATCTTTGGGTCCATCTCAGAAAAAATGGGAGCAAAAACAAAAGTGTTGCGTTTATATTTTTGTTGAGTATATTTGTATTGTGTAATTTAAAGAGAAAATCAACTGTGGGACATTCAGACTGACAGGAGGGTTAAATTCCCCCAACAACAGTGGTGCTGTTGGATGTTGGGTATTTATGAGGTATAGCAGTAGTTCAACTAAAAGGTCCTTACTGTGTTCTCCTCTGGGTTTACAGAGTTAAATCTGACACCAAGGCATCCTTCACCTGAAGAACAAGCCCAGAAGATTAAAACAATGCATTTAACAAATACAACCTCCACACATCCCCTTAAAATAGATTAACCATGTGTTCCAGAAGGCTCAGAGGTGATGACAGCGCCGCACGCCATTGGACACACTCCCTTCAGCTGCTCACGTTTACTCACAAACATCTTATATCACAAGAAAACAGAAAAAACATTACAGGCAAAGTATTCCATTTGAGAAAGCAAACAGAAAAAACTTACCTTTGTGTAACTGACTGACATGACGCCTCCAAATACTTCAACTGACCTCCTTCTTCGATTGTGTGGTTCTATTACAATACCTTAACGTTAGCTTCCACATTAGGTAGAATCAAAGTAGAATAAGGAGGAGTCAGAGGAAAGTATGAAAAGACTCACTGGCACTTTTGTTTTTGAGATGTTTAAACTCGGCCACGTCTACCTCCAGGCTGGACACAAACACCTCCTCTATGACTGAGCTCACTTCATTACTGCAGCGCGTCATCTGAGAAACACTATAGTAGCTTTATTTATTTAAAATAGCAATATTTAATACCATAAAAATAGCTACAACTAAAACTTTTAGCTCAATTTATTGGAATTGTATTTAGTCTGCACTCTTACTGTTTTATCAATCAATCAATCAAACAATATTTATAAAGCGCTTTTCATACAACATTGTAGCACAAAGCGCCTTACAGTGGTCAAGGATTAGAAGATTGAAAATGTACTACAATCACTACTGTACCTGGGTTACTATTAGGGGTGGGTATTAGCAAAGAAGTCACGATTCAATTCGAATCACGATTCATTTGCCACGATGCGATACTATCACGATGCATCACGATACTTGAATTATTGCGATGCATTGCAACATATTTGACATACTTCAGTGAAAATGTACCAAAAAAAGAGGATATTGATAGTGGCTGTGTATCTGGGTAGTGTCTTCAGTTTATACATAACTCTGAGCAACTCAATTCAGAACTGAATTTATTGAATAACAAAAACAAATAAACCAAACCAATAACAAAAAAAGTGCATAGGATTTTTTGTAAAACAAAAAATGATGTTCAAACATTTGCCATTTAGGAGGTAGCTACCATCATAACAAACAATACCCTTTCACAAAGAAAAAAGTGCAGAGGATTTTTTTTTTTTAACGAATAATTAATTAATTAATTTATATTAAATATTACATTATTAAATATTAAATTATTAATTAATAAAAATCGATTTTTGGCATCAAGAATCGATGCAGTATATTGTGAAAGTTAGTATCGCGATGCATTGTCATGACAATTATTTTGCACACCCCTAGTTACTAGTGCCTAAACTTGCTTATGGAGGACACATCTTTTTGTCATTCTCAGCAAATGGACAGGCCATAAAAGCTCAGAACCTCCAGAATGTACTCTGCGAGCTGCAGATGCTGCACTAGCACTGATTAATGATTGGCTGCAGGCCTTGGTCTTTAGATAGAAATGGTTCAGATCAGAGAGGCAATGTAGGTTTAAACTGACAAACCAAACGATGACAGTTGTCATGTGAGCCTCATTCTGCTTTCTGACTGGATAATCGTCTTGAAAACACCAAAACACCAAATTATAACATAAATCATACCCATTGTTTTTGTAACTAAGGATAAATCAGCATTAGAACTGTACAAATTAGTACAACCTATACAGGGGGTCCTCGGGTTACGACGTAGATCCGTTCTTAAGACGCGTCGTAACCCGAATTTCGTCGTAAACCGGATTTTGCCTTTGATCTTCCAACCAAAGCACCAATAACCTTTCCATCTCAATAATTAGACCACTACGCTGCTTGGTTATCACTGCCGCTTTCATAGGAGCAGATCAGAGCCCACATCAGGTACTTCCGCCCACATTGGGCACACACATGAGGCTGTCTTCTTCTCCCTACAACCACAACAGAGCGTATTCTTCCGCCGTGCGCCGCGCGCCGTTCGCGTTTGTTTACATCTCTTACCACGCTAAACCACGTAAGACGGAATGACGCGTAATATATACATATTTTTTTTAATGGGGGAGCGTTCGTAACCACGAAACGTCGTAACCCGAGACCGTCGTAACCCGAGGACCCCCTGTATATACTTTATTTAAAGTGCAACAAGATATATGTATTCCTTAAAGGTCCCATGGCATGAAATTTTCACTTTCTGAGGTTTTTGAACGTTAATGTGAGCTCCCCTACCCTGTTTGGCCACGCCCCCACCCTCTACTATAGGCCATCTCTTTTCTCCTCATTTGCATTCAAGCAACAATGCCCATAATGGCCTGTTCAGAGAGAGAAAAATTACTCTTTCTCATCTTATCTCTGTTTCTCATGCACTGAGTGTTGATTTTGAAGAAGGATTCATTTACAGTATTAGGGAACCATTAAGGAGCCATATAAAAGCATCAAGAAGTACCATGTCATGGGATCTTTAAAATATGAATTGTCCAATTAACAAATATTTGTAGACTAGTCAGAATGTACTGACATCAAAATAAATACCACTGAACTCAATCTATTTGATCTTATTTAAGATTTTGATGTTTTGCTTTATTATCACTTTGGATCCCAAATCTAAGCCCACTGTGGATTTATATCACTTATTTGATCTACAGTAGCTGAGCTTAATTAATAATTAATAATTTTCAGGATATTCTTACCATGAGTTTGTAAAGTGGCAGGTTAACCTTCTGTATTCCACAGCGTAAATAGTAAGTAAGAGTGTCCAGAAAAAAGAGGTTTTGTTCTGATGGTCTGTTGTGATTCATGTTCTGCTGAGACAGATGTAACTCGTACAGTCATGTATTTACATTCTTAAAACACAGTCACTTTAATCAATTATTACCATTCCAGCACTTTTGGGCATAGCAGATTGGAGGATGTTGATATTGACGTCATACCAGGAATCTACTTTTCCCAAAAAAGAAGCGATAGATAGCCTGGCTTGCTCTGGACCTGCAGCGTTCTGTAAAGAGTGTCACTGTCAGGAAATGTCTATTTCAACATCCACTTCTCTTCTGGAGGAAACTCACAGGCTGCAGAGGGACAGATGCCTCTACATCAGTCATTGGAACATAATAGAACTGCAAATTCATCTTCTTAGTAAGCCTTATGTTCTTGGACTCTTTTTCCCTGTTGGAAAGACCAGAATAATTTAGTTGATCTAAATGAAAGGTGAATGCATTAACAGACAATTCTCCAAAGTTCAAGTATCAATTTATGAAAAATCATGCCAAAGGTTTCCCAAGATATCTGAGACTTAGAAACCGCTGTCTGACCGAATGCTGCAGAATGCACTGGCCAGTTTGCCCAGGATGCGGTCGTCTCCCATGACAACAATGCGGGCTGTGTGGCTGCGCTGCTCTCTGCCGGAGGAGGACATAGTGGAGGAGCTCTCCATTTTGTCGTTCATCAGACTGAGCTGGTTGCCATGTTTGCTGTCCTTAAAAGCTTTCCTCCTGCTGATGCATCTCTGAGGAGTCTGAGGAGGGCCACTGTTGAGCTCCTTCAGGTTCTTCTCTATGCCACTGTCTTTAGACTTCACTGATGCACTCTGGCTTTTGTCATCGATGTCAAAGCTGGATCTCAGAGTAAAGGTTGTCAGCGCATTCCCTGGGAGGAAAATAATGGCAGCCAATGAAAACTGAGCCAAACCAAAACTAAGGACATTCATATATCTGCTTCTGCTTCATGTGGTCAAAGTGGTCAAAGTGGACAAAGTTTGTTTGGTCGAAAACATTTCGCCGCTCATCCGAGAGGCTTCGTCAGTTCTGGTTAGAGTGCTGGTAAGACACTTGCTTATATCTTGCTGCAGGGAGGAGCTAACTAGCTAACCACTTTCCAAAACTATCTCGCCTATTGGTTTCTGTCTTTTGTTTCTCTGACGTCTAGTTTAGCATACCTATTCATCCCTACACGACTGTTTTTCACACCTCTGGCCCTGACCTGGCTAGTCCTATTGTATCTTTTGTTTGTTTGATCTGGGTTTAAGAATGGAATTATAGATGGGAGACAAATTATGTCTGACTCCACCATTTCTGTTTAAAGAAGAATTCTCTTTTTTGACAAAAAATAGCCTCTTTAACCCCCCTCTCAAACCAGTTCTTTTCCCTGGCCAAGATCTGAGCCTCACTGTCCTCAAAAGAATGGCCCGTGGCTTCTAGGTGAAGATGTACGGCAGAAGACGGTCCACTCTGGCACGCCCGCCTGTGTTGGTACATCCTCTTGTGAAGTGGCTGTTTTGTTTCTCCAATGTCTTACCAGTCCTACCAGCACTCTAACCAGAACTGACGAAGCCTCTCGGATGAGCGGCGAAACGTTTTCGACCAAACAAACTTTGTCCAGTTGACAAATTTAATTTCTTCTTTTATCATGGATTCTACCTGGACGACTGAGGGACTCTTCACGCATCTTTGAACAAAACAGTTCCCCTTGGGGCAGGAACCTACATTTTCCAGTTGAAAACCATAACCTCAGATTTTAAGGTACAAATTTTATTCCCAGCCAAACTCAGCTACAAACCACCCCAGTGCACGCCAAAGGTCCTGGTTTGATGAAGCCATTAGGACAACATCAGCTACAAACAGCAGAGATCTGTGGTGTCAAAGAAACACATTTTCCAGAGGCATTACATTGCCTATTTGTTACTTGCTTTGTTGTGATTGGTTACTAGCAGCAGTACTTTCAGAAAGTCTTTATAGTAGGTTTTATTGTTGGATAAGAGACTTACATAGATCTTCTTCATCGTTCCACAGAATGAAGTTGATTTCAGGGTAAGGCATGGTTATGGGGTACACGGCGTTGTCTTCATAGCCTATTGCTGATAATAAAAAAAACACATGCAAAACAAGTAAATGTTTTGCTCTATATATATATTCATATAGCATAGAGTAGCCTCACCTTTGTCAGAGGATGATACAATTTTGGCATAAATCAGTTGCAGATTCTCAATGTACTCCATCCAGCCCCCATGGCCTTTCTGCACACCCTGCTCCACTGCAAGAACAGTCTCCTGGAAGAAGGCCTCCAGACTCTGCTCTCCTAAGCTCTGGGACAGTTATGGACTAGTACCCTGCCGCCCAGCATCGTTTATGGCACAGAGGTCATTAAAGGGGCAGAGATGCTTACCTCCAGTGCTTGCTGCATTGTGGAACTGTGACAGTAGGAGCCCAGTCCCAACTGCAGTAACCTCAACACCACTTTTCTCTTTTGGACCAGAGGGTCTCTGAGGGAGCTGCTCACCTCCAGGTCTGCCCTCATCGTGGCCTCCAGCTGGTCTGAGAACAGCTCCGGGTCGGCCAGAAGAAACACTCTATGAAAAAAGACACTTAAAGATCCCATGACATGGTACTTCTTGATGCTTTTATATATCGCCTTAATGGTTCCCTAATTCTGTAAATGAATCCTTCTTCAAAATCAAGACTCAGTGCATGAGATAGACCCATGAACACAGGTAGGGTCAAAAAATATGTCTCTGAACACCTCATTATGGGTGTTGTGGCTTGAATGTAAATGAGAAGGACAGAGATAGGCCAGAGCAGCGGGTGGGGGTGTGGCCAAACTCTCTGCTGTTTCCTCGTTTTAGCGGTGCAATGTGCGCTGGCTCCACTTCCGCATTTTATGCGCGAAGGAAGAAATGAAAGGCGTTTCAATGAAAAAAACACATTTTCACAGAAAATAAAATTAAACCACTGCTGTTTCAGAGGTCCAGAGACTCAGATAAAGGACATCCGAGCCTGGAAACACTCTCACGTGTCTCCAGGCAAATAAAAAAACGCATTTCACATTACGTAGCTCGTTCGCGGTCCAAACTCTGGCCGTGACGGTGGGTAGATATCCAGACGGGAGGTGGAACTGCTTTTGCATTTTTCTTCAGTGTGACGTCACATAGTTTCCTTGTTCAGAATCGCCCGTTTGAGCCATCTTTTTTTCAAACGCAGAAAAGGAGCGCAAATGCTCAGTTGACACATTTCGCAACTTTTAGCCATGGGGTGGGCCTTAAACAGGGTAGGGGAGCTCACATTAACGTTAAAAAACCTCAGAAAGTGAAAATTTCATGCCATGGGACCTTTAAACTGATGCTCTATAGAGAAATATCAGGCGGATAATGAACTTAAATCATGCTTGCTCAATGACTTACCTCTCTTGAAGATTGAAGTGGTCATTTTTGAGGTTCTGCTCTGCAATGACTCTTCTGTGGTACAAAGAGCCTAAATGAGAGGATACATGCAGTCACAACACTGGACTTGTGTGCATGGATGATTTCTGCACACATAATAATATCCTCACCCGGAGTGAACAGCTCTGTCTTGATGCTCTTGAGTGTGCTCAGGGCTATAGCGCTATGAGGGAGTGGTAATATGAGCAGCCTCATCAGAGAGCCGTACAAGCTCTGGTAGAGTCTGACCGGGATCACCACAGGAGACTGAGCACAAGGGAAACAAGGTCAAAACTGTGGAGAGGCGACCCCACTCAGAGTAAATTACAATAACACAAATACACAAATCATTTAAAGTGATGTCTTGTATTGTGTAATGTAATTGTATGTTGCAAGGCATGTGTTATGGTTGTACCTGTAAAACCACATAGTAAAGTGTGTGGAGGATGGGAATGATATGCACATGGGACTCACACATCTGTAACTAACAAACACAAAAGAGTTTAAATAAAAACAAAACAAAACACACACTTAAATTGGAAAGTGTATTTACCTTCTCTATGCACTTTTGCAGTTGTTTGATCAGTTTTTTGACCAGTGCGACGGTGCAGGACGGATGGGTCTGGACTTTCTCGTGAAGATTCCATCGAAGCATTCCTCCAAAAGCAACAGTATACAACAGATCTATCAAGCTGGGTTAATCAGGAAATCTCACATTTTTAAATAGGCAAAATTATAAAAAAAGGAAAGGAACCTGGGTAGAAATAAATATGTTCAAAAATGCTCAAAAGAACATATTTCCAAATCAATGCTGTTTTAGGTGTATTCTTAAAAGCAGCAATTGACAAGTGTAAGTAACAAGTGGTAATTACCTTTCTCTGAGGAAGCGAGGCTATTCTCTCTAAACAAAGCTTTTACCATGTTTCTTAAATTAACTTCCATAGATAAAGGCTGTACCTTCTCTGTAATAAATATAAATGAAACATAAACATCATCCAGTTACTATTATAATTGCTTTTGGGGGTTTTTACCACATAAAGTTATCAAACTCACCTGGGTGATTGTCCATGGTGCAAAAGTGAAAACCGAGGTTGATTTCAGCAACTTCCAAACTTGTTCAAAATGTATCGATTCCTTTATCTGCTACTTCAACAAACCCCCGAAGAAGTACTATGAAAAGAGACTAAAATACATGTCTTGAAGTGACTGAAGAGAGTACGCGCTTGGCTGAGAATGTGAGCTGTTCGAATTCCTTAAAGGCTGGTTTGACAAACGCAAACAAGGAAGTATCAAACAGACTTAAGTGACCCATTGTTTTAAATACAGTGAAGACTGAAAATTATTTAAATCCCAGGGTTGATGAAAAACTATTAACTATCTTGATTTATACAAATGTTTTATTGGTTCACACCGAGCATTTTGGAAAACAGACAATGTTACAGGAATCCAAACAGTGATCTGAGTACCTGCCCTTAACAAAAGATACAGCACTTTGAACTTTGGAAATGTAGACAGACTGATAATAAAGGGTTACTAAAACATGTGTGAATGAAACAAAACACAACTCTAGGCATGTTTTAATGAGGTAACAACATTATAACATGTATTAAAGCTCATAAGAGTCCATTTTGCTTAATATAGGACCTTTAAAAACATGCCCTCTGCACACCACCTTTAATATTCAGTCAGAATTATAAATATAATATTTCAAAGCTCGATTTCAGCAGCTGCCAACCACATTTCCATAACTTTAGTCTGTGCATTCTTGTTTTGTTTAGTAAAACCAGGGAAAATTAAACGAGCTACAGACAAAACAGGCTCTTAATCTGAGCTGGTTGATTCTTAACTATAGTGGAGAGCTAAAGTTCAAGCAGGACATGTTGATACAGCTAAGAGACAGAACAAATCCTGCAGTACAAAAGGTTTTCATCAAAAGTCCAATTGAGCAGTGTAAACAACTTTGTTAGACCTTTGTGTCTTTTTAAAATACCTCTCAGAAATTCAAGTTATTTTTTAACAAACATTATATGATATCTGTGCACCTGTCAGAATGTATGACAGAAGGAGCAGAGGGGCAGATCAGTGCTGAGAGGGGCAGAAGGAGCGGAGGGGCAGATCAGTGCTGAGAGGGGCAGAAGGAGCAGAGGGGCAGATCAGTGCTGAGAGGGGCAGAAGGAGTAGAGGGGCAGATCAGTGCTGAGAGGGGCAGAAGGAGCAGAGGGGCAGATCAGTGCTGAGAGGGGCAGAAGGAGCAGAGGGGCAGATCAGTGCTGAGAGGGGCAGAAGGAGCGGAGGGGGAGATCGGTGCTGAGCGGTGCAGAAGGAGGAGAGGGGCAGATCAGTGCTGAGAGGGGCAGATCAGTGCTGAGAGGGGCAGAAGGAGCAGAGGGGCAGATCAGTGCTGAGAGGGGCAGAAGGAGCGGAGGGGCAGATCAGTGCTGAGAGGGGCAGAAGGAGCGGAGGGGCAGATCAGTGCTGAGAGGGGCAGAAGGAGCAGAGGGGCAGAAGGAGCAGAGGGGCAGATCAGTGCTGAGGGGGCAGAAGGAGCAGAGGGGCAGATCAGTGCTGAGAGGGGCAGAAGGAGCAGAGGGGCAGATCAGTGCTGAGAGGGGCAGACGGAGCAGAGGGGCAGAAGGAGCAGAGGGGCAGATCAGTGCTGAGAGGGGCAGAAGGAGCAGAGGGGCAGATCAGTGCTGAGCGGGGCAGAAGGAGCAGAGGGGCAGATCAGTGCTGAGAGGGGCAGAAGGAGCAGAGGGGCAGATCAGTGCTGAGAGGGGCAGACGGAGCAGAGGGGCAGAAGGAGCAGAGGGGCAGATCAGTGCTGAGAGGGGCAGAAGGAGCGGAGGGGCAGATCAGTGCTGAGAGGGACAGACGGAGCAGAGGGGCAGAAGGAGCAGAGGGGCAGATCAGTGCTGAGAGGGGCAGACGGAGCAGAGGGGCAGAAGGAGCAGAGGGGCAGATCAGTGCTGAGAGGAGCAGAAGGAGCGGAGGGGCAGATCAGTGCTGAGAGGGGCAGAAGGAGCAGAGGGGCAGATCAGTGCTGAGAGGGGCAGAAGGAGCAGAGGGGCAGATCAGTGCTGAGAGGGGCAGAAGGAGCGGAGGGGCAGATCAGTGCTGAGCGGGGCAGAAGGAGCAGAGGGGCAGATCAGTGCTGAGAGGGGCAGATCAGTGCTGAGAGGGGCAGAAGGAGCAGAGGGGCAGATCAGTGCTGAGAGGGGCAGAAGGAGCGGAGGGGCAGATCAGTGCTGAGAGGGGCAGAAGGAGCAGAGGGGCAGATCAGTGCTGAGAGGGGCAGAAGGAGCAGAGGGGCAGATCAGTGCTGAGAGGGGCAGACGGAGCAGAGGGGCAGAAGGAGCAGAGGGGCAGATCAGTGCTGAGAGGGGCAGAAGGAGCAGAGGGGCAGATCAGTGCTGAGAGGGGCAGAAGGAGCAGAGGGGCAGATCAGTGCTGAGAGGGGCAGAAGGAGCAGAGGGGCAGATCAGTGCTGAGAGGGGCAGAAGGAGCAGAGGGGCAGGCAGAGCAGGGAGCAGTAGGATGGGTGCAGAGGCTGTACTTGTCCTGGACGTATGCTGTAAGTCCTCCAGTCTGAAGAGGAGCCTGGTTTACTGCACAGAGACACTTCACACCTACAAAACAGGTTTGATTTTTCTATTTGAATATATTAACATTATACTTAAGAATTTAATTTATCACCAAAACATCACACTGAAAAAGGCTACGGCTTCAAAATAAATACTGGGACTGTTAACATATTTTAATTTAGAAATATTTTTTTTGAAAAATATGAAATTAAATAATGTATAGAGAACCTAGCACTAGCCTGCTGTTCAGTGTGACTGTAAACAGCTAAAATGTATTAGTATACATGTTCCTGTTTGAGAAGCTCAATAAGTTTAGTACACAGAAATTTGATATTAATGTACCTCACAACACTTTGAAAGAACTTCTTCTCATCCTGGTCGAGACACACAGCAAAAGTAGAGCCTTCACTCCCAGCATGCACCTGGACCCAGTCCACCTTCATCTCTGATATGCAGAACTGCAGTGCATGAGAATGAATGAGAAAGAGGAGGTACTAACAATGTCAAATGAAGTCGCTGAAATCAGTCAAACCTGATTGAAGCTTCTTTTAGACTTGGAACACTGCCTGTTTACAACCTCTGCTATCATAAGCTGAAGACTCTCTGAGGGGAAAGTATATTGTTAAAATCATTTTGAGAACAACCTATGATCAGGATTATTATTATGCCTCGTTTCACATACCCAACTGCTCATGTTTCCTGCAGGCTTTGTACAAATTTACTGATGTACAAACTTTATCCACTTGAATCCACTGAATTCTGCCACTGATAGCAACCTGAAATGATTGGAAAATAATGGAATAAAGGGAAAAAAGTTATTCTGACTTGAGGCATTTACATATGCCTGAAACAAAACAGTCTAAAACAGCAACATTATTATATATAGTATATGAATCGAAATTTAATGTAAATATTTTTATATTATAATTTTCATTGTTTGTGAGATGTGATGTATGGTTAGTGTCTTCAATATTAAATGGGTAAGATTGTACTTAATCTAAGACAAATTTGGGTTCTGGGGTCCTAAAACAGTCATTCTTTATCTATAATAGGCTAGTTTTTCTTGTGGGCTCTGTGCAGTACCTTATTGTAAGCCATGTTTAATGTTAAAGGAGCAGCCTCTTGCTCATCATCTATCCCCAAGCGTTTGCTCACAGCACCTAAATATCAATAGAAAGTTTTGAATTAAATTAAAACAAAAAATCAGGTTTGATGACAACTGGCTAGCACATTCTTGGTTTATTCTAGTACTGCTTTCTTTACAAAACACGCCTTAGACACCATTCATACCCAGCCCATTATGTTAACCGTCAAACTACATATTATAGGCTCTACTAAGATTATTGCATCATGAGTGGCGCAATTAGCTATTTTAGGAACAATAGACACAACAGCAGTCTCACCAAAACATTCACCAACACGGCCCAGTAGAAAACAGGTGTTTGAGACAGAGGAGAGCTCAGAGAAACTGCTATATTCCTATTTAATTTAAAGCCCAGTTGTGTAACATTTCAGTCATTAAATAAAGAAAAGTACAGTGGTACCTCACCTTACGAATGACTCAACAAACGAAAATTTCAAGTTACGAAACTCCTTCACGGTAAATTTTTGTCTCTAGATACGAAAGAAAATTCAAGTTACGAAACGCGAAATCTCAAAAATTCAAATAATGCTCGCTCAGTCACACACATTATACGCTTTTCTCAGACTGGATTTAAACTTTTCTCACATTTGTCTCTCGTTTAAACACTCAAACTTTCATAGATTTTCAACAAAATGATTAATAGTGAAGTGTGGGGAGAAGGGGGAGGGGGGAGAAGAATGCGCGGACACGTGTGCGCAGCATGACCCGGCGCGGGGTTGACAGCAGGTCTAGACCAAGGTCTAAACCTGGACTGGACCAGAACTAAACCAGGACTAAACCAGGACAAAACCAGGACAAAACCAGGACAAAACCAGGACTAAACCAGGACTAAACCAGGACTAGACCAGGTGGATTAAACAGGGATGAAAGAGTTCCGTTTTTTAGCGGATCTCCGCTTTTTTTCCAGCTGCGGGGTAATTTCTTTTTTTTTTTTTACATCTGCAAATTCGTTGAAAGATTTTGGGTGTATATATATGTATAGTTGTGTTTAGGGTCGCCAACTGTCCCTTGAAAAACAGAATCGTCCCGTATTCAGAACATAAGTACGTGTATCTTGTATTAAACTTCGTATTAAACTTCGGGCCGTGCGAGTTCGTGTCTGGAGCCGCGGACCGAGCGAGTGAGCACAGCTCTTTCGCAACAGCCTGTACCATTGCGTGTACACAGGTTAAACTTTATAAAATATCCTATACCTCATCCTACCTGCCCGTGCCTCACTTAACGCGTCGCTCCTCGCTTTTAGTGCGCATAAGCTCCTCCTCAATGCCTCTGATTAGACAAAGTGCAAAGCAAAAACAAATCCAATATATACTACTAGTACCTGTTAATAAAATGTGATTTTCTGCTTTTTTCATGATTGGCCACTTTCATCCCATAACTTTTGACCCATAACTTGACCAGCAGGTGATGCCCAGCCCCAGGAAGCTGATTTTGCTCTTTGCATGAAATGTTTGTGTGTTGACTGACCCATGGCCTTCACCACTCTGGTCCCTGCAGAGTGTCCCAGCTCCAGAGAATGAATAAACACCTCCACTCGCTTCTCTCCTCCGGACAGAGTCAGCTGTGAAGCGGGAACACTTCAGAAATCAGATAAAGCAGTTTCACACCAGATTTAGACCTTTGCAACTGGCAGCTCCTTAAATCAGATGATATGATTATTGATGTACATGTAAACAGCCAGTGCAGCGCTAGTCTAACCTCAGCCTGGTAGAGCTGCACCAGGATGGTCTCAGCAGCATGTCGACAGTAGTACAGAACCATCTCCACCAGCAAAGAAGGACGCACTGTAGGGACACAGTATCCTGAATCATCACTATCTTTACTTGCACTCTGAAGCACAAAAACATTTATATTTACATTTACTAACAAAGAAAATGATCAAAAATATGGATGTTTTGTTTGTTAGGATCATATATAATGCCATATTTTACCAAAATAAAACATCACCTGACAGAGGATGTCAGAAGAGAGGCTGAGAAGACTGAGGACATTGCGTTCGTACCAAGGATCCACCATTCCCAACATGTGAGCTACATTGCTGCTGCTTTCTGGAATGAGATCCTAAATTATACAAATAAAAACGCATCAGACATCATAAATCAATCATTTTACCTACCCAGCTCCAAAACATTCCCCTTCTTTCGACGAAAAATAAAAGCACAACATAAGCCTACTATTTGCTATTTCAGTGATTCGTTATTCATTCCTTACTGTTTAAAGGGACAGTGTGTAAGATTTTTACCCGTTAATTACCGAAATTGAAGATACCCATTCAAAAATACATTGTTTTCCAAGCCTTTTCACTTCCATCATGAAATCAAAGTATTCTTTTGGACTTAGATATAGTCACATAAAAGGGGGATCTTCCCCATATAGAGGCAGCCATTTTGTTTACGAGAGCCGCAGAAGGACATTTAGGCTCCGCCTTCGCCTTCGGCAAGGCTCGTGGTTTTGGGTAAACAACGACAAGCATGTCCCGGATCACACGTTGTAATGGATCCAACACGTGTTTTGGACTAAATTGTTTTACTGGATATTATTCGCTGGATCCTTACGGACAGATTGAGACCAAGATTATGGTGAAATACAGAGTTTGACCTGTGCAGAGCCTTCAAAGGTAAGCAAAGTAACAAACCTCGTTTTGTGCTTTTCCGTATAAAAGCCCCATGTGCTCGGGGAGTGATTGTTGTGCCGGGAAATGAATTGCATAGTCAAAAAGAGGAGACTGTAAGGTTTCATTTGATGTGTAGATTGTCATGGTACATGATCGGGAATGTGTGTTTTCATGCGAAAAGGAAAAAAAAACAGTGAACGGGACCGCGTTTTATTTATACCGTAGTTGTCAGCGAGAGCTCGCACAGCGCCGGGTGGGCGCGGGTACGCGAGCTGTCTGCGTTACGGCGCGCCCGGGTGACCCTCGAGGTCTGCCGTAGCCAAAAGAGGAAGTGCACGGTACCTACACCACCTATGCGCCACGAATCCTACACACTGTACCTTTAACTAACCATTATACATTGAAAAGTGTACGTATTATAGAAAAAATCTGTGCTATAACTTCAAAAAACTCATTGATAATTGTTGTTCTCACCACAGAAGTTGCTCCCTCATCTCCTGTGTCTCCAAAAGCTTGAGTTCCAATATTTTGTCTTCTGGTAGGTACAAAATAAAAGCGTAGTTTGCATCTTTTTGTAAGTTGTCCATGCTTACTCTCTCTGTGCTGGAGGTCTGCGTATGCTCGGGCCAGCCTCCCCAACTCTTTATCCCCTCCAAAGACCACCACTCGAACCTGGACCACCTGCTCGGGCTCCTCTGTCAGATCAGAGCTCAGGATGGGCCTCCTACGCGTACACAAATGCTTCTGTGGAGAGCCATCTGATGTTGGACTCTGCCTTAAGGAGGGATTGAGCCGTGGTTTGTTTTTAGACAGATCAGTTCGACAGCCCGTACTCTGCACCTGGCGACAGAGCAACGGGCTACGAGGAGTTCTAAACAATAAAGAAAACCTCTGCACACCCAGAAAAGACTTGGACTTCTTCTTAGGTTTCTGTCTCTGTTTTTGTGGTTCATCATGTCCTTGTCCTTCACTGAAATCACAGTCCACCCCAGAAGAGCCGGACATAGTGGACACAGACCAGCTGGAGGACAGGGAACGACCGGAGAACACCGAGTTTCCAGACGTAGATGACACAGCGAAGACGCGGCTATTTGAAAAGTCATTTTGTTGGTTTGCTTCGGTCTCATCTTCCTCGTCCACAATAGCGTCATCAAGGTCTCCGTTTAGGAAGCACTCCTCGAGGGAATCAGAGTCAGACACATCACCAATGACAATATCGTGAAGGAAGTCTGGAGAAGAAAACACAGTGGCCAGTGAGTTGTACGTTTGCAAGGTTTCTTAGTAATTATTGTTATTTACCAAAATTATCGCTTTCCCAAGTCCTTATGTGACATTTTGGTAGAGGTAGTATCAAACCTTCAGTTGTACCTGATGAGAAGCAGTCTATTTTTATAATCATAATCATAATCATAATCATAATAAACCATACATCAAAAGCATGCTCGATGGTTCAATGTGTCTTCTATCTATCCTATTCTATCTTCTATCCAAACAAAATCAATTCTTAAAATGTTCTCTCCCAGCACTAGAAGGTTAGTTTATAATCAGCTGTTTGGTGCAATAATCACCTATATTAGAGGAGGTTTGCAATGTTCCAGTGAGTTCCTCTTGTAGAGCGTTGAGGGTGTGATACAGGGTCTCTTGGGCTTTGGACAGGTCATCTGTGGAGGCACTCTGCTCCATACTCACAGTCAGTGTCTCCAGCAGCTGATCCAACTCTTCAGGGGACTTTTTCTATAAAGATCAGGTAGAAATGAGCACCATCTAAAGAAATATATAGTTTACCAAAGCACCAGTGCTCACCTGTAGTGCTGAGTGCACCGCTGGCAGGTCCACAGTCCCTTGTGCTGCCTGCAGAGCCTGGAGAATCAGGCTGATGGAGATGTCTCTGCTGCAGGTCTGGGACGCGCTGAGCTGGAGGGAGGCACACTTCACCTCTGCGGGGGCGTCCTCCTCTGGACTCACTAACAGGACTGTCCTGATGAACAACAATATTTTTTTGAAACTAGAAAAAAAAGGTTTGTTACTGTTTCAGACACTTACATGAGATTTACACAAACAACAATTAATAAACTCACATGGTTTTCGAACTGCGAGGATTGGGAAGTCCGTGCTCTGTCCTCACCAGTCTTTGGAAGGATATACCTACAGTATATCACGTTTGAACTTGTAAATACTGCCCCCTTATGCTGACACTTTTCAAAACAGCTTGTCTGTACCTGGTGCCCTGAGCTCCTGCTGCAGGACGAGCAGCAGACGGCGACAGGCCGAGCTGCAGGGCTCAGGCCACGACAGGAAACAGTGGAACAGAGAGTGGGCATCCTGCAGCAGCCCACAGTCTGCGGGGACGTGAGGGGCCTGTGGAGAGACTCGGGTATAACATGGACAAATACACATTTTAAACATGGACAAATACATATTTTAAATTAGAGTTAGTATCCTCACTTTTAAAAGAGCAGAGGTGAAGAGGAGAGTTAGAGGCACCACCAGGTCATACTCACACCGTTCTAATACCTGAACAGCATACACAATCATCATTCACATGTGGCAAAAATGACATTTATATCATAGACTTACAATATTTTTTATTCAGAATTAATACAATAGACATTGATTGTCTTGTGCTTGTGTGACATGAGTTATAAAATCTATACTGCATTTATATATACAATTCAAAAGTATTAAAATAAATGTATTGACTCTTTGCATCCATAGGTGTAGTCACATAGTAGAGATTAATCACAATTACAAGATATTTCCTGTAAGTGTGTACTGGACCTCTTCAGTTTTATGCAGGATTTTGTTCAGGAGGATGACAGAGTTTTGACAGTCCCTCTTCACCAGTTCTTCCAAGCACCAGCGGTTGATGCAGAGTCCAGCTTAAAAGACACAGTACATGACAAGTTTTCATTTTCTTTCAGTTTAACTCGCACCAGATAAGTATACTATCATTACCCAGTCAAAGTTTAGCTGTACATTGCCTCTTTTTAAAGGTGCAGAATAACTTTTCTGGTGCAGGATTTGCCACCTTTGTATCTCTGAGGAGAAGTGACTACTTTGACTGGAATACTCCACAGTATGTGATAAATGTATATCTTACATTTATGCACATGTTCTTATAGATAAACACACATTTTTATTGTGAGTGGGTTTGTCTCACCACAGATCTGACCTGGTGGCGTCACCATGTCCATAGAGATAACTTTAGTGCCATACTGTGGAATAAAGTAATTGCCCTTGTGGCTCAATAAAGTCTAAGTCTAAGTCTAATAGTGTCATTCCAGAATTGGAGGACATTTTGGCTTTGAAATTCTTGAAAAATAAACCTTCACTTTTCTGATTTTCTGCTACATATTCATCAATAATATTGCCTGGAAGAATCCATGACTCATCGCTGTACCAGCGAGTGAGTCTGGTAACGCTTGGTCCAAAATGCGCTGCTGTTGCGCTTAGACAGACAGCTAAGTGAACCAATCAGAGATTGCGCCATCTTGATTCAAAACTGAGGAGGAACTTCTGCTGCCTAAGAGTGACTTTGCGGGCAAAGGCGGGTGCACTGACGTCACCATCTTTGAACGAATCAGAATCGCGAAGTCCGTTGTTAACCGGAGGAGCGAGAGTGGAGCGAGGGTGTCCAAATGGTATCGCGCTGTATAGGAAATACAGAGAGATATCATTTGGCTGGCCAGGTAATCAATAATAGGTAATAAACTACCAAATGCTTGATTAGCTCAGCTTACGGTCAATGGTAAAATTTTTATTATATGATTTCTATGGTTTATGTATTTATTTACTCTAATCACAGTAACAGGGTTGCAAAATCGCGCTAATGTTAGCTTTATCTCAGGAATAGAAGCTGTTTAGCTGTTATTACTAATCAAGAGGAAAAACTTATTTATGCAAATACGTAAAGGAAAAAAAAAAGTCTTATTCTGATCATTTGCATAACAGGGTTGCATGAGGCAGAGTGAGACATTCAATCAAGGTTAACTGTTTTATAAAAATATGAAAAATAGAAGAGAAGATAAACCTTTGCTCTGCCCATTCTTTTGGAAAACTGTTTGATGATGTCAAGTCCAGGGGATCATGTGGTTTTCTGTTTTCTTCTTCTTCTACCAGACTAAAAATGTTCTGGTAACAGGGTTGCGTTCATGTTGTGGGACACATGTGCCATGAATAATAATTATTATTTGAAATATTATGTCTATTAAAGCAAATGTTCCACAGTTACAAGAGATGGCAATGAAACAAATTATAGAAAAAACAAGAAATTTCAATTCAATTTTAACTGTTTTATTTGAGATTCAGAATTCAGAATTCAGAATTTGGCCATTAGAGGGGTGGGACAAGAGGAAAATGGCATTTTGGGGGGTACTCCAGACTTATTTGGTATTATAGAAGTATTTTCAAACATTCTTTTCTCTTAGTTTTTTTTTTAGATTTGGTCTCAGGACAAGTAAATTCACTCAGAAACTGTATGTTTTAGTATTTTGTATGTGGATTATTTAATATTTGATGGGTGGGACGTAAAATGTCCTCCAATTCTGGAATGACCCAATAAGCAATGTATAACATCTCCATGGAGACAAGCAGATGATTGCCTGTCTACCAGAAAAGTCACATAATGCACCTTTAACATTTAACACAGTTGGGATATGACCTTCCTGACTTTCCTTAGTTGGGAGAACCTAGTGACTGATATTAGTTTTGCCCTAAAACAAATTTGCCCAGTTGTTTTTATGCACATACCATTCCAGAGCTGTTTATCGGGAGTGTCTAGTCCGAGGTCACACAGGCATCTCTCCAGAACGTGTTCAATGCGGTCCTCAGTGCAGGAACTCGGCTCTGCCTGCTCCATCTTCACCTGTCATAACAAACTACGTCAGCCAACAGGACACCGGCAAAAGACGTAAAAAGCATGAACATAAACCCAGTATGCAGATCACTGTAGTCTAGCCACTTGAGCAGCAGAAGTGTGAGGAGTGAGGAAATAATGTCACTTCCTGACCAAACCTAGAGTCACGGGACAGAACAGACCTGAGCTGGTTTAAAAAAGTCTCCACTTCTGTTTTTTCTTCTTAAAACCACTGAGGGCACAGAATTTCAAATGTGGCAAAAAGATCATTCAGCTAAGTAGAAACTGACCGTGTATTCCTTAAAATGTATTTGAAATGACAATCATGCATTTGTTGTTGGTCATTAAGATGAATATCTAAACTGTCGATGCAGCAGGGACGAAACACTATTTTTAATTATTCTTTTCCAAAGGCGCATTATGTATTCAGATCAGATCAGTGGAGAGGTGACCCCAAGCGCAGAATGTACATATCATCAGGGTATTTCTTAGTTATTTATAATGACTGTGAGTGTAAATAAATAGGTTTAATGACATACTGTGGAACATTCAAGCAATAACATCCCCATGGAGAGCAGGTGGCATAGATTGTGCAGAAATGGTTAGCTTGTTAGCTCTATATACAGTATTAGCTTAAATAAAGTGCATTGTTGTACAGTGGCAGAGATACACATTCAGTCACAGCTGTTTGTAAGGAAGCAGGTGTTAGTCTATTGTCTGGATAAAAGCAGTGCTGGGAAGTAACTGAATACTTATACAGAGAATATGTATTCTTAATATTAAGTTTGCATAGGCCTGACTGTATTCTGGTACAGTTACTTTTTTGGTGGTATTCAGAATGACTTTGATCATGTAATTTACTCTTCAAAATGCACATAATCAGTGACAAAAATATATTTTGTTTTTGTGCGAAGTGCATGTGTGATTTTTTTCATTTCCAATTAGTTAAAAGGTTGTGAAGCAAATATAAAAGCATTTTTAATACCATGTTGCACCTTTACACTATAATTTAAAAGCAACTCAATGTAAAAATATTCAAAGTATTCAGAATTCAGTATAACAGATACGTTACAAATTTAATTTTAACGCAAATGTTCAGTGTTCTGTACTAAGTATTTTTAGTCACCGGGTATAAGCATAGTTTTCTTACTTCTTCTAAACTAGCCAGTAATGGTTATTTGGTGTTTTTTATTGTGATTTTAATAAAATGAAGGTAATTAGGCACAGCAGTCTTAACCCTAAATGTGTCTGTGTCCACAAACACCTCAGATCAATCAAGAAAACAATGCCAGGGTCACATCCTCTGCACCAAAAGAGGTGTGCATATTCTCAACACCATCTCTGGTCTGTATTTAAGAGAAGAGGGGGGATTTCAAGGTTATATGTTGTTGACGATAAAGAAACTCTTTCTGTTTAGCCTTATTCACATATAGTATGAGCAGTCCTACACAATCGGCCTATCTCCTCCCCTAGAACCCAAAATCCTCTGGTCCACCAACCAGATGCAGTGGTCAGCTTATGGAGGGTAGAAGAAGTGACTTTATTGATCTCACACTGGAGAAATTCTTCTCTGCATTTTAACCCATCTATATCTATCTATCTATATATCTATATCTATAGATATATCTATATATCTCTATCTATATATATCTCTATCTATATATATCTATATATATCTATGTCTATATATCTATCTATATATCTATATCTCTATATCTATATATAGATATTTATATATATATTAAGGAGCAGTGGGCAGCACACATTAGGGCGCCCGGGGACCATCTCCATGATCTTCTTGCTTCGGCTTGGTCAGGACCTAAGCTGGAGTACCTATGGTGCATGTTTTGGGTTGGTGGGGGAAACCGGAGTGCCCGGAGGAAACCCACCCAGACTAGAGGTAAGATCGGGCCTAAAAAATCCAGCCTGACCCGACTCGACCCGCGGGTATTAAAACCCGGCCCGGCCCGAGCCCGACCAATTAACTTGATTTGCAGGCCCGAGCCCGAAGCAAACCCGAAATTTCATATTTTATTTGTGAGGGGCGTTTTTTTGAAACAAATGATAATATAGATGTTTGACGATCATCAATTTTGCTAGTACAGCTGTTTAAATGCCTGCTCAGCGTCGAATGTTCCCCCTAATGTTTTATGTGTCTGAGCAAACACACTAACTCCCTGAGCGCTCCTTGGAACCCTGTGCGCGACATCCGACATGCCCCCCCCCCGCTACACGCGGAAAGAGCTGCGCGTGCTCGCGGCTTGCGCGTGCTCGTGGCTTACACCGGTAGAAGTTTAATACGAGACACATACTTCTGTTTCTGAATACTGGACGATTCCCCCGTATTCAGATGACCCCGCGGCTGAAAAAAAAGCGGAACTCTTTCATCCCTGCGCTGCATAGGTTTTCTTGTGCGCTGAGAATGTGTGAGCAGTGCGCAACTGCACAGGCGCGCAGCTAGAGGGAACGTCGAGGTGCCAGTCTTTTTGCTCTCGTATGAAAGCAAAGCGCCACATTGACTACATTCAGCGAAGCCAACGCAAGTTTCTGTAGCATTTTCAACAATCAATTTGAAGCTTTTCCACACCTCACTCTTACCGGTGCGTGTTTGTCTTTTCAGTTCTCCTGTCTTTAGTTTATCCTTAACTTCTTGCTCCTCCATATTAGGGATACCAGGTCAAAATAGATGCGGACTTGCGGAGGGGAAGATTATTAAGAGCGGCTCCTGTTTAATAGTTAAATAGCAATTACCTTACAGCGCCTTCTCTGTTTTATCCAAATTATTTATTTTAAAACAAGTATTCCTTAGTTTAGTATCCACACATCGTTTTATTATACATTTTTATAAGCATATATTTATTTTTTTTTAAAGTCAGCGAGAGAGAAGCCCGGCCCGAGCCCGAGCCCGACCCGAAGCAATGATTGACATTTTAGGCCCGAACCCGACCCGAATTTCGGGTCGGGTCAGGTCGGGCTCGGGCTTAAGATCTTACCTCTAACCCAGACACAGGGAGAACATGCAAACTCCACACAGAAAGGCTCGGGTGACCCGGGGATCGCCCGAGCATGCAAACTCCACACAGAACACACACAGAAAGGCCTGGGCGACCCGGGGATCGAACCCAGAACCTTCTTGCTGTGAAGCAAGAGCGCTAGCCACTCAGCTACCGTGCCCCCAAAGATCATAATAATAAAATGTGTGCCGAGACTAGCTCCGGAGCACACCCTACGCAGACGGATTACAGGAGTGAAAGGGTAATGATTAAGGTTAGAATTTGGTTAAGTTTAGAAACAGTTAAATAAGAAATATTGTACATGTGTCTACTATAGTTATAATCTGTGACATCTATGGATCATTATGTTATCATTTGGACATTTTAAATTGCAATATTGATATAAAATTACTTGACAAAAAACAAGCTTTCTGACTTCTGCGTTAAAAAAAATAGCTAAATAGCTATACATCACGTGATCAGCTAATTTTTAAAAAAATAATTTAATTTATTTTTTTTTCATTTTGTACCAAAATGACAGTGAAAACTTAAGTTGATTGTGTTTGTGGGTTGCACAGTTGTGTGGTTTGTTTTTTTGTTTCTCTGCTTAAGCAAGTGTCAGTAGGCCTATTGAGGAACATGACACGCTGGGTAATAAAACCAGCAAAAGCCTCACTTCCCCCGTTTTCTGTTTGAGTTTGAATGTCAATGCTGCATCATTGGAGCAGCATTGGCATTGTTATCAAAGTAATACTCAGTAGCCCAGTGTGAACCCCTATCGCAATACAACATGGTCATCATTGACTGGAATTTATTTTCAAACTATTTCAAAATAAAAGTACCATTGAGAAAAAAATTGTCATGCACATTAACAGTTGCATCCATCATCCACCATCACTTATTCATTTGCTGAATTATATATTTATATATAATATATGAATTATATATAACATATTTTTGATAAGATTAGATAAGATTAAGATTGATAAGTTAAAACTGAACAACAAAAATACACAAATCCAAAATTAATAAAATAAGCTACATGATGTGATTACAAATGATTTTCGCATTTTGCAAAAAGAAGAATTTGATTAAATTGCTTACTCGGTAACAACAACACAGTTGTTTACAAAATCTTCCCCAAAATCAATCATTTGCTTCAGGGCCATCAGAATGAGTTTTTCAATGTCATTGTCTTTACAGATCTCCTTGTGGTAGTTTTTCACAGGGAAGATGCAGTTTAGAGGAATACCCAGGGATGCACTGAGTTTCTCAATCTAAATGAAAACAAAATAGTAAATATAACGTCTGTAGCATACCACTCACAAATTAATACAACAGGTTAATACCTGATGTTTCACAAACTTGCTTTTGTAGACATTCCCCAAGTTAGACTGGACCTCAGGGCAGGCCTCATCAATCTTAGTAAGAATGGCCATTTGAGGAATCCCTAATGATATATGTTAAGATAGTTAATTGCACGGCAAAAAGTACAGGCCAAAACCATTTAATAAAATCCATATTACCCAAGTTTTTTGCTGCAAGTCGGATTTCTTTCATCTTGTTCATGAGTTCAGGACTCATGATACTGAGGGTACTGGCTGAGACAACACACACCAGAACATGTGTTTGGTCATTCACTGTGGGGCTGCTGTTGTAGTGCTGGTCTGCACTTGAAAATGACGAGTGAATATTAAACTGAAATTTAGACATCATGTACAGTAATTAATATATTTACAACTTGCAGTAAAAAAAATGCTTTTTTGTTTTTTTAGCTTACCACATAGCCATCTTTGATGTGTCCCTTCATGGCCTCTTTGATGTCATCCACACAGATGCCTTTATTATCTTTCTCTAGGCCCATGATGTCATTGAAGACAAATGGATAGAAGTTCCCAGGTTTTCTTTTTTGCATTTTGTGCGTCCGATACTGTCAATAAATTGTCAAATCAGTTATGTTAGATGGTCTGTCATGTCACAGGTAGAGTCATTATTCTCCTTTATACTTTTGTGGTGAAGCTGTCATTGCCAACACCGGCTAAAGCCTGTCCAGTCATTCTTTCTCGTAAAGCTGTCTCCACTGAGTTGATGAAACTGGACTTGCCAGCGTTACTTGGCCCATGAAGTAAAATCCTGAGGTGCTCTACATCCTTTTGGACAGGCTCATAATCATAAATGTACTGCAGATAATCCTCCTTTTCCCTGAAAATAAAATGCTACAAAAGTTAAACACTGAATTGAAATTCATGGTGCAAATGAACACGATCTAAAAATCATAAATCATAAAATACATTTCCTAGACTTACAAAGATGGTATCTGTCTCCAGTTCTCATGGAGAACTAAGAGAACAGAAAATATTAGTCTCTTCATCTGTAATTTATCATAAATGTTTCAAACTTACGCTTTGGAGAGGGGGGTCTTGGAGGTTCTGAGTGTTTAAATAACTGTGAAAACATCTGTGAGGAAAGAAATCACACTGAAACAATGATTTTCAGCAAATAATGTTGTGACAAGCAAAATATATATATATTTTTTCCAGACAGTCACTCTTACATATGAAGAATTTACCTCTTAATGCCCACAGAAAAGCTTAGATTCAAAAACAATAGATTACTTTACCTTTCTCAAAGAATATCTGATGTTGTCGCTCTCCAAGGCAAAACTGACATCTGTTTGTACGTCAGTTCATTTTAATATGCCACTGTTCTGCATTCTACAGACTTGATTTTGGCTGAGATAAACATGTTAATGCTTGTGGTAGAAATGGTTTATCAGCGACTTTTCAGTATTGAAAGAGAAACTGTGGGCATTTTAACATTGCTTAGCTGTAATACTGGTATTCCTGACCAAACCATGAGTCACAGGACAGAACAGACCTGAGCTGGTTTGAAAGAGTCTCCACTTCTGTTTTTCCTTCTTAAAACCACTGAGGGCACAGAATTTGAAGTGCAGCAAAAAGATCTTTCAGATATTGAAACAGAATGTAGAAGTACTAATTGACACCGTCTATTCCTTAAAATGTATTTAAATGTATTTGAAATGACAAACATGCATTTGTTGTTGGTCATTAAGATGGATGTCTAAACCTGGTGTTAAACTGTTGAAGCAGCCACACTGACAAAACTATTTTAAATTTAAAGCGCAAAATGTACTCAGGTCAGATCTGAGGAGAGGTGAACACAATGACAGAATGTACATATTTCTGGGTATTTCTTAGCTATTTATAATGAAGATAAATAAATAGGTTTAATGAGATACCATGAAACCATGAAGCGATAACATCTCAATGGAGAGCAGATGGCATACACTAGCTACATCGGGGGTCAGCCGTCTTCTCCAACATCCCTTCAGTACGACATACCTCTATTTAGACGTACCAGTTTCCCAACACGTTTTAGTAATGTTTTTCTGAC
The DNA here is from genome assembly GCA_036785185.1 of Paratrypauchen microcephalus. Taxonomy (NCBI): domain Eukaryota; kingdom Metazoa; phylum Chordata; class Actinopteri; order Gobiiformes; family Gobiidae; genus Paratrypauchen; species Paratrypauchen microcephalus. The sequence continues at coordinate 773,338 of JAVJIX010000154.1, read as the reverse complement.
ACATCAGACCATAAACACCACCACTAAATGCACAGACGTTTGCTGCAACAGTTGAAAATTGAAAGTCACTAATGTATCAAGATCTGTCTCATGTTCATTTAAAGTTTCACCTAAGAAGAAACTCAGCCTATGCCATTTTGGAAGACCAAAGCAACAGGACACTCACCAGATGATCAGTAGTTGACACATTTGGCATCACCAAGAACTCTTTCCCATACAGTATAAACTGAGAACCTGTGCTGGGTTGGAGGAAGCAAAAGAGAGGTGGGCACTTCTCTCTTGCTTCCTCCAACCCAGCACAGGTTCTCAGGTTCATCACATGCTGAACAAATGTCCACAAATGAAAAGTCAGTTTCAAGACTTCATGCAACCTTTGTTTGACAATGGCCATGCAGAGATCCGCTGCTCAGATCACAGTGCACCGGCCCCCATGTTCCCCCTGTCATGGGGGCTCGTCCAGTGTCCACAGACACTGGGGGCAAGGTGGGGTTAAGTGTCTTGCCCAAGGTCACAATGGTAGCACTCATCTGTGGGAGCTTGGGAGCTGAGATTGCTTTGCCAATGCAGAGATTGTGCCACTTCTCAATGTAGAAGATGAGTGTTGGTACCTTCCCTTCTTCAGACTGTACCACTGCCACAAACTGGACCAAATACGAATCGTCTTTAACTTAAGTGCACAATACAATGGAGTATTCCTCAATGACGTTTTCCTTAATGAACCTCAATAACAGCCTGTTGGGGGTCGTGATGAGACTCTGTGAAGAAAAAATGGCTGTCACAGCTGACATCAAACAAATGTTCCATTGCTTCGTGGTCAGGGAGGACCACCATAACTTTCTGCGATTCCTCTGGCATCAGAATAACAGCCAGTAGACAAGTACCGGAAGACAAAACACATCTTCACCCACAATTGCAACTTATGGAGGACAGTACCACACAATGTCTGATGGAATGCCATTTCTATGTGGATGATGGTCTTGTCTCCTTCCCATCGAGCACCAAAGCTATCTTAGTTAGGCAGAGGGCTCAAGAAACTCTGGCCTTTTCTAATCTGAGGTTACACAAGATTGCCTCCAATGACGTCACAGTGATGAAGGAATTCCCCAAAGAAGACCTAGCCAAGGATCTGGAGGATCTCGACCTAGAAGCAGACCTAGAAGCAGACCTTCCACCAATACAAATGCGGGTTCTGTCTGTTGTCAACAGTTTGTTTTAGTTTGTTTGTTTTAGGGGCGGCAGTAGCTCAGTTGGTAGAGCGTTTGTCCACTGATCCAAAGGTTGGCGCTTCAAATCCCGCTCTTGACATAAGAAACATCAGTGGTTGAGCGGTCAGATCCACTGACCCACAGGTTGGTTGGTACGATTCCAGCTCCCACAGATGAATGCTGCCGTTGTGTCCTTGGGCAAGACACTTAACCTGTCTGCGTACACTGGTGTGTGAATGCGTGTGTGAATGGGTGATTGGTTCCTTGTTGTAAAGCGCTTTGGGTGCCTTGAAGGTGGAAAAGCGCTATATAAAAGATGTGACCATTTCCCATTTGTACGACCCTCTTGGTTTTCTAGCTCTAGCCAGAAAAGCCGCTTGAATAGCGGAGTGCGTGGAAAGAATCCCTGAAACTTCTTGAAGAATTCAGAATACCAAGAATATGTACCTCCATATCCTTCTCTGGTGCAGCAAAAAGGGAGTTCTGTATATTCTGTGATGCCTTGACCAAAGTGATGGCTGTAATAGCCTATGTCAAGCTCACAGATTCAGAAGACAAGAGGTGAACTTGGATTCATGTTCGGTAAGGTGAAGCTTGCTCCACAAAAAAAAATAAAGATTCCCAGGCTTGAACGATGTTCAGCTGTTGAGATTGCAGACATCATTTCAGAAGAGATTGATGTTTCTATTCCACTCTACAAGATTATTCGCAGACAGCAGAGTAGTACTTGGATACATACAGAACAAATCCAGAAGATTCTGCATTTATGTGTGTAACTAAGAAAAAGGTTTTGAAAATCATCCAGCCCAGAACAGTTGAACTATGTTCCTACAGACCTGAACCCAGCCGTCATTGCTTCAAGGTTGATCCTAGCAAATGCGCTCATATCAAACATGTGGCTTAAAGGACCAGACTTTCTGTTGAGATGAAATATAGAAGAGACTGAATCCTCTGAATCCAAGTTCCATCCAACAGTGACAACTTTCTCAACTCATCTTACAGACTCTTTCTTCAATCTTAGATGCTTTGAATCATTCAATCAATTATGAGGAGTATAGCAAAACGTGTTCATATTGCCATATACTTCAAGGGAAACACTTATGGAGGCAAGTGTGGAGACTGGCATATCTGCAAAAATCTTAGCCCAGAGGACTACAGTAGGGCAAAAAACGGCACCCTGAGTTGTGTTCTACATGGTGGTGACAAAGCAGCAAAACTGTTAAATCCTAACCCAGAATAAGTGTGTGCATCTATGAAAGCATTACAGTAGTACAATTAGCAAAATAATATAGCCTTCTTGTTTGTTCGACCCCTGGAAAGGCCCCAGAAGTACAGGCCTCACAATACATGACATGTTCCTCATAATAAAACCACAAGTGCAGCTCTTAGCTTATGTACAATACAGCAGTAGAGATCATAAAACCAACACTGTTGACTGAGTATATGAGAGTGTGTGTGTGTGTGTGAGTGCATGCGTGCGTATGTGTGTGTGTGTGTAAAGAGCACACTTACCTGTGACTCAGTTTGGTTGAAGGTCAGGGCTGGGTAGCCGTAATTTTTGTTGACCGCCACACTTATCCATACTCATCTTTAGTTCTTCCAACCGGCCCCATCCATCCTCTTTGCTGCGCTGTAATAGCTGTTTGTTAATAAATATCCAAAATGCATTCTGGATCTGTATGTGTGTCCAATAGCCTCCAAGTGCGTCACGAAGCTACAATCCCAGGACCCACTCTAATCTTCCCGAGCAGCTACTATAAGGTTGGTTTAGGAAGCCGCTGTAGTTGATTTTGATTTTGCATTTATTATACAGTACAGTAGCTCTTTGCTTTTGCCTGCAAATTTTACAAAAAAAACACACACAAAACAAAGGCCTATACTGTACATAAGAACCAAAAGTATCATTATTTCTGAGGACCTATGTCGAAAACAAGATGATTATTCACTTTTTTTTTTACACTAAATCTTTGATTCCTTCTGTCACAAAACTTTAAAATGGAAAGCAAATTTGCTAACATGTCCCCTCATGCACTAAGGTTTGAATGTATGGTGTGTGTTGTATATAGACTTAGACTTAGACAAACTTTATTGATCCACAAGGGAAATTGCTTTGGGTACGGTAGCTCACTCATCAAATATAATATACAATATAAAAACAGAGGGTGAAAGAACAAGAAGAAAAATAGATAGAATAGCAACTAAAGAGCAGCAGGCCTGTGTCAGATGAGACACAATTACATACATAGGATAATGGTAATAGATATATACATGATTTATTTCATATCTCATCATATATATTAATAGCTCTACTGTATACTTGTTTAGAATGTTTATATCCTCTGCATAGACTAACAACAAAGTACTCCCACATGTTCATATTGCCCTATTTATCTGTACATAATTCTACAACCACACTATATATATGGTGTATATACTGTATATTGTACTGTACATTGTACTGTACATTGTACTGTACATTGTACTGTATATTGTATATACTGTATATATACACTTGCTGCTCCTTGCACTTCTGATTAGATGCTCAACCTCATTTCGTTACCTGTATTTATACATGTGTAATGACAATAAAGTTGAATCTAATCTAATCTAATCTATTTCCGGTTTGTGCATAACCAAAGACCTGTGAACTGAAGCGCCCTTTGGGATTAATAAAGTTGTTGATTGATTAGCGTGAATAGTCCCTCAGTCGTCCAGGTAGAATCCATGATAAAAGGAGAAATTCAATTTGTCAACTGGACAAAGTTTGTTTGGTTGAAAACGTTTCACCGCTCATCCAAGAGGCTTCGTCAGCTCTGGTTCTAGTGCTGGTTAGACCCTGTTTATATCTAGCTGCAGGGAGGAGCTCCCTACACTGAAATAGCTCTGAAACTATCTCCACTAATCTGTCTCTTTGTTTTTCAAATTACTCTGGCGACTAGTTTAGCCTCTAGGCTTGAATAGGGAGGCTAAACTAGCAGCGAAACGTTTTCGACCAAACAAACTTTGTCCAGTTGACAAATTGAATTTCTCCTTTTATCGTTGATTGATTAGGTTTTAATGACAGAATGCACTAAGCTTGTTTATTATTTTTGTTCAAGAATTCAAGAATCCTGTCGGATTTGGATATACTAATTTGTTAAATTCATATTATGTCAATGTAATGACAAACATAACATCTCAGTTATGTTGTTTCAATATAAAGTGCCGGCAGTGCACAGATGACATGTACGGTGAGAATTCTGTAGTTTCATTTCATGCTAACTTTTGGTATGCACTGGAGGAGGTGAACACGTGAAATATTATAGTATATACAGACATAATTTAAACCAATTTAGACACAATGATTCACACCTTGCTATTGCACTTGTAGGTACAGATGTGTAGAGGCTGACTTATTCAGAGCGGTTGTCATTGACATCTGTGGTCTGCAGTTCTGCTTCTGTGTTAAAATGAAGCACATTCTAAAAGTGAAGGGAAGTAGCAATGTAATTACTGTATCTAATTACAATGTCTTGATTTGACAATGAAATAATCCTTAAGTTTTATCATAATAATAATAATAAAGGTCAAAGGTCAACTTCATGTTACATTTGATAAGGAGCTAACAGTGTAAAATGTTGCATTGCACACAATAATTTCTGCTTCTTCTATCTCTGTCTGACAGCACACAATAACATGAAATGAAGTCACAAATACACAAATACAAATATAGTACTTACACCACATAACCCGCTGTTGTCAAGGTCAAAAACATCAAACACAGCCTTTTATAAATATACATATAAACATATACAAGTGCGCTATTGATACCCACGAACACGCACACAAGGAGAGCAGAACAATTACTTTTGTACCATAGTGTCCCCTTTCATAACTCCCCTTTTAACTGCCAACAATTCACATGATGAATGAAAGCAGTAGTGCGAGTAAGAAAAAAAGTACAGTGGTACCTCACCTTACGAAATTAATTCGTTCCAGAAGTGGTTTCGTAACGTGAATTTTTCATAAGTTGAGTAGCTATTTCAATGGAAAAAGCCTGATTCGTTCCAAGGCCCCGATCCAAGTTTTTTTTTTATAGTGTAACTTTTTCATAGTGTAACATTGTGTTCTGCGTAGAGACTGTAGACCCAGGACTAAACGTGGACTATACCAGGTCTAGACCAAGGTCTAAACCTGGACTAAACCAGGACTAGACCAGGACTGGATCAGGTGGATTAAAGCGCCGCGCGCGGGTCTATTTCCTGGTTTCATTTCGAGTCACGGCTGAGGCGAGCAGCGATGGGGACCGCACGCAGTCTGAGTGCATGAACGAGACCCGTGCTCAAACCGTGCCTCCTCTAGACCTCCTCTAGACCAGGTCTAGACCTCCTCTAGACCAGGTCTAGACCAGGTCTAGACCACCGCGGCTCTTGCATGCGTTCGTTCATGCGCTCAGACTGCGTGCGGTCCCCCTCGCTGCTCGCCTCAGCCGTGACTCGAAACGAAACCAGAAAATAGACCCGCGCGCGGCGCTTTAATCCACCTGGTCTAGTCCTGGTTTAGTCCAGGTTTAGTCCAGGTTTAGTCCTGGTCCAGTCTTGGTTTAGTCCAGGTCTAGACCTGCTCGCAGCCCCGCACCGGGTCTATCACACGTGTCCGCGCGCAGATTTCTCCCCCCCTCCCCTTTCCCCCCACACTTCACTATTAATACATTTTGTTGAAAATCTATGAAAGTTTGAGTGTTTAAACGAGAGACAAATGTGAGAAAAGTTTAAATCCAGTCTGAGAAAAGCGTATAATGTGTGTGGCTGAGCGCGCATTATTTGAATTTTTGAGATTTCGCGTTTCGTAACTTGAATTTTCTTTCGTATCTAGAGACCAAAATTTAACGCGAAGGCGTTTCGTAACTTGAAATTTTCGTTTGTTGGGTTTTTCGTAAGGTGAGGTACCACTGTAATGCTGTAATGTGCGCAGGCAGTATAGGTAAATTAATGAAATAAAAGTTAAAATGTATAGCTGTGCATCATTTTTATGCACAAGGAAAGGTATAATATTGTCAGCGTGCATGTGGTTACCTGAAAAGGCCACCCGATACAAATACTGGTGTTGGGTATTAGGGTCTCATAGGAAAAATCAGGTCCCATTTCATATTGTAGGCTTAGACCACAATGAATGTATAGTGTATTATACAGTACATTATGTAAAATGTTAGTTAGTGAGTAAGAAAAACAATGCAAACTGAACATTTAGTCTATATAGGATCTAGATTTTTATCATATAATAATTTAAGATGGAGGCCTATACCATCTACACAATGTTGAACTCACTTGGGATTGGCTCCACAAACCTCCCATACTGTTCTTTCTACAATAACATCTTAATAAAATCAAAATTCTGGTTGTCTCACATAAGCGCAGTACTTACAAAGGTATTAACAAGTCATCAAATCTGTCATCTGACAGCTGAACAGTTTTTTAACAGCGCAGTCATTGAGATTTCTACCTAGTGTGCATGGGACTACGTTACCCATGATGCACCTGTTGGTTTTGTAGTTCCGGAAAGCTCGTTCCGTGTGTTATTAGACCAGGGGTGTCAAACCTGCGGCCTGGGGGCCTGATCCGGCCCTCCAAGACCTTTAATCTGACCCTCGTCTGATTTTCTATTCAAATATTTTAATTATATTTTCATTTTCTATTAAAATATTTGTGCCTTTTTTCTGCTTTGCATGTTCGTGACTACCTACCTTTGTGAGCAGGTTTTCTCAGTAATGAACATGAAGAGCGTGTGAACGTGTTGAGAGCCCTGTTTGTCTAAAGAGCCAACTTAAACTACAAAGCAGCTAATGAGAGTTATATAAATGAAGTTATTACCTGATGGTTCTCAGTTTGTTTTATCATCACCGCACTTTGTCAGTGCGTGCTGAGAGGGGCGGGGAGGAGGGACTGGGGCGGGGGGGAGCGGGACATTTTTAACGGATTCATGTAAGAGTCTGGTTAATGCACCGGGCCCGCGTCTCACCGCGTCTCACCACGGGCAGTTCGGCTCTGGGCCGCGCGTATTCCGCGCGTAAGCCGTCAGGGGGGACACGTTACGCACAGACGGACACACCGGGACCGGAGTCGGTGCGTCTCAGAGGAGACGTGGCACCGGGACTGAGGCTCAGGACGTGCCCGGGGGACGGCGCGTCTGCTCCGGCCTCCGCTCAGACCGTGCGCCCGGAGCAGGGGGAGTTTTTTTCGCTGAAAACGCGCAGAGCCTGCATAAGCTAAGCCACACAGACCGATTTTCTGGGCACAAAAAAAAAAAAAGAAATCAGCGTGAGAAATGCCATGTGTGGCGTGTGAGCGTGTGAACACGTCGAATTGCGTGTGTCACACTCTCAATGCGTGAGACTTGAGAGCCCTGCAAACACTTGAATGACATTCTGAACTTGCAGCTCCTCAGGACATGGGCCTGATACTGAAGCACTTGTGCAGCTTAAAGATGCCAAGTTTCAGGAGCAAAAAGAAAGAGCATGACTGAATTCAGTGAAATGCATACAAGTTCATGTTAAAACATTGTGCTGAAATTGCATTTTTCTTAAAGTTTCAGGTTGTTCATAATATTATAGTTTTGTAAAAGAAAAAGTTCATCAAATAAAAAAGACGTCTGTAATAGGTTTGTGTTTCTCTGGACAAATATTTGGACTTATTGCTATTTTTGGGGTATATTTGCCATGAGTTTTCTGATCCGGCCCCTTTGGAATCAAAGTAGGATGGATACGGCCCCCGGACCTAAATGAGTTTGACACCCCTGGCCACACTGCACGCGTCAGTATTCTGCCCTGTATCCATTTGACCACCATTACATTTTTGTCCATTCTGTTATTTTCACAAACATTCAAATTTTAAGTATAAGTTCATTTTCATTTATTGCGTTGGAGCGCCCCCCTGTGGTTCTTTCGTGTAATAGCATGTCATTTTTTCCTATTCATTTCACTGGTTATTGTTTTTTCTAATGTATATATTTTTTATATTTCTTTCAGATAACCACATAACCACATAACCACATAACCACATAACCACATAACCACACACACACACACACACACACACACACACACACACACACACACACACACACACACACACACACACACACACACACACACACACACACACACACACACACACACACACACACACACACACACACATTTAATATACTTTAATATTACCTGCTCCCCTCTTAAACAAACACCTCTCTCCATACTCAGAAGTACATTATTTTTTGACAGGCTGGGCAGCGGTGCTTCAGGTCTTTAAAGGAATCAACACAGAAGGGAACAAAGCAGCAGGGCCTAAAAAAAAGAGGACATGGCTATATTATATTGTATGCGCTGTATACATTTCTCACCTACATGAAATGAATAAATACCCAATTACACAAAAAGCAAAACACATGAGCCAGGTCCGAGCTCCCACCGCGTGCTCTATCTGGGTGACAATGGTCTGGTGGCAGTGAGGGCATTCAGCCTCACGGGGGGCATCCTGAGCAAGCATGCCTACAGGAGGATTCCACACTGCAGAGGAGAAACACAGAACCAGAACGCATTCTATAAAGTTTCATTTGAGATCAGAGTGTGGAGGTGGTTACCAGATAAACAATAATTTTGTCTTTTGTCCCACATGCCATACATATGTACCATCAGGGCTCTCAAGTTTTGAGCGGGGTCGTGCGTGTGACTGTAATTTCCGAGGACGGGGGGGGGGTGCGAGTGAACAATTTTTGGCGCTTGAATTGCGTGAGAAATGCCGTGTGAGCGTGTGGACGTCGAATTGCGTGCTGAGAGCCCTGTTTGTCTAAAGAGCAAACTTAAACTACAAAGCAACTAATGAGAGTTATATAAATGAAGTTATTACCTGATGGTTCTCAGTTTGTTTTATCATCACCGCACTTTGTCAGTGCGCGCTGAGAGGGGCGGGGAGGAGGGAGCGGAACATTTTTAACGGATTCATGTAAGTGTGGTAAGATGGCTGTTGAGGCCAATGGTGTGCGCGTAGGCTTGCCTGGCACCCCGCGGCGCGGGCTGGTGGACTTTATAAGCGCTCCCTTTCTCGTTGCTCCCCCTTTTTGCCCACACGCATTTCCGGGTCCCCGTGCAGGTTGCTCTGTCCTCCACGGCCAGTGCCGCCGTCTGACCGCGCGCCCAGCTCCATTCTTTTGCACGACGCTGAGCTTTACGGCGCATCCTCGTGCGCTCTCGTCAGTTGCAACAGCTTGACCGTTGGCTTGTGGTGTGTGTTTTGGCCCAAGTGTGCGTCGCTGTGCGCCCTCCTCCACAGCGACAGCCACGCTGCTCGGCTGTACCCGCCGTACCATATCCCGTTTATCCCTGGGTGCACCTTTTTAATAAATCAGGCCAGTGAGTACGAGCGAATCTGCGCCGGTGCGCAAACTAAGTGGCGCTCAGCTCCAACCTCTGCACTCGCCCCACTCCACCAGTGGTGTGCAGTGCGGTCCACAGCGGCACAGGGCACGTCGTCGTTGCTACTACTGTTTGTTTTTTTTTGCCTCGTTGTCACTACTGTTGGTTTGTGGCTTTGCTACTACTGTTTGTTTTTTTTGCCTCGTTGTCACTACTGTTGGTTTGTGGCTTTGCTACTACTGTTTGTTTCGCTACTACCGTTGCCGCTTTTTGGCTCCGTGATTTTATTATTATTGTTCATCATAATTACACTGTTTCTTTTACAAATAACGCATTTTAACACGTATTGCAGAATAAAGTTGTTGTAAAAATATGGAACCTGGCTCTCCTAATTTATTGATAAATTTACCTGTGTGCCTTATGTAGACTAACTTTCCCCAATTAAATTTGGGGTGGCGTTGTTGGACAACAATTTCCACTCATCATTTAAGTGTCTAGCCCTCGATCGATTGTGCGCCGCGCCACACTTGGCGTTGCTGGCAGGATTATCAATTATTAGAACGGAGGCCCAGGTTCCATTTTTCTGTTATTGTCTTGTCAGAAGGTTATGAGGCTCGTCTATTGGATGTAAGTAGTGCATAAAAAAAAAAAAAAACCTTTGAAAGTTGATTGAACCAGTTTTTAGTCTGTTTGCATGTTTTGATACATTTGTCCTGCATGTTGGATTTTGTTTTGTTTTTTTTCTGTGTGTAATATTTGCTGTGTATATATTTTGCTGTGTATATATTGTTGCTATTTTGTCGTGTGTGTATATAATGTGTTTCACTAGTTCTATGACTTTCAAGTTCCAAATTTAAATGTAAATTAAGTTTAACCACTGCTCCATCTATAGTTGAAGCTCATGCTCTGTTTTCTTGATAGTGGGAACAAGACGTGTGTTTTTGTTGAGGCAAAGCAGCAGCAGTAGCCGGCGTGCGGACCCCTTTTTGTCTTTTGTTCCTTTTTTTTGCATTTTGTGACTTTTTTTGTATTTTTCCTTTTTTTTAGTTTTGCGTGTGGCTCGTAATGGCAGAGGAAGTGCAGAGTCTCAGAGACCAATTGGCACTGTTGACGGCTGAGAATGAGAGGCTGCGTTTAGATCAGGCAAGACCAACACCCAGCACCAGTGCAGGGACTGCTACGGCGCCTGCAGCTGATCGGCTGGTCTACATTCCACGGGACAGGAAGTGCCCCACATTTAGGGGACATACAGGTATTGGTTTGAATGAATGGATTGAAGAAGTAGAGGCCTGCATGAGGGCAAGGCACCTGTCTCTGTCTGCAGATCGGGCCTTCTTTCTATATGACCACTTGGAAGGGGACGCTCGTAATGAAATTAAGTACCGCACTCGGGTGGACAGAGAAGACCCAGACAAAATCATTTCAATCCTTCAAGAACTTTATGGTTGCTCCGATTCATATGTGGCTCTACAGGAAGCTTTCTTTTCACGGAAGCAACAGGAGGGGGAGACTCTGCTAGAGTTCTCCCTCGCCTTGTTGACTTTAATGGATAGGGTAAAAGCGCGTGCTCCCAATCAGATGTTTAATGCTGACCTCTTAACTCGTGATCAGTTTATAGAGTACGTACTTGACGGAGCGCTGCGTCGTGTGTTAAAGCAACATGTACGCCAACACCCTACTGCGACCTTGGTAGATGTCAGAGGGGAGGCAATGAGGTGGGAGCGTGAGGGTCTGCCGGCCTGTGCCCGGGGCCGGAGTAATTCAGTGCCTTCAGCATTTGGCCTGCAATATGCTGTGCAAGGTGGGCCACCCAGAGTGACATATCCTCCCCAGACAGAGGTAAGTGAAATGAAAGAACTCTTACAGAAACAACAAGAGCAGCTTGATCGGCTCACTCAGAGCATTGCCCGTTTGCAAACTGGGCGGCAGCGGAGCCGTTCCCCTCGCTCTGGGCCAATTATCTGCAACAGATGTCAACAACCAGGTCACATTGCTAGGAACTGTGACAGTCCACGTGTTCCTGCTTGGAATTCGCAGTCCTCTCATCCAACTCGTTCCCATTCAGGACGGCCGTCGGAAAACTAGCACCCACCGGGTTGCAGAGCCACAGCTCGGGTGGGGCCTCTACTGGCTCAAAGATTTTAAGTAACGTAGTTGATGCTCCCAAACTTATCGCGGTCTGCCCCCACATAGAGGTGGATATGGCCGGCGTGAAGGCGTCCTGTTTGGTTGACACCGGGTCTATGGTGTCCACGATTACGGAGAGCTTTTTCCGCAAGCACTTTGAGTCTGGGGGAGAAGAGAAGTTGCAAGTCTGTCACTGGCTGCAACTCAGGGCAGCCAATGGTCTGGCCATCCCCTACATAGGCTACTTGGAGCTGGATGTTGGACTCTGTGGTAAGGTGATGCCTCGCTGTGGTATTTTGGTCGTTAGAGACCCACCGGGGATGCCAGTACAGGTCCCGGGCGTTCTTGGAATGAATATAATTCGGAAGTGCTACCAGGAGCTCTTTGGGCAGCACGGATCGGCACTGTTCAATACAGGTCCCGTTGCAACATCCCCTACCCCTTTGGTGGACGCACTCCAAAAGTGCCATGTTGCTCTCCAGGAACAACCCCAGATGCAACCGGGGAGAGTAAGGGTACGAGGAAAGCAGGCTTGGCGCATTCCTCCTGGTACCATGAAAATCGTGGCCGCTACATGTGCAGAACAGTACAGTGGCACATCAGTCCTATTCGAACCATTGGAGTCTGGCTTACCTGCGGGGCTGTTGGCCTCTCCAGCATTGGTTCGAGTTATTAGAGGGACTGCGTATATTCCAGTCACTAATGTAGGGACCAATGACGCACTGTTGCACCCACGCACAGTCGTCGGTACATTGGACCATGTGAATGTGGTGAGTCTACCGGCAGGTGTGACGGCGGTACCCACTGCCACGGCAACAGTCTTGTCACACACTGCCAGGACTGCAGTCACAGATCCCATCGACCAGGTGGATCTGTCGATTTTGTCCAGCGAGGAGCAGGACCAGGTGAGGTCTCTCCTGAAGCAGTATAGTTCGGTGTTTGCTGCCCATGACCAGGATTTGGGGTGCACCAACCTGGTGACACATGACATACCACTCCTGGATGATGTTCCCGTCAGACAGCGGTATCGTAGGATCCCACCTTCAGACTATGAGCTTGTGAAGGAGCATATTCACAAGCTTTTAGAGGCTAAGGTGATTAGGGAAAGTTCTAGCCCCTATGCGTCTCCCATCGTGCTCGTCCGGAAAAAGGATGGGAGCCTCAGACTCTGTGTGGATTACCGCCAGCTCAACAATAAGACCCGAAAGGATGCGTTTCCACTCCCCCGTATCGAGGAATCCCTTGATGCTTTGACAGGTGCCCGTTGGTTCTCAACTATGGATTTGGCCAGCGGTTACAACCAGGTACCTGTCACAGAGCGTGATCGACATAAAACCGCATTTTGTACACCATTTGGGTTGTTCGAGTGGAATCGTATGCCTTTTGGGCTCTGCAATGCCCCCAGCACCTTCCAGCGTCTAATGCAACGCATTTTTGGGGACCAACAGTGTCAGTCTCTCCTCTTGTACTTGGATGACATTGTGGTGTTTTCATCCACAGTGGAAGAACATTTGGAGAGGCTGGCCGTGGTGCTGGGTCGGCTGCAGAAGGAGGGTCTGAAGGCTAAGCTGAGTAAGTGCAGCTTTTTCCGGACAGAGGTGAATTACCTTGGTCATGTCATCTCTGACCAGGGGGTAGCCACTGACCCAAGCAAAGTCGAGGTAGTAGGTAGTTGGCCAACGCCAACTACTGCAACAGAGCTGCGATCCTTTTTGGGATTTGCTAGCTACTACACCGTCGCTTTGTGGAAGGCTTCGCAAAGTTGGCTGCCCCCTGCACCGCAGAGTGGCGGAGCTTACAGGTAAGTTCAAGAAGAACAAAACAGCCCCAAGTACAGCTGGACCATGGACTGAGGAGTGCCAACAGAGCTTTGAGGCCCTTAAGGCCAAGCTCACCTCAGCCCCGGTCTTGGCCTATGCAGACTTCTCTCGTCCCTTCATTCTGGAAGTCGACGCCAGCCACAGTGGCTTAGGTGCTGTGCTGTCGCAAGAGCAAGAGGGTGTGGTAAGGCCCATTGCTTATGCCAGTCGTGGGCTGCGACCCACCGAGCGGAACATGTCAAATTATAGCTCAAATGAAGTTGGAGCTCTTGGGTCTGAAGTGGGCCCTCACAGAAAAATTCAGGGAGTATTTGCTTGGACACAAATGCATTGTCTATACGGATAACAATCCATTGAGCCATCTGCTATCGGCAAAACTGGGTGCCATGGAGCAGCGTTGGGCCGCTCAGCTTGCCTCCTTTGACTTTGAGATTAAGTATCGGTCAGGGAAAAGCAACAAGAATGCGGATGCTCTATCTCGGCAACCCTGGACATCACAAGCACTGACACCCTTTGCCCAGGGTACTTCACTGCCTGCAGCATTGCAACAAGCTCTGCAGGGCGAAGAGACACAGGCATCCCAATCAGTGGTAGCTGTGTTTCCCCATTATGCCCCAGCTGACCTCCATGCCCTCCAAAGGGATGACCCTGTTATCCAGGGGGTTGCAAAATATTGGCAGCAAAAGAAACGGCCAAGTCACGAGGAGCGCCAGGGACTCTCCCATTCTTCCCTAGTCCTCCTTGGCCAGTGGGACCGGTTGATCGACCTGGATGGTCTACTGTATCGGCAGATATTCCGCTCAGATGGCGGGGGCACACTATACCAGCTCCTTCTGCCCAGGGTCTTGGTCAAGGATGTCCTCACACGGGTCCACCAAGACCATGGTCACCAAGGAGTTGAGCGGACGCTAGCTCTCTTGCGCTCTCGCTGCTACTGGCCAGGGATGTCTCAGGAAGTAGCCCAGTGGTGTCAAGCATGTGAGCGATGCCAGTTCTCTAAGAACAACCACCCGGCTGCTCGCAGCTACATGGGGCACCTGCTGGCGTCAAGGCCAAATGAAATCGTGGCAATCGATTTTACACTGCTTGAACCCACCCCCACCGGTTTGGAAAATGTCCTGGTGATGACAGATGTATTTAGTAAGTACACACTTGCCATCCCCACCAGGGACCAACGTGCCTCTACAGTGGCACAGGTCCTGGTTTCGGAGTGGTTTACGAAGCTTGGTGTTCCGGCTCGTATCCACTCAGACCAGGGCCGTAACTTTGAAAGTGCACTGATCAAACAACTATGCAGTTTGTACGGTGTGGCGAAGTCACGGACCACGCCATATCATCCAGCTGGTAATGGGCAGTGTGAACGTTTCAATAGAACACTGCACAATTTGTTGCGTGCACTACCTTCCACAAGAAAGCAAAATTGGAGTTCTTGCCTGTCGGAGGTGCTGTTTGCTTACAACACCACACCTCATCAGTCGACTGGCGAATCGCCGTATTTCTTAATGTTTGGACAAGAACCCCGGCTTCCCATTGATTTCTTGTTGGGACAAGTCCCAGAGCCTGTGTCCGGTAGTGTTAGTGACTGGGTGCAGGAGCATCAAGCCCGGCTGCGAGTTGCTTTTGAGGGGGCCAGAGCTCGCTTGAAGGCTTCTGCGGATCATAGAAAGGCAAACCATGATAAGCAGGTGCAAGAAGCACCTCTTCAGGTAGGCCAGCTTGTGCTTCTGCGTGACCATGGCATCAGAGGGCGCCAGAAAACCCACGACTGGTGGAGTCCAGTGACCTATCAGGTTATTCAGGCACCAGAGCTAGAGGGTTCTGTCTATACTGTGGCCCCTGTTGATGACCACAGTAAGGTTAAAAGGATACATCGCTCCCTGCTGAAAGCTTTGGTTAGCCTCGGTACCCCTGCCTTAGTCATGGAAGACTCACCCTCTCCTCCTGGGGAACAGCCAGTGCTGGCTGGGGATGAGTCATTCAGCTCCTTTGATGGTGACCTGTTCCGGTTACAAACACAGGAACAGTTTTCAGTGCCTCCCCCTCAACGGGTGGCTGTTACTCAAACTACTCCACAGCCTGGGGGGCCATCTTGTTCCACTTCCAGGGCCCAGGAATCTTCTTTGTCTCCTCTACCAAGTGCCAGCTTTCAAAACCTACCGGCAACCCCCAGCATTGATCCTGGCAGAGGAAACCTTGGTTTGCGCAAGTCTACACGCTCGACTGCAGGTCAGCACCCTAACATCCACCATCTCCCAAGGCCTGCAGGGAACTTGCCATCAGGTGGGCAAGCCGCATTGTTCTCTCCCATGTGTGCAATCTTTAGGCCGTGGTGTTAGCCACGTCAATTCATCGTCGGGGCGCCGATGCCAGTTGGGGGGGTAGAATGTGGTAAGATGGCTGTTGAGGCCAATGGTGTGCGCGTAGGCTTGCCTGGCACCCCGCGGCGCGGGCTGGTGGACTTTATAAGCGCTCCCTTTCTCGTTGCTCCCCCTTTTTGCCCACACGCATTTCCGGGTCCCCGTGCAGGTTGCTCTGTCCTCCACGGCCAGTGCCGCCGTCTGACCGCGCGCCCAGCTCCATTCTTTTGCACGACGCTGAGCTTTACGGCGCATCCTCGTGCGCTCTCGTCAGTTGCAACAGCTTGACCGTTGGCTTGTGGTGTGTGTTTTGGCCCAAGTGTGCGTCGCTGTGCGCCCTCCTCCACAGCGACAGCCACGCTGCTCGGCTGTACCCGCCGTACCATATCCCGTTTATCCCTGGGTGCACCTTTTTAATAAATCAGGCCAGTGAGTACGAGCGAATCTGCGCTGGTGCGCAAACTAAGTGGCGCTCAGCTCCAACCTCTGCACTCGCCCCACTCCACCAGTGGTGTGCAGTGCGGTCCACAGCGGCACAGGGCACGTCGTCTTTGCTACTACTGTTTGTTTTTTTTGCCTCGTCGTTGCTACTACTGTTTGTTTTTTTGCCTCGTTGTCACTACTGTTGGTTTGTGGCTTTGCTACTACTGTTGTTTGTTTCGCTACTACCGTTGCCGCTTTTTGGCTCCGTGATTTTATTATTATTGTTCATCATAATTACACTGTTTCTTTTACAAATAACGCATTTTAACACGTATTGCAGAATAAAGTTGTTGTAAAAATATGGAACCTGGCTCTCCTAATTTATTGATAAATTTACCTGTGTGCCTTATGTAGACTAACTTTCCCCAATTAAATTTGGGGTGGCGTTGTTGGACAACAATTTCCACTCATCATTTAAGTGTCTAGCCCTCGATCGATTGTGCGCCGCGCCACATAAGAGTCTGGTCAATGCACCGGGCCCGCGTCTCACCGCGTCTCATCGCGTCTCACCGCGACTCACCACGGGCAGTTCGGCTCTGGGCCGCGCGTATTCCGCGCGTAAGCCGTCGGGGGGGGGACACGTTACGCACAGACGGAGACACCGGGACCGGAGTCGGTGCGTCTCAGAGGAGACGTGGCACCGGGACTGAGGCGGCGCTGAAAACGCGCTGAGCCTGCATAAACTAAGCCACACAGACCGATTTTCTGGGCACAAAAAAAAAAAAAAAATACACTAATCAGCGTGAGAAATGCCATGTGTGGCGTGTGCGCGTGTGAATACGTCGAATTGCGTGTGTCACACTCTCAAGCGTGAGCCTTGAGAGCCCTGTGTACCATGCAGGGCTCTCAAGGCTCACGCATTGAGAGTGTGACACACGCAATTCGACGTATTCACACGCGCACACGCCACACATGGCATTTCTCACGCTGATTAGTGTTTTATTTTTTAAAATTTTTTATTGTGCCCAGAAAATCGGTCTGTGTGGCTTAGTTTATGCAGGCTCCCCGCGTTTTCAGCGCCGCCCCCTGTAGGAACAGGGGGAGGGGGGGACGGCGCCTCTGCTCGCCGTCCCCCGGGCACGTTCTGAGCCTCAGTCCCGGTGCCACGTCTCCACTGAGACGCACCGACTCCGGTCCCGGTGTCTCCGTCTGTGCGTAACGTGTCCCCCCCGACGGCTTACGCGCGGAATACGCGCGGCCCAGAGCCGAACTGCCCGTGGTGAGACGCGGTGAGACGCGATGAGACGCGGTGAGACGCGGGCCCGGTGCATTGACCAGACTCTTACATGAATCCGTTAAAAATGTTCCGCTCCCTCCTCCCCGCCCCTCTCAGCACTGACAAAGTGCGGTGATGATAAAACAAACTGAGAACCATCAGGTAATAAATTCATTTATATAACTCTCCTTAGTTGCTTTGTAGTTTAAGTTTGGTCTTTAGACAAACAGGGCTCTCAACACGCAATTCGACGTGTTCACACGCTCACACGGCATTTCTCACGCAATTCAAGCGCCAAAAATTGTTCACTCGCACCCCCCCCCCCCCCCCCCCCGGTCCTCGGAAATTACAGTCACCCGCACGACCCCGCTCAAAACTTGAGAGCCCTGCATCCCTATAGCTGATGCAAGACAATGGACTGCTAACTTTAAAGGTCCCATGGCATGAAATTTTCACTTTCTGAGGTTTTTGAATGTTAATGTGAGCTGCCCTACCCTGTTTTGGCCCCCCCCCCCCCCAATGGCTAAAAGTTGTGAAATGTCTAAACTGGGCATTTGCGATTCTTTTCTGCGTTGAAAAAAACACAGCTCAAACGGGCGATTCTGGACAAGGCACCTTATTGACGTCAGATCGAAAAAAGAAATGCAAATGCAGTTCCACCATCGTCTGGATCTCCACCTCCTGTCTCTGGAAATCACGCCCAGAGAGTTTGGACTTCGGAGGAGCTACGCAATGCGAAATGCGTTTTTTTAATTGCCTGGAGGCACTTGCGAGTGTTTCTAGGCTCGGAAGTCCTTTACCCGACCCTCTGGACCTCTGAAACAGCAGTGGTTTAATTTTATTTTCTGTGAAAATGTGTTTTTTTCACTGAAATGGCTCTCCTGTCTGTCTTCGTGCTTCAAACGCGGAAGTTGGGAGACAGCGCAGAGCAGCGCTCCAGCGGCAGAGGAGCGGGTGGGGCCCACCCGCTCCTCTAAGCCTATCTGTGTCCTTCTCATTTGCATTCAAGCAAGAAGGCCCAGAATGAGTTGTTCAGAGAGTGAATTTGTGACCATGTCTGTGTAAATGGGTCTTTCTCATCCACTGAGTGTTGATTTTGAAGAAGGATTCATTTACAGTATTAGGGAACCATTAAGGCACCATATAAAATCATCAAGAAGTACCATGTCATGGGACCTTTAAATATATTTTCTATGTTGCTGTGTTTGTTTCTGTGTTGCTGCTGTCAAACTTTAAATTTCCATCTGGATCAATAAAGTATCTATCTGTCTTAAAACATATAATAAAATAAAAAATGTTCATGAAGTTTATTTGTGTAGGTAGTCAGTATTATTGAAGGTGTTCATTGGTGTCATGGAAGCTAGAATTTTACTCTTCATGCATTGGTTTAAAAAGCTATATTTTGAGTATTGTAAGAACTTACCTCTATTTGATGGTGGTGTTGTAAATGGAGGACCTGTTTGACCAATCAACAAAATATTAATGGTAAAGCTAACTCAATAATTAAAATAGAAAACATTTATTACCAAATACCATATTAATGGCTCCCTATGCCAACATAAAATGGGTCTGACGAGGGTCAGTTAGTACATATCTCATCTGTCTGAACTCTGTAGAGTAGGCACACAACGGGAGTGTAAATTCTGAGTAGCAAAAATGTGGAAACTATATTAAACTACTAAACTACAAATACAGTATTGTAACATGAGATTACCCATGTGGATCAATAAAGTTTGTCCAAGTTAAAATGCATAGCTTTTTGAAAGTGAAAGACGTTGAGAATAGTTGAGATGAATCTGATCCATAGCAGACTGCTATTTGTCATGGTGTTTCTGAACACTGTGCTTAAAACAAAACTCTTCCAGATACATTATAGTCTGTTGATAGTGTAGTTCTTTGGTGTGGTTATGTTCCGGAAGTACAAACCTCTTAATACGGCCATTGGAGCATGGAAAACACCTGTTTGTAAAAGGAAAGGTTAGTGCGCACAAGACTACATTATTACATGAAGAAAAACAATGTACAACATACTGTACCTCCTTGAAGTCCCTCTTGTGGATTTAAGTGTCCTGGAGGCTCGACACCTGGATAATTTACTGGTGGCCCTGGGTATGGAGGGGCTGGATCATTCATAACAGTTTCTGTGGGTAACAATATTTAAATGATCATCAATTCAAAATCAAATTTTGTGCATTAATGAATTAGTACAGCTAACTGCTGATATGGGTCATGTGCAGCAAGTGCAAAATGGTCCTTTAACTCTCCCACCCCCTTCAGAGTAGCTTGCCAAGGGATTTCTGAATTATATGTGTTGTGCTGAATAACTAAAATTGTATGAATTAAATGCCTATTACCAGTGTAAATGTATCATTTTGATTCCTAACTTTATGCAGTAATAAGTAGACAATGGACAATATAATCTAATACAATATAATACAATATAATATAATTGTACTGGTTAGACACTGCTTATATCTATATATATCTATATATAGATATAAGCAGTGTCTAACCAGTACAATAACCAGAGCTGACGAAGCCTCTCGGATGAGCGGCGAAACGTTTTCAACCAAACAAACTTTGTCCAGTTGACAAATGGAACTTCTCCTTTTATCACACAACACAGTTGTTTACAAAATCTTCCCCAAAATCAATCATTTGCTTCAGGGCCATCAGAATGAGTTTTTCAATGTCATTGTCTTTACAGATCTCCTTGTGGTAGTTTTTCACAGGGAAGATGCAGTTTAGAGGAATACCCAGGGATGCACTGAGTTCCTTAATCTAAATGAAAACAAAATAGTAAATATAACGTCTGTAGCATACCACTCACAAATTAATACAACAGGTTAATACCTGATGTTTCACAAACTTGCTTTTGTAGACATTTCCCAAGTTAGACTGGACCTCAGGACAGGCCTCATCAATCTTAGTAAGAATGGCCATTTGAGGAATCCCTAATGATATATGTTAAGATAGTTAATTGCACGGCAAAAAGCACAGGCCAAAACCATTTAATAATAAAATCCATATTACCCAAGTCTTTTGCTGCAAGTCGGACTTCTTTCATCTTGTTCATGAGTTCAGGACTCATGATACTGAGGGTACTGGCTGAGACAACACACACCAGAACATGTGTTTGGTCATCCACTGTGGGGCTGCTGTTGTAATGCTGGTCTGCACTTGAAAATGACGAGTGAATATTAAACTGAAATTTAGACATCATGTAATTAATATATTTACAACTTGCAGTAAAAAAATGCTTTTTTGTTTTTTTTTAGCTTACCACATAGCCATCTTTGATGTGTCCCTTCATGGCCTCTTTGATGTCGTCCACACAGATGCCTTTATTATCTTTCTCTAGGCCCATGATGTCATTGAAGACAAATGGATAGAAGTTCCCAGGTTTTCTTTTTTGTATTTTGTGTGTCCGATACTGTCAATAAATTGTCAAATCAGTTATGTTAGATGGTCTGTCATGTCACAGGTAGAGTCATTATTCTCCTTTATACTTTTGTGGTGAAGCTGTCATTGCCAACACCGGCTAAAGCCTGTCCAGTCATTCTTTCTCGTAAAGCTGTCTCCACTGAGTTGATGAAACTGGACTTGCCAGCGTTACTTGGCCCATGAAGTAAAATCCTGAGGTGCTCTACATCCTTTTGGACAGGCTCATAATCATAAATGTACTGCAGATAATCATCCTTTTCCCTGAAAATAAAATGCTACAAAAGTTAAACATTGAATTGAAATTCATGGTGCAAATGAACACGATCTAAAATCATAAATCATAAAATACATTTCCTAGACTTACAATGATGGTATCTGTCTCCAGTTCTCATGGAGAACTAAGAGAACAGAAAATATTAGTCTCTTAATCTGTAATTTATCATAAATGTTTCAAACTTACGCTTTGGGGGTTCTGAGTGTTTAAATATCTGTGAAAACATCTGTGAGGAAAGAAATCACACTGAAACAATGATTTTCAGCAAATAATGTTGTGACAAGCAAAATTTCTTTTATGTATGAAGAATTTACCTCTTAATGCCCACAGAAATAATGCTTACATTCAAAAACAATAGATTACTTTACCTTTCTCAAAGAATATCTGATGTTGTCGCTCTCCAAGGCAAAACTGACATCTGTTTGTACGTCAGATCATTTTAATATGCCACTGTTTTGCATTCTTCAGACTTGATTTTGGCTGAGATAAACATGTTTGTGCTTGTGGTAGAGATTGTTTATCAACGACTTCCATAAATGTTTTTCAGTATTGAAAGAAAAACTGTGGGCATTTTAACATTGCTTAGCTGTAATACTGGTATTCCTGACCAAACCATGAGTCACAGGACAGAACAGACCTGAGCTGGTTTGAAAGAGTCTCCACTTCTGTTTTTCCTTCTTAAAACCACTGAGGGCACAGAATTTGAAATGCAGCAAAAAGATCTTTCAGATATTGAAACAGAATGTAGAAGTACAAATTGACACTGTTTATTCCTTAAAATGTATTTAAATGTATTTGAAATGACAAACATGCATTTGTTGTTGGTCATTAAAGGTACAGTGTGTAGGATTCGTGGCGCATAGGTGGTTACTAGCTATTCCACTTCCTCTTTTGGCTATGGCAGACCTCGAGGGTCACCCGGGCGCGACGTACCGCCGACATCGCGCGTGCCCGCGCACGAACCGCGCACCGCTGTATACATAAAACGCGGTCCCCCGTTCACTTTTTTTTTTTCTTTTCGCATGAAAACACACAATCCCAATCATGATTCATGACAATCTACACATCAAATGAAACCTTACAGTCTCCTCTTTTTGACTATGCAATTCATTTCCCTGCAAAACAATCACTCCCCGAGCACATGGGGCTTTTATACAGAAAAGCACAAAACTTAGCTTACTTAGCTTACCTTTGAAGGCTCTGCACAGGTCAAACTCTGTATTTCATCATAAACTTGGTCTCAATCTGTCCATAAGGATCCAGCGAATAAAATCCAGTAAAACAATTTAGTCCAAAATACGTGTTATATCCATTACGATGTGTGATCCGGTGTCCCGTCGAAATGGGCCGCCCCGTCAGAATGCGCTCCAAGCGCTACTGCGCATGCGCGCGCATGCGCAAACCACCCCTGAGTGTTGTTCCCTTTAAATGCCATCGAGCTTGGCTCCAGAGGCAGAAGTTGAGTTGCTTTCTAAAGAAGTGGACTTGTTTTCAACAATTGCAACGCAAGTAAGTAACATTTTAACATTTTATTGGATTTATTGTATGTTACAACCAACATACAACCAATTACATTTAACAATGTATTGGATTTATTGTATGTTATAACCAATTACGCACGTAAGGAATGATAATTTGCGGCAGATACCTACGTCAAATGATAATAGTTTGGATTTAACATTTGACTGCATCGTTATGGTTTTTATTACATCGTATTTTGTTATTTTGTTTCTATGTGAACGTAGAAAACGTTGTAACTTTGTTTAGAAAGGCGCTGTGTATAATTAGCCTTATTTTGTCTTTTACAGTTTCTTACATTTGTGAACAAAACTATGGAGATCCAAGCAAGTGTTTCAGTTCCTGACAAGTGGGGAATACCCAGTTTTCCCGTCCGAAGTTCCTATTGACATGCCAGCTGAGGGGAAAATGAAAAAGTGTATGAAAAGCGCTTTATAAATATTGTTTGATTGATTGATTGATTGATATTTTTGTAAATATAAATATATTTGTAAATGTTTCTTCTGTTGTCCCTTTTCCTGTCCTCATAAATCATGAATAAGAGACAAGCCTTATTTGACAGATAATATAAGCGTGTCGAAATGAACTGTCCATGCCCATTATAAAAGAGTTGGAATTTTACATACTAAAGACACCGTATGCAAACAGCAAACAGCATACAACTCTCTAATCCTATCTAATCTAAAACTGCAGACGTATTTGTCGTAGTACGTATTTGTCAAGTACAAACGCCACAATTTTGGATGTCATTGAGTGCAATGTTCAAAATGTGCACAAAACTGTTATAATTTTTAAAATGTTTCGGTAACACTTTATAATAATGGTCGCTTATAAAGCATTAGTAACACTTAGTAAATAATGAACTAATTATTTTACAAAACATTTACAAATATTTGTTAATGAGTTAGAAATATATTAAATATTTGTTAATGAGTAAGAAATAATCAATTTAATCTCGCCAGAAAGACCCATTGAAAGGAGATATTATGACACGCATGGTCCCTCCCACTCAACCAATCCTAAAAATACAAATAATTATCTATAATTATTTGTATTTTTACAAATAATTAGCTTTGAATCTATACAACTGTAAACAACTCACGCATACAACTGTAAACGAAAAACGGCGTATTTCGACGTAAGGCGGCCTATTTCGACGGGGGGGCGTAACCCGATAGACATCGCCGTCAAAATAGGTCAGTGGTGGGCTCATTCTGACGAGGCGGCCCATATCGACAGTACACCGGCAGCATGCTTCTTTACACGAGGCTCCCCCCTTCCCCCCTCCCCTTCTCTCCTTCTCTCCTTCACTCCCATATGCAGCGCGGATGAGCAGCTATTAGCAGGAGCCGAGGCGAAGGATGAGCCCAAATGTCCTTCTGCGGCTCTCGTATTCAAAATGGCTGCCTCTATATGGGGAAGATCCCCCTTTTATGTGACTATATCTAAGTCCAAAAGAATACTTTGATTTCATGATGGAAGTGAAAAGGCTTGGAAAACAATGTATTTTTGAATGGGTATCTTCAATTTCAGTAATTAACAGGTAAAAATCTTACACACTGTCCCTTTAAGATGGATGTCTAAACCTGGCGTTAAACTGTTGAAGCAGCCACACTGACAAAACTCAATTTTAAATTTAAAGCACAAAATGTACTCAGGTCAGATCTGAGGAGAGGTGAACACAATCACAGAATGTACATATTTCTGGGTATTTCTTAGCTATTTATAATGAAGATAAATAAATAGGTTTAATGAGATACCATGGAACCATGAAGCGATAACATCTCAGTGGAGAGCGGATGGCATACACTAGCTACATCGGGGGTCAGCCGTCTTCTCCAACATCCTTTCAGTACGACATACCTCTATTTAGACGTACCAGTTTCCCAACACGTTTTAGTAATGTTTTTCTGACACATCAGACCATAAACACCACCACTTAATGCACAGACGTTTGCTGCAACAGTTGAAAATTGAAAGTCACTAATGTATCAAGATCTGTCTCATGTTCATTTAAAGTTTCACCTAAGAAGAAACTCAAAGCCTATGCCATTTTGGAAGACCAAAGCAACAGGACACTCACCAGATGATCAGTAGTTGACACATTTGGCATCACCAAGAACTCTTTCCCATACAGTATAAACTGAGAACCTGTGCTGGGTTGGAGGAAGCAAAAGAGAGGTGGGCACTTCTCTCTTGCTTCCTCCAACCCAGCACAGGTTCTCAGGTTCATCACGTGCTGAACAAATGTCCACAAATGAAAAGTCAGTTTCAAGACTTCATGCAACCTTTGTTTGACAATGGCCATGCAGAGATCCGCTGCTCAGATCACAGTGCACCGGCCCCCATGTTCCCCCTGTCATGGGGGCTCGTCCAGTGTCCACAGACACTGGGGGTGAGGTGGGGTTAAGTGTCTTGCCCAAGGTCACAATGGCAGCACTCATCTGTGGGAGCTTGGGAGCTGAGATTGCTTTGCCAATGCAGAGATTGTGCCACTTCTCAATGTAGAAGATGAGTGTTGGTACCTTCCCTTCTTCAGAGTGTACCACTGCCACAAACTGGACCAAATACGAATCGTCTTTAACTTAAGTGCACAATACAATGGAGTATTCCTCAATGATGTTTTCCTTAATGAACCTCAATAACAGCCTGTTGGGGGTCGTGATGAGACTCTGTGAAGAAAAAATGGCTGTCACAGCTGACATCAAACAAATGTTCCATTGCTTCGTGGTCAGGGAGGACCACCATAACTTTCTGCGATTCCTCTGGCATCAGAATAACAGCCAGTAGACAAGTACCGGAAGACAAGACACATCTTCACCCACAATTGCAACTTATGGAGGACAGTACCACACAATGTCTGATGGAATGCCATTTCTACGTGGATGATGGTTTTGTCTCCTTCCCATCGAGCACCAAAGCTATCTTAGTTAGGCAGAGGGCTCAAGAAACTCTGGCCTTTTCTAATCTGAGGTTACACAAGATTGCCTCCAATGACGTCACAGTGATGAAGGAATTCCCCAAAGAAGACCTAGCCAAGGATCTGGAGGATCTCGACCTAGAAGCAGACCTAGAAGCAGACCTTCCACCAATACAAAGGAGGGTTCTGTCTGTGGTCAACAGTTTGTACGACCCTCTTGGTTTTCTAGCTCTGGTTAGCATGAAAGGCAGGACACTTCTAAGAGAACTCTCCATAGACACATGTGAATGGGACAACCCATTTCCAGAAAAGCCGCTTGAATAGCGGAGTGCGTGGAAAGAATCCCTGAAACCTCTTGAAGAATTCAGAATACCAAGGATATGTACCTCCATATCCGTCTCTGGTGCAGCAAAAAGGGAGTTCTGTATACAGTAATAGCCTATGTCAAGCTCACAGATTCAGAAGACAAGAGGTGAACTTGGATTCATGTTCGGTAAGGTGAAGCTTGCTCCACAACGAAAAATAAAGATTCCCAGGCTTGAACGATGTTCAGCTGTTGAGATTGCAGACATCATTTCAGAAGAGATTGATGTTTCTATTCCACTCTACAAGATTATTCACAGACAGCAGAGTAGTACTTGGATACATACAGAACGAATCCAGAAGATTCTGCATTTATGTGTGTAACTAAGAAAAAGGTTTTGAAAATCATCCAGCCCAGAACAGTTGAACTATGTTCCTACAGACCTGAACCCAGCCGTCATTGCTTCAAGGTTGATCCTAGCAAATGCGCTCATATCAAACATGTGGCTTAAAGGACCAGACTTTCTGTTGAGATGAAATACAGAAGAGACTGAATCCTCTGAATCCAAGTTCCATCCAACAGTGACAACTTTCTCAACTCATCTTACAGACTCTTTCTTCAATCTTAGATGCTTTGAATCATTCAATCAATTATGAGGACTATAGCAAAACGTGTTCATATTGCCATATACTTCAAGGGAAACACTTATGCCAGTCTCCACACTTGCCTCCATATCTGCAAAAATCTTAGCCCAGAGGACTACAGTAGGGCAAAAAACGGCACCCTGAGTTGTGTTCTACATGGTGGTGACAAAGCAGCAAAACTGTTAAATCCTAACCCAGAATAAGTGTGTGCATCTATGAAAGCATTACAGTAGTACAATTAGCAAAATAATATAGCCTTCTTGTTTGTTCGACCCCTGGAAAGGCCCCAGAAGTACAGGCCTCACAATACATACATGTTCCTCATAATAAAACCACAAGTGCAGCTCTTAGCTTATGTACAATACAGCAGTAGAGATCATAAAACCAACACTGTTGACTGAGTATATGAGTGTGTGTGTGTGTGTGTGTGTGTGTGTGTGTGTGTGTGTGTGTGTGTGTGTGTGTGTGTGTGTGTGTGTGTGCGTGCGTGTGTGTGTGTAAAGAGCACACTTACCTGTGACTCAGTTTGGTTGAAGGTCAGGGCTGGGTAGCCGTAATTTTTGTTGACCGCCACACTTATCCATACTCATCTTTAGTTCTTCCAACCGGCCACATCCATCCTCTTTGCTGCGCTGTAATAGCTGTTTGTTAATAAATATCCAAAATGCATTCTGGATCTGTATGTGTGTCCAATAGCCTCCAAGTGTGTCACGAAGCTACAATCCCAGGACCCACTCTAATCTTCCCGAGCAGCTACTATAAGGTTGGTTTAGGAAGCCGCTGTAGTTGATTTTGATTTTGCATTTATTATACAGTACAGTAGCTCTTTGCTTTTGCCTGCAAATTTTACAAAAAAAACACACACACAAAACAAAGGCCTATACTGTACATAAGAACCAAAAGTATCATTATTTCTGAGGACCTATGGCGAAAACAAGATGATTATTCACTTTTTTTTTTACACTAAATCTTTGATTCCTTCTGTCACAAAACTTTAAAATGGAAAGCAAATTTGCTAACATGTCCCCTCATGCACTAAGGTTTGAATGTATGGTGTGTGTTGTATATAGACTTAGACTTAGACAAACTTTATTGATCCACAAGGGAAATTGCTTTGGGTACGGTAGCTCACTCATCTAATATACAATATAAAAACAGAGGGTGAAAGAACAAGAAGAAAAATAGATAGAATAGCAACCAAAGAGCAGTAGACCTTGTCAGATGAGACACAATTACATACATAAGATAATGGTAATAGATACATACATGATTTATTTCATATCTCATCATATATATGAATAGCTCTACTGTATACTTGTTTAGAATGTTTATATCCTCTGCATAGACTAACAACAAAGTACTCCCACATGTTCATATTGCCCTATTTATCTGTACATAATTCTACAACCACACTGTATATATGGTGTATATACTGTACATTGTACTGTATATTGTACTGTACATTGTACTGTATATTGTATATACTGTATATATACACTTGCTGCTCCTTGCACTTCTGATTAGATGCGCAACCTAATTTCGTTACCTGTATTTATACATGTGTAATGACAATAAAGTTGAATCTAATCTAATCTATTTCCAGTTTGTGCATAACCAAAGACCTGTGAACTGAAGCGCCCTTTGGGATTAATAAAGTTGTTGATTGATTAGCGTGAATAGTCCCTCAGTCGTCCAGGTAGAATCCATGATAAAAGGAGAAATTCAATTTGTCAACTGGACAAAGTTTGTTTGGTTGAAAACGTTTCGCCGCTCATCCGAGAGGCTTCGTCAGCTCTGGTTCTGGTGCTGGTTAGACACTGTTTATATCTAGCTGCAGGGAGGAGCTCCCTACACTGAAATAGCTCTGAAACTATCCCCACTAATCTGTCTCTGTTTTTCAAATTACTCTGGCGACTAGTTTAGCCTCTAGGCTTGAATAGGGAGGCTAAACTAGTCGCCAGAGTAATTTGAAAAACAAAGAGACAGATTAGTGGAGATAGTTTCAGAGCTATTTCAGTGTAGGGAGCTCCTCCCTGCAGCTAGATATAAACAGTGTCTAACCAGCACCAGAACCAGAGCTGACGAAGCCTCTCGAATGAGCAGCGAAACGTTTTCGACCAAACAAACTTTGTCCAGTTGACAAATTGAATTTCTCCTTTTATCGTTGACTGATTAGGTTTTAATGACAGAATGCACTAAGCTTGTTTATTATTTTTGTTCAAGAATTCAAGAATCCTGTCGGATTTGGATATACTAATTCATATTATGTCAATGTAATGACAAACATAACATCTCAGTTATGTTGTTTCAATATAAAGTGCCGGCAGTGCACAGATGACATGTAGGGTGAGAATTCTGTAGTTTCATTTCATGCTAACTTTTGGTATGCACTGGAGGAGGTGAACACGTGAAATATTATAGTATATACAGACATAATTTAAACCAATTTAGACACAATGAATCACACCTTGCTATTGCACTTGTAGATACAGATGTGTAGAGGCTGACTTATTCAGAGCGGTTGTCATTGACATCTGTGGTCTGCAGTTCTGCTTCTGTGTTAAAATGAAGCACATTCTAAAAGTGAAGGGAAGTAGCAATGTAATTACTGTATCTAATTACAATGTCTTGATTTGACAATGAAATAATCCTTAAGTTTTATCATAATAATAATAATAAAGGTCAAAGGTCAACTTCATGTTACATTTGATAAGGAGCTAACAGTGTAAAATGTTGCATTGCACACAATAATTTCTGCTTCTTCTATCTCTATCTGACAGCACACAATAACATGAAATGAAGTCACAAATACACAAATACAAATATAGTACTTACAGCACATTACCCGCTGTTGTCAAGGTCAAAAACATCAAACACAGCCTTTTATAAATATACATATAAACATATACAAGTGCGCTATTGATACCCACGAACACGCACACAAGGAGAGCAGAACAATTACTTTTGTACCATAGTGTCCCCTTTCATAACTCCCCTTTTAACTGCCAACAATTCACATGATGAATGAAAGCAGTAGTGAGAGTAAGAAAAAAAGTACAGTGGTACCTCACCTTACGAAATTAATTCGTTCCAGAAGTGGTTTCGTAACGTGAATTTTTCATAAGTTGAGTAGCTATTTCAATGGAAAAAGCCTGATTCGTTCCAAGGCCCCGATCCAAGTTTTTTTTTTATAGTGTAACTTTTTTTATAGTGTAACATTGTGTTCTGCGTAGAGACTGTAGACCCAGGACTAAACGTGGACTATACCAGGTCTAGACCAAGGTCTAAACCTGGACTAAGCCAGGACTAGACCAGGACTAGACCAGGACTAGACCAGGTGGATTAAAGCGCCACGCGCGGGTCTATTTCCTGGTTTCGTTTCGAGTCACGGCTGAGGCGAGCAGCGAGGGGGACCGCACGCAGTCTGAGCGCATGAACGAGACCCGTGCTCAAACCGTGCCTCCTCTAGACCTCCTCTAGACCTGGTCTAGACCTCCTCTAGACCTGGTCTAGACCTCCTCTAGACCTGGTCTAGACCACCGCGGCTCTTGCATGCGTTCGTTCATGTGCTCAGACTGCGTGCGGTCCCCCTCGCTGCTCGCCTCAGCCGTGACTCGAAACGAAACCAGGAAATAGACCCGCGCGCGGCGCTTTAATCCACCTGGTCTAGTCCTGGTCTAGTCCTGGTTTAGTCCAGGTTTAGTCCAGGTTTAGTCCTGGTCCAGTCTTGGTTTAGTCCAGGTCTAGACCTGCTCGCAGCCCCGCACCGGGTCATGCTGCGCTATCACACGTGTCCGCGCGCAGATTTCTCCCCCCCTCCCCTTTCCCCCCACACTTCACTATTAATACATTTTGTTGAAAATCTATGAAAGTTTGAGTGTTTAAACAAGAGACAAATGTGAGAAAAGTTTAAATTCAGTCTGAGAAAAGCGTATAATGTGTGTGGCTGAGCGCGCATTATTTGAATTTTTGAGATTTCGCGTTTCGTAACTTGAATTTTCTTTCATATCTAGAGACCAAAATTTAACGTGAAGGCGTTTCGTAACTTGAAATTTTTGTTTGTTGGGTCTTTCGTAAGGTGAGGTACCACTGTAATGTGCGCAGGCAGTATAGGTAAATTAATGAAATAAAAGTTAAAATGTATAGCTGTGCATCATTTTTATGCAAAAGGAAAGGTATAATATTGTCGGCGTGCATGTGGTTACCTGAAAAGGCCACCCGATACAAATACTGGTGTTGGGTATTAGGGTCTCGTAGGAAAAATCAGGTACCATTTCATATTGTAGGCTTAGACCACAATGAATGTATAGTGTATTATACAGTACATTATGTAAAATGTTAGTTAGTGAGTAAGAAAAACAATGCTGCATGAATATGTAGTCTATATAGGATCTAGATTTTTATCATATAGTAATTTAAGATGGAGGCCTATACCATCTACACAATATTGAACTCACTTGGGATTGGCTCCACAAACCTCCCATACTGTTCTTTCTACAATAACATCTTAATAAAATCAAAATTCTGGTTGTCTCACATAAGCGCAGTACTTACAAAGGCATTAACAAGTCATCAAATCTGTAATCTGACAGCTGAACAGTTTTTTAACAGCGCAGTCATTGAGATTTCTACCTAGTAGTCTGGTGTGCATGGGACTACGTTACCCATGATGCACCTGTTGGTTTTGTAGTTCCGGAAAGCTCGTTCCGTGTGTTATTAGACCAGAGGTGTCAAACATGCGGCCTGGGGGCCTGATCCGGCCCTCCAAGACCTTTAATCTGACCCTCGTCTGATTTTCTATTCAAATATTTTAATTATATTTTCATTTTCTATTAAAATATTTGTGCCTTTTTTCTGCTTTGCATGTTCGTGACTACCTACCTTTGTGAGCAGGTTTTCTCAGTAATGAACATGAATAAAACAAACTTGCGCTCAAAGCAAACACACAAACACAGGGCTCTCAAGTTTTGAGCGGGGTCGTGCGTGAGACTGTAATTTCCGAGGACGGGGGGGAGGGGGGGTGAGAGTGAACAATTTTTCCCGAGGGGGGGGCGCTTGAATTGCGTGAGAAATGCCGTGTGAGCGTGTTGAGAGCCCTGTTTGTCTAAAGAGCAAACTTAAACTACAAAGCAGCTAATGAGAGTTATATAAATGAAGTTATTACCTGATAGTTCTCAGTTTGTTTTATCATCACCGCACTTTGTCAGTGCACGCTGAGAGGGGCGGGGAGTAGGGACTGGGGCGGGGGGGAGCGGGACATTTTTAACGGATTCATGTAAGAGTCTGGTTAATGCACCGGGCCCGCATCTCACCATGGGCAGTTCGGCTCTGGGCCGCGCGTATTCCGCGCGTAAGCCGTCGGGGGGGGGACACGTTACGCACAGACGGAGACACTGGGACCGGAGTCGGTGCGTCTCAGAGGAGACGTGGCACCGGGACTGAGGCTCAGGACGTGCCCGGGGGACGGCGCGTCTGCTCCGGCCTCCGCTCAGACCGTGCGCCTGGAGCAGGGGGAGTTTTTTTCACTGAAAACGCGCGGAGCCTGCATAAACTAAGCCACACAGACCGATTTTCTGGGCACAAAAAAAAAATCAGCGTGAGAAATGCCATGTGTGGCGTGTGAGCATGTGAACACGTCGAATTGCGTGTGTCACACTCTCAATGCGTGAGACTTGAGAGCCCTGCAAACACTTGAATGACATTCTGAACTTGCAGCTCCTCAGGACATGGGCCTGATACTGAAGCACTTGTGCTAAAAGATGCCAAGTTTCAGGAGCAAAAAGAAAGAGCATGACTGAATTCAGTGAAATGCATACAAGTTCATGGTAAAACATTGTGTTGAAATGGCATTTTTCTTAAAGTTTCAGATTGTTCATAATACTGTATTATAATTTTGTAAAAGAAAACGTTCATCAAATAAAAAAGACGTCTGTAATAGATTTGTGTTTCTCTGGACAAATATTTGGACTTATTGCTATTTTTGGGGTATATTTGCCATGAGTTTTCTGATCCGGCCCCTTTGGAATCAAAGTAGGATGGATACGGCCCCCGGACCTAAATGAGTTTGACACCCCTGGCCACACTGCACGCGTCAGTATTCTGCCCTGTATCCATTTGACCACCATTACATTTTTGTCCATTCTGTTATTTTCACAAACATTCAAACTTTAAGTATAAGTTAATTTTCATTTATTGCGTTGGAGCGCCCTCCTGTGGTTCTTTCGTGTAATAGCATGTAATTTTTTCCTATTCATTTCACTGGTTATTGTTTTTTCTAATGTATATATTTTTTATATTTCTTTCAGATAACCACACACACACACACACACATACACACACACACACACACACATTTAATATACTTTAATATTACCTGCTCCCCTCTTAAATAAACACTCCTCTCTCCATACTCAGAAGTACATTATTTTTTGACAGGCTGGGCAGCGGTGCTTCAGGTCTTTAAAGGAATCAATGCAGAAGGGAACAAAGCAGCAGGGCCAGAGCCTAAAAAAAAAGAGGACATGGCTATATTATACTGTATGTGCTGTATACATTTCTCACCTACATGAAATGAATAAATACCCAATTACACAAAAAGCAAAACACATGAGCCAGGTCCGAGCTCCCACCGCGTGCTCTATCTGGGTGACAATGGTCTGGTGGCAGTGAGGGCATTCAGCCTCACGGGGGGCATCCTGAGCAAGCATGCCTACAGGAGGATTCCACACTGCAGAGGAGAAACACAGAACCAGAATGCATTCTATAAAGTTTCATTTGAGATCAGAGTGTGGAGGTGGTTACCAGATAAACAATAATTTTGTCATTTGTCTTTTGTCCCACATGCCATACATATGTACCATGCATCCCTATAGCTGATCAATGCAAGACAATGGACTGCTAACTTTAAAGGCCCCATGGCATGAAATTTTCACTTTCTGAGGTTTTTGAACGTTAATGTGAGCTCCCCTACCCTGTTTAGGGCCCCCCCCCCCCAATGGCTAAAGGTTGCGAAATGTCTAAACTGAGCATTTGCGATCCTTTTCTGCGTTTGAAAAAAACACAGCTCAAACGGGTGATTCTGGACAAGGCACCTTATTGACATCAGATCGAAAAAAGAAATGCAAATGCAGTTCCACCATCGTCTGGATCTCCACCTCCTGTCTCTGGAAATCACGCCCAGAGAGTTTGGACTGCAAAGGAGCTGCGCAATGCGAAATGCGTTTTTTTAATTGCCTGGAGGCACATGCGAGTGTTTCTAGACTCGGAAGTCCTTTACCCGACCCTCTGGACCTCTGAAACAGCAGTGGTTTAATTTTATTTTCTGTGAAAATGTGTTTTTTTCACTGAAATGGCTCTCCTTTCTGTCTTCGTGCTTCAAACGCGGAAGTTGGGAGACAGCGCAGAGCAGCGCTCCAGCGGCAGAGGAGCGGGTGGGGCCCACCCGCTCCTCTAAGCCAATCTGTGTCCTTCTCATTTGCATTCAAGCAAGAAGGCCCAGAATGAGTTGTTCAGAGAGTGAATTTGTGACCATGTCTGTGTAAATGGGTCTTTCTCATCCACTGAGTGTTGATTTTGAAGAAGGATTCATTTACAGTATTAGGGAACCATTAAGGCACCATATAAAAGCATCAAGAAGTACCATGTCATGGGACCTTTAAATATATTTTCTATGTTGCTGTGTTTGTTTCTGTGTTGCTGCTGTCAAACTTTAAATTTCCATCTGGATCAATAAAGGATCTATCTATCTTAAAACATATAATAAAATAAAAAAATTTCATGAAGTTTATTTGTGTAGGTAGTCGGTATTATTGAAGGTGTTCATTGGTGTCATGGAAGCTAGAATTTTACTCTTCATGCATTGGTTTAAAAAGCTGTATTTTGAGTATTGTAAGAACTTACCTCTATTTGATGGTGGTGTTGTAAATGGAGGACCTGTTTGACCAATCAACAAAATATTAATGGTAAAGCTAACTCAATAATTAAAATAGAAAACATTTATTACCAAATACCATATTAATGGCTCCCTATGCCAACATAAAATGGGTCTGACGAGGGTCAGTTAGTACATATCTCATCTGTCTGAACTCTGTAGAGTAGCCACACAACGGGAGTGTAAATTCTGAGTAGCAAAAATGTGGAAACTATATTAAACTACTAAACTAAAAATACAGTATTGTAACATGAGATTACCCATGTGTTTTTTATTATTATCACTACTATTATTATTATTCGATTTATTACTTATTTTTTTAATTATTATTATCACCTATCTTTATGCCTTTTTTGCCTGCATGCACTTGTCTTCTTGTTCAAACTGTCCCTACCTGGAGCTACTGTGACAAGTAAATTTCTCCTGTGTGAGATCAATAAAGTCTTATCTTATCTTATCTTATCTTATGTGGATCAATAAAGTTTGTCCAAGTTAAAATGCATAGCTTTTTGAAAGTGAAAGACATTGAGATTAGTTGAGATGAATCTGATCCATAGCAGACTGCTATTTGTCATGGTGTTTCTGAACACTGTGCTTAAAACAAAACTCTTCCAGATACATTATAGTCTGTTGATAGTGTAGTTCTTTGGTGTGGTTATGTTCCGGAAGTACAAACCTCTTAATACGGCCATTGGAGCATGGAAAACACCTGTTTGTAAAAGGAAAGGTTAGTGCGCACAAGACTACATTATTACATGAAGAAAAACAATGTACAACATACCTCCTTGAAGTCCCTCTTGTGGATTTAAGTGTCCTGGAGGCTCTACGCCTGGATAATTTACTGGTGGCCCTGGGTATGGAGGGGCTGGATCATTCATAGCAGTTTCTGTGGGTAACAATATTTAAATGATCATCAATTCAAAATCAAATTTTGTGCATTAATGAATTTGTACAGCTAACTGCTGATATGGGTCATGTGCAGCAAGTGCAAAATGGTCCTTTAACTCTCCCACCCCCTTCAGAGTAGCTTGCCAAGGGATTTCTGAATTATATGTGTTGTGCTGAATAACTAAAATTTTATTAATTAAATGCCTAT
This sequence comes from Paratrypauchen microcephalus, assembly GCA_036785185.1. NCBI lineage: Eukaryota > Metazoa > Chordata > Actinopteri > Gobiiformes > Gobiidae > Paratrypauchen > Paratrypauchen microcephalus. Next base: position 737,614 of record JAVJIX010000154.1, on the reverse strand, counting down.
TACCAGTGTAAATGTATCATTTTGATTCCTAACTTTATGCAATAATAAGTAGACAATGGACAACATACTCTGTACACTAGGGGTCTTCAACGTTTTTCAGGCCAGGGACCCCCAAACAGATGGCGAACTGGGCCAGGGACCCCCTACTATATATATATGGCATAGAATTGTGTTTTATATTAAATTGAGCTTAGTGTCATGTATAAACATTGCTACTCTGTTATGGTACATCCAATACAAGGAAATAATACACAGGTTAATACTGTATTTTACACTATAAAATATAAAATTACATTATTTTAAGGTGAAATCAAAAGATTTCGCGACCCCCCTGCAGTACCGCCGCGACCCCCCTAGGGGTCACGACCCCCCTGTTGAAGACCTCTGCTGTACACCATCTAAGGCAGTGCCCCTCCCCAGGAAGAAGAAAACATGTCACGCCCCCCTCCCTGCACGTGACTATAAATAGTATTATTTGTCTAGAAAATTGTTATTAGAACACCTCTGCATAACATTTTATCCTTTTATTAACATTAAAAACAAAAAAATAAAGAAACTTCCAACAAAGACTGCGCTGTCTTTTTGCACTGAGGACTCAAATATTAATGTGTTTTTAATGCAGCTTTGCGCACATTTGTTTACGTTTAACACAAACGAAACTTTACTCGTTTGCATAAACTAAAAGCGCTGTTAAAAAACGCTCTCCTTGTGCCGCTGATGCGTCAGCTTCTGTCGGACTAAAGGACACGACTCAGTGGAATATACGTGTTTTTTCTGTGACAGAGGATGTTCTGCTGATGGTGAGTCTGTGCCACTGCCAACTACTGTTGTTGATGTGCACTTAGTTCGAGTACAGTACGGCACAAAAGCATGTTTCCCAGGGTCACACGTGCCCCTCCCTGGACTAAGGGTTGCCATGGCTCTATACTGGCTGTAGCTCTATAAACACAATTTCTTCTGACCGTTTAAACTAATAGCTGTCTGGCATTTTCATTTTGTCAAGATAGCTCATCACACAAAAAAATACTGTATACCATTGTGTATCTCAGCGGTCTAGAGTCTAGACTTAGGTGGTAGGTGGGATGCCATAGTATATAAAAGTATGGTTATAAGGCAGAAGTGCAGAAACCAACTCTGTTTGACAAACTGTTTGATGCCATAAGCTGTAATTAAAATGCACTTTGGAGTATTGTATGTATGTTACATCTTCTATTCCCCTTAAAATTCACCACACCTACACCCCACAGATTAAAAGGAAATAAGAAGGCATTCATTTATCATATGGGTATATTGACTTGAATTATTTATAACTAAAAAGTGGACATGGTTAATTTAAAAGGACGACACAATTGAATTGTTTGTATTTTGAGGAAAAAATACACAAAAGTGAATAAGCAAACATTTTATTATGATATAAACATATTATGATTAAAGACATTATAAAACCAAACATTTTAACTGATGCCCATTTGCCAGTCACGTTTACTAAAAACAATAAGAACTTTCTGGAATTTAAAAGGATAATATAACTCAAAAACAAACAAACCTGATTTCAGAAATTACAGCTATTCTTTATATAGTCAGAAGCTGTATTTTAATAATCATTATCGACAATATAATACATGATATGAGCACAGACATATATAGGTAGCGGTGCCTTCCTTTTACACTTTACATCCTCTTGTAAACATGGATTACTCTTTGGCAGTTTGGACAGCGGTGCTCCACATCTTTACAGGAGTCGATGCAGAAGGGAATACAGCAACAGAGGAAGCACCTGAAAGAGCAAGAGTAATAATAAGATTAGATACAATAGAATAGATAGAATACATTCCTGAGCCCTGAAGAAGACCTGTAATAAATGACTAAATCTTTCAGTCAGAGTGCTTTGGATGATCTTTACAATTTTGCACTGTAAGATACAAACAAAAAGCTTAGTTTTGGCTTATTAAGATTACATAGGAGGAGTTGGGTTGCAGAGCCCAAGCTGTGAGTGGAGGTGAAGCCGACTATATCTAGTCAGTAACGCTCAACGCTTGGGCTCCTTCTCCTCCAGCGAGGTTCAGCGACATTCCATGCCCCCCCCAGTGACATTCCACGTCCCCAGAGCTAGTCTCCATGTGCATAGATCCGGTCGTCGAGGCCCCTGCCTTCGACTGCCGCTCATATCTCCTTGCACACGCCCCCTATGGATCCTCCTGCGGGTGGTGGGTCTATGGGAGGCCAGCTGAGGTGGCATGTCCCACCGGGAGGAGGGCCCAGGGAAGACCCAGGACACGCTGGAGGGACTATGTCTCTCGGCTGGCCTGGGGTCCCCCTGGAGGAGCTGGAGGAAGTGTCCGGGGTGAAGGAAGTCTGGGAGTCCCTGCGTAGACTGTTGCCCCCGTGACACGGTCGGGGATAAGCAGAAGAAAATGGATGGATTGATTACATAGCCCAAACAAGTTTAAAAATCTAAGTTAAATCCACAGCATGTAACTTTTACCCAATCTCAATTTGGTTCTGTTTATTTATTTAATATTACAATTTCTAATTTAAATCTTATTAAAATTATTAAATAGATCTAAATATAATATATAAAAGTCATAATTTTATGACCACATGCAGCATTTATTTTGCTCATATAGTGCACGGCGTTCAACTCAACATCTCCACTGTGTCTTTATTCCGAGGGACATAAAGCCAAAGTTACCAAAGTTGTTTACAACTGCTGTTTACATTCCAGCACCTATGTAAACACTGCGCTCTCACTTCTGCTGAACACCATCAACGAACAGCAGCGGGCTCACCCCAACAGTGTTCACAGAATTGCAGGAGATTTCAACACGGCCAACTTAAGACTGTACTTCCAAAATTCTACCAATATGTCAAGTGTTCAACCAGAGGAGAGAACACTTTGGATCACGTTTACTCCAACATCAAACACGCATACAGACCCAATATGTACTACCAGCACATATCCCTCCCCACCGGGGAGGGGCAGACTTTAGACCATTGTTACACCCCATTTAAAGACAGTTACAAACCCCTCCTCTGCCCAGCCTTTGATAAATCTGACCATAGCGCCATCTTGCTGTTGCCTGCGTACAAACAAAGGCTTAAACTGGAAAAACCAGTTCCCAGACAAATACACAAATGGAGCAGGATGTCTGATGAGGTGTTACAGGACTGCTTTGAAACAACAGACTGGCAGATGTTGGCAGACGCAGTGGATGGTGACATTAATGCGTACACAGACTCTGCCGTAGGCTACATAGGGAAGTGCATTGAGGACACGGTGCCCAAAATCTCCATCTGCACTTACCCAAATCAGAAACCCTGGGCGGGACCGGAGGTGCGTGCTAAACTGAAAGCTCGCACCGCCGCCTTCAACTCAGGAGACCCCGAAGCCTACAAAGCAGCCAAGTATGACCTCAGAAAGACCATCAGGACTGCCCAGAGGGACTACAGGGAGAGAGTGGAGTCTGCCCAGCAGAGCAATGACCCGAGATGGGTGTGACATGGGCTACGCTGCATCACTGACTACAAGGGGAGGAGCGCGCCAGTGGAACTGTCCAGTGCATCATTTCCGGACGAACTCAACACCTTCTACGCCCGGTTTGATGCAGATAACACCACGCCTGTCACCAGACCCCATGTGGACAGTGAGGACGCTGTACTTTGTATAGACACTGCTACAGTGAGACGGGCGTTCAAGAGAGTGAACCCCACGCAAAGCACCAGGACCCGACGGCATCCCCGGACGGGTGCTGAGGGCTTGTGCTGACCAACTCGCCGGGGTGTTCACCAACATCTTCAACCTGTCTCTGAGCCAGTCTATCGTGCCCACCATCTTCAAGACCTCCACTGTAGTCCCCATCCCAAAGAACCCCACAGCATCCTGTCCTAATGACTATCGGCCCATAGCACTCACTCCCTCATTAAGAGACACATCTGTGACTCCCTCCCCGACACCCTGGACCCCCTGCAGTTTGCATATAGAGCAAAGAGGTCTACAGACGACTCCATTGCTCTAGCAGTCCACACCTCTCTCAGTCATCTGGAGAGAGGAAACACATATGTGAGAATGCTCTTCACTGACTACAGCTCGGCATTCAATACCATAATCCCCCCCAAACTGGTCTCTAAGCTCACCGCCCTGGGCCTGGGGACGTCCATCTGCTGCTGCTGGATATGGGACTTCCTCACCAACAGGCCACAGGCGGTGAGGATCGGCAGCCTCCTCTCCTCCACACGTGTCCTCAGCACTGGGGCACCCCAGGGCTGTGTTCTCAGCCCTCTCCTGTACTCCCTGTTAACCTACGACTGTACCGCCAGGCACAGCTCCAACATCATCCTCAAGTTTGCTGACGACACCACCATCTTAGGCCTCATCACTAACAACGACGAGAGCGCCTATAGAGACGAGGTGAAATCACTGACCAGCTGGTGTCAGGAAAATAACCTCTCTCTGAATGTCAGCAAAACTACAGAAATGATGGTGGACTTCAGGAGACAGCGTGTAGACCAGCATCCCCCCATCTCCATCAACAACGCTGAGGTGGAGCAGGTCAGCAGTTTTAAGTTCCTTGGGGTACACATCACTGAGGATCTGTCCTGGACACTACATACAGACACTGTGGTTAAGAAAGCCCAACAAAGACTCTACTTCCTGAGGAAGTTGAGGAAGTTTGGTATGAACACCAGCATCCTCACAAACTTCTACAGGTGCACCATCGAGAGCCTCCTGACAGGCTGCATCACAGTGTGGTATGGGAACTGCACCGCTCAGAGCCGCAAAGCACTACAGAGGGTGGTGCGAGCGGCAGAGGACATCGCTGGCAGCAGTCTCCCCTCCATCCAGGACATTTACCACAGCAGGGGTCTGTGTAAGGCACGCAGCATCACTAAGGACCATACTCATCCGGCACAAGGACTCTTCCATCTGCTACCCTCTGGTAGACGATACAGGAGCCTGCCAGCACGCACAGAAAGACTCAAAGACAGCCATTACCCCCAAGCTGTCAGACTACTGAACTCTGGATAATACTCTAAATAATACTGAACTGAACTCTGGATAATACTCTAAATAATACTGAACTGAACTCTGGATAATACTCTAAATAATACTGAACTCTCAATAATACTGCACTAAACTACCTTTCATTATGCATAATTATGTTTACTGCTGCTGCTCTGTATGAATATATCATGTTTGTCACTACCTCACTGTAAATTACTGTTACCTGTGCAATAATCTGTGCAATAACCTATGTGCAATATTTATACCATACTATGTGCAATACGAAATCCACATGTAACACCTACACCACACCATATTACAGTATGTGCAATCTGTGAAATACTTACACCTTATTTGATCTTTGATTTAATCCTACCTGCACCTTGTACATTGTACCTTGTATTTTTTATTACATTTTATTACATATTTTATTATATAGTTTATTATATTGTTTACTTCTTCCCCTGCACTTTTGCAACACTTTTTTTACCATGTACTATTATTGCATGTTATTAGTACTTTTGACTATCTTAGCGAGTCAACGGTTCTTCTGATCCTAAGCATTTCATTGCATTGTTGACCTTGTGTTGATTCTGCATATGACAAATAAACAATCTTGAATCTTGAACCCCCTCCCCCACCTCAGACAGTCAGACCATCTTTCCCTCCTGCTCCCCCCACCTTACACCCCCCTGAGACGCAGTGCCAGGTCCACCACAAAAACTGTTCAAATCTGGCCGGATGATGCAATAGCCAAACTTCAGGACTGCTTTGAAGCAGACTGGGACATATTTGAACACCAGGAGCTGGAGACATTCACAGGATCAGTACTGGACTACATCAAGTTCTGCATTGACAATGTGACGGTGGATAAGGACATTCAGGTTTTTCCTAACAGGAAACCATGGATGACCAAACAAGTCCTTGCACTCCTCAGAGCCCGCGACTCTGCTCTCAGGTCAGGCGATAGAGCCCTTTACCGGGCTGCCCGCACTGACCTGAAAAGAGGAATTAAAAAAGCCAAGAGGAGCATAGAATCCCACCTGTCCAGCCACGCGAGGTGTGGCAGGGCATACAGGAAATCATTTCCTAAAGAGGCCACCTCTGCTTTAGGTGCTGATGACCTTACAGCGTACACTCGTTTGTTCTAAGTCTGACGCAAGAAAACCGAACCAGTTCCATATAACAGATGTAGCGACACCTTTCTTTGGTACAAGCTCCGGCTCTCCCTCACTCGCTGCCATGCTAGCTTGTACAATGTTTGGGTGCACTCGCTAACTTACCCGTGTAGAGCGTGGTGGTGCATTAGTTCTGCTCGAATTAATCGATAAATCGCGCAGGTCTACCTGTCGGCTGCTCGGCTACCTGCTGCAAAATGTGGAATGGATTTCCCGAACTGAAGTGTATCTCAATGAGACACAGAGTAATGATAAGACATGCCTCCGTTCTGGAAATCCATTCCACAGTTTGCAGCCAGCTAGCAGGCGAACTAGCAGCGCGAGCGAGCAGGTGAACCAACTTTTCATCACAACATGTCCACTGTGTGGAAATACTTTTTACTAGAAACACATCAAAGCAAGACAGCAACGTGCAATGTTTGCAAAGCCGTTGTACCGAGAGACGGAAGCTATTTATCAAAGACTGAGCTACCCGAACTCTACAACCGAGTGTCAACCAAGTTAGCTGAGAAGCTAAAAAGAGTTCCAGATCTGAGCTTTACTACAGATATTTGGACATCGGATGTCTGCCCAATGTCACTGATAAGCCTCACTGTGCACTGGATTCACAACGATTCACACGGGCTCTGTTGTGTGGCGCTCCAGGTAAAAAAGTGCAGAGGCTCACACACCCGAGCTACAATCGCAGCATCCATTACAGAGATGATAAAAGGAGAAATTCAATTTGTCAACTGGACAAAGTTTATTTGGTCGAAAACGTTTCGCAGCTCATCCGCGCTGCTTCGTCAGTTCTGGTTCGAGTGCTGGTTAGACACTGCTTAAATCTAGCTGCAGGGAGGAGCTAACTATGCTGCAATTATTCTGAAACTATCTCACCTATCTGTTTTTGCGGTTCTGTCTTTTGTTTTTCCAATTTCTCTGGCGTCTAGTTTACAGAGAGGTTAAAGAGATATGCTACCCCCAGGTCAAACTTGGGCATCTCCCCACAGTCCAGAGACTAAAATAAGTGGTGGAAAGCGTTTTCCTGGTCACCCAGCCATTGTCCAGGTCTGTCAGCACTGACCGCCGCGGTACCTGCAGCTCCTCTGCCTTAGACTGGAGTCTAACGGCGCCAGAGAAAGATTTCGGCCAAAAGGAATTAATTTGCTCGATGCGTTTCCCAATTACTTTCTGTGTAGTGCGCATTCATATCGAGTGCAAATAAATGTGCAAATCAACACGGAGAGCTTGACTTGGTCATTTTGGGTGGGAACTATTTTTCAGTGCGGAAAAAGAAAGCCGAAGCACAGAGCACGCTGCGCAACAGGGGAACTCCCTTCCTGGTGCGTAACAGGGATTCCCCTGTCAGGGATTCCCCTGTCAGAGTGCTGACAAGCTCTCCGTGTTGATTTGCACATTTATTTGCACTCGATATGAATGCGCACTACACAGAAAGTAATTGGGAAACGCATCGAACAAATTAATTCCTTTTGGCCGAAATCTTTCTCTGGCGCCGTTAGACTCCAGTCTAACGCGGAGTAGCTGCAGATACTGCGGCGGTCAGTGCTGACAGACCTGGACAATGGCTGGGTGACCAGGAAAACGCTTTCCACCACTTATTTTAGTCTCTGGACTGTGGGGAGATGCCCAAGTTTGACCTGGGGGTGGCATATCCCTTTAAACTACAGGGAGATCCCGCTAGAAAAAGTGCATGTAATTCTACGAGACAGTGCAAGTAACATGAAGGTGTGATGGAAGACATGGCAGTTTCTAGTCTGGGCTGTTTTGCTCACACGTTGCAGGTCGTTGTGCATGAGGGGCTAATATCACAGGATTTCCTGTTCTTCTGACACCCTTTTATGACCTATACTTACCTCAAGTCATCTTTTGGGACACACATGCAGACACTTGTTCATATCGTAGGCCTACTTGCCTGTAGAGATGAGTTTATTTGTAGTAAAAAAATAATGATGATAATATTGAAAAACAGTTTTGGTATCGGAATAGTATCGGCAGGCTTGGGGAGTAACGGATTACATGGAACGGCGTTAAGTAAAAGGATACAAAAAAAAGGTAACTGTATTCCCCTACAGTTACAAAGAAAAAGACGTAATCAGATTACAGGTACATTTAGTGAAAATGGGGATTACTTAGCAGGATTACAATTTGAAAGCATTTTATGTTATTTCATTTTTTCATTTAAAGCCGGAGGTCATATGTAGGGAAAACCGCGCCGCGCGCGCTCTGTGAAACAAACTTGCATCGGCGCGCACTGAACTTCACGCAGGTCGCGCACTACGGACTAAACTTGCACCGATACGCGCTCCCGCCAATCATGACGATTGCCGCTGTTGTGTTTGCGCCTGTTCGCCGATCAGCTGTTAGCCTGATATTTACGCGGCATTTCCAAGAGAAGAAGCATCCTTAACTTCCTACGTTAATGCTACGTAAGAAGGAACTCTCGCCTCGGGACACGGGATACGTTCGGGATTATGTCCTTTTCTCCGGATTATTAAAGACAACATGGCAAACTGTTAGAATGGAGCTGACCGCATTCTTATGGGTGAGTCATATTATCAGGTTATTTCTGCATCTGTTTCGGCACTAAACCAGGACTAAACCAGGACTAAACCAGGTTTAAACCAGGACTAAACCAGGTTTAAACCAGGACTAAACCAAGACTAAACCAGATCTAAACCAGGACTAAACCAAGACTAAACCAGATCTAAACCAGGACTAAACCAGGTTTAAACCAGGACTAAACCAAGACTAAACCAGATCTAAACCAGGACTAAACCAGGACTAAACCAGATCTAAACCAGGACTAAACCAAGACTAAACCAGGTCTAAACCAGGACTAAACCAGGTTTAAACCAGGACTAAACCAAGACTAAACCAGATCTAAACCAGGACTAAACCAGGACTAAACCAGATCTAAACCAGGACTAAACCAAGACTAAACCAGGTCTAAACCAGGACTAAACCAAGACTAAACCAGATCTAAACCAGGACTAAACCAAGACTAAACCAGGTCTAAACCAGGACTAAACCAGGTCCAAACCAGGACTAAGCCAAGACTAAACCAGATCTAAACCTGGTCTAAACCAGGACTAAACCGGGACTAAACCAAAACTAAACCAGGTCCAAACCAAGACTAAGCCAGGACTAAAACAGGTCTAAACCAGGTCTAAACCAGGTCTAAACCAGGACTAAACCAGGACTAAACCAAGACTAAACCAGGACTAAACCAGGACTAAACCAGGACTAAGGTGTGTGTGTGTGTGTGTGTGTGTACGTGTGTGATAACATATATCCTGTGTATTATTGAATTATTGAATGATTATATGGACTTTTTGTTATAAAAGCATTTCCATTTTAACAAAGTACCTTCTAATTCTGCCCTGCCCTGAAACACTACAGTGATGTCAGTGATGGGGGAGGGCTTAGCTTAATACCCCCCCGTTGGTGAAAAATTTCACCATCCCCCCCTGGTTTCATTTTACAACTCGACTACTGGGTAGGAGCCAGTTTCGAGTTAGCTATCGACTAGCAAACTATTAGCAAGCTAGCTAACGTTTGCGGTCACAAGTACACTTTGTGCATTTGTAGAACGATATTACAACATTTAAACATTATCTAGGCAACATAGTCATGTTAACTGATCCATGAAGACCCTTTAGACAATTCCGAGCAAAGCTGTCGTTAGATGTAGGCCAGCACGCAAGCTGGACGAACATCCTGTCCAGCTGCGGAGATCGGGCAAGATGACTGTCCCGGTAAAACTAAAACTTAATAAATATAATTTCATTGAAGTCATAGGTGTTTAGGTGTTTGGTTTAGTGAGTGACCTTGTTTACTAGAGACTTGGCTTATAGTGATAACAGTTGTTAAAACTACACATAGAACTGTACTTGTCCTCCTAAAAACTTTTAATTGTATTGTAATTTTCTTGTTTTCTTGTTGTTATAGGATATTTGGTGTTAAAGTAATCCAAAAGTAACTGAAAGTAATCAAGTTACATTACTTTAATATTATAGTACCGGGATTACGTTACTGAATACATATTTTAAGGAGTAACTAGTAACTGTACCGGATTACATTTCTAAAGTAACCCTCCCAACCCTGAGTATCGGTATCGGCCGATATCTAAATTCAGGGATCGGATCGGAAGTGGAAAAAAATGTGGATCGGTGCATCCCCATGTGGAATATGGTTGCTACATAACAATTATGGAATTCCCTTGCGTGATGCCATAATTTCCAACCAAGAAGTAAAATTTTAAACCTAAAGGTTGGCTAAACTGGGAAAAAATCTTAAATATAATGATCTTAACTGTGTTTTAGTAAAAGGGTGGTCAAATCTGTTATAGGCGCTTTAAGCACATGACATCAGCGCACCCCATCCCCAAGAAAGGATCTCTTCCATGTTTTTCAGAAGAGTGCAGATTCAACAGGTACATACCCTAATAAGGCCATCCCTCCACAAATGAGCCAGGTCAGAAGTCCACTGGTGTGCTCGGTGCAGGTGGTCACCGTCTGCTGGCAGTGGGGGCACACAGCCTGTCCTGGGACGTCCTGCAGCAGAGGACTCACCACCATGTGAGTCACTATGGAGGAAAACCACGCACAGCTTTCTCAGTACATGTAGGACTACTGATATTTTGCATCAACATTCCCTGGGGGTGTGATGCTAATGTAGGCACTGCTCTGTCTGAGACTCTGTTACTCAAGTTAGACTTTAATTTGATCTTTGTTTTAACACAATCTGACCTTAAAGAACAGACTTAGTTGGAACTACAAAAGTAAGTTGATTTGTCCTGTTAAGCAAGTCTCAACATTTCGCCATACAGATACAGCGTGGTGACACTGCAAATTTTCAATATACTGGCATCTCACCACAGCATTCTCATCTCACAAAATTCTTTTCCCGTCTTTGAGTCAGCTTGAAACTATTGAAATGTCACAGTATCACATGAGGACCACAAGCGTGAACACTTCTTTTTTCTCCATTTTGTGACATATATTTCCAATGTGGGACTAAAGAAGACTTTCGTTTCGAGCATTTGAGAGAACAGTGTAACAGTAACGGTGTTTTTGTTTTTGTTTTCTTTTTCAGATTATTATTATTTATAACTATTTTGAGTACCTGCTTTACATGTTTTCCTGAAACATGTGAAACAGGTAACAGGTAACATTTCAAAAGGGAGGACAGAATGAACCTTTAACAAAAAATAGTAACAGATTTAACTCTTGCTTTAGTTAAATAATAAATATACATATATGCACATTTATTTTTGTACTAACCTGTAGTAGTAGGCATTGGAGTTGGTGGATAAGGACCTGTTAAAAAGAAGCAAAATTGCTATATGCTTTAAGAAAACATAGACATCTTAAAAAAAAAGTTAATTTTATACATACCTTGTGGTGGACCTGTTTGATCAAATAAAACACATTTCAGTGTTGTAGTTGGTGACTATATTAAAGTAAATGTGCCTATTTGCATGCACACAAGTATCCTGGTTATGAGTCTTATCCTTGTCATGACAATATTCTGGTATATAGTGTTTACATGCGCTATATACCAGAATAATATATACGGTACTCATATCTCTGTATACATGAGGAATCAGAGTATCCTGGATATTTAGACTGCTTGCTATGTTAAAGATCCCATGACATGGTACTTCTTGATGCTTTTATATGGCGCCTTAATGGTTCCCTAATACTGTAAATAAATCCTTCTCCAAAATCAAGACTCAGTGCATGAACACAGAGTCAAAAATATGTCTCTGAAACACTTTATTCTGGGCGTTGTTGCTTGAATGCAAATGAGGAGGACAGAGACAGGCCAGTGCAGCGGGTGGGGGCGTGGCCAAACTCTCCGCTCTTTCCTCTTTAGCGGTGCGATGTGCGCTGGCTCCACTTCCGCGTTTAAGCGCGGAGGAAGATATGCGACGATTTCCATTGAAAAATTTCCACAGAAAATCAAATTAAACCACTGCTGTTTCAGAGGTTCAGAGGCTCGGATAAAGGACATCCGAGCCTGGAAACACTCTTACGTGTCTCCAGGCAAATGAAAAAAAGCATCTCGCATTGCGTAGCTCGTTTGCGGTCCAAACTCTATGGCCATGAGTTCCAGAGACGGTGGGTAGACATCCAGACGGGGGTGGAACTGCATTTGCATTTTTCCTGGAGTGTGACGTCAGAAATTTCCCTTGTTCAGAATCGCCCGTTTGTGCTGTCTTTTTTTCAAACGCGGAAAAGGATCACAAATGCTCAGTTTACACATTTTGCAACTTTTAGCCATGGAAGGGGCCCTAAACAGGGTAGGGGAGCTCACATTAACATTCAAAAACCTCAGAAAGTGAAGATTTCATGCCATGGGATCTTTAACTATGCTACAGCTATGGCAAGGAGCTAAATGTGTAGCAAATTTGCTAACTTAAGGCTCTTTAACAAGTTCCTAAAAACAAAAAAGAAGAAATACATTCATGTAAGAACATAAGACTGTGGAGCACTGTCACAGCTTCAGTAAAAGGTGTTTTTAATAGTGTTGAAAAATACAACAAAGTCTCACAGAGTCAATTTAGTTCAAGAGCAACACATGCCACCACAGAATTGAGCCTGGTGTTAAAATTTGGTTGTATTAAACAGTAAACTGCTTTATTTTGTTTATAAGTATAAAATATTATTACATAAAAAGTCTTGTTAGGAGTTGTGAGTCCTTTTTGGGAACGTAATTGCTCCTTCCTTATCTGGGGGGGTGCATTTCGGATGTGGAGTTAGTGTGTTTGCTCAGACACATTAAAAATTAGGGGGAACATTGGCCATGTCCCAATTCCAAGTATTACTAGTCGCAATAGAATAATATTTTTTTCTTTAGGGAACAAGGAGCAGACCACCCGGCTCACTGAGCTGAGGCGGGACTTGTTCCATTTCGCAGACGCCCATGCGATAGACGTACTGCACTAAGGACTGAGCGAGTATGCGCCGTCTCGACTGCAGACCGAGACCACACTCAGAACCGTGCAGTCGCTGGATTGGGAAACGGCTTGTGTCTCCATGACATAGTATCCTAATTTACTCTGAGAAAAACCCAGTGAGAGTATCCTGGTTCCTCATAAGTGGGATACTGGCATATCCAGGATACTGAAATCAGAATACTGCGTCTACGTGAACACAAACATAACCAGGACACTCAAAAAACCCGATCATAACCAGGATACTTAGCCCAATGTTCCCCAGTACCGCTGTTCTCCCCCATACAAACTGGTGAACAGCGGTACAGGGAAACATAGGTACACACCCAGTGCATGTATACGCAGTCAGTGATGCTTCCTACCTCCTTGGTAGCCCACTGGTGGAGGTGGATACATCGCTGGTTGGCCTCCTGGATAATTCATTGGGCCAGGGTAGGGTGGGGCAGCTTCATTTGGCGCAAATCCCTTTTCCATCCTCAAATCTACTGAAATAAAGCTACATCAAAAAAAAATTTGGATGCATGCACCTCATTTGGCTAACCTGGTAAACCATAAACAGTTGTGGTAACTATGTGAGTACTAAATTGCCATAAAAACAAACTAACTCTGTAGTATATGCTATCGCTTCTCTTTTCTTCTCTTGTTTAGAATTATGGTAAGAAGCGTATGGAAGCACTTAGCCCGTTTCTGTTTTCTGTCTCTCTTGTAGACCCTCCCTATGATCCAATCAGTGTCCATTAGTGATACAGTCCCATTTGTTTAGCACTGCTTTAGATCAATAATAACTAAATTACAACTTCCCATGTCTGTGTTTTTGAAAACGAAGAAAACAGACCAGGTCAATCCTTTGCATATCCCACACAAAAATGTTACTGAAATCATTCAAACCATATTTTGAGTCACATGAATGTTGCACACCCATTTGGTCTGCTGTTGTGCTGTCTTGCCCTGCCCTGTTTTGCCCTACAGATTGCTACCATTAAAATGTTTTAAGACATTTTGAAAATGTACATGCACTATTTTCTTATATAGCTTTTAACATCCATTAAGGTCTCTGTTCAGTGTTTTATTCGCATTTATTCATCTAATATAGTAATAATAACAATGGTTTTCCTACCTGTGTGTTCCCGACCACAAGGAAAAGAATTTCCCTTTCACTATATGAAAATAAATTGCAAATTTTCAAGTAAGGCTGCAGGTCTGAAAAGGCTCTCTTCTTGGGTGTACTGGACTATGGCACGATTGTATGGTCTGCCTCTTCCCACCTCAAACCCCTCCCCTCATTCATTGAACAGGGTTGTATTGGAAAGGAAGTGAAGTGTTCTAAAGTGTTCTAAATAACAAAATGAAACACAGTTTACGATAAACTTGAATTGCACAAGTTAAACCTAAATTTCACAATGTCAAAAGTCATTTCAAAAGTTGCTCATTGTGAAAGAATGTTAATACCGTTTATGTTTAGGCATGTAGGTAAGATGTTAATACAGTTCATGTTTAGGCATGTAGGCAGGAAATCACTTATCATTTATATATAGCTGCTTTGTTAGATTTTTCTTATCTCCGTAATTCAAATACAGTGAAATTCCAGACAGAATATGCCGATAAAGAATACAGGATTGTGTAAGCCAATGTTTTAACTACGTACAAAATAATTATTAGCTAAGGTCTTATAAAAATGCACCGATTTTACAGCTGATAGATGGCTGATCTCATGATATATTATAACTGACTCATAAAAGGCAGATCAGACAGGCACACAATGAGTGGGTTGTATTTCAATGCTGCTATTCTACTAAGACGAGGGCTGTAACAATACAGCCAGCTCCCAATGTGTTTCAGTGCAGGACCTATTTGAGGAAACAGAAAAGCTTTTATTGCAATTGCCCCTATTTAGATGAGAAACATTTAGACATTTAGAGCCACATGCCACATTATCAAGACAGACTTCCTGTGACCTTTGAAAAGGTGTGTCACAGAGATAATAAAAATATTAAAAAAAACACTCAGGGAAACATATGAATCATTTTTAGATAAAAAGAGAATGCAACAGGAAATATTGTGTGATGTGACAAAAGCTCTAGTTGTTTGACATGCAAACTCTCTTGTGGTCAATGTGGACAGGAAAATCACATATGCAAAAGTATAAATGCTCCACCAAACCAATCTACCACGCATGGTAGTTTGGTTTGGAAGAATATTTTGGGGGCTCCATTTACCGTGTGTTCAGTTTCTTTGCACTACTGGAAATTTTTGGATTATTTTCTGGCTATATGATATGATATAAGTTGCAAAAGGCTGAATTAATAACTTCTATAACTCATAACAGGTGCAAACGAAATACTAAAGTGCTACAATCTGCTTTTTATTTATTGCAGCTCATGATTTTAGCATTGTAGATTCAGAATTGTTTTTATGGTTTGAATCTGCTCTTGCACTATCAAATCTAACACTAGGGTTAACTTGCATTCAGCTAGTTTACTTCACTCACAGCTACGAATTTGTGGGTGTTAATGTTTGTGGTAAAGTAACAGTTACTTTCAGGGTGAAAAAAGCACATTACTTGTCAGTTAGACAAAGGTCAACGTGAATGAGACAAGTAACTTCAACAGCAGGGCTCTCAAGTCTCACGCATTGAGAGTGTGACACACGCAATTCGACGTGTTCACACGCTCACACATGGCATTTCTCACGCTGATTTTTTTTTTTTTTTTTTTTGTGCCCAGAAAATCGGTCTGTGTGGCTTAGCTTATGCAGGCTCTGCGCGTTTTCAGCAAAAAAAAACTCCCCCTGCTCCGGGCGCACGGTCCGAGCGGAGGCCGGAGCAGACGCGCCGTCCCCCGGGCACGTCCTGAGCCTCAGTCCCGGTGTCTCCGTCTGTGCGTAACGTGTGCCCCCCCCCCCGACGGCTTACGCGCGGAATACGCGTGGCCAAGAGCCGAACTGCCCATGGTGAGACGCGGTGAGACGCGGGCCCGGTGCATTAACCAGACTCTTACATGAATCCGTTAAAAATGAGGACCAGGACTAAACCAGGACTAAACCAGGACTAAACCAGGACTAAACCAAGACTAAACCAGGTCTAAACCAGAACTAAACCAGGACTAGACCAGGACTAAACCAGAACTAAACCAGATCTAAACCGGGTCTAAACCAGGACTAAACCGGGACTAAACCAGGACTAAACCAGGACTTAACCAGGACTTAACCAAAACTAAACCAGGTCTAAACCAAGACTAAGGCAGGACTAAACCAGGTCTAAACCAGGACTAAGCCAAGACTAAACCAGATCTAAACCGGGTCTAAACCAGATCTAAACCGGGTCTAAACCAGGACTAAACCGGGACTAAACCAGGACTAAACCAGGACTTAACCAAAACTAAACCAGGTCTAAACCAAGACTAAGGCAGGACTAAACCAGGTCTAAACCAGGACTAAGCCAAGACTAAACCAGATCTAAACCGGGTCTAAACCAGGACTAAACCAGGTCTAAACTAGGACTAAACCAGGTCTAAACCAGGACTAAGCCAAGACTAAACCAGATCTAAACCAGGACTAAACCGGGACTAAACCAAAACTAAATCAGGTCTAAACCAAGACTAAGCCAGGACTAAAACAGGTCTAAACCAGGACTAAACCAAGACTAAACCAAGACTGTGTGTGATAACATATTATCCTGTGCATTATTGAATAATATGGACTTTTAGTTATAAAAGCATTTCCATATTAACAAAGTACCTTCAAATTCTGCCCTGCCCTTCCACCATCCCCCCTGGTTTCATTTTATAACTCGACTACTGCTCGCACCCCCCCTCTCACTCCTAGCAATCTTCAAAACTTGAGAGCCCTGTTCAACAGTGAGGTATTATTGTCAAGAGTCCAGCTCCATTTCTGTGTGTAAGTTCCAGTCCTCCTTTTTGCTACGTCCCTGTTTTTCCTAAAGCAACAGCCACTCCTTCCCTAATTACCCCAGGGCCTCTCTACGCACTCCCTCTGTTCATTCAGTCTTTGCCAGATTACACCAGGACAACTGATTTTTTTGGAGACCTAAGTGCGGGAGCCTTGGTTGACCTTGGTTGGAATGACCAAGTGATATTATTTTATTGTTACACATGTCACGATGTGTTCTGACCTTAATCTGTTACAGTAAACATGCAATAAAACTTAATCCGAACAAAAGTTCCGCTACATTTTTTTCAAAGGCAAATAAATATTCAAATCCTTGTGTACCTGATGCAGATCTAAATGGCATTATTGTAGAATAGAATCTGTTTTTACACTAACTTGTGTATAAGTAACATTTAATTGCTCAATTCAAGGCAATCGGTTTCAATGATTTTACCATGTAAGATTTACTTACTGTTAAAGTAAAGGTTACTACATATTTCATGTTTGAGGAACTGACTAATTAGTTGGTAGTTACACTTCATTTCCAATAGAGGAACTTATTGTACTACACTGAGGAATTACTTGTTAGTTCAGCTTTAGATTCACAGTTCAAGTAAGGTTTACTTATTAGATTTAACACTGTGGGTTACTGTGTCAGTTCAGTGGCATACATTAGTTTCAATATTATCGTTTGTCTATGTTTACCTGATGACCTATGTCTACCTGATGATATTAATATATCATACTCGTTATTGTGACAGGCCCATCTACAGCCACCTCACTGACAATTCACTACTAATTTTAAGCATTTTAACCAAAAATATCAGTTGTGTTTAACCATTTCAAATGTTTTTGGAAAAGTTAATTTCCTTTAAAAAGGTGAATTCAAAAAGTGCCTTAAAGGAAAAGTAACGTTTTTTACAATCTGAGCCTTATTTCGGTAATAAATCAAGTTGTTTTACTCACCCATAGCACTTTGGTGTCATATAGAGCACTTCCGGAGATGTTTTAGATTTGCGATCTCCGATCTCCACTTTTACCAAATCTCATAAAAGCTCCTCCATAGATCCGGATGTCCGTGTGTGCAGTGAACAGCTCCAGGTGGTCCATGAATATAAATATCTCGGTGTCATCCTTGATTCAAAACTCTCTTTCAAATCCCACATAAAAATGGTCAGTGATCGTATCAAATTCAATCTCAGCAACTTTGGACATATTCAACCTCAGATGTCCATACAGTCAGCTAAAATGTTTATGCACTCCATGATACTGTCATGGAGTGATACTTACTTACTGTCTAACTGTCTGTTCTCACTCAACTGCTACAGCTTTAAAACCCATCCACTCTCTTTATAAACGCACCATCAAAACTCTGGGCTGGAAACCCCACTCTTATCACCACTGTCCAATCCTGCAAAAACACAATCTACTTAACTAGGAAAACCTGGTCAAATTTGCTCATCTGTGTCTCACATATAAAATCATTCATGGCTTGTCATCTCCACTCACACAGTTTCTTCACATCAGGACGTCAGAACACAGCAGAACCAGAGGGGTATTGAGAGGGGACTGTATCATCCCCCTCAGAAAAAGTCTCTTTGGCCAAACCTCCTTCTCTGTGCAAGCTGCCCATGACTGGAACACCACCCCCACCACAATCATAAACCTCCCCACTTACACCTCATTTAAATTCCACTTAAAGAAATGGTTAATTGAGAGTCAGTCCTGTCACCACTAACATCCAGCTCCCGATGCCCCTGTCGCTATCCTGCCTCTTGTGTGTTACTGTTGTTTGACTTTGATTGTATGAGTCTGTATGTATGTGTATGTGATGCTCTTAACGGTATATAGTGTTTGTGGCTGGAAATGAATGTATGTGGCGGAATGTGGTTTTATGTCTGTATAGAATTGCATGGAGCTGTATGTGACTGTATGTAAGAAGGATTTTAGAGTGTAAATATTAACCCTGTTTTTATTCTATTTTATTCTATTTTACTTCCTGTAGGTTTGACATGTTACACCTGTCCGGGACAACAGATGAAAAATAGCCCTCAGGCTAATTCTGGCATATTTACATGCAAATGTTTATTAATGTGCACTGTCCCTGAAATAAATAAATAAATAAATAAAAATAATGTGAGTTCTCGGGGCACATGTTTGCGGTCTCCAAATAACACAAACTTTAGCACTTTTCAAATCATAGAAGCTCAATGTCTTAGCCTACGATTTCGTTTGGTCAAAAGTGGCCTGTAATCCGAGATTTAGCCATAGTTTCGAGTAGATGAGGACGCCAGTGCGCATGTGCGGACTGTGCTCTCAGCTCCCGGGACCCAAACATGAACCGCAAAGCCGTAAAGTATGGATAAATCTCGGATTACAGGCCACTTTTGACTCAAATGAAATCGTAGACTAAGACATCGAGCTTCTATGATTTTCATTCATTCATTCATTTCCTTCCGCTTTTCCATTTTCTGGGTCGCGGGGGCAGCAGTCCAAGCAGTGTTCTGCTGCCCAGAACACTATGCACCAGCCTCCATGAATCCTTCCACGGGTGGTGGGTCCACAGGAGGACGGCTCACGTCACAACGGGCCTTGATATATCTTCTGCCATGGGGGGTACCAATGTCCACAGACACTGGGGGCGAGGTGGGGTTAAGTGTCTTGCCCAAGGACACAACGGCAGCGCTCATCTGTGGGAGCTGGGATCACATGCGGTCAACCTGTCAAGAGCGGGATTCGAACCGCCAACCCCTGGATCACGAGGCATGCGCTCTGAATATTATTATTATTATATTATTACATATCTTGAATACATTAGCTAACCAGCACAGTTATCAATAGATTTTCAGTTCATCTTATCAATATAAATGAGAATTAGCCACTTTTATCTCACCAGATCGAGTCCAAAAATTTGTAGGCCATGTATCAAAGGTTAATCTATGATTTGAAAAGTGCTAAAGTTTGTGTTATTTGGAGCCCGCACAGGGTATATTACATGCTCGGGGAATATATTATATGCCCCGAGCTATGGCTAGAAGTCGCGCTAGGCTAACGCTAATCTAAAACATCTCCGGAAATTCTCCATATGACACCAAAGTGCTATGGGTGAGTAAAACAACTTGTTTTATTACCGAAATAAGGCTCAAATTGTAAAAAACGTTACTTTTCCTTTAAATATCTGTCTCTTATCATGATGCACTAACTTCATTTTATAGTTTTACAAGCATCGTTTCATTGGACACTATATAACAGGTATAATCAGCATCTGATAAGTCGTCTTTTGTGTTTCTCAATCTTTTCCATTCCATCAGAAGGAGGAAAACTCTACTGTGACAAATTAGGTGAAACGTGTTTTATGTAAATGAGAATGTTGTACACCGATGCTGCACATTCAATCAAGCAAACTAATGTAGAGTTTGTAACGTAAAAAGCTGCTTGGAGTGTAAGGGAAACATGATGCAGTGCAAACAAGATATATATAGTTTACTCACCCGATGGATAAAGTACTGGAGCTGAAGGACCTGTTTCACAAAGCAAAACAAATATACATAACACACAATGTGACTCAAATAAAACTGTGTATAATTTAAATGCCTACCTCCATGATATGCCCCATGTGGTGGTTGGTACATAACAGGCTGCCCATGATGATAGTTCATCGGTGGCCCTGGGTATGGAGGGGCAGACTCAGTTGGGACATATCCCTTTTCCATTTTCAAAAACTTCTGTTGGTAAAAAAAATGGCATGATTGTTTAAAAGTAATCATATATCATAGTCAAAATGACATGACAATATAATGAACCATTTTATAAATAAAATACTTAGCTATAATGATATTTATTTAAAGGTCTCCATGGAGATATTTGCTTGGAATGTTCCTCAGTATGGCATTTCGACTACTGTTGCACTGTTGCAAATTTACTACCGTTGTTGTATTGGAATTACTACTGCTGCACATTTATTTTTATCTTTACTTTCAATGCACATTCTATTGCACATTAGCACACATTTCACTGCTGCATCTTCCATTACACATTTTTGATGCACACTGCGCATTTAGGACATCTGTAAATAGTTTTTTATTTATTCTTTTGCACTGCTTTAGATTTTGTGTTAGAAGTTTTTGTTTTGTCTTTATGTTGTATTTTGTACACTGTCTTTTTGCACTGCTTGGCCAGAGAGAAACGAAATTTCGATTCACTGTATGTTGAACACACATTATGGCAGAATTGACAATAAAGCTGACTTTGATCTTTGATTTCAATGTATTTAAAGCAAAACTCAACCTGCTCCCAGATAACATTCAAAAACTGTTTCGCACAAATGAACTAAAATACAACCTGACAGGCCAAATGAATTTTTAAAATCAATTCTCTCGAGTGGCTCTCTAAAGCATGTTTGTTACCAGACGTGGAGTAGATTTATAGAAAAGCTTACATGACCATATCAAAGCTTGGACTATCTTGGTACATTTAAAAAACAAAAACAAAAAAAAAACAATATAAAAATCAAATCCTACAGAAATACCTAGAAGGCCAGATATATTGTCTTCACAAGACAATATACCATAACTCTTAACTAAACACTACTATGCATGATCATAAATACACTTTTGTGCCTTCTTTTTCATTATTATTTTGTACGACTATAAATGAAAAAAAACTGTATATTTTTCTTTGTCATTGTTTATTTTGTATGATCATAAATGATAAACGTTTGCGCCTTGTGTATACACATGCATGTTTGTGTAGTATTAGTAGTAATATCAGTGTAATGAAATAAATGCCAAACAGACTAATAATGCCAAACTGTGGATTCTTCTGGGCACACTGAACACAGAATAGGCCTACTACGATTTCTTATGACATAAAATGTTTTCTAATGGAAACAACTAGGCCTACAATAAAAAGGACTATGAAAACATAATCATTCACCAAAATTTGGTTATAAACATGGTTAGAATTTAAACTTTGAACACTTTCATTGTGATGCCCTGGGCTAATTATTTTCATACCCATAAGGGATCCCTGGGCATAAAAAGTTTGAGAACTCCTAGTGTACTAGTGTGTCTTTAAATGTCATATCTGAAGTATACCTCTATTTATATCCTCACATGGCACTACACAGATAAAGCAAAGTGCATTAAAGGAGTTTTAGCACGTTGTGAAATCTGCACGCGCTCAATATCCGCAATCTTACGAGACTGTGAAGGGGTTGCGCCAGCTAAAAGCACAAAAAGTATGGAATAAGCTTAACTTTAGTTCTTTTTTAATTAAAATTTTTTATGTCACGCTGGTCAGATGTGAAGATGTCATTTTCTACATGACATGAAGCCTAAAAGAGCAGAGATTATAGCCACTGCGCAGCCAGTGGGCTGAACATGGTTACATATGAACATCCTTGGGGACTTAGCAGAGCAGCTAAAACAAGTTTCTTTTCTACCATGATAACGTGATTGTCCGTCTGTAAAAACACGCACCTGACTGACGGTCTTGAAATCAGAGAAAAACGCGTGTAAAAGAGGAGGAAGTGTGATTTGTCTGCGGGGATAGCGTCACTTGTTTTAGGGACGAACTGATCTTAAAAGACGCAAACAAAGCGCGTGCGGCGCCAAGTGGCCGAACAATGTAAAACACCGCCCTGCGCTGACCACGCCCACCGCCCCCCCACCACCACCACTCACCCACTCATTTGTATTCTATATTTGACTACAGTACTACTTTTCTATTTATATCTGATTTGTACATATATATTTTATTATCATTATTTTTTATGTGTACAATTATGTCTATTGCTCTTTGGTGGCTCTTCCCTCTGGATTGGGTGCGAGTAGGGTTGCCAACCGGCCTGATTGCCTTCACCCTTCATGGTGTAGTGAATCTTTTTAGCCCTTTTTTGTATGTGTGAAGCGATTTTTTTTTAACTATTTGGCTCAAACCTGAATTTAATTTGATTGATTTGATTAATTTTTGCACATTTGAGTCATATGAACACAGGGAAAATACATAATTATCAGCAATTTATTTTTTAATACAAAATAACAATCAACAGAATAAAAGAAATATCTGTCCTGCTTAACTTAATACTGTATAAATTAATATAAACAGGGATGAAAGTGACAGTAATGGAAAAAGCTGAAAGTCACCGAAAAGCTAGGGGGGTCCGGGGGCATGCCCCCCCGGAAAGTTTTTGAACTGTAGATGCTCTGAGATGCAATCTGGGGTCATTTCAGCCACTTTGCACTAACTTCTCACAAAATGTGACTTGCACTGGATGGAATGCAATAGCTGCTGACAGCCAGACTCAAGCATGTGGGAAAAGGCTGACTCACATAAATAAGTTTTCATAAATCTATCTCCATTTTATCTGATAAATGTTAATTTTAATCTTAAAATAAGTACTGCACTTAAACACTCTGTGCCCCGTTTTTGGACCCTCACCCACAGTTTGAGACCCCCCCCCCCCTTTTTTTTTTTTTTTACCTGTTTTTTCAACTTCCTACCTGGAGTCACATTCTCTTACTGGTTTTGCAGTGGTATTTACCAGTGCGAGTGAGGGTTTTTTTACGCTGAAAACGGCGCGGTGCATAACTAACTCTTCTGAGCCACACAGACCGATTTTCTGGGCACAGAAGCGCTGTGCGCTGCGCTTGAATTGCGTAACTAAATTTCAGCGTGAGAAATACCATGTGTGGCGTGTGAGCGTGTGAACACGTTGAATTGCGTGTGTCACACTCTCAATGCGTGAGACTTGAGAGCCCTGTTATATATTATAGATTATATTTGATGAGTAACCTACCGTACCCAAAACAATTTCCCTTGTGGATCAATAAAGTTTGTCTAAGTCTAAGTCTAACTCCCTGAGCCAAATCATCGACCGCCCTGGCTACAGATACTGACTCAGAAACGGGGCCACCATCAGCCACCTCCTCTACATGGATGACATCGAGCTGTACACATACACGTACAATTGTTTAATAAATTCACAATATAAAATATATGTAAACATGACTTATTGAGCCTAACTTTTTAAATGTGTGACTTGCTTGAGACTTGCTAAACAATGACTTGGTCCCACCTCTTGTAATGAGGCTATTGATTTGGGGAGATGTTTATTGGGAACTTGATTCATGAAGAATTTTGATGATAAAACCCACAGATAGCCTAAGGGTATTCCCACACTCTAGTAGGCAATGTCATGACCTATATTTAAATTAAATTAATAATTATTCTATAGATCCCATTTAAGGCCTATTAAAACAGACCATAGTGATGGATTAAAATACACTTTTTTGTGACAACACCCATTCTCAACAGAAAAGGTGTACTCTCTGAAATGGCATTATCCATAATGGATTTAACTAGGTCTGGCAAACCATTTGTTCAAATGCTGTACCTGCACAGTGAAATTGGCAGACAAAAGATTAAAAAAGTTAATGTTGCTTTGATGAAGTTAAATGTTAGATAGTGATAGAAAGACAATGAATTAGCTATATTTTTCTAAGTGGATTAATTAGGTTAAAAAAAAGTCACCATCATCATCATCATAAACATAATAATAACAGTACAATTCGCTAATCTATTTCAACCCGTTGTTTAGATTGAAGTCTCAATAACTATCCTGATGCACAAGTTCAATCCACAGAAAATAGCTGTCTTTAATGTTCCATCAGTCATTAGACACAGGCTGTATTCTGAACATGTCCATATCCTCCTGGGGCCTGAAGAAAAAAAATGCTTCAATTTGTATTTATTTATTTATTTTTTCTATTTGGACAGTGAATTAACCAGTCTTATCTTTTAAGTTTTGAGATATATTCTAATTTGTGCCTGCACAAATACATAAATACATAAGAAATTAAAAGGGAGTCTAAAAACTTTGAGGCGACTGCAGAAGCTTATCAGAGAGGTTGGTCATCAAAACAAATTTTGTTTTTGTTAGATTGTTGACATCCTTGACATGGATTTAACACCAAAATATCCGTCCATTACAGAGGACATGTTACAAAATTATGAATAAATATAAAATTTACAAAATGTAAACGCTAAAAAAATGTAAACGCTAAGGCGACCACATTAGCATTTATATTTTGTCAACATGATTTTTATTTTTTTATTTTTTATTTTTTTATTTACCTCCAAATAGAAAATCCCCCCCTCCAAATAAAATAAAATAAAAATAATAAAAAATAAATAAAATTGACAAAATATAAACGCATACAGTTGTGGGGAGTATTGTCTCGGGACTATTATCTATTGCACAAGGGTGAGTTGTTGTACAGTTGTATGGAGTATGGTATGAATGTCGTCCTGTATCTCTCACGGTTTGAGCGGAGCTGTAGGAGCCTGTTGGAGAATGAGCTCCTCTGTCCCTTTATGGCAGGGGTGGACAATTATTTTTCCCCAGGGGCCAAATGAGAAGCAGAACATATTGTGGAGGGCCGGGCCAAAAGTTTGAAGTCTACTCTGTGTTATTATTAAGTAAAGAGAGAGTCAGGTTTTACAAAAACTGAAATTATTCAGTAAAATAATTCAAAACAATGGTAAACGTGAAACATTTGTAATTCTTTTTCAGTCACATTAACCCCACAATGTTTTCTGAGTTTAACTTTCTTAACTTTGTATTAAGACACCACAATGTGTTTGTTTGCCAAATAATATAATACAAGATATGTCACAATTCTTTTTTGTCCAACTGTCAAACTGTGTAGAAAAAGTCAAAGTGAGCATATTTAGTGTGTTTTTTTTCTTGATCAGTGAGAGAAATCTCGCCTCTGTTGAGCTTTAACAAGTGCATCAAAGTCAGGTTCATGTTTCAGGTGGAGAGGTGAAGCACGTCCGACAGATGATCATCAGGACAAATGCATCAGTACAAATGTATTATGTACAATTTTGAAAAGTAGGTTTTATTTTCTTCCAAGCAACCTTTCGTGGGCCGGTCAGAGTCGGCTTGCGGGCCGCATTTGGCCCCCGGGCATTTCAAGGCCCAGGTCTGGTCTATGGTCTGGTGCAGTGGGTGAGCAGGAGTGTCCAAGATGGAGAGCAGTTTGTCCAGTGTACTCCTGTCCCTCACTGTGACAAATGTCTCCAGCTCACAGCCGATCACGTGAACAGCTTTGCGGATCAATTTGTCAATCAGTTCGATGTCCCTTTTACTGGTGCTGCTCCCCCAGCAGACTACAGTGAAGTACAGGGTGCTGGCAACCACAGACTGGATGACGATCTCCAGTAATTTACTGCACACATTGAAAGACCTGAGCTTCCTCAGGAAGTCGAGTGTGCTCATGCCCTTCTTGTACACAACATTACAGTTGTCCCTCCAGTCCAGCCTGTTGTTCACATGAATGCCGAGGTACTTGTAGCAGTCCATTATCTCCACCTCGTGACCCTCAGTTCAGGGTTCAGGCCTATGCAGAAAAGCAGTGGGGACAGTGCGTCTCTTTGTTATATGCCACATTTGATGGACACTTGTGCAAATGGCTTGCCTTTGGCTTCAGGTGGTTTTTCACAACTGCATCGAGTTTGCAATGAATGCCCTTAGAGTCCTATTGATATTGTACAGCTCCAAGCACTCAGTGATCCATGTGTGTGGCATTGAGACATAGGCTTTCTTGGAATCAATCCAGGCAGTGCACAGGTTGGCAGGTGACTGTTCGGTCAACCAGGATTTGGTATTCGGCTCCCCTGGAGTTTTTACCGATGCCCTTCTGTGCTGTGCTCATGTATTGATCCATGTACATGCTTATATTTGCCGTGATGATGCATGACATGAGCTTCCATGTTGTGGAGAGACAGATTATTGGCTGATAGTTGGATGGGACTGTCCCCTTTGAGGGATCTGCCAGGATCGTACACCCTTAGGTTAGCCATTCAGGGTGAGTCCCATCCCTTAGCAGCTGGTTCATTTGTGCTGCCAGGCGCTCGTGGAGTGCAGTGAGCTTCTTTATCCAGTATGTGTGGATCATGTCAGTGTCTGGTGCTGTCCAGACTCTTTCTGGATGTCTGCCACTGTGATGGTGACCGGATCTTGATCAGGGAGGTTGCTGTGGTCTTCCCTCAGAGCCACTAGCCACTGATGCCTCCCTCTCCCATATGCCTTTCCAGTACCTTTCAGTCTCCAGTCTCTGGTGTTATTCCCCTGCCACTGAGCGTAGTTGTGTTGCGAACAGATGGTTTATTCCTCTGGCTTCATTATCTTGTGTGTACCTCTTTCAGCTCTTAAGGCTTCTCTCCACGCTTCCTTGATTTTAGCCTCTAACCTTCTTTTCCATGGTGGGAATTGTCTCTCATGGCTCCCATGGTTGCTCTTATAGCCCAGCACCTCTAGGATCACTGCTGCTGAAGTGTACAGTGCCGTGAAAAAGTATTTGCCCCCTTCCTGATTTCTGTGTTTTTTGCATATTTATCACTCAAAACATTGTCAGATCATCAAACCAATTTTAATATCACACAGAAACAACCCAAGGAAAGACAAAATTCAGTTTTTGAATGATGATTCCATTTATTAGTGCACAAAAAAAATCTAAACCTATCTGGCCCTATGTGAAAAAGTAATTGCCCCCCCTTGTTAAATCACAAACTAACTGTGACTAACCACAGTTTTGAGAAAACTTAGTTCAGTTCTACATGCCACACCCACACCTGATTGTCACCACCTGTGTTGAATCAAGAAATCACTTAAATAGTTCCTGTCAAACAAAGTGAAGTTGGCTACAACATCTCAAGAACAAACACATCATGCCACGATCCAAAGAAATTCAAGAACAAATGAGAAAAAAAGTGATAGAAGTCTATAATTCAGGAAAAGGTTACAAAGCCATTCCCAAAGCTCTGGGGCTCCAGCGAACCACTGTCAGAGCCATTATTCAAAAATGGAGGAAACTGGGAACAGTTGCAACCCTTCCCAGGAGTGGTCGACCAACTAAGATTACTCCAAGAGTGCGACGACGGCTCATTCAGGAAGTCACAAAAGAACCTAGACGCACATCGAAAGAACTACAGGCCTCGTTGGCCTCAGTTAAGGTCAGTGTTCATGACTCCACCATTAGAAAAACACTGGCCAAAAATGGCATCCATGGAAGAGTTCCCAGGAGAAAACCACTGCTTTCACAAAAGAACACAAAGGCTCGTCTCACCTTTGCCAAAAAGCACCTTGATGACCCTCAAGACTTTTGGAGAAACATTTTGTGGACCGATGAGTCTAAAATTGAACTTTTTGGAAGGTCTGCAGCCCGTTTCATCTGGCGTAAAAATGGCACAGCATTTGATAAAAAGAACATGGTGCCCACAGTAAAGCATGGTGGTGGCAGTGTGATGGTCTGGGCCTGCTTTGCTGCCTCAGGACCAGGACAACTTGCTGTGATTGACGGAAAAATGAATTCTGCTGTTTACCAGAAGATCCTGAAGGAGAATGTCCGGCCATCAGTTCGTGCCCTCAAACTCAAGCGCTCTTGGATCATGCAACAGGACAATGATCCAAAACACACCAGCAAGTCCACCTCTGAATGGCTCAAAGAAAACAAAATTAAGGTTTTGGAGTGGCCAAGTCAAAGTCCGGATTTAAATCCGATTGAGATGCTGTGGTGTGACCTTAAACGGGCAGTTCATACAAGAAAACCCTCCAATATGGCAGAATTGAAACAATTCTGCATAGAAGAGTGGGCCAAAATCCCTCCCCAGCGGTGTGAAAGACTCATCACCAATTATCGCAAACGTTTGGTTACAGTTATTGCTGTCAAAGGAGGCTCAACTGGCTATTAGATTAAGGGGGCAATTACTTTTTCACATAGGGCCAGATAGGTTTAGATTTTTTTTGTGCACTAATAAATGGAATCATCATTCAAAAACTGAATTTTGTCTTTCCTTGGGTTGTTTCTGTGTGATATTAAAATTGGTTTGATGATCTGACAATGTTTTGAGTGATAAATATGCAAAAAACACAGAAATCAGGAAGGGGGCAAATACTTTTTCACGGCACTGTATATCAGCTCATTGGCTTCAGTGATGGTTGTGGTATGATGGTTCAGTGCTGCATTCACATCTTCTAGGAGACTTTCAGATGGTACTTCACTTTGCCTCTGTAACTGGCGTCGGGGTTGCCTTGTGCTCATTCGGGCCATGATCTTATCTTTCAGGTCAGACACTGCCTCGTTCGGCGTGATACTTATTGAGGCTTTGTACCCAATATCTGGTTGGGGAGTTGGTGTAAATACTATTTTTCTCATCTTGTAGTTTGTCTCCTCTTTTTATGAGGATCAACCTTCAAATATTCATCATTAAATATCTAAGAATATAGAGCAAAAATGTATATTCTATGCATATGATACGATAAATGATATTCCACATCCATATCCTGTTGATTTTTCAGTTTATAAATTGTATAGTGACAGGGTGAGAGGATTTATTGTCATGATATCCTTTTAAAGAGTGCTATCAGAATTAGTATTTATACATACAGACTATGTCAGAATATCATCTCTCTTCTTTAATATTTTACAGGCCCAGCCTCATGTACACAACTGATAAGGACATGGAAGTGCACGTCACTATGCAAACACTGGACACATCCTGCTATGCACCTGCGCATTAAGCTTCACATGGTTCTGTGGAAGAATTGTGAAGACTTGAGATGGGAGTGGCCACAGCTTCCACCTTTATCGTGGTTTCTGTTATATTAATGCAGCACTGATAGGATGAATATCTAGTGCCTTCAGATAAAGAAAAATATTGAGTGATTTCAGCTTCATTTGTCGTTTTAGAGCAGCGGACACACCATGGTCAGTCTGGACTTTAAAGCATGTACTATGCCGGTGGGTATAGTGCGTGTTCTGGAGGTGGTCTTCACCTGTATCACCTTCAGCCTGGTGGCTTCAGTGGGACACTCCACAGCCGCCTTCTGGACCTGGTGCATGTTCACCTGGTGTTTCTGCTTCTCTCTCACAGTCCTCATCCTCTTCTTTGAGTTCACCAGTCTCAACTCCAAGCTGCCCATCTCCTGGGAGGACTTCACCTGTGCGTTTGCTATGCTCGCTACACTGATGGTATGTTGTGCAATTCTTAAAAAGATTATACTGATAAATCAAAACAAGCTGCTGTGCCTTAACATTTTCTAATAAAGTTTTGTATTGATCATTACTACTAGTGTCATAATTCTAAAATATAGCCTACTGATACAATGCCCAAAGTAAAACCAATGTAGTCAATGATAAAAACTAAACAAAGTCAATGAATATTATTACTACTATTATTATTATGAATATATCTTACATTTATATTTTTTATAATCATCAGCCTATACTTTAATCTGTAGTTATTTACAGTAAATTAATAGTGACATGGAAGTTTGTTGGTCTGAATTATTTGGATTGATGATACCTGCCTAGTGTGATATTTATAAATAAAATAAATGTGTAGAGTCAATCAGAATCATGCAGTGCCTGGAATCAAATGTACAGGTTATTTTTTACAAATAGTTTACACTTTGTACAACAGTAAAAAAGCTAGACTTAAAGACTCGAACCATTCTGAAGAATTAAGGTCAAAATTTAATCTGAGAGCATGACCATCTCCATTAGTATAATAATGGTCCCAAAATGGAACCTTGTGGTACACCATAGTTTATACAGTTCATTTTAGATTCTGGATTGCTCATAAAACCATACTGTTTTGTATTTAACAACAATACATATATGCCTAAATCAAGGTTAGCAAGGTGAAGAAAAGTGAAAGCTTATACATTTCTAAACACTTTCTTGAGAAAGAGAGAACTACTTTATGACATCAGCTGGTGGGACTTACTGCCAGTATTTTAGGAACCAAATGAAGGCCACATGTGCGTATTTGGTGCTGATTCTTGGCTATTTTTTTAAATTGGATTTCAATTAGGCAGGCCAGACATCATCTCATCACACTGGATTGTTTCTCACATCTAGCACATTGTTCCTTAAACTTTAAAGGGATAGAAATGCCTAACTTAACTCTTGTCCACACAGATCCTGGCAGCTTCCATCATCTACCCGGTAAACTACACCTGCTCCAACTGCCCCAGACAGATTGGCGCCAGTGTATGCTCCTGCCTGGCCTTCATCTTGTACGCCATCGAGGTGGGGCTGACCCGGGCTCGACCTGGGGAGATCAGTGGCTTCCTCTCCACCGTCCCAGGACTCCTGAAAGTGCTTGAAGCCTTTGTCGCTTGCATTATCTTCATCTGCCTGGAGTCCAAACAGTACACGCAGTATCCTGGTCTCCAGTGGTGTGTGGCTGTCTACTGCATCTGCTTCATCTTTGCCCTTCTCATCATCCTCTTCACCATAGGTCGACTGCTGGCTATGTTTCCTGCACCATTTGATAAAGTTTTGACATTTGTGAACATGCTGGCAGTGCTTATGTATATTACAGCTGTGGTCAT
This sequence comes from Paratrypauchen microcephalus, assembly GCA_036785185.1. Classification (NCBI taxonomy): domain Eukaryota; kingdom Metazoa; phylum Chordata; class Actinopteri; order Gobiiformes; family Gobiidae; genus Paratrypauchen; species Paratrypauchen microcephalus. The sequence goes on along the minus strand of JAVJIX010000154.1, from coordinate 706,184 downwards.
CTGGCCATTTTACAGCTTCAAGAACAATCCTAGACCCAACATCTGCAACACCTTTTATAACTGTCCATGGAATAAGTTAGTGGTGATCTCCTTTATGACTTGTGTCAATCTGATTGCCTATATTGTGGATACTGTTTACTCGATGAGGCTGGTTTTCTTTGTCAGTAGGACATAGTTATTATGTAAAGTGCAAATAAATTTGAAAAAGAAAATTAATGAAATTGTGTATGAAAACATACACTACCAAACTTTTTTTGTGCCAAGAGCTATTAAATGTGTAATAAATGCTGCAATGACTTCTTCTTTTGGCCTTAGGTATCTGATAGAGGACATGCAGAATAGTAACAGTCCAGTTGCTCATTTACTCAATTTACCAAATCAAAAATTTCCAAGGAAAGAAAAACATTGGCAACCATATTCTTTAGTACTAGATTGGCTCTTGTGCATTTATTGCCCAAGCAATATAATTGCTTATGACAAAATAGTTCATTTTATGTTGAAAAAAGCCCTGGTTTAAGACTGTGATAATCAGAGTTCTCTCTCATTTACAAAGGTGTGTCAGTGTGCACATACCTGTAGGTATATGTCATATGTTTCAATAGACCCCCTCTTATGGACACACCCCTTTAAGGTTTACAATCTATGCATCCTTTTGAAGTGATAAAACATTAACTGCAGGCCAACCTCAACACTGGGTTTGTAATTTAGCCCTGCCTGCTCCAACCAGTTAATGATCTGTATTTTACAATGGGTTTGGCCAAAACCTTGTAATTAATCATAAATAAAAATCATGCGATCTGAGTGACAGTAATTACCTTTGACGCGATGAGAGCATTCAGACCTTAAGTTAAACAGGAAGTACAGATGTTAAGACAGAATAGTGTACATATATGGACATGTTTACCATCATGCAAAATATGGCAACCAATGAATGTTTTGGCTACAATTTGTTACTGCAGTAGTTGAAATTGATAAGTGAGTCTCTCAGTCTAGGCAAAGGTGTCGGTAATAGTTACAATACTGGGGATGACCAGTACATGCTGTTGCATCTTTGGGCAAGACACTTCACCCACCTTAATTATGTAAAACTGTGGTGTTCGTAAGTGATTGGTGGTGATTGGAGGGGCCGATGGCATTGATTGGCAGTCCTGCTTTTATCATTATTATATGTTTAGAAGAGTTGTTAAACATGTGGAGTGAAAATGTTCATGAAAGATATAAAGCCACAAAAATGTTTTATCAAAATCAAATGCATTATTTATAATTATTAGTTGCATGGGTTGGCAAGGTCTGTATGGCAGGTCCTTCAATGTGTCATTACAAATTGATAAACCATCTAGTATTGTGTTCGTTTTTTTCTAATTTTTATGAAGAAAAACGTGTGGGTTGGTGAGCAGTGCATGCAATAAGAGGCCAATAGTCCACTAGTGAGTTGGGAGGTGAACATGATAACTCCCACCAATCACTAGTATGAAACAGGGCCATAAACAGAGATAAGACGGAGATGCTACATTTGAATAGGCTGCAGAGCATTTTGAGTTTCGATTTCAAACACTATCCTATTCACCTTTGCTTTGGGATACATGGATTTCATGACCAGGACCATTTTTTTCTGTTCAGCGTTTGAACGTATTTGAACATAAAACAATCTTAACTACTTCGACAATGATTGTTGTGGATGTGCGAGCGCTCACTCAACCTGTGGGCATCTTGCGGATTTTTGCTGCCATTTTATCTTGTATATCTTTCAGTCTTGTGGCATCGGTTGGATATGTCGACGACCCGTACTGGTCATGGTGCATGTTTTCCTGGTGCTTCTGCTTCATCGTCACCCTCCTCATCATCATTATGGAGTTTACAACAATGCACTCCAAAATGCCTTTTGGATGGGAGGACTTCATCGCTGCCTTTGCGATGCTAGCTAGCCTCATGCTCTTCACCGCATCCATTATCTATTCTTCCTTCTTCACTTGTAAAGAACAAGCACCGAGTGGACCAAGATGCCACCGCCAGATTGGGGCCACTGTCTTGTCTTGGGTATGTTTCTTGGTCTACGTTGGCGAGGTGGTTCTGAACCGGCTTCGACCACAAGGGGAGCACATTGGATTCCTCTCCACCTTGCCTGGTATCATGAAGATGTTAGAGACATTCATTACATGCATAATCTTCATCTCCATGCACAAAAGCCAGTACTTTAAGAAACCAGAACTGGAATGGTGTGTGTCCGTGTATTCATTGTGCTTCATTTTTACTATCATCTTAATTGTTATCTGCACCGCCCAGCTAACGTCATACTCACCAGTCTCAATTGAAATAGTGGTCATTGTCTACAACATTGTCGCGACGTTGATGTATTTGTCCGCTATGGTCCTATGGCCGCTCTACAGTACCAAACCTCCAAATAGTAAACTTGTAGTAATCACTATCATGACTGTTTTTAATACAGTTGTTTACATAATGGACAGTGCCTACTCCATTTACCTAGTCTTCTTTGTGGGAAGAGAGTAAAACCTATTTGTGGTTTTGCTGAATAAGAAGTGACGTAATGTCCAAGACTCGAATTAGTTAATGATTAAAAAACAAAAGCATGTCAACAAAGGTGACTTGGATGATACGAGTTACATCAGTAGGCCAAATAAATCTAAATAATCTCAAATCTAGCATCTCAACTAGATGGTTTTCATATTTTTTTTTTATTTCTGTGTCCTGTGCTTTGTTGCTTAAACCTACATGTTGTTAATGTAAACTGATGTAAGCTTTACTGGAAAAATAGTGAACATTACAGTCATTATTGGGATAAGGAATATCTGATTTGAAGATGTTTTGTATCTGGGGACACAAACAGGTTGTGTTTATGAAATTTGAAATAAAAATCCTGCATACCGTCCCATGAAGTGAAAGGAGTCAAACAAACATGAAAATATTTTACATAGCAGTACTTAATGTACAGGTGAAAAAATTGTACTCATCCTCATATTCTCTGCAATAGGCTACTTTAAAAACATCTTACCGCCTGGCAGCTGTCTTTATCCTGCTTCTGCAAACCATAGATCTATTAAAATAACTACAAATCCACTGGAGCACCACTAGATGTCACTGTAAGACAACTCTAAATAAACAAGAGTTTATTTTCACTTGTTGGGTTAGGGTTAAGACCATTATATATTTATAAAATTTATAAAATGGTTGCTTTGGTGAACTTAGAATGTGTGGGTGAAAGCAATTTACACAGGGCCTACATCACTTTTGGTTTCTAAACATTTTCATAAACATTCTCCTCATTATTTAGATGTTATTATATTCATGTGTATGTGTTTCTTTCTGAACTTGACCAGTGTCAGATAATTGTTTCTTCATCCCAAGGGGCAATCCTCAGTGGCCACGTATAAAACATTCAGATTCACATGTACTCATCTGCTTTTTGATGCTATTTATCTTCCATTAAACTTCTGCAGTGATGAGTAGCTTGTAGCTTGTGTGGGCTCCAGTCCTGCCTCCTCCTCTCCTCACTTCCTGGTGCTGAACGAGTATAATGATACTGCCTAATCACAGAATAAGTATGCATCATTAGTAGCTATGGAAATACTGTAGAGTTCCTGCATAACCAACAGGTGGAGTGACCAAAATGTGTAGTCTCATCAGTGAGCGTTTGATACATAATTGTTAGCTCTACTATAGCACAGCTTTGCTCTGCATCATTTCATCAGCTTTATTAAATGATGTTAATCTTATCCACATGAGAGCACAACAGAGCCCATCTGGTGGATCTAATAACGCTTACACCATAGTGTGGGAGGACATATGCTACATCTTAGGTCATTGGATTACACAGAGCTGTAGTTCCCTCTCTGATAAAGTTATGCAAATTTTGTGATATATAGCCTTTAATGTATTTTTAGAAAGTTTTGTTTTCACTTTACATTCATCTCTATAATTTTGTTTGTGATTTTATTCAAATTTCAGGAACAGTGAACATTTGGATGCTGATTTTTTTTTTTTTTACCTTCATAGATATTTGAGATGCAACATAATATGTAATATAATATGTCTATATGTACATACAATGTGTGTACAATCCCTCAGTCGTCCAGGTAGAATCCATGGCAAAAGGAGAAATTCAATTTGTCAACTGGACAAAAGTTTATTTGGTCAAATATGTTTTGCAGCTGATCCAAGCTGCTTCTTCAGTTCTGGTCAGACGCTGGTGGACACTGCTTATATCTGCCTGAAGGGAGGAGCTAACGACAATGAAATTACTATGAAACTACCACACCTATTTGTTTACAGTTTCTGTTAATTACCTAGGCCTATTGAATATGTAATGAGTGTGGGGTCTTGTAGCATAACCATTCAGGGCATCATCTCCACCTAAAAGCCACGGGCCACTCCTTTGAAGATAGTGAGGTACAGATCTTAGCCAGAGAAAAGAACTGGTTTGAGAGGTGAGTTAAAGAGGCTATTTTTGTCAAGAAAGAGAATCCTTCCTTGAACAGAAATGGAGGTCTCAGACATCATTTGTCTCCCATTTGACCCCACACTCAGTGCATATTCAATTGGCCAAGCTAACTAAAAGTAAACAAATTGGTGTGTCTCAGAGTAATTTCATTGTAGTTAGCTCCTCCCTTCAGGCAGATATAAGGCAGTGACCAAATAAACTTTTGTCCAGTTGACAAATTGAATTTCTCCTTTTGCCATGTACATACAATATTACACTAATATGAGTGAAGTTCAGGAAGACACTGACCCCTACATTTTTTTCTTGCTGAATAATTCTAGTAAGTTAGTAAGTGTTCTTTATATTAAACTATCCCCCCCAAGCAAGTTTTGACTAATCTTGAAAAAAAAAGAAATAAGAAATGCTCCAAAAAACAACAAAAACGGTTTTGTGTATATTGTGTATACCCCACTCATCTTCACACGGACCCCATCACCTGAAGGAGTCTGTGTTCCCATTCATCAAAGTTATAATGTACATGTCTCGTGTGCTGCCACAGACATCAAGAGCTATTGATTTGGTCAGAGCCAACCAGACCAGCCTACAGGCGCCAGGCTACTTCAGTCAACTCAATACATTTGCTCAGAGGTGAAGTATTGATGTATTCTGGCTGATAGCTCCTTGAAACCACTTAAACCACGCCACACAATTCTCACACATATCACCTCGGATGAGTTTTGGGATCAATTTTTCATTTCCAAGGCATATATTTTTAAAGGAGAAGCCACTTACCAACGTCACTGTTGAACTTGATTACAGCACCTTACACTTTAGTTTTGGCCTGAGAATTCAAATTAAAATGACTTGGTACATTCTTTATTATTAAGGTGGTTTGTGTATACTTCATCTTCACATCAAACCACTATTGTTATGGTGCTTTGTGAACAGGCTGTAAAGCTATATTTTTCTACTATGCAAAGCACTTCTGTGGGAATCAAAAGATATGAGGCACTGAGTGACAGAATGTGATGTCTGAAAACCATAAAAACCTTTTTTATTATCATGTTTTGTAGCTTTATTCTGAAGTTTGACTTTTTTTTTTTTACTTTTGTCTTTGTTTTTTTACAAATGTCTCTATTACAGCTTTCCATAATTTAATGTATAGTGGATGTTTCATATACTATTTCTACAATAACCTTGAAGGTTGGACACGAAATGCCAGTGCACACAAAACAGTAATGAACCATGCTGTTGTCCTGGCGATATGAGCATCGCCACACAAATCACTGTCTCTGCGACACAGCTGAGTGGCACTGTTTACTTTTATATCATATGTCCATAAATCTGCCTCTTATGTCTTTTTCAGCAGGTCCGACTATATCATTTATGACCTTCTTTGGGCTGCAGGTGGAAAAACATATGAAGGATGAGACATTGGACATGTACCACCTGCCAATGCTAAATTAGAGAGGCTTACTTCGACTACCCTCTCTCCTTATCCCATTTTTATAGATTTATTCTCAAGTAAATGAATAAAGTGTAAAAACAAAGTGTTTTACTGCAAAGCAAATACCTATAATTAAGCTGAATAGTTATCCTTGTATTATTTACTAGAATACATTTGTATAGTCTGTCTAGGAAAGGAAGGAGAGAGCATTGCACACTCCACTTTGGACTGTAAAGTAATTGCCATTTTCTCAGTGGGTGGGACTTTCACATCGAAAGAGGGTTGTGGCCGTTCACATAAATACCGTTGACTTGCCTCTGTGCTCCCCTGTAGAGGATTTCCTAAAGAATGCACAGGTGACAAGTGTCCACAACTCTCGGGGGAAAATGAGCCAACCAGGATCAACTCGACTTAAGATGAAAATCCAATCTTGAAGAGTGTCTGGTGTGCAAAGAAAAGCGTAAGCTTTGAGGAACGCAGCAATTTTCCCAAGTGTGAAAGAAGTGGGAGCTGGACCAGAGGATGAGGTGCACATAGGGCAACAGGTATGTGGATGTTCAAAATTTTACTTTAGTACATTGTTCTGTGATATTAGGCATTAGATTGTCAATATTATCAGAGTTGATCTTGGTATTTTACTGACTGAACTTACAAAATGTGCATTGATATTATTATTATTATTATGCATCATTATTTTAAAACTGACTAGATTTAACTTTTGCTTCAGTATTCTTCCTGATTTAAGATATGATTTATTAGCATCAGCACGATATTGCAATATTATTATTAGAATCCCCAAATACATTATAAAAATCACTTGAGGTGAAATATGTGTGGACAAGATATGTTCCCATCAAAAATGGGGACAACATCATTAAAGTAACTGTTGCATAGAATGTGATGTATGATTTCTACAATGGTAGAAGCGTTTTCTAGCCATGAAGGTATGCTTCTCATATCAACATGCACAAGCACACAGTCTACAGTATAAACCTTAATCAGTCAAAAGCAAATTTCATTCATTGATCTGATACACACAGTGCAGACAACTCCAACATTTTGTCTGGTAGAAATGTAATGAAATAAAAAATGTTAAATCTGCTAAAAGAATTTGGAGATGGTCTTGTTACATTACATTATTGATAGTAGATTCCAATTTAAAATATATGTTTATAAAGGAACACTTTTGCTCAACAATAGACATGTAGTTTACATGTTATTGTCAAGTAGATGACTTTTTACCCAACAATATTACAGTATGTCCTCCATTGCTTCTGTGAACTGTGCCTACTGCAGTGTCCAGTCTAGCTCCTGGAGGTGGCACATGTTTGTTTTCCCAACAGGTTCCTGCGGGCCGCACGTCACTCTTCATGTTTATGTGGATGGTTCACTGCGTCCCAACGTCACACCTTTTATTTGTAAAACACATTTCATAGCCACAAGTTGCTATGTCTGGCAAAAGCAGAGTAATGACCGGTAATATTTTTAGGTCACTTTAATATACCTTAGGTCATACACAAGCCAGCTGAAGCCTCTGGAGTGGCCCCAGGCTCGTATCACATTAGCGGATTAGCGGATTATAAGTTATTGTGCTAACCTGGTCAGTAAGTTCGAACTTCCCTTTAAGAATGTACTGCAATGTCCTTTTATGTATATTATATTATTTTGTCTTTAGAATCTTGAACACAGTTGAAATCAGAAATTAGGGATATTAGTACAGGACTTCAAGGAAAACAAGAAATTTTACATTTTGGATACTTTCCAAGACAGTTTTGTTGCAGATGTCAAATATGCATATTTTTCCCAGAATGCTGCCATATCCAATTAATCCCAAGAGAAAGCTCAATCACCGCACTTAGCATAATATTTTTTCCATGAATTTATTTTCTTTGTAAATTATAAATCAACTGTATTTGCTGCTCACTAAACTCTAAAACTCTAATTCTGTGACTTTGCAGCTGCCTCTGCAATCTTCAGACTTGATCAAGATGGGGGATTATAACTGGACATTCACTGGCAATGATAGTGGTACATCCTCTGCCCTCCTTGACTATGTTGGGATTCATAACAATTCAGAACACAACAACAAGTCAAACTCTGACATTCCAATGCCTGGCAGTGTCCCCACTTTTGCCACTGCTGTTGTCTTCATTATTGTATTCATCGTTGGTCTCCTTGGAAACACACTGGTTATTTACGTGGTGGTCCGCTACGCCAAGATGAAAACTGTGACCAACTTGTACATTCTCAACTTGGCCTTGGCTGATGAACTCTATATTCTTGGTATTCCCTTCCTGACCACTCAAACTGTGCTATACTACTGGCCTTTTTGGGAGTTCCTGTGTAAAATCTACATGACAGCTGATATCATGAGCCAGTTTACTTCTACTTTTTGCCTTACGGTGATGAGTATTGATCGGTACCTGGCTGTGGTTCACCCTATGAGGAGTGTCAAGTGGAGAAAGCCAAAGGTAGCAAAGATACTCAACGCAATGATGTGGGTAGTTTCCTTTCTCATTGCGTTACCGGTAACAATCTTTTCCGATGTGCAAGACAATTTTAACACTTGCAACATAACATGGCCTGAGCCCACAAACTTGTGGTCCAACGTTTTCATCCTCGTCACGGCCATCTTGGGTTTCTTCGGTCCAGTCGTGGTGATCTGCCTGTGCTACCTCCTGCTTGTCATCAGGGTAATGGAAAACAACCTTTATTCAACTGTATTTGATTATGTGACGTTTGTAATTAAATCAAGTCATTCTTCTAATGGTTTCAGGTCAGGTCAGCAGGTGCAAAAGCCGGTCTGACAAAGCGGCGAAAGTCAGAGCGTAAAGTGACCCGCATGGTGGTGATCATCGTTCTGGTTTTTGTCCTTTGCTGGCTGCCGTTTTTCATCACCAACATCGTCAACCTGGTTCATGCAATCCCTGAAAGCAGTGCTACTGTTGCCATCTACTTCACCCTGGTCATATTAACCTACGTTAACTCCTGCTCCAACCCCATTCTGTACGCCTTCCTGTCCGATAACTTCAAGCAAAGTTTCCAGAACGTTCTCTGTTTCAACAAACCTGCTGAGGGCGGCATGGTGGATCAGCAGGCCCTCACGCCAAATCTAGATCGAACAATCCTCACCCCAGTCTCAGCTTCACCAAGAGCAAAGAATGGTACAATGGGTAACCAGGTGAGGAAGCAAACTTTGGTTATTGTTTTATGTTGACAGAATGCAAATATTTTGATTTGAATGCGTCGTCAACACTGATAATAATTCATTCAATAAATAGAAACAATGAAACATCAGATGAAGCCATTTGGTTAACAGTTTTTCACAGTGGTACATTAACATCTCTACTAACTCTTCTGTTGTATTTTTACAGTGTGTCCAAATGGATTTCCCAAACCAGCAATGAGCAGTTGAAGTCCTCCATGTTGTAAACTTTTAAACAATTTAAAGTTTTTTAATTGGACTTGGGACTAAAGAAACTGAGAACACATGGACTCAGTTTGTACAATTCCTTATATTGTACTATACGATTGTTATCTGTCTGGTTGTATTTACTTGTTGTTAAAAATAGATGTAAATGTAGAAATGTTATAAATTCTTAAAGGTGCACTATGTAGCTTTCCCTTGTATCATGCTTTGTCACTATTAGCAGGCTCGCCCCTCCACAGATCTGACTGTAACTTGGCCAAGTGGCATTCCCGCTTTTCTCTATGGAGATACACTGCCTGACAAAAGTATTAGGACGATTGTGTATTTCTGAACTTTCATAAATAATGATAACAAGACGTATTGGTAATGACAACGAATCAATTTATTGATATATTAAAGCAAATTTCATCATGTGTAAAGGCATATTATTGCAAAAATGGGGACTCATTGCAGTGTAGGTCTAACTCAGGTCTAAACCAGGACTAGACTAAGACTATCGTCCTAATACTTTTGTCAGGCAGTGTAGATACCATACAGAGGAACATTCTAGGCAAAGATATGACCTCTCCATGGAAACAAGTAGGTGGTAAACCCTCCACCAGACATGTTACATAGTGCACCTTTAAAGGAAAAGTAACGTTTTTTTTACAATCTGAGCCTTCTTTCGGCAATAAAACAAGTAGTTTTACTCACCCATAGCAGTTTGGTGTCAATTGGAGTGGTATTGCAGAAGTTATGTTGGAGCCGTTCTGTTCTACTAATGATCCCGTATCCGTTAACATGAGTGCTCGGGGCATTACTTTGCACTCTCCAAATAACACAAACTTTAGCACTTTTCAAATCACAGAAAATCGCTGTGTCAGGGTAGACTTTTAGTGGATTCCAAAACGGCCTGAAACCCGATATCCAGCTATAGTTTCATTTGATGACGTCATCAGAGAGGACAGTGCGCATGCGTGAAGTCCGAAAGAAGCTAACACCGGTCTGAACTTTACTTTTCTGTTGCGATATCGGGTTTCAGGCCGTTTTGGAATCTACTAAAAGTCTACCCTGACACAGCGATCTTCTGTGATTTGAAAAGTGCTAAAGTTTGTGTTATTTGGACACCACAAATCAGTGCCCCGAGCACTCACGCTAACGGATACGGGATCACTAGTAGAACAGAACGGCTCAGCATAAATTCTGCGATACTGCTCCAATTGACACCAAACTGATATGGGTGAGTAAAACTACTTGTTTTATTGCCGAAAGAAGGCTCAGATTGTAAAAAAAATGTTCATTTTCCTTTAAATTGCTCTATTCTGTTGTGTTGGATATTTTACGCACAGTTTTGTTTCACTGTACTTCGCTTGTCTTGTGGTTATTTGCAAATCTTTTACAGTTTTATATATTGCACAGTTTCATAGTTGATCAGTTCAAGTAAATCAAAGTCATATTCGCAATATTTAATTTGTGTGTTTGGTGGTGGCTTTACTGGACTTTAGAACAGAGCAAATGCCTTATCTTAGCCCATGTATTATTATCGTAGCTATACTTTGGACTTAAGTTCCTACACAAATTATAAATGTTTTTTTTTTATTATTTGTTTTGTTTTGTTGTTCATCCTGCCCAGTCCCAAAATGTGATCCCCACAGAGCATCTAAAGGGCTAAAACTAAAAACAGCTGTGGGAAATTTCTCAGACAGAACCACAAACATATTTTCTCTTTGAATCGACGGACTACACAGAAATAACATGTGAACATTTTAGCACTCACAACTATTTTGAAATATAATGGAGCCATGAACTGTCCATTTTACGTTGTCAGTCTCAGCCCCTATTGCACATGTGTTTACTGACAAGCGACGGCAGTATGGGTAGAAACACTCCAGTGCTCCTGCTGATTCTGGATACCCCGGTGTTTATGGTCACGCTGCTCTTGATGGCCTCAATGTCATTTCAAAGAGCTGCTTTTATCAAACACTGAATAGCGGAAACATTTGAACTCACGTGTGACTTCCAAGAAACAGGGCTTCCAGGTTTTTCCACCCCATTGCTTTGTGAAGTCTCTCCTGTAGGACCCACGTCGATCGCTTACGTGTCAACGGCAACTAACCCTGTTTAACCTTAGCCCTCAACTAACAACAGAGGCATTGTTATCTTTCTGTTACTTCAAACAGGTTCTGTGCGATATAACAAGGGATTAACAGGATTATAGCACAATATCCTATTTATATGTTACAAGTGAAACATATGTCAGCATCAAATGGAAACAACAATTATCAGTGGAACAATTGAGAAACTATTATAATAATGAATGATTTGCTATCTATTGTTAGCTAATACTATGTACTTTGTCTGTGCTGCTGCCAGGCTAAACTGTTTTTTCTGCCATTAGCAGCTAGGTCAAAAAATATATGGGTGATTATTATACTGCTAAATAAACTAGACTTTAGTGGAGATGCTATTGCTTTTCCTGGAATGTTACAGACCATGGCATTAACCTTGTATTTTTACATTTTTCTTTATTAAATTTCATGTTTTTATTGCTCCAAAATACCTTGAAAATGTTGCATTCTTTCTGTGTGTGCTCGCCTCTCCACAATTAGACCTGTCCTGCTTGTCTCATGAAAGTAGGATAGGTTTAATGCTATATTGTGGAAAACATCAGGCAATGTCAAATGTCATCTTCCTAGAAAAAGCACCTAATAAGCGGAGGGGGGAAAAAATTGTCCAAGAAATGATGATGTTGATGTAGGCTGTAGATGAAGAGGAGTTCCTGTCAAAGGGGAACAAACTAAAACTTTCTTTACTATTTTATCTCCAATAAACTATTGCTTTATTTTAGGAGGAGGTTTTGAGCTTCTTTAGCTCAATCATTCACCAAACAGTGTTGTTATGTGAAACAAAGACTTCTGGTCTTGCTCTGCTCAAGCTGTGAACAAATGTATGTCCGCCATGCGTTCAAAGTAAACGATGGACTGAAAGGAGCCATTTACGGCAAACCACATCTTCATTAGTTTACGGATATGTGTTTAGTGTCATTCACATAAGATGACATTCACATAACTACAGCATACAAAGAAAATACATCTACCTCCAGTGCTGGGAAGTAACTAAATACATATAATGAGAATATGTATTCTGAATATTGTATTTCGGTACAGTTTCTTTTTCATTTGGTAATTTCAGAATACACAACTGAGGCTTCAAACTGCAAAATATTAGAGGAAAAATATAGAAAACACTGCTCTTGTGGTGAGTGCTTGTGCAATTTCTCCTTCTCCAATTAGTGCGTAACAAATGCATAACAAACAAGCATCAAGCTGTTTTTAATCCTACATTGCATTTTAACACTTTAAGTTAAATGGAAAGTTTTCTAAGTATTCAGAACCACTGAATACGGACAGAGCAATAAAACATACAAACATTTGTGTACATTTTTAACCTAATCCTGACATTTAGACTGAAATGTTCTGAAGTGCATGGGACTGGGTTGATTTGGGAGTGTGTGGGGGGGTTATAAGACATGAGCTAACTGGAGGATGTCGTGTTACTGATTTAACTTTTCTAATAACTTGCTGAGAGCTGACTACAGAGTTCTCAGATGTTTTGACTTGTGTACTGTAATGATTCACTAGACTAATGTTATTCCTAAAATCTAATGCAGTACATATATTTTCAACAGTCGAGAGCCTTTGTGTTTGAAGTTACTGGAAGCATTCTAAATAGTGCTCTAAGTACACATTTATAATATTTGTGTATAGTGATGTGATGTTCCAGAAAATAATATGAATTGTGTATTTTTTATGCTTCAGCTTCCAGTGATGGAATAAACTACTTACTTCTGTTATCTAAGTAAAAGTACAGATACTGGAGCAAAAAATACTGAAGAAATATCACATGAAAAAATCTACTTAAGTAAGCATTAACATACCCATTTAAAAATGTATTTAAAGGGTTATTTTAAAGGGAGTATTTTTTGTGATCTAATAAAACTTCAAATGTAGTCAATGTAGTTTTGATTTTTAAAAAAAATTGTGTTCAACAGAAACGATTGATTGTCTTTATTTGTATATTTTTGTTTGCTCAAACTATGAACATGTTAAAAATAAACCACTCAGGCTTGTCACCAGGTCTCAAACAAAAACACAAAAAAATAACTTTTCAGTTCAACAATGTAGTGAAGTAGAAAGTAAAAAATATACATTTAAGCAAAATACAGATACCTAAATTTTTGAGGAGTCTGTCACCTTCTTGTTTCTACGGATGTGTCATTGTTCTGCTTTGAATGTTTCACAATATGACATTAAACATATCTACATTACATCTATTAAATTAGAGGTGGTTATATTGCTCAGAGAGACCTAGAAAAACGGGCGTTCTGACTGTGACCGGGGATGCCTCTCCACAGATCTGACCTGTAGCTTGGTCTGGTTTGGTCTCCATGATCATAGAAAGGTTTAATGCCGTACTGTGAAAGATTTCAGACAAAGCAATCATCTCTTTGGAGAAAAGCAGATGGTGGACCCTTGACCAGAAAAGTTACACAATGCACCTTTAAGCACAGTTTGTTCCATTACATCTACACAGGTACGGTCACCATCACCAGATTGTCAAACACTAGAAGGATTACTAAGATTTCTGTGGCTCTATGAGCACAATGAAATAACCAATAACATTATGTTGTTAAAAGCCACAACAGCTAATTTTTTTAATCCTTTGGTCAGTCAGCAATGCCTCAGATTCCACTGAGCTAAAGATTTTTGGACTCGATCTGCTTCCGAGATAAAAGTGGCTAAATCTCATTTATATTGATAAGATGAACTGAAAATCAATTGATAACTGTTCTGGTTATCTAATGTATTTAAGATATGTAATGATATAATAATATATTATATATATTGATGTTAAACTCTAGACATATCATGGGTTTTAACAACATAATGCTATAGGCCCATTTCTAAACTCCCGTTTATTTCTAAGTGCTCGATAAAGTAGTGTTGTCCCAGCTCTCCCCCTTCCTCTCGCAGCATGCCATCTTGGAGCCCTTTTAATCAGGTTTCAGGGCCTGGCACAGCACCGAAACTGCATTGCTTAAAATAACAAATGACTTGCTTCTCACACTCGACGCGGGTCAAAATGCAGTCCTGGTCCTAATGGACCTCAGTGCGGCCTTTGACACAGTGGACCATACCATCCTCCTCAACCGCCTTGAAGAGTGGGTGGGCATTAAAGGGATATGCCACCCCCAGGTCAAATTTGGGCATCTCCCCACAGTCCAGAGACTAAAATAAGTGGTGGAAAGCGTTTTCCTGCTCACCCAGCTATTGTCCGAGTCTGTCGCCACTGACCGCCGCGGTATCTGGTGCTCCTCCGCCTTAGACTGGAGTCTAACGTCGCCAGAGAAAGATTTCGGCCAAAAGGAATTAATTTGCTCGATGCGTTTCCCAATTACTTTGTGTGTAGTGCGCATTCATATCGAGTGCAAATAAATGTGCAAATCAACACGGAGAGCTTGCCTTGGTCATTTTGGGTGGGAACTATTTTCCAGTGCGTAAGAATACAGCCGTATCACGCAGCACGCTACCAGGGGAATCCCAGTTACGCACCGGGAAGGGAGTTCCCCTGTTGCACAACGTGGTGCGTGATACGGTATGGTGTCCCCCAAGGCTCAATTTTAGGGCCAATACTCTTCTGCCTATACATGCTCCCCCTAGGGGACATTATACGTAAACATTTTGTTTCCTTTCATTTCTACGCCGATGACACACAATTATACTTACCATTAACATCACAGGACTCCGCCCAATCTCTCCTAGACTGTATAGAGGCTATTAAGCTTTGGATGTTCAACAATTTTCTACAACTCAACGACAGCAAGACTGAGGTAATAGTTTTTGGATCCCCTAAATCAATACCCACAGTTACTGGCAATCTATCTCACCTCTCCTCTTTTGTTAAGCCTTCTGCCAAAAGCCTTGGGGTTATCTTTGACTCTGACTTGTGTTTCAAAAAACAAATAAATACCGTCATAAAAAATAGTTACTACCAGCTGAGAGTGATCACCCAGCTCAGGGGTCGGCAACCCGCGGCTCCAGAGCCGCATGCGGCTCTTTGATCCCTCTGATGCGGCTCAGTACATTGGTTCATCTTTTATCGCGGGGGTTACATTGTTAAAATAACCCGCGATAGGCTAAATCCGTGAAGTAGTCAGCTTTATATTGCGTGTATAAATATGCGTGTATTTCACAGTTCCTCTGACCGAGGCGCCTGGCGCCGCTGCACTGTTACGGGTTTTGTTGTAGTGAGAACGCATCCGTGCGCTCTCAGGACTGGTTCCACCGCCTGGACTCCAGGTTCCACCAGTTCGTTCTGCGGAAACACTGCCGCTACTTCCCGATGCGCATTGACCACCCGGAGAAGTGTGTGCGCGGACATGTGCACCTGCTCATCGTGGTCAAATCCGTGAGAGAGCACGACCGACGCGACCGGCCCCAGGTGAGACGCACGGCCGCGGCTCTTCTGACATGTGCCCAAATGCCAGACCGCTCAGTCCTCACTGCTTCAGAGTCACTCACACTGCTCGTGATCAAACATTTAAATAAATTTGGCAAACTGAACGCATTCTGTAGCCTACTGTACAGGAGACACGGAGGAGAATGACGGACAAAGACAAAGGTCTACAGTCCCTCAGCCAATCACGATGCAGAACACAATGCGTGTTGATACACTATAAAAAAATCAGCGAAACAGCGAAGGACCACTGTATTTAATTAAAATATATGTTATTTTAGTTTGTTAATTTTCAAAATGTAATTCTATGGCACAAAGGTAAAAAAAAAAAAAAAAATGTTATATGCAGTGTTATTTCATTTTAAATTTCAAAAGGGTTTTGTGGCTCCCAGTGTTTTCTTTACTTTGTGAAATGGGTCCAAATGGCTCTTTGAGTGGTAAAGGTTGCCGACCCCTGACCCAGCTCAAGCCATCACTCTCTTTTCAAGATCTGGAAACAGTTATCCATGCCTTTATAACATCTCGGCTGGATTACTGCAACGCCCGCTACTTTGGCCTCCCTCAGACCCAGCTAGTTCGCCTGCAGTTGGTGCAAAATGCTGCTGCTAGACTTTTAACAGGCACCAAGAGGCAGGAACACATCACTCCTGTCCTCTCCTCTCTGCACTGGCTTCCCATTTGTTTTAGAATTCAATTTAAAATACTTCTTTTGGTTTTTAAGTCCTTTCATGGCCAGACCCCCAAGTACATCTCCGACATGCTGCAACATTACTCTGCACCCAGGTCCCTCAGATCTGCCGACAAAGGTCTCCTTTGTGTTGCCCGTTCCCGCCTCAAGCACAAAGGGGACCGTGCTTTTGCTGTGGCAGCTCCACGTCTCTGGAACAGTTTAGCTGCTGACATCAGATCTGCTCCAACAATCACCACTTTTAAATCCAAACTAAAAACTCATTTGTACACTGTGGCCTTTGCCTCTTAGCTCTTTTTATCTCTATCTTTTATCCTGTCTTTTATTTCATCTTATGTTTACTTGTGCCATGTCAAATGTTCTTATGTATTTTATGCTGCCTATTTATTTATTGTTATTTTTAGCTTTTTGACATTGTACAGCACTTTGGCCAGTTCTCACTGTTTTTAAATGTGCTGTATAAATAAAATTTACTTACTTACTTACATATTAAAATGAATGTATGTGAATGTGCAGACAGGTTTTCAGATAGAACTGTTGCTTGTAGACACACTGTACCTTCTGATGAACTACCGTTTTTACCTTATTTTGCATAAATTTCCTATTTTGGCTCAATACTATATCTTGTAAACTATAGTCATTCAACACTTCTGACTTATTTTTTCTTTCTAAACCAAGAAAAAATTCACTACTTTTGTTCCAGAAGCATTTTGCTTGTAGACCAGTGTTCTTGAAAGCCTTCTCACACAAATGGTTTGAATAATATAGGCTATTGCAACATTTGAAGAGCCCCTGAAGACAAATCTACATTTTTGGAGTTGTACAGTATTTTGCAAGAGACAATTCACTTCCCGCAAGGGGTTAAAAGTACAAAGGCTGCTTTTAGCAGTTTTTTCTAACTGCTCCACTGATGAAATTTGGGTGACTGGCTGTACAATATAATCCACCAAAGTAGGCTGAGTCCACAGCAGGGAGTGGACTCATCTGTAATTACAAACAGAACGGATACAGACACTGAAATACCAGGCACGCCGGAGCTGGAGGCTGCACATGTAAATTGCAACTTGAGTTTCAAAAGCTCATCATCATTATGTGTGCCAGCAAAATATATCCAACTACATAAAAAATCTTGTCACACTAGAGGGTGACGTTCACCATTTTCTAAGAAAAGATACGTACTTATACTCGTGAATTCTGTTTAAAGGGCCTATAATACACTATATTCTGATCTATGTTATAACGTTTCTTCATCACAGACATATGAGGAGTTGTGTATTGTTTTATTCACACATTTTTAACACGCAAATCCTGCATATTTAATCTGAGTTCTTCTCTCAAAGAGAAAACACTTTACCTTGTGATGTCATGTGGTAATACAGGAAGTGCTCCACCGTGTTTTTAAACTCCATACAGCTTCACTATGATAACTTGGATAATTTCAGCCCTGGAATTGCCAATCTCTATTGAACCAAAGGTAAAAGTTGTTGTTAACATGAAACCCACTACATGAGATCACAAGGTGGAACAGAGCATTTTGAGCTTTGGAGATGTAAACAGACTACACAAGGATTACACATTTTGATGAGATAACAACATTTTAACATGACTAAAAGTTCACAAGAGTCTATTTTGCGTAATATAGGACCTTTAAGTTGTGTTTTTGAAGTGTTATCTTAGGTGATATTTGTATTAAATTGGTGATACTTCACAGATTATAAACCAGTTTTAAAGTACACATGAAACAACATATGAAATATTTCATATCTGCATATTCTTTTCTTTGGCTTGGGTTCAGACCATGACAAACCTTCTTTAACTCAACATGGAAATTTGAACACAATGTCTGAGTTTATTTTTGGAATCATCATCATCAACCTAAAAGGGTAAAGCCATTAAAGCATTGGCTCATATAAACACTGTGTGACAGATTTCACTGCAGGGTGTGTGTGTGTGTGTGTGTGTGTGTGTGTGTGTGTGTGTGTGTGTGTGTGTGTGTGTGTGTGTGTGTGTGTGTGTGTGTGTGTGTGTGTGTGTGTGTGTGTGTGTGTGTGTGTGTGTGAGACAAACCCATTTATAAGAAAGAGCTCTTCGTCTGCTTTCCTTTACTCTATACTCACTGCCCTCACTGCACAGGGTAACGTTGGTATTACAGTTACCAAGTGTTCAGAAGTGGAAGAGGAAATGTCCAATAAAATACTATTTATTTATTTATTTATTTATTTGTTTGTTTGTTTGTTTGTTTATTTGGCAAAGAAAAATGGTCTATAACAAACGAGAGTTTGACAGGGATCATAGTTATGTATTTATTCATGGTTTCTATTCATTTATTTATTTTTTATTTATTTGGCAAAGGACAATTGTCCATCACAAACAAGTGAGTTTGACAGGGATCAAACTGTGATGGTGACTTCAGTGTAGTTATTAGGATACATCCTGCATTATAACAAGTGAACAGCAAGAAAAAAGTGATGGATGATCATTGGCTTCACCACAGGAGTTTGATTGTAAACACGACTTTACCTGTAATAGGAAATGAATTGATCCAAGTATCATAAACATAATTAAAGTTATGCTGGATATAATTAACATTTGATTACATCTATCATCAGTAATGTAATCTGTAGATGTGATTAAAAATCTTGTTCTATGCCACTTCATATTGTACTGCAATGCAACTTCTGAAGAACAAATGCAGTCTACAGGGAGTAGAGCAAAGGAAACGGAGAGTGTGAGAAAACCGCATACACTACAAAATCATACTCCTCACTTACAAAGCCATCCACAACCTCGCCCCTCCATACCTGTCCAACCTCATCCACATCTCCACACCTGCCCGCTCCCTCCGCTCCTCTTCCTCCCTGCACCTCACTGTCCCTCCTGCCCGTCTCGTCACTATGGGAAGTAGAGCCTTCAGCCGCTCTGCTCCCCAGCTCTGGAACTCCCTCCCCCATGCTCTCCGCGACACACACTCACTCTCACACTTCAAATCTAAACTCAAAACTCATCTGTTTAGAAAGACCTTCTCACTCTGACCACTCTGACCATAACTGCACTGTCTTTTAATCTGTTTCTGTTTTCTTTTAAAATGTATTTTACACTGTTTTTATTTTGTTTCATCTTGTTTTATTATGTACTGTATTATTTAATTAATGTATTTAATATCTTGATGTACGGTGACCTTGAGAGCCTTGAAAGGCGCCTAACAAATAAAATGTATTATTATTATTATTAAAACTAGACCACTGCAAACATCTGTCATCTGGCAATGTTATATGGACTATGGTGCAAACAGTTTAACTGCATTACTTGCTAAATTACCTTCACTGTAAAGACAACAACATCTAAAATGGCATTGTTTAAAGTGCCTGCATGAAACAGCTGCTTCATGACCTGATTGGACAGTGATTTATTAAATGGAGCAGGTGTCAAGATGAAACATCTCTCTTAAACAGGCTTTAAATGTTCCAGAGAGTATGTACTGTACTGCAAAGAAACAAAGACATGTAACTGATATGCCATACAACAATGTCATGATGCCATCACAACATTCTATAGACCAAATTGGGAAAGAAGCTTTAAAGGAAAAGTAACATTTTTTTTTACAATCTGAGCCTTCTTTCGGCAATAAAACAAGTAGTTTTACTCACCCATAGCACTTTGGTGTCAATTGGAGTGGTATTGCAGAAGTTATGTTGGAGCCGTTCTGCTCTACTAATGATCCCGTATCCGTTAACATGGTGCTCGTATCATATGCTCGGGGCATTACTTTGCGCTCTCCAAATAACACAAACTTTAGCACTTTTCTAATCACAGAAGATCGCTGTGTCAGGGTAGACTTTTAGTGGATTCCAAAACGGCCTGAAACCCGATATGCAGCTATAGTTTCATTTGATGACGTCATCAGAGAGGACAGTGCGCATGCGTGAACTCAGCTGTTTTGTAAACACCGCTAGTCCGAAAGAAGCTAACACCGCTCTGAACTTTACTTTTCTGTTGCGATATCGGGTTTCAGGCTGTTTTGGAATCTACTAAAAGTCTACCCTGACACAGTGATCTTCTGTGATTTGAAAAGTGCTTAAGTTTGTGTTATTTGGGCACCGCAAATCAGTGCCCCGAGCACTCATGCTAACGGATACGGGATCATTGGTAGAACAGAACGGCTCAACATAAGTTCTGCGATACTGCTCAGATTGTAAAAAAAAACGTTAATTTTCCTTTAATATGGAAGGGGCCAGGTCAAATTAATACTAAATGCAATGAAATGCAGATTTCTGATGTCATACAGTCAGCTAATGGTTCTAGTCACTACTAACAGAGATCATGGTCAACATTTATGGATTTACAAGTACAGTGTAATCAAAAACTGTCTCTTGGCCCCATCTTTGAGTATGACGTCATTACATTCTACTACCTGAAACCACCAGTAGAAATGATTTTTTCCAGCAAAGAGGGGTGGACTGCCCAATGCAACAAATCATGTTGCTTTCAGCGCTTATGGGTTGAAAATAAATAAAAAATAAAATTGTTCATGTCCTGCTTAGAATACTTATTTTTGTGAGAAACCAAAATATAAGTCTACCCATTAAAAAGTCACATTCCAGTCCCAGAAAAGTCAGTCCCAGTTTTAAAGCTATCATCTGTACTTGATTTTTTTTTACTACAGTACCAGTAAATGGCAGATCTGTAAAGGCCTGCAATATATTCGTATTTCGAGAGTCAGCATTGGCGTAAAGTAGTAGTATAGGATTTTCTAACAGTTTAACACATTTTTGAGACAGTTTAACAGTTTTTTTTCCTGACCGTTTGACGTAGCCTTAGTAGCCAGGAGTTCTGCATGTGCAAAGATTATGCAAAGATTGTGCAAAGACTGTCCTTTTGGTGCTCTTCAGTACAGGGACCAGTCTCAAGCAGAAAGCTGAAAAAGCTGAGGCACTCAAAAAGGCTGAAGAACCAAATTTTAACTGTGATGTGGTAATCAAGGCTTTTAATTATTTTCTACTTTTTGAGTGCCTCAGCTTTTTCAACTTAGTTTTTTGTAACATTTCCAACAACGTGCTAAATGTATAGCATTAAATTAGAAATAATGAAATTAAAATATTTCTTTTCAAGGTTTGGCTGCTTGATTGTGTTCAGTGTCCAACTTATTACTTGTATAACTCCACTGTATGGTCCTAACGTGCAATATCGTTTTCAATACTCTCCTTGTCACTGTTTTATTATTATTACTGATTCGATTATTACTTATTTTATTATTATTATTACTTATCTTTATGCCATTCTTGCCTGCATGCACTTTTCTTTCTTGTTCAAACTGTCCCTACTGTCCCTTATCTTATCTTATCTTATTTTATCTTATCTGATGGAGTCAAACGCAGTCAACAAAGATGTTCCTCCACTGCTCTCTAGAGGGAAAAGGGACAATTACAACGTTCCTCGTAATTGTAATAAATTGAAGCGAAATCTTCTCTAAATGAAAGGCATGGACGTTAAAACTATGAGGGTTTTGTGCAAAGCTACGCCCTTATAATCATTAATCAATCACGCATGAAGAGTCCCTCAGTCGTCCAGGTAGAATCCATGATAAAAGGAGAAATTCAATTTGTCAACTGAACAAAGTTTGTTTGGTCGAAAACGTTTCGCCGCTCATCCGAGAGGCTTCGTCAGTTCTGGTTCGAGTGCTGGTAAGACACTGCTTATATCTCGCTGCAGGGAGGAGCTCACTACACTAAATTCTTCTGAGACTATCTCAACTAATTTGTATTGCAATTCTCTCTTTTGTATTTCAAATTTCTCTGGCATCTAGTTTAGCATACCTATTCACCCTAACGACCGTCCCCACACCTCTGGCCCTGACCTGCCTGCCCTATTGTTTCTTTTGTCTGTTTTGACTTTGGGTTAAGAATGGAATTGTAAATGGGAGACAAGTTATGTCTGACTCCCCCACTTCTGGGTAAAGGAAAATTAACGGTTTTTTTTACAATCTGAGCCTTCTTTCGGCAATAAAACAAGTAGTTTTACTCACCCATAGCAGTTTGGTGTCAATTGGAGCAGTATCGCAGAACTTATGTTGAGCCGTTCTGTTCTACTAATGATCCCGTATCCGTTAGCGTGAGTGCTCGGGGCACTGATTTGTGGTGTCCAAATAACACAAACCTTAGCACTTTTCAAATCACAGAAGATCGCTGTGTCAGCGTAGACTTTTAGTAGATTCCAAAACGGCCTGAAACCCGATATCGCAACAGAAAAGTAAAGTTCAGAGCGGTGTTAGCTTCTTTCGGACTAGCTGTGTTTACAAAACAGCTGAGTTCACGCATGCGCACTGTCCTCTCTGATGACGTCATCAAATGAAACTATAGCTGGATATCGGGTTTCAGGCCGTTTTGGAATCCACTAAAAGTCTACCCTGACACAGCGATCTTCTGTGATTTGAAAAGTGCTAAAGTTTGTGTTATTTGGACACCGCAAAGTAATG
This sequence comes from Paratrypauchen microcephalus, assembly GCA_036785185.1. Lineage (NCBI taxonomy): Eukaryota > Metazoa > Chordata > Actinopteri > Gobiiformes > Gobiidae > Paratrypauchen > Paratrypauchen microcephalus. The sequence continues at coordinate 683,217 of JAVJIX010000154.1, read as the reverse complement.
CCCCGAGCACTCACGCTAACGGATACGGGATCATTAGTAGAACAGAACGGCTCAACATAACTTCTGCGATACTGCTCCAATTGACACCAAACTGCTATGGGTGAGTAAAACTACTTGTTTTATTGCCGAAAGAAGGCTCAGATTGTAAAAAAAAACAACGTTAAGTTTCCTTTAAAGAAGGATTCTCTTTTTTGACAAAAATTGCCTTAACATTTTTTATATCTTTTATAGGAAAAGATATTATTATATCCTGTAAACATCTCTTGGCACAATTAATTTGAAGGAATTTTCAATTCACAGAGCCTTATATTCTTATATTTGTAAATAAAAAATGTACTTTGTCATCAAAAATCTCTTTCTCTGTTGTTTTAGATGTTTGAGGTGTCACTAAATCAATAAGTATTGACGTCAAAATCACCGATCTGCTCGAAATGACTCTTGTTTTCTCCACTTTTTGGTAAAAAAAAACTGTGTTTTTGCTGAAACTTCCCTATGTTCTACTATCAATTACTTGAGAACCGAAAAGGTTAGAAACATAATCTTTTTTCTAGGTGAAAGAAGAGAGTCAACACTTTATTTTGATGTGTGCCATGTTTATATAGTCAAAGAACTCAGTATTCTGTGGGTCTTGGAAAATCAGTAAAAATACACTAAAACGTCCGGCACTCTGGGGGATAGAATTCTGAAAACAGGCCGGCACTCAATGAGTTAATCAATCACAATATCATATCGACCTATATCCCCATAGGCCTAATTCTCCAAGCAGGATCTAAATAATTAGGCTCACAAGTTTAAAAGGAAGAAGGGAAAAATTAAATGAATAATTTATAGGAAAAAGCAAACGGTCCCAGGCTGTTTGGGTTACACACAGGGAATGCTCATGACGGTGTTAAGCCGCTAGAGGGCAGTGCTGTACCTGCTCGTGTGTGACGGTCCGAAACCTGCGGCTGGAGAGGTGGTTCTATTGCGCTTTGGGGTAACCCTGCGCAAACTCCAGCTCAACACAGAATCCCCGTCCGGTTGTTATGGATAAATGCGGACTGCCCGGTGAGTTTGTGGACTTTGTGGAGAGTTGATGGAGAAGACGTCATTCAGGACGTGCCTTTTCACGGGAAAGTGTCAGCATTTGGCTCCGCATTTTGCACGTTTCATCCTGGAGACGTAACACTTTCGTTTGCATTTTAATGTGAACACGCATTCTCGTGTTATTTAGACTGTGCTGTGTCTCCTTTGGTAGAGAATCGTTGGTGGAGATACAGTATGCCTTCACTATGTGGCAGTTTAGCGAAGCCGTGCTGAGCGCCCCATAGTTCAAGAATTTGTTGACCTCCCCGAAAGACTTTGAGTATGGGGGAAATGTCCAGCGAGAGGAGACCGCGGCTTTGTGCCATGACAAAGGGGGAGAACGGCTACGGATTTCACTTACATGGAGAGAAAGGGAAAAGTGGACAATACATCCGTAAGGTAGAGCCTGGGTCACCGGCTGAGGCGTCCGGGCTGCGCGCAGGGGACCGGGTGGTGGCAGTAAATGGGGCAAACGTAGAGAGGGAGACGCACCATCAGGTAAGAACCAATGTTTCCAGGCATACTTTTTTGCATTTTGGGTCATTCCAGAATTGGAGGACATTTTACGTCCCACCCATCAAATATTAGGCTAAATAACCCACATACAAAATACTAAAACATACAGTTTCTGAGTGAATTTGCTTGTCCTGAGACCAAATCTAAAAAAAAACTAAACTAAGAGAAAAGAATGCTTGAAAATAGTTTTTATAATACCAAATAAGTCTGGAATACCCCCAAAATGCCATTTTCCTCTTGTCCCACCCCTCTAATGGCCAAATTGAATCTCAAATAAAACAGTTAAAATTGAATTGAAATTTCTTGTTTTTTCTATCATTTGTTTCATTGCCATCTCTTGTAACTGTGGGAACATTTGTTTTAATAGACATAATATTTCAAATAATAATTATTATTCATGGAACATGTGTCCCACAACCTGCACCAACCCTGTTACCAGAACATTTTTAGTCTGGTAGAAGAAGAAGAAAACAGAAAACCACATGATCCCCTGGACTTGACATCATCAAACAGTTTTCCAAAAGAATGGGCAGAGCAAAGGTTTATCTTCTCTTCTATTTTTCATATTTTTATAAAACAGTTAGCCTTGATTGAATGTCTCACTCTGCCTCATGCAACCCTGTTATGCAAATGATCAGAATAAGACAGTTATTATTATTTTTTTCCTTTATGTATTTGCATAAATAAGTTTTTCCTCTTGATTAGTCATAACAGCTAAACAGCTTCTATTCCTGAGATAAAGCGAACATTAACGCGATTTTGCAACCCTGTTACTGTGATTAGAGTAAATAAATAAATAAACCATATAAATCATATAATAAAACATTTTACCATTGACCGTAAGCTGAGCTAATCAAGCATTTGGTAGTTTATTACCTGTTATTGATGAATATGTAGCAGAAAATCAGAAAAGTGAAGGTTTATTTTTCAAGAGTTTTAGAGCCAAAATGTCCTCCAATTCTGGAATGACCCTGTAGAGCTCCACAACACACTTTTATGACCTGCTTTAACCCTTTTTTGTTTACGTTGATGGGACATATTCTGCTCTCAGGTGGTACAGCGGATCAAAGCTGTAGAGAATGAGACCAGGCTGCTTGTAGTGGACCAGGAAACATATGAAAGTTTGCGCAGCCTGCACCTCACAGCAACTGAGGAGATGGCTATTCTCGGAGGTGGACCCCAGTCTTCGTCATCTTCTACCCATACTCCATCCCCACGTCCCAGCACACTCTCTGCCCCCTCAACACCCACAAAGAAGAGAGAGAACGGCTCCGTGTCTAAGCAGCCGGTGCAGAAGCCCACCAGGAGGTCACCGTCAAAGTCTGCCAAGAAGGTATTGCTGGGTTTCAGATGAAATCACAACATTTTATAGGCCAATGATGCTTAACACAGATGAGGGGGCAGGTAAATTTAGTATTGTTAAAAGGCAGATTTTTGTTTGTAACGTAGCACATTCAAGGGTCCAGTCACTAAGAGATTCAACATAATTTCTGTATTTACCATTTATATATTTCAATGAAACGTACAGTGTAATTCATAGGAAAAACTGTCTCTTGGAGTATGACATCATTCCAGTCTAAAATCTGAAAACCACAGATAATGTATTCTACATGGGAATATCTAGTTTGCATGTTCTCTCTGTGTCTGGGTGGGTTTCCTTTGGACATTTCTCTTTCAGTGCTGTAAACATGCGTATTTGTCTAATCCTCCAGCTACTGTAGTCCTGTCCTGACCAATCTCAAGATCAATATTTAGGATCCCCCTGACGTTGTGTCCCCATGGCACTACAGGAAGGGTCAAAATAATGCAAATGCAACTTTCCCTGCAGGATCAGTTAACCGTAATTTGAAAATGAATTAGAGAAGAGTAATAAAAAGCAAAATAATTCTACAACTTGTGCCCTATATTCAAGAAGTTTAGAACGACGACAATTTCTCATTCCCTAAAGAGAGTTTAAAAACTCGTTAGCAGGCAGACTGTAGGTAATGAGTCAGCTCCTCTGTTGCTCAGCACTGTCTTCACCCCCGGACTTGTTTTCTCTCTAAACTTTCCCAGTCGCAGATTAGATTAGAAGATGTCATGCAAGTTTCCATTCTGTTGTGAATCTTTCAGCGTATGGAGAACAGAGTTTGGTGACTGCCCTACGTGTCCTGCGGGAGGCAGGATGTGATAGGCTCAGAACGGCTTCCAGATGCAGGGTCAAAGGTCACTGGGAACAGCAGAGGTCAGGAGGCTGGTCCCTGTCTCTAGAGCGGAATCTGGTGTTGGGATAACCATAGTTCTCTTTCAGCAAAACAGGAAACCCACAATAGTTGTAAAGAATCTATGAACAACTCGAGCAGTGGTTAGATTTTCCAAATTCCTGCTTCCCTCTCTCCCTGACTTTAGATTAATATTGTAGAGAAAAGTGTGTGTTTATTTTGATTTGTATCTGGTTTATTTCAGCAGACATCTGCTTTGAATTACATGTCAATTACAAAAGAGCACTGGTGCATTTTGGACCACTTGGTGAACTAGGTTTTGCTTATTTTATCTTTGACACACTATACCGGATGTGTATCTCATTGCGTTGTTGTACTGGCTGGCACTCATCAGAGTGGTTTTAGATTCACACAGTCTCAATCAACAGAACCAGCTCACTCGGCCTCTCTTCTCTGCATTTGTGCAACATGTGTTTTCACTTAGTGTTGCCCTGCCAATATGCAAGCACTTTTACAAGAGCTGTGACAAGGCCGATCAGTCAGTGTTTTAATACCTGCTTGTACTGTAGACTTGTTCACCCAGCTCTGTGGGCTGGGTACTGGATTGTTAGTGTAATGGCAGTGGCTAATATACTTTGCAGACAGGAAAGTATTTAGAGTTGTACACTGGAAAGAAATTCAGCTTCATAAATCAAACACTGCATTAGTAATAAAAAAGATTGGGAGAAACGAAGGTTGAACAACGGACTATTGGAGTGATAATATATAGTGTAATGTGACATTTTGCTTACAAAAGCAGCACACTTTTAAGTGAAAGCCCAACACTGACAATTGTAATGTTTTGCTGTGTAAAACATTACAATCTTTGGTAATAACTTTTTAATTTAATAATACATAATTGTATGGGTTTCACTCACAAAAGTGATAAGCATGTAAGACTATGGCACACCCATCAAAATGACATTAAATAGATCATTATACACTGGTTTCTCCTCCATGTTACTCTATAAAAGTATGGCTGAAGCAATGTAATTCAGAGGTCCAGCCTGTGCCCGGGTCTCATCTTTAGGAAAAGCTGTTTTGTCTGGGACATGGTTGTCTTTGCATATGTGTATGTCAGACTGTCAGGAGCTTTACCCATTCTAACAGCCAGAGGCCAAAACAAAAGCAGGAGGAAAGCATACTCTGCCCAATTATAAACAACAATGATTTGAACAAAATATATATTTAAAAAAAATCTCCCAGTAGCTCTTGTCGTGATCTGTCACTAGCAGCTGTAAACTATGGTCCACTGCATGAGATGTTTTCTTTGTCTCATCTGAGCAGCAGGAAAGTAGTACTGCTTAGGATAGCACATTTCTTCCCGTGTTTTAGTTTTCAGACAGAGTTAGCAATAAAAGCAGTATTTGGATCTGACAAAACTCAGACAGAGTGAGAAAAAAGAATAAAGAGTGGAGGATATTCAGGATACAGGAAGTTACTTGGCCCCCTTTACAGGGGCAGTAAATTAAGAAGGGGTTGCAGAATAGTGAAGGGAAAATGTATTTAAGCCTTGTTTTTTTCAGTCATTGTAAAATGGTTTATTTAAGGCAGGTTCGTTCTTAGTTTGGTTTAATTTGTGCATAGTTGGACTTGTAGACTTACTGGAATGAAATGAACTGTACTAGTACTTTTTGCTTGTTTTCTAATGTGCAGCCTGTGTTCTTGTGTAGATGATGTAGTATAGAGGGGTTTTGTCAGATAAATGGTGGGGCTGAACTAAAAGCATCTTGAATGACAGTATATGCTCAAAGTTTATAGGTCTCTATTCTTGTAAATTTGAGACTTGTTATTGCAAAGCTGATCCACCAGAGGAGTTATTTACATTATAAAACTGTACAGATGCATTTACTCCAGATCAAATTTATGGCCACGGCTGTAAAAATACTCAAAGCAGCGTAATCCTTGCTCTTTGGCACACTTGTTCATAACATGCAAAATGTAGCACGCACTTTACATGCATTTGTACATTTAAATATCTCTTTGTAATCTTTATAATATATAATATGCAGTGCATTTTCCCATTATATAGCATGACAATAAAGTATTAACAAAAGTGTTGTTGGATAGGGCCTGTTTGATGATTGTTATGCACAGTGGTGTATTCCGGTTTCCATTACTCACACAAAGCACACTGTTATGGGACTGTAGTCAAGAGAATTATACTCAGAAATCCAGTGTCCCCACCAGCCTAACACAACAGGGAGCAACTTTACTTCTCTTATAGCTGAAAATGAATCTGTGATCTGTATTCAAAAGACATTTGTTTTTTTGCTGTGAGACAAAGATAAAGGATTGGTACATTCTAATTTTAGCAACTCAACTTTAATTTCAGAATGGTTTTAGAAAACACTACAGTATCTCCGTGATGAGTAGAATGAGTGTTACGTTTCCTTCTTGACACCTGTCTCCTCCTGTCTGACTGCTTGTGCGTTTTCCTTTGCCTCAGACGTAAAGATGGATCAGGTGCATCTTGTGGGCGGGGCTTGTTGTAACAAGTGCTGGGTGTCACTTTCTCACTGGATTCTTTTTTAACATGCTCTCAAAAACACCTTCACATGCTCTGTAACTGTTGTGATTGACTGTGATTTCACGTTAAAAACCATATTAGACTAGACTATTTCAATTTCATGAACAAAATTTGGACAATATTCCCACGTTTTTAAAACATTGGACTCTCATTGAGCGGTTAAAATCTTTTCTCAGCCTTCTCCCTCGTCCTTTTTTTTTTTTTTTTTGTATAAATTCTGTGAATACCAGCTGTAATTGCCCCATCCTCCACATTTAACAAGTACCATGCATAAAGTGCACTCAGGGGCCGTTTAGACGAGGACGATTGCGATTGAAAACAACAAAATATTCTATCGGAAGTGTCTTTCGTTTACACGGCAACGGCGCCGTCGGGCTCTGAAACCGCAAAAAATTCCAGAGTGTGGAGTTCTGAAGACAACCCGGGTTGTGTCTCCGTCTAAACGGCAAGAAGCGCAAAACATGTTCACGTCGCATACACCTGACGTCACATTGGATGTGCCAAGCCGGTGAAAACAATAACAAACATGTCTGACTACCTTGATACCGCGGATGTTCAAGTCAACATACAAGAGTCATTTCAACAGTTGTATAAAATGTATATGGATACCATAAGTGAACAGAGACGGGTAAAATAAACAATTAGAAAATGACATGCCGCCGCTCTATTACAGTGCCACCTAGCGGCCTGGCATGCATATTCAATCGAATTCGCCCACTTTTGCGTCTTCGTATAAACAAACATTTCCTGTTGAGAATGCTCGTCTAAACGCGGATAAAAAATTGAAGACGAGACGCTACTTTTGCATCTTCTGTTTTGATAGTCACCGTATAAACGTAGCCTCAGACCAGGACACAAAGTTCAGCAGTAAAGGCTCTTTGAAAGTCATCTCACTATATTATCTCACTTTGTAGCTAACTGTGTCATCACCAGAAAAGCGTTTGATGGACCCTCCACCAGAAAAGTTGCACCTTTAAGACATGACCATGAGTATAACTCCACTGCTGTAATGAGAGAGACATGTTCTTGGCTTTTATGGAACTTGTTGTATTTTTCTGTGGGTCATGTTTCTGGATCCCCCTCCCCTCCTCCCCTCTCTCTGTTGGAGGTCAGGGCTCCTCTGCACATGTGCCTGCTGTGCTTTTGTTGATGTTCTTACCGCTGCTGCACTTCGTCTGCAGTGCCAGACCAGGCCAGATCTGTTACTATGGAGATCAGAATAACCATATTGGTCAACACACAAAATGGCGTAATGTAAGAGGTGTGAACAAAGTGTGAATAGTGTGATTTATGTGACATAGTACACATCTGCTACTTGATTAAAAAGGAAGCGTGGGTTAACGCAGCTGCTATAGAGACATGAACTTGTCTTTGGAGCGTAATAATCTTTTGTAAATGTGTGTAGGATTTGGAGAAAGCTGTTAAGAGATTGCCTTTTCCCACTGGAATAGAAGCATCCATCTGTTAAAATGGTTAGTGCTGTCTTTGTGTGTCAGTTCAAGATATTGTTATTTAGAGCAGCGAGCAGTACAGCAAATTTCAACTTGAGAAAAGGTGACTCTTAAAGGGACAGTGTGTAAGATTTTTACCCGTTAATTACAGAAATTGAAGATACCCATTCAAAAATATCGTGTTTTCCAAGCCTTTTCACTTCCATCAAAGTATTCCGTTGGACTTAGATATACCTGCATAAAAGGGGGATCTTCCCCATATAGAGGCAGCCATTTTGATTACGAGAGCTGCAGAAGGACATTTGGGCTCCGCCTTCGGCAAGGCTTGTGTTTTTGGGTAAACAACGACAAGCATGTTGCCGGATCAGACGTCGTAATGGATCTAACACGTGTTTTAGACTAAATTGTTTTACTGGATTTTATTCGCTGGATCCTTACGGACAGATTGAGACCAAGTTTATGGTGAAATACAGAGTTTGACCTGTCCAGAGCCTTCAAAGGTAAGCTAAGTAACAAACCTCGTTTTGTGCTTTTCCGTATAAAAGCCCCATGTGCTCGGGGAGTGATTGTTGTGCCGGGAAATGAATTGCATAGTCAAAAAGAGGAGACTGTAAGGTTTCATTTGATGTGTAGATTGTCATGGTACACGATCGGGAATGTGTGCTTTCATGCGAAAAGAAAAAAAAAAACAGTGAACGGGACCGCGTTTTATTTATACAGTAGTTGTCGGCGAGGGCTCGCACAGCGCCGGGTGCGCTTCACGCGTTCGTGCGCGGGTACGCGAGCTGTCCGCGTTACGGCGCGCCCGGGTGACCCTCGAGGTCTGCCGTAGCTAAAACACGAAGTGCAATAGCCACCATCCACCTATGCGCCACGAATCCTACACACTGTACCTTTAATGGTAAAGAAATTCTATGTGCTTTTTTTTAAAACAGTGGTGAAAAAAGGAAATATATTAGTTTAGTAGTTTCCTGAGAAGTAGGAGAAGCAATCATCTATGTTCTTTGTTTGTCATTTGTTGTGATAGGAAGGGCATCCAGCACTCCGGAAAAATGTTGAGAACTTCACCCAGCTAGTACACATTTGGTGTGTGTGTGAGTGATTGATGGTGTTTTGTGCAGACTGGCAGCCTTGTTTCTATCAGTCTTCTCCAGGGTAGCTGTGACTACAGAAATAACTTTATTAATTGTTATCATTCCGATATTAGCAATATGTAATATTAGTTATCGACTACAGCAGCATAACAAATATCAGATATCTGTATCAGCTGAAAGAATCCACATTGGACAACCCTGCTGTTTGGGAGGCTTGTGTGTGTTGCAGGTGTCAAGTCTGACAAATTGACTTGATTACGCTACAGACTAAACAGAAAAAGATGTACACAACCAAGCATGCCTAAACATTTCCATGTTTAGAGAGAGATCTGCGTGAGAAAGTGTGTTCTGGAAGAAACATGGGGTCACAGTGCGGAGTCAAAGGTCCTGAATAAACACAAACTATGACTTTTAGATTTGAAAAACATGTTTATCTATGATTGGTAATTAAGCGTTGAAAAATTACTTCAATATCCCATGTGACAAGCTGACCAAAAATGTAGGAAGTTATAGTTAGGCAGTTACTTTCTAAGCATGCCCCTGTTCAAAACACATTATTTCTTGCTAACAATATAAAAAAAAACATAATGGCAGTGAGCGTCCCATTTCTTTCTTGTTATGTTCTTGACTCGGTGTTATTCTCTGCCCCGGATAATAGGAAAAAGCTGTCTCCTGTCAGCTCTAATGGAGGAACACAGTGTAGCAGCAGTCTGGAGGTGCTACGTCAGTACTTAGCCTTATCATCTGGGAGTCATTTCTGCTGTCAGTGCCACCCACATATGCTAAAAGCCAGCAGATGTGTGATACTTTGACAGTGGATTATTATTATAGTGCAGAGCCAATCTTAACAGGAATAAGTGGCCCTTCCCTGGCTACTGATGCACTTCTTGTCAATGTAAAAGTAAAAAATATATTAAAATTAGGGCGAGGCAAAATAGCACCACCATTCTTCCTCATGTTAATTGGCCAATATTTTCTATTTGATTTTATTGTTTATAAAGGTCTTTAAGCCATGTTAGAATATTGTTACCTCATCACAAACATACCTGGAGTGTTTTATTTTATTTGAGTAGTATTATTAGTCTGTTTACACCTTCAAAGCTCAAAATGTTCTGCTCCACCTTGTAATGTCATGAAGTGGTATTTTTCAAATTAACAGCTACCTTTTACCTTTTGTTTAGTAGTGATTGGCAGTTTCAGGGCTGAAAATATCCAAATGATTCTAGTGAAGGCGTATGATGTTTAAAAAAACAGTGGAGTGCTACCTGCATCGCCTGTTTGTGTGTTAAACATGTGAGGAAAACAACATTATAACAAGTGTGATATGGGCCCTTTAAAAACAAATACAATTGGCTTTCAGTTTTATTTATTTCATGCACATAAACACATACTTGTAATCAGCACCATTTAAAAATAGTCCAACTCATTCCTCAAACGTCTGAACTCTGCTCCAAACCACATGTTTCTACTGACAAGAGCTGTAGATCTCTCAGAGCTGTAGATCTCTCAGTTCGAAAAGCCCCAAGATGATCATTTAATAATTGCAGTTAACATAAATGAGCATTAATTGTTACTGCTGACTATATATTTTCACTTTTGTTACTGTCCAAAATGAATGTGTGGCCCATATTATGCTATTTTCTGATCCACGTTGTTTCCTCATCACAAACGTACGTGGAGTTGTGTTTTGTTTCATTCACATAATATGTTTAACACACAAATCCTGCACATTTAGGCTTAGACTTTGTCTCGCAAACAGAAAACACAGGTGGAACAGAGCATTTTGAGCTTTGCGGATGCAGACAGACTAATAAACCAGCATTATTCAAACGTGTGTGAATGAAACAAGGAGGTAACAACATTATAACATGGCGTACAAACCATGAAGGATAAATGAAGTCACGATGTCTGCATGTACCGAAGAGTAATTGGAACTATTCATTTGTCTTTGCTAAACATCTGGCTTGCCTCCCCCTTCTTTGAATACCAGTTGTGTTACATCAAGATGCAGGGGGCCACATGTGACCGGAGAAGAGAGGAAACCAAATTCTTGGACCGAGAACATGTCGAGAGTGAGGGACGAGGCCGAGGGGGCGGTCGTCTAGGGAACAGGGGGCAAGAGGTTTAGCTTTTCATCAAATACTTTTACTACGATGACACGATAGTAACCAATCATTTAAAGTCTTCATTGATTTATTCATTTTGAAGTGAAATGAGTTACACCTTTGGTATAAGATCATAATTTTAAGGGTGTTATGTCTTCTGGGAATGCTGTTGTTTTGTGTGTTAGCAGTGAATGATGAAGTAGTCCAAATAGGTCAGTCTGTTTCATAGTAAAGTTGTATAGGTGTTGCAAAAAGCTTTTGACATATGCCTCAATAATACACAGTATAACATGTAAAAGCACATACTCTCTTCTTATCCTTGTGCAATACAGTATTACTATTACTATTGTCATTTCTGCCTCTATCTTTATTTAAAAAATTATTTGTTACCAGTGTAAGTCCTTCAGTGTGTCAATATGCTTCCCACATAAATGCATGTACGAAATCCAACAGAATTTTAAAAAGCTAATTCAGAGGCATTAAAGGAGTTTGTAGCTTGTTTATGTTGAGTTCGCCGGTCACATGTGTTCTTTTTCACAAGGACTTCTCTGTTTTTCCCACTCATCTGTCTACATGCTCAATGCTACAGCTGCAGGCCGATGGACATTCCCACACACAGTTCACATGTGCGCTGGTTTGTGCTGTCCCATTGGTCCTGCTCCTGGACGAGGTTCTTCCACATCTTTAGTTGTTTAATTGCTGCCTGCTGCAAGTGTGGGAGGAGAGAGCATCAGTTCACATGCTGTAGTTGCACATACTTTGAAATGAAAGTGGGTGGTTATATTTGTATTTTGTGTTATTTATTATTGTTGTTTTTCTATGTATTTATTTATTTTGTTTGCCTCCCCTGTTTAGTTTTGATGAAAGCACTTGACTGGGTCCTGGTTTGAGCTCAGTTTAAGACTGATGTACACTTGGTTTAGTCCTGTTCTACTCCTGGATTATTTTCAAATTTAGTTCCACTTTAAGTTCCAATTTCACCCCCTCTGTGCAAATCCTCTTGTGTAGCTTTATGCATTTGCCAGTTAGACAAGGACATTTTCTTTTTCTAATTGGAGTGACAGAACTTTTGAGATGCATGCAAAATAAATGTGCCAAAATGTTGATGAAATGTTGTATTTGACATGTTTGCCTGTTCTTCCTGCTCCTGCATAAGCATTTTATCTGTTGCACACTGATAACATGGGTGTGGACTCGCGCTCATGTTACATCATCAACATCAACTGCTGTCTTCAAAAACAAACCCCAACATGATACAGGATTTAACTGCCTTCACACAAAAATCAAACCTGCTTTGTGCCTGTCCTCTTTGTATCATCTGAATGTTTCACTGTCATTACCAGCCCACACAGTCTCTGACATTTAAATCTAACATTTCTTTGTGAGGCTAAATTTGTTAGAAAAGCAAAAAGCGCAAGTGAACATATCCTTAAAGGAATACCTCTTAGGGTAAGAAGTAAAAGTAGTAGCAGCAATAGCAGTTTTACAAGCTATGGTCACATTTTACTACACCACTATTGCAAAAAAAAATGACAAACATCTTCGAGTGCTTTAGGTACCACTGCTCAGGCATGAAAACAGGTCAGGGGTAAAAAAGGTGAGGGGGGTGTGTGTCTTCTGATAGTAACTAATTACATGTACTATAAGAATGTACTACTGTACTGCATTTAGCAGTGTTAATCCTCCTGATTATATTTTGCAATGATAATTTGTTCATTTTGGATTGTCACCTGCTTCAGAAAGAAGGGAACAACTATTTGAGAGTACACTGGCATATAGCTGTTCTTAGTAAAATACTAATGAATTGAATGTGTGTAATGGGTTCAGTGTTTGACTATTCACATTATGACAAAGGATTGCCAGACGTTCCTTTGATTGTATAATAAACCATCTTTTCTCAAAGGAGAGATGTCTTTCTTTGTAAACTGACTAAATGCATCCTTTTATAAATGTAAGCCCTTATCAATTTAAAAATACTTAATTAATAATGCATATCTCATCACAGTTTTTTGAAACTTCAAGGTAATTTAGCCTGTTTTAGATGTATCCCAGAAATATAGTAGTTTGTTTTGCAAAAGTTAAGCATCATTTTTCATTTTTAGCCATAAGCTTTGGATGATTATTATTAGAATAACTTGGTCTCAAAACCCGACAGTTTGATTACCCGTTGCATTCTTACTATGAGCAGGCTCACCTCTCCACAGATCTTACGTGTAACTTTCACTACTTGCTTTTGTCAATGAAGATATACCATACTAGCCAGGGAACATTCTTGATAAAGCAATTACAGCTCCATGGAGGGAAGCATTTGGAACATCATCATCTTCTAATGACTAGTTACTTTACACCTCTGAATTGCTTTTGCCAAAAATGTACACTGGAAACAGATGGAAATTGTATGTGGATTGCCAGCACCTGTTGGCTCTTCTTCTCACTTATATTATAGCTGCATAGTTTGAGTAATGTTCTCATGATGTGATCTGGTACAGAGCTATCGTCTGAATCGGCCACATTTCATCGAAGGTTACTGGATGAAGGGGAGCATCTGTTTTGATGAAATGGAGTGATGTTTTCTCTCACTGATCAGCTGCTCTTTCAGGGAGCATATTGTGTGTTGTAACTGGACATTTCTGTGTTTGTTTTGACCAGATTGATGAGCCTTGTCTTCCTAAATGACAGATCTTATGTGCTGACAGCTTTGCGTCTAAAACATGCCACAAATGTTTTTAAAGCTAGAAGAATGCTTATAACCTATACTTGCATCATGGGTGGAAGTCTGGTCTGCACTATTTTCCATTTGCAATAGGCCTATATTAATCATGAATTGTATTGTTAGGCCATAATAATTGGATGCATTGAAGTTAATTGGTTGCTTAAGTTTGTTTTTTACTCAAAATGGCTTGAGTGCAGCTTGATCCGCATAAGATCACGTCAGTCTAGAATGCATGGCACAGGCTAAGGGCCATGCCACACTACACAGAGAGAATATGGAGAATATTGAAGCTGCAGCTCAACTCTGGGGCACTTTGTAAACAGGCCTAAACTCTCTGTACAGTGGTACCTCACCTTACGAAATTAATTCGTTCCAGAAGTGGTTTCGTAACGTGAAAAATTTGTAAGTTGAGTAGCTATTTCAATGGAAAAAGCCTGATACGTTCCAAGGCCCCGATCCAAGGTTTTTAGTTTTTTTTGTGTGTAACTTTTTTTATAGTGTAACATTGTGTTCTGCGTGTTTCTCACATTTGTCTCTCGTTTAAACACTCAAACTTTCATAGATTTTCAACAAAATGTATTAACAGTGAAGTGTGGGGGGAAGGGGGACACGTGTGATAGCGCAGCATGACCCGGCGCGGAGCTGATAGCAGGTCTAGACCAAGGTCTAAACCTGGACTGGACCAGGACTAAACCTGGACTAAACCAGGACTAAACCTGGACTAAACCAGGACTAAACCAGGACTAGACCAGGTGGATTAAAGCAGCGAGGAGGGAACTGCACGCAGTCTGAGCGCATGAACACATGAACGAGACCCATGCAAGAGCCGCGGGCTCCTCCTGGTTTAGTCCAGGTTTAGTCCTGGTTTAGTCCAGACCACCGCGGCTCCTCTAGACCATGTCCGCTATTACACACGTGTCTTCTCCCCCCTCCCCCTTCCCCCCACACTTCACTATTAATAATTTTGTTGAAAATCTATGAAAGTTTGAGTGTTTAAACGAGAGACAAATGTGAGAAAAGTTTAAATTCAGTCTGAGAAAAGTGTATGTGTGTGGCTGAGCGCGCATTATTTGAATTTTTGAGATTTCACGTTTCGTAACTTGAATTTTCTTTCGTATCTAGAGACCAAAATTTACCGTGAAGGCGTTTCGTAACTTGAAATTTTCGTTTGTTGGGTCATTCGTAAGGTGAGGTACCACTGTATATGCATTTCTATTGCTTTCCAAAGAAGCATCTGTTTTTTTTCTCATGGTTGAAATCACCTACTACTACTTACTAAGGACATTGTTACTATTATTAGAAAAGAAGTTGTAATAGCATAGAAGATGAGTGTATCGGTTGTAAACTAGCATAGCAGGTTGTGACAGCTGTAATAACTGTACAGTTGAGTAGAAGTCTTCAAGGGTAATACAAAAACTGGTATTTTGTGTTTCCTTTTCATGCTTGGCCACTTATGTGGGCACCATTATAATAAAAACAAAGCACTTGACCCAAAGTATAATGATATTGGAAAGTAGCCCACCTATTGCTGCTTTAATTGTGTTGCTCTTGGTGTATTTTGCACATACACTATATGTTATGAATGCAGACGTTTTCGCAGTACACTGGAAATATGCCTGAATACACCTTTGTTTAACTTCAGTGTTGACGAACAGGAACGGGTGTTACTGGTTCCACTGTCTTCACAGACTGACGTCGCATTACGTTACATTCATGTACATATTTTAACATATATCAGCTAATAACTTTTTAATTAAATCATACTTATAGGTTTTCTATTTGTACTTTGTACTTGTACCTGTACTAACTAATATAACTAATACTGCTGCAATTGTTGCAGTACTGCTAGGCTGCTGTCCAAAAGTACATTGCTTAAAAGGTCCATGCACACACAATCAGAACTGGTTCTACATAGCAACCACTGTGACTTTTTCCAAACTAAGATACAGTTACGCACCAGAATAACATTTGGAATTTTCTGGTTTGGGAAGAACTGACTGAGATATGGAAAGCCAACATCAATAAAACTGAACCATTAAACACAGAGTAGAAGTCACCATTGGGAAAATTCAAATTGTTCCATTTCATAATTTCTTGACTCTAGGAGCCATATTTTAAGCACTGTCCAGACTTCTTTCTACCACTACAGCCTGTCCACGTCCATTGACCAAGGATTTAGAAGAAACTTGACCTGGTTATGAACAAGAATAGGGATATTAGGTTTAATCCCCAACATAAAGCAACAGCCCAGTTGACCATGTGCTCACCGCTGATGCTGTGACCACGCAAAGGCTACATCCATAGCTGTTTCATCAGATGATATTGGCCAGTATTATTGTTTATTGTATGTTATGTGAATATGTCATAGGCCACAGTGGACCCTGATCCTTGGCTGTGAAAGGTTAACAGCGGTCATGATCCTTCTGGCGCAGTAGACCAGTGTTCAATAATTCAGCAAACTCAGATCTAATTTCATCGAAGCATCCCAGAGCCAATACCAGTGTGTCACCTGCAGATACAGGCACATACAGCTCTGGAAAAAAAATAAGAGACCACTGCATTTTTTTCTGAAATCAGCATCTCTACATGTATCACAGCCATTCCATTCCACCGTCTGTTGAATTCCAACACAAACACAAAGCTGCGCTACTTCAGTTCTTGCACCAGGAGTGGAATAAAGTCACCCAAGAACAATGTGAAAGACTTGTGGAGAGCATGCCAAGACACATGAAAGCTGCGATTAAAAATAAGGGTTATTGCACCAAATATTATTGTTATTTTGACCATTTGTCATTTTCTGCAAATAAATGCTCTAAACCAGGGGTGGGCAATTATTTTTCCCCAGGGGCCAAATGAGAAGCAGAAAATATTGTGGAGGGCCGGACAAAAGTTTGAAGCCTGCTCTGGTTATTAATTTTATTTCTATGTTGAAATCAGTGTTTACAGAAGCTGGTAAGTTCTGTGTTATTATTAAGTAATGAGAGAGTGAGGTTTTACAAAAAATGAATTTAATCAGTAAAATAATTCAAAACAATGGTAAACGTGAAACATTTGTAACTCTTTTTCAGTCACATTAACCCCACAATGCTTTCTGAATTTAACTTTCTTATCTTTGTATTAAGACACCACAATGTGTTTGTTTGCCAAATAATATAATACAAGATATGTCACAATTCTTTTTTGTCCAACTGTCAAACTGTGTAGAAAAAAAGTCATGTTATAGTCAAGTTATCATGTTTTAGTGTTTTTTTTCTTTATCAGTGAGAGAAATCTCGCCTCTGTTGAGCTTTAACAAGTGCATCAAAGTCAGGTTGCGTATTTGGCCCCAGGGCCTTGAAATGCCCGGGTCTGCTCTAAATTATAATATTTTTATTTGGAATTTGGGGTAAATGTTGTCAGGAGTTTATAGACTCAAACAAAAATGTTCCTTTTGCCCAAACACATACCTATAAGTAGTAAAATCAGAAAAACTGATAATTTTGCAGTGGTCTCTTATTTTTTCCAGAGCTGTATATAGCTAACATTTAATACAAATTTTATATAATTTGAAACATTAGTATTGACCAAGTCATAAATGGTAGTTGATAAGTTTTACATTTTGATTTGAACAGTTCATGTCAGATCACTAGGGGTGTGCAAAAATATTGAAATATCTATATATCGTGATACTAAATTTGGAGATACAGTATTGTTATCATGGGCTGCTGTTTCGATATATATAGGCAAGATATTTTTTGGTATCTTTTTGTTGCTTATTTAGTGGAAGGAAACTTGTTTATGCAATACACTTGTCATATTCACTGTTTTGATGAGCAATGTGCAATATATCGATGATCGCATGTATCGTCATTGTGATAATATCGCAAGCCAGGTATTGCATATCGAATCATGAGGGACCCTAAAGATCACACACTTTGTCTCCACAGTTCAAATACAGTAATCCCTCGCTCTAACACGGTTCACTGTTCGCGGCCTCGCTGTTTCGCGGATTTATTTTATTTTATTTTTTCAATTGTATTTTACAGTGTAACATATTTTTTATAGTGTAACATTGTGTTCTGCGTCCTGATTGGCTAAGAAACTAGGCCAGGACTAAACGTGGACTAAACCAGGTCTTGACCAGAACTAAACCAGGTCTAAACCTGGACTGGACCTGGACTAAACCAGGACTGGACCAGGACTAGACCAGGTCTGGACTAAACCGGGATTAAACCACCACGTGCCGCTCTTTGCTGGTTTCGTGCGGCTGGTTTGTGGCTCGGGTTGAGAGCACACGGTCCGGGCGCCGCGGATCGATCTCGTGCTCACAGTCCCGGTGTACGCGCGGCCTTGCGCCGGTGGTGCACGTGTCGCGCACTTCTCCAAGGGGTTGGTGCCCGTCGTGTCCCAGGATGTGACAGTGCTGTGGGATGAGTGAGGTGCACCCTGCCCAGGACTAGACCAGGTCTAAACCTGGACTAAACCAGGACTAGACCAGGTCTAAACCAGAATTGCGGCTCTTTGCCTTGTTTCGTGACCACGGGTGCGCGTGTCCGCGTCACTATTAATAATTTTGTTGAAAATCTACGCAAGTTTGAGTGTTTAAATGAGAGAGAAATGTGAGAAAAGGTTAATTCCAGTCTGAGAAAAGCGTATAATGTGTGTGGTGAGGCGTTTACAGCCTTAAAACATGTAGAATAATTGTAAAATATAAAGTTGTCCTACTTCGCGGATTTCACGTATTGCGGGTTATTTCTGGAACCTAACCCCCGCGATAAACGAGGGATTACTGTATATCAAATTGCTTCTATGTGTAAATGCATTTTTTCCGTAGCTCTCAAAAAGGCATATCTTCCTTCCTCTTTTTCTGTACAGCTAATATTAGTCTTATTAAACACCATTTTAATATGGAATGAAAAAAGTTACATTAAAAATAAGATTGATGCACTATACACAGCTTTAAAATGGATATTTACCATATTTTACAAAAAGTGTATTTAATATGTGTGTAGTGTCTTGTGTAATGCCATATACAAATATGCCACCTTCAGCATTTTCGTAAGGTTTTGGTCCAGTTGAAATTGTGAACAGCTCTTTTATTCTCAGCCTGAGCCATGTCAGAGCCTCTTGTTTAGGCCATTCATTTTAGAGGACGATATGCGTGGTTTTATTCTAATGTATTCAAATGGCATAACACAACTCACTGTGTACTTAGTCTGCTCACCCACATGTTCTCATCGACTGACACCACAAAGCCACATTGTCAAAGCAGACGGAGAATTCACGAGATTGTCCTTTTGATGACTTGTACACTCCGTCCACACTAAACAGTCACAGATGCACGGATTTATTGTTGGACTTTCCACTATCTTTAAAGGTACAGTGTGTAGGATTCGTGGCGCATAGGTGGATATCGCTATTCCACTTCCTCTTTTGGCTACGGCAGACCTCGAGGGTCACCCGGGCGCGCCGTACCGCAGACAGCTCGCGTTGTTGCGCGCACCCGGCGCTGTGCGAACTACGATATAAATAAAACGCGGCCCCGCGGTCACTTTTTTTTTTTCTTTTCGCATGAAAACACACATTCCTGATCGTCTACCATGACACTCTACACATCAAATGAAACCTTACAGTCTCCTCTTTTTGACTATGCAATTCATTTCCCTGCACAACAATCAGTCCCCGAGCACATGGGGCTTTTATACGGAAAAGCACAAAACGAGGTTAGCTTACCTTAGAATGCTTTGCACAGGTCAAACTCTGTATTTCACCATAAACTTGCTCTCAATTTGTCCGTAAGGATCCAGCGAATAAAATCCAGTAAAACAATTTAGTCCAAAACATGTGTTAGATCCATTACGACGTCTGATCCGGCAGCATGCTTGTCAAAACCACGAGGCTCCCCCGTTCCCCCCTCCCCTTCCCCTTCTCTCCTCTCCTCCACTCCCTCAGGCGCGCTGCCTGAGGGAGTGGGAGCCGCTGCTAGCCTCCTGCTAGCAGCGGCTGAGCAGCTGCTAGCAGGAGGCTAGGCGAAGGATGAGCCCAAATGTCCTTCTGCGGCTCTCGTATTCAAAATGGCTGCCTCTATATGGGGAAGATCCCCCTTTTATGTGACTATATCTAAGTCCAAAAGAATATTTTGATTTCATGATGGAAGTGAAAAGGCTTGGAAGACAATGTATTTTTGAATGGGTATCTTCAATTTCAGTAATTAATGGGTAAAAATCTTACACACTGTCCCTTTAAATCTTTATTATGCAAGATTGACCATTGTGAGCTTTTAGCCATGTTAAAATGTTGTTTCCTCATCAAAAACTTACAGTACCTTGAGTTTGGTTTGTTTTCATTCACACATGTCTGAGTAATCCTGCGTTATTAAGTTGTCTACATCTCCAAAACTCAAAATGCTCTCTTCCACCCAGTAGTTTTCATGTTACCAGCCAGCCTTACTTTTTGTTTAGTAGAGCTTGGCAATTCCAGGGCTGAAATTATCCAAATGATTCTAGTGAAGGTGTATGGAGTTAAAAACACTGTCTGTATTACTACATGATGGAACAGTGTTTTCGGTTTGAATGAAGAGCTCAGCGTACATATGCAGGATTTCTGTCTTAAACATCTGCTAATAAATCAAAACACAACTCCAGGTATGTTTTTGAGGAAACAACACATAACATAAATCTGGAAATTGTGTAATACAGGTCCATTAAGAACAAAACAATGATAAAAATCTGCAGTTAAACCCTTATTATATGGTTCACTTGGGAAAAATATCCAACCACTTTCCTCATGGTTTGCTGACAAAGGGGAAACTTTAATCTCTCTCTCTCTTTGCTCAAAACATTGTTCACAAAGAGCATGAGGTTTTCAACACCCACAAATCATACAAACAGAGCAATTTTGTAGAAGAGGTTCTGAGAGAGGTATTGTTGTGATTGTGATAGCAGATGAAAACCTTCCATGGAATACGCCATTTGAATGGCACTGTCCAACTGAATAGATTTTAGTGATGTTGAGGTGATGGTATGGCCTCGCAACATGCATATTGCCTACTGATGACACAGTTCTGCACGTAGGCCTGTTACAATAAATAATATACAATATAAAAAGTGATAAATGGAACAATAGTTGTGGGAGGTCTGGAGGAGGTTTTTGTAGGGTCTTTTTCTTTGCAGTAGCTGGGGATTTTTTGTTATTTGTGAGTTCTATGAATTGGGATTAAGAAGGTTTAAAGTTCCTATATTACACAAAATTGATTCTTTTGATCTTTTAGCTGTGTTATAATGTTGTCATCTCCTCATAAACACAGAACTGTTTTGTTTTGTTTGTAATCCTTTATTATTAGTCTGTTTACATCTCCAAAGCTTGTGATATCCTGTAGTGGTAGTTTTCATGTCAATGAAGATAAATGTAATACCATACTAGCCAGGGAACATGTCTTTCAACAGCGACATTTAATATTTTGATCACTAGAGATTGGCAATTCTGATTCTGAAATCATCCAAATGATTCTGTTGAAGGTGTATGACGTTTAAAAACACAGTGGAGAACTTCAGGTATTACCACATGACACATCACAAGGTGGAACAGAGTTTTCTGTTTGAGAGGAGAACACAAGGTTTGTGTGTTAAACATGAATGAAACAAAACACAACTCATAATATGGGCTCTTTAATAAATAACACATACGCACAAACTGCTACTAAAATGTTTCAATCTGTTATTTATTTATTGCAGCTTTTTTGTATCTTTAGAATTGCTTTGAGGGATAATCTTTTAGGGTTTAACTTTAGGGTTGTTGTGTCAATGGTAAATAAGTTAAAGGTCCCATGGCATGAAATTTTCACTTTCTGAGGTTTTTGAACGTTAATGTGAGCTCCCCTACCCTGTTTAGCCCCCCCCCCCCCCATAGCTAAAAGTTGCGAAATGTCTAAACTGAGCATTTGCGGTCCTTTTCTGCGTTAGAAAAACACACAGCTCAAACGGGCGATTCTCAACAAGAAGAAGAAGAAGACAGACTTTATTCATCCCCGTAGGGAAATTATTTCTCTGCATTTGACCCATCCTTCAGGAGCAGTGGGCAGCTCGTCTTTCAGGCGCCCGGGGACCCATCTCCATGATCTTATTGCTCGGCTTGGTCAGGACCTAAGCTGGAGGATTTTACCTGGAGCATGTTTTGGGTTGATGGGGGAAACCGGAGTGCCCGGAGGAAACCCACCCAGACACGGGGAGAACATGCAAACTCCACACAGAAAGGCTCGGGCGACCCGGGGATCGAACCCAGACCATGCATGCAAACTCCACACAGAACACACACGGAAAGGTCTGGGCGACCCGGGGATCGAACCCGGAACCTTCTAGCTGTGAAGCGTGAGTGCTAGCCACTCAGCCACGTGCCGCCTCAAGGCACCTTATTGACGTCAGCTCAAAAAATGCAGTTCCACCCCCGTCTGTGTCTCTACTCAGCGTC
Organism: Paratrypauchen microcephalus; assembly: GCA_036785185.1. Taxonomy (NCBI): domain Eukaryota; kingdom Metazoa; phylum Chordata; class Actinopteri; order Gobiiformes; family Gobiidae; genus Paratrypauchen; species Paratrypauchen microcephalus. Next base: position 661,058 of record JAVJIX010000154.1, on the reverse strand, counting down.
TCTGTAAATCACGCCCAGAGAGTTTGGACTGCAGTGGAGCTACGCAATGCGAAATGCGTTTTTTTATTTGCCTGGAGGCACGTCCGAGTGTTTCTAGGCTCAGAAGTCCTTTATCTGAGCCTCTGGACCTTTGAACAGCAGTGGTTTAATTTTATTTTCTGTGGAAATTTGTTTATTTTTCAATGGAACGCTTCTCATCTCTTTCTCCGCGCAAAAATGAGGAAATGGGTCAGAGCGTACAGCTGAGAGCTGAGAGCGGAGAGTTTGGCCACGCCCCCACCCGCTACTATAGGCCATCTCTTTTCTCCTCATTTGCATTCAAGCAACAACTCCCATAATGGACTGTTCAGAGAGAGAAAAATTACTCTTTCTCATCTTGTCTCTGTTTCTCATGCACTGAGTGTTGATTTTGAAGAAGGATTCATTTACAGTATTAGGGAACCATTAAGGAGCCATATAAAAGCATCAAGAAGTACCTTGTCATGGGACCTTTAAGTCAATGTTATATTTTCTTCAGCAATATACCACAAATATTTTTGAGAAACAGATCATTACACGTTATGCTTACCAGTTCAAAACACTGTCAACTGCACAACCGCGTTACCATCTTGCTTTTTCTGGAAACTTTGGTCATCTCCTCAGGAATCTTCTGGTCTTTTTTGTTTTTGAAGCATGCTCAGTCCGCTCACTGCATTTAATTTTCTTTGCCTCCCACACACGCTCTCCTTCCTGGCCGTCTCTTCTGCTTTGGTGCTGTTAGCCCCACAAACGTTCTTATTTCTGTGCATGTTTTCCCTGGACAGCAATATTTTTGACTGTAGATAGCATGTATTTTATATCCCTGGACAGATCCACCCATACGGCCCAACCCATGACTTCCGCTCAGGGCAGGAAATAGAAAGCATATGACCTGCCATTGTAACAGGGTCGTGCAATTAATCAAATTCTAATCGAATTCTAATTGTCAATGATCAGCTTTGGTGTTTTTAATCAAGAGATTGGGTCAGTGAAAGCGTGTGGTTTGAAGTAGAGTTCAGCATTTGGAGAAATAATTACACTATTTTTTGGCTATAATTTAAAGGTATTTGTTTATGTTCAATGAATATTGCAAGCCATTTTTGTCATATCACCCAGCCCTACTTTGTAAACATCATCTCTATACAACTCTCTCTCTTCTGCCCACTTGCTACAAAGTATTTTTAACAACAACTTGCCTTGTGGTATTCGCTTTGCATTCTACACTGGCCCTTACTTTGTGGTAGTACTTCAGATTGATATGATCATGCTTCATGCTGCGCATATTGCAGTGTGTAGGTGGTGAATCAGTGTGACCCTCCTGCAGCTCAATGCACAATTATGCATGTTCTATTAATGTCTCTGTTCAGACACATAGACGCAAACAGACAGTGTATTTTAAAGCAAAGGCGACTTCAATTCTATCAGACCTATAAAACCGATGAACATGATTTATGTGTAAATTGTTGAATTACCACTATCAACCGTTTATACTATATTAGAAGTGACTTTATTGATCTCACACTGGAGAAATTCTTCTCTGCATTTTATCCCATCCTATATATATATATATATACATACATACAGTATATTAGGAGCAGTGGGCAGCACACTTCTGCGCCCGGGGACCATCTCCGTGATCTTCTTGCTTCGGTTTGGTCAGGACCTAAGCTGGAGGTACCTATGGTGCATGTTTTGGGTTGATGGGGGAAACCGGAGTGCCCGGAGAAAACCCACCTAGACACGGGGAGAACATGCAAAACTCCACACAGAAAGGCCCAGGCGACCCGGGGATCGAACCCTTCTTGCTGTGAAGCGTGAGTGCTAGCCACTCAGCCACCGTGCCGCCAACAATATTAGCACAATAGCTCCCCTCTTATGAAAAGCGGGAGGTGTCATTGTGTGCTTGGTACCATTGAAAAGACTTAAATGTAACAAATAACACACTGCTGTAGCAGCTGCTCAAATAATTGTAATTGTGATTGATGGTTCTGAATCTGGTAACAAAGTGTGATTCCCAGTTTGGTGGAGTATTATATTTTTAAAAAAATAGGCTTTTTTCATCTTAATATATGTTCTAAAAGTACAAAAATAGTCTTCAGATGAGTATACCTCAATGTACAATTAACATTTCTAATATGCTGTTTTGTGATCCAAGAACTGAAAGACTCCCACAAATACCTTTATCACTTCTATTTGATTTAGTTAATATCATCTCTCTGCTTTTCCAGGAGGCTCAGGCGCAGCTGGAAGCTGAGGCCCAGGCGCAGCGAGCTCTTGCCCAAACGCCGGACCTGTCCCCTCGTCTCTGTTACATGACCCGCTCAGAGACGGGCTACGGCTTCAACCTCCACAGTGACCGCTCCAGACCGGGACAGTACATTCGCTCATTGGACCCTGGATCATCCGCGGACCAGGCGGGACTGCGGCCTCAAGACAGGCTTATAGAGGTAAGACCAGGACTCAGCAATCTTGTTCTGTTTCTTGAGGAGGTCTGGGCACAGTCAGACTATATGTGTGGGTGTGTTTTTCTGCACTTAATGAGTACAAGGATGAAGAGGTAGGAAATAAAGGGTCTCACTGAGTGCAGGCAGATAGTAAGTGAACTGAGCATTGTGTCCTTCAGTGTCTTTATGTTTGAAATGTGTCATACAAATGTATCTATTACTATTGTTTATGAAACAGCCAATGGTTGTGATCTGTTTAATATATTCTTCAATAATACCATTTTTGGCACTATCTGTAGCATGTGTATAGCCCTACCATGGCCCTACTTCTAGTGAAAATCTACTTTACATCAACTAAATGGCAAACAATAGTCTAATAGTGAAACCTAAAACACAATAGGGACTCTTCACGCATCTTAAAACACAATAGCTTTGATATCCATGTATTACTTCATACCTTCTGCCCCCGCCTGATGAAACCCAGATGTGTAGTGCTTGTCTAAACCCAGCTGTAATTTAAATGCCTCTCAGTGGGGACTATCACGGCCCTCTCTAAACATAAACTGGAGTCAGGCGCTGCAGTGGCTCTGTTTGAGTGCACCAGGGGCCAGTGACAGGGAGCAGTCAGAGCAAGGGCTGATGGGAAAGAGGAGACAGTGGGGGGTTACGGTTAGTGTCTGCTGATCTAAAACTAAAAGGGAACAGTATGTTGACACACAAGACATAAATAAAGTGAAAAAGGCAATGTTAGAACTAAAGGTCAGAATTATAACTAGGTCAATTTACCGTCCATACAGAGATCTATAGGCTTACCTCAAAATTCACTTTTGCATTTATATTAAATTATATGCTCAAAATTGCTTTACAGTTACATGGTAGAAAGGTTTGTGTATAAATCCGAAGCTGGTCTCAGGTGCTAGTGTCCAGATATCAACAACATTTCAAACCTTTTCTTACATGGACTACTCCTGGAGAAACGAAGGATTCCATCTATCAGTTTAAATCCATATTCATTCACTCTCTGCTATAGGTGGTCTTTAACTCCTTATGAACTTCCTTTTTTTCTTTGTGTAAACATTTAAAATAAATAAAATTATGCTTTATAGCCAATACAACCACTTGTTTACTCATGTATTTCCAAATAAAAAGTTCTTCTTTCATTCCCATGACCTTTGACCTCACTAGGGGTACTTGAGGCTAGAGGAATGAGTTTACCAGGACTGTTATAAATATAGATTCTATTGAGCCTATACATGTTTTAAAGCTATAGTTTAGTTGAATGTAGATCTATTTAGATTTCAGTAGACAGTAGATGTAAGTCAGCACATTCCTATTTCATACAGACCAGCAGGAGAAAAGCAGCTCGACTAAACCTTTATATATAAACTTTTACTATATAATATCTTTTTAGCTGGATTCAGTTAAATTCCTAAAATTTCCACTTGTGATAATTATTGGGTCCACTTGGGTATTGTCATCTCTAGATATTTGGCTGAAGTTGCATTACAGTTTGTAACTTTTCTTCTACAGTATGGCATTTACCGATCCTGTATTTATTTATTTACAGCATTTTTATTGCTCAAGTGTTTACCTTTGGAAAACATGCATTCTTACTGTGACCAAAGACCTTACCTGACATGACTTGGTGATGAAGCTAGCTTATCTCATGGAGTGCATCTTTATCTCCTTTTGAATTTTTATGATGTTAAAGTTGAGACTGTGTTTTTACAGAGATATTTCGACCAGTATTTCGTTTGCACATTTTATCGCATCAGTCTTAAATCTACAGCACAGACCTATATTTTGTTTTGGCCACCCACCTGCCTAAAAAGTATATATAAAGCTTTATTTGAAAACATAATTGCAAGAAATAGGGCTGCAACGATTAGTCGACAACGTCGACGACGTCGACAATAAAATTTTGTCGACATGAAATTTCATTGTCGACTAGTCATATTATTTAAGTATCATTTTAATTTGGAACTTAATACTCGTCTGTGTCAAGAATCCGCAGGGCCGACAGCAAACAGTTCAATGTCTTTGTTACACATCTGCTCCTTCACTGTACAGTGTCCAGGTTTACACCATTTCTCGCTCAGAAACGGCGCTAGTCCTCCTCCCTTCTTCTTCCCGCTCTCCGTGATTTGCGGTGTTAGCCATGTCTCCGTAAAAACAATGACGCTAGCGTCCCTGTACTCCCGCTGAAATCTAACGAGCGCCGCGAGCTGGTCCATATTGTTGGCGAGGGCGCGCACATTCCCCGTTACGACGGAGGGGAGGACCGGCCTGCAGCGTCTCTTCTTTTCCCAGAGTTTACGTCACGCGCGGCGTCCATGGCGTGTCGTCCGCAGGATCTCGTCAGGGATAACATGCCTGTCTCGGGGGAACACAACAGCGCTGCGCAGCGCCATCACCTGATCCTTTGTGTAGACAAGCGGAGAACGGGGTCCCTTACACATCTTAAGCCGAGACAGGTAAATAATCCACCAAAAGTGCGGAAAAAATGCAGCGTCGAGTGCAGTCCAAGCTTAACGAACAGTGTTGACAAAAATATTTACAAAAGTGGGGCGGTTTAAAGGCAAAAAGTTAGGAAAGTTACAGAAAAGTGCGGGAGTGTTGTGACGAGCAGCTAGCTTGCGCCAGTCACTGTATCTGCATGTGAGGAATATTCCAATATTAGCACTAGTGCTAAACGGAATGGTGGCCATACTCAATTTGCTCACGAGTCATGGACAATCTTTTTCATTCCGAATGTCGTCTAGTCGTGTTTTGGCAGTATTCCCTTAACAGAACGCTGTTTCACAGAATACTTCAACTTTTTTTAAACTGGATACTGACAATATTCCGCTTTGAAACGGAATGCTTAAAGCACGCACGCGTAACTGCGCTCACTAAATACCAACGTTAGTGTCGTGTCCATTATCCTAGTAATATTTTTTTCGTGACTAATCGTGACTAATCGTCACTGGATCTATAGATTAATCGACTATTAAAATAATCGTTAGTTGCAGCCCTAGCAAGAAATAATTGTACAAAATGTGATTACACAGCTCTCTAAAGGTTTGTGGTTTTAAAAAAAAGTCCAAATTGCCCCAAAAATATTGCCAGAGCTTATCGGCCATTGGTTTCTCTGGATTCCAAACAAATAGTATTGGTCATGAAAAACCCTACATTGGTCGATCTCTACTTTTTACTGTTTATCCTATTCATTGCATACGTTTGATAGTGATGCTGATGTGTCCTCTAGTCACCTGCAGTGGTCTGTAATTATGCATAAGTCCAGTGCTGTTCTTATTTGTCCGTCTGTCAGCTGCTCATTAGAGAGCTGCTTCTGCTCCCTCCATGCACCATTAGACGGGCTCTACAGCTCCTGTGATCAGCTTTCTGTCAATGTTTGGTCTGACTCACGTAAATGTTACAACGGGTCACCGCTGTGTACTCATGTCTGGATAATATCCCCTTTTCAAACAGACAGAGAGCCTCACACTTCACACTTACCTAACCCAAACCACTGCAGAGAACGGTCATATATTTGGCAGACTTGAATTCATAGCGTCGGCCTGGTCTGTCTCTTGTATGGTTTATCATTCCCAGTGTAAGGTAGTGTTAACACTTTATTGTTCTTAAATAATCTGCTGTATGGTGTCCAAGAAAGACTCATGAAGTGAAACAAGTTACCACTGAGCTTTTTGTTGAATTATTTGGCAGTCTGACAGATCTGTAGTATATTGTGAATCATTTCAGTGTACTAGTAGGGTGTGACCACAATCATGTGCGACTAATGTCACAATGTTCATTTGATTAACTTGTGACTACACTAGTAAACAAACCATTAAACAAGTGCACACAGTGAGTTTAAAGCCCCTTATGTAAGCTCTGTCAGTGGTAATTCTATTCCCCCCACACACTGTTGGATTAGGAGGTTCCCAGAGGACAGGCCTGTCCCATGAGAAAGTGTCCTCTGTGCGGCTGTTGCTGCACCATGTCTTAATTAGTCCCATGACAGAGCATGCGCTGAACTGTCTCCAGTGGGACGGTGAAATAGCTGTTGTTTGGACAGATACAAAGGTGTCTGCCTCTTTAACTGATGATCTGGATCTGCTCTCAGACAGACTAAACTATTTGAAGTGAAGTGAAGAATGCGTGTGTTGATATTGCACTTTTGCATTTATTATTTCTTGAGTTATAGCTTTCAACTTTTCCACTCTCCCAGCTGAACACTGTGCCTGTTCCTAAGATCTAAAGTTTTGTGTAAAGATTGTGTTGTGTAAAATTAGGTTTCGTTCCATTCTTGTACATATATTTATCCTGCACACTATGGCTTTTCATATGTAGTGCCTTTTTTTTTTAAATCCCAGAGGACGCTGACATCTGAAACTGCCTATAGCAGGAGTCCTGGTGAACCATCAATAATAGATTGACTAACAACACTAACTTGTTGTGTTACAAAGACACCATTTCCACGGTCACTATTTGTGAAGCTCCCAAAAGTTACATTAAAACCTTGATTTGGTTTGACTTTCATACCATTAATCACATCTGGGGAAAATTTTAAAACTGGTTTGTCACTGACTCAAAATAATCAATTATTAATAATATCAACTTGAGTAACCCGATGCTTTAGCTGGCGACCTTCCTAAGAAGAGTTTGGTAATTGCGCCCTCTGCTGGTGGAATGTAGAGGCACATGCTAATGGATTTTTATATCTATATCTATCTCTCTCTCTCTCTCTCTCTCTCTCTCTCTCTCTCTCTATATATATATATATATATATATATATATATATATCTATCTATCTATCTATCTATCTCTCTCTCTCTCTCTCTATCTATCTATCTATCTCTCTCTCTCTCTCTCTCTCTATCTCTCTCTCTCTCTCTCTCTCTCTGTATATATATATATATATGTATATATATATATATATATGTATGTATAAAGCATACATGGAGCGACACAACCAAGTGGCGGGCATAGTGTACAGAAACATCTGTGCAGAGTACGGGCTGGAGACCCCAAGGTCAATGTGGGAAACACCTCCGAAGGTTGTGGAGAATGACCGAGCCAAGATCCTGTGGGACTTCCAGATACAGACTGACAGAATGGTGATGGCGAACCAACCAGACATAGTGGTGGTGGATAAGCAACAGAACAGAGCCGTGGTGGTGGACATTGCAATACCAAGCGATGGCAATATCAGGAAAAAGGAACACAAGAAACTAGAGAAATACCAGGGGCTCTCATATATATATATATATATATATATATATATATATATATATATATATATATATATATATAAAATTCACTACGAAAGGTCCGATGCACTTGCCTGGAAGAATCCATGACTCATCCCTGTACCAGCGAGTGAGTCTGGTAACGCTTGGTCCAAAATGCGCTGCGGTTGCGGGTAGACAGACAGCTAAGTGAACCAATCAGAGATTGCGCCATCTTGATTCAAAACTGAGGAGGAACTTCCGCTGCCTAAGAGTGACTTTGCGGGTGCACTGACGTCACCATCTTTGAACGAATCAGAATCGCGGAGTCCGTTGTTAACCGGAGGAGCGAGGGTGGATGGAGGGTGTCCAAATGGTATCGCGTTGTATAGGAAATACAGAGAGATATCATTTGGCTGGCCAGGTAACCGATGCACCGGATTTATAGCCAAGAATCGGTTTGCCAGCTCCTGAGCGGTCTCTCTCATGGCGCAGCAGCCGCGCTGTGTGTGTTCGCGTTCTTTCGTGAACGGTGGGTGGTTCACTTACCTGGGGTTGAAACTTATTGGCTGGTTAACTGCCAATCATGCGAGCGGCGCGGGCTGTATGCGGAAGCGAGCACAAAATGTTTGCACTGTATAGCCGTGTCCCAATTCGCATTGTGCGGAGGGCGGGTTTCCCGCCGCCTCGTCTCGTCAGGAGATCTACTCTATCGGTAAACTAAGCTAAGTTTCCTTTTATTGAGCTATGGTTAAATTAATTTGATGCGCTACCGCTATTTATGGACATGGTTCGTATGCGTGGTTAACTTTTGTGCCAGTGTTGTGTCGCGGTGATATCGGTCTGATGTTTCACTGTCTTGATAGTTTCCATGGCAGCTATAGACCATAACAATTGTATGATACTAGCGTTTTTATTGTCATGGTTAGTGGGTTGGGTGATTTATTTAGACAACATTCATGTATTGGCAATGTATATTTGATTTGGGCTAAAATTGACTTGGCTAATTTACTTTTGTGTGGAAAATACAATGTATAATCAGAATTGGTGCATTTCTGTATTTATTTGATTTGTGTGTATAGAAATGTACTTCACACACACACAGATGATTTTTGTCTCAAAGGAGACTGAGGTAATGTTATAAGATGGAGAGAAAGTATTAGTTATTCAGTGGATTTAACATACTGGTGTTTTCTATAACTGCCTAGTAATATCTATCTTCTTGTCAGTGATATGTTACACTTTTACAGTTACTGAAACTCATGAGTGACTGAAGCACTAATTACTAACTCATTCTGATTCATTCTGATTTTTTACTTTAATAGGCAACTTGCTTGTTTTATAAGGTCTTTTTTAATTTTTGATATCTAACCTTATTGTTTTGTGTTGCTTGAGGGAAGGAATGTGTTGTATTTTAAGTATGAGCAGAGTTTTGCAAACCGGATTGCCAGTTTTTCAGTAGGCCTGGTGTATTGTCTGTTGGACACTAAATAAACAAAAGGATACTATTTTGAAATTTAATTTCTGTTTCTCTCTTTTTCTTCTCAATAACTTTAAAGCACTTGGGAGTAAAGTTCTCAATTTGTATTGAATCGAAATTAACCGAACTGGATCGGATCTAATCGAATCGTATCGAATCGTACCGGATCGTTTACTAATTTTATGAATCGTCCCTGAATCGAATCGTAGCCTGTGAATCGAGATTCGAATCGAACCGTTTTGTGAGTGAAAGATTCACACCCATAATATATATATATACTGCAAACATACATTAAAAAATACTGAAATAGTTTTATAATTGAGGAGTACTCACTACTGTAATAATTCTGTTATTACTGTTGCTACTATTTGTAGAAGTTACTGGACGGAATGTACTACTACTGCATCTAGATTTGCTCAGTCAAAATTCTGTTGTATTTTGTACAGTGACAATAATCAAACATCTAATCTAATCTAAAACAAATAATACTCAAACCACCAAGGCAAAAAACAAATGTAACTCCTCTGTTATAGATTAGTGTGGCTACAGTTATTTGGTATCCATAGGTTATTTAATGTAATTTAAATGTAATTTAATTTAATTTGATTGACTCACTTGTACACTTTTATCTACAAGGCCATGCTTGGACTACTGCCCTCCTACATATGTAACGTAATCACACAGAGAAGTGTTGATTCTTATGGTTTCTGTTCACATGATCAGTTGTTGCTCTCTGTTCCGTTTGTTCGGAGTTGGGAAAAAGGGCTTTTGTCTTCTTTGCCCCCTCGACATGGAACAACCTGCAAAAGGACTGGAAATTAACGGAACTTATCTCATTGAATGGCTTTAAATCCAGACTGAGAGCACTTGAGACAGCCTCCATAAATTGTATCTGTTTTAACTAATTTATATGTCATTTTCATTGTGTTGTAATTGTCTTTTTTACTGCCTGTTTTAGCTAATTTGTTTGTAATTTTAATTGTGTTGTAATTGTCTTTTTTACTGCCTGTTTTAACTAATTTGTATGTCATTTTAATTGTGTTGTAATTGTCTTTTTTGCTCCCTCTTGTCCAGGGCTCCCTTGAAAAAGAGGTTTTTAATCTCAATGGGATTTCCCTGGTTAAATAAAGTGATAATAAAAAAGTGAGTCTTGTTCTTTACCCAGGTGAATGGTGTGAACATCGAGGGCATGCGGCATGCAGAAGTGGTGGCCTTCATCAAAAGAGGAGGAGCTGAGACGTGGCTGCTAGTGGTGGACCCGGAGACAGATGAACACTTTAAGAGGACGGGGATTACGCCAGCAATAAGTCATGTCAAAGGTAATAATAATAGGAATAATTTAATGTGTGAAACTGGGTTTTACAACATGTTTTGGCGTAGGAGAGAGGGGAGGTCATTTCTGTATGTGATGATAAGATTCAGAAGCTCAGTTAATTCAGCACGTTTCAATATTTAATATCTCTGTCATTCTGCAGATTATGACGGTCCTCCTGTATGCAACGGCCAGCCCAATAGTCTTCAGATCAATGGAGGCTCCAGCACACAGTCCTTCCGCTCCACGCAGTCTGACCTCAGCAGCCATGGCAATAGTACGCAGGTGAGGCAGCACTTTGAACAGCCACATGAAAGCACCTGTTTTTTCTACCGATGCTTCAAGTAGTTTTGTGGGGGATTTCAATAGTGGCACTTTTTAAGATTATGATAAAAGGAGAAATTCAATTTGTCAACTGGACAAAGTTTGTTTGGTCGAAAACGTTTCGCCGCTCCTCCAAGAGGCTTCGTCAGTTCTGGTTCGAGTGCTGGTTCGAGACTGCTTATATCTAGCTGCAGGGAGGAGCTAACTACACTGAAATAGTTCTGAAACTATCTGTTTCTTTTGTTTTTCGAATTTCTCTAGCGTCTAGTTTAGCATACCTATTCAACCCTAACGACCGTCTCCACACCTCTGCCCTGGCTTGTCTGCCCTAATGTTTCTTTTGTCTGTTTTGACTTTGGTTTGAGAATCGAATTATAAATGGGAGACAAGTTATGTCTAACTCCCCCATTTCTGTTTAAAGAAGGATTCTCTTTTTTGACAAAAATTGCCTCTTTAACTCCCCTCTCAAACCAGTTCTTTTCCCTGGCTAAGATCTGAACCTCACTGTCCTCAAAAGAGGGGAGTTAAAGAGGCAATTTTTGTCAAAAAAGATAATCCTTCTTTAAACAGAAATGGGGGAGTTAGACATAACTTGTCTCCCATTTATAATTCAATTCTCAAACCAAGTCAAAACAGACAAAAGAAACATTAGGGCAGACAAGTCAGGGCCAGAGGTGTGGAGACGTTAGGGTGAATAGGTATGCTAAACTAGATGCCAGAGAAATTCGAAAAACAAAAGAAACAAATTAGTTGAGATAGTTTCAAAACAATTTCAGTGTAGTGAGCTCCTCCCTGCAGCTAGATATAAGCAGTCTTGAACCAGCACTCGAACCAGAACTGACGAAGCCTCTCGGATGAGCGGCGAAACGTTTTCGACCACACAAACTTTGTCCAGTTGACAAATTGAATTTCTCCTTTTATCGTGGATTCTACCTGGACGACTGAGGGAGTCTTCACACATCTTTTTAGGATTATCTTTATCTACACCAGATGGCAGTATTGTATCCTATATTGTTTGGCAGAGATACTTAGACACTGAACATCTCAATATGTGGTTAATCAGCTATTCTAAATGAAATATTAAACATAATAATACAACTATCCACTAATATAAGTCAGTATCACAAGTTGACCTATACATATTTGAACTAAAGCTCTACCACTATACCACAAGACACCAAATAGATTTGTTTTCTGAACTGTGAATCTGATGTGTCTCTCTCCAGTTGGCTGAGGACGATGGCAGCCAGCTGTCGGACCCTTTCTCTGACATAGGCTTGCGACTGAGCGCTACAGCGGCAGAAGAAAAAATGAAAATTCATGCCAAAGAAAAGAGGAAAGCTCCACAGATGGACTGGATGAAGAAATATGAGCTTTTCCGAAATTTTTGAAGCTTGAATTCTTTCAAGGTTATTCACAAACTCTTCTTAAGCTGATCCTATCCAACTGAAGACCATTTCTTCCTGTAATGAAATGTGACCAAATGGTGTGTAATGGATGTGAAGCCACTTCGTAGACAGCTCCAAACATATGTTTACCTTGCCTAAAAGTTACAGACAGTTTTAAATGCTTTTATACAATCATAATTATCCCCTGTGGAGAGAAGTCTTCAAAGACTGAAAGGGGGACATTTATTTTTTATATGAAGAAATTGTAAATTGATTGTTTTTTGCTGAAAATTATGGGCACAACACTGTGAATGAACCCGCCTTTAAAAACACAAAACCACACCATATAGAAACCTATAGAAGAAATCTAAAAAATAAAAAAATGAAACACTAACACCTTACTGATACTCCTGAATAGATACTATTCCAGATCCCTAAGAATATTAAGATTGTTAAATCTTGTATCCATCTATTTACATGGATTGTCCACTAGCTTTGAACACAGGGAAACACCACTAATAAAAAATATATACAAGTCCATATTGGCAAATAGAAAATAATAGAAGCCAGAAGGCAAACTAAGCAAAAAGCAGTTACTACACTATGCAAACTATCATGTAATAAAACAACAACTTTAACTTTGAATTGATTTATACCCCTCTTTGTATTTAAACAGGTTTTCCATAGTATTATGTGACTGATCAATAAAGGGCAGCCTGGTATTCAAAGGATGGCAACAGATTTGATTACAGTATATTAGTGATGAATTGTAATTTGAATACAGCTGTTAATATTAAAATGAATTAATTAATAGGAAAATAAGGGAAAGTTAAGTTTACATTTGGTAAATTACAACAATAAAAGTTGCATGAGGTGGAGCCTGGTCGACTGGTGGAGGCCTGGCGTGACCAGTGAGGTCAGAGATGATGGGAGGATCTGCAGAGGAAGACTGCAGGAGCCATAGAGCTTACAGTGGATTACTGCCACACAAGGACAGCTGTTATACATATGTTCACACACTTTGGAAAGACTGCTCTGTGGAAAGAAAGATGTACCACTGAACTAAACAGCCCACCCACAGCGACCTGATCCAACAACAAGCCAGACTCTGCTGTTTATCTTTTTTTGTATGCAGCAACTTCAAAGGAGTTGTAAGCTATTTTTTGACTATTTCATTTTACTCATCAACACCAGATGGCAGTATTGTGTAAAAATGTCTGAAAATTAATTCCATCTTTTGTAGCTCTTCTGGACACTGTGGTGTAAGCACAGCTGTTTTTCCCCCCAGACACTTCCACAAGATGAAAATGAGGAAAATCTAAGAACGTGAGGATTTTTGGTGCCCTCTGTCTGTGTGCTGATCATTGATGCTGGTCCATGATCCAGCTCTTGATAAAATGTTTAAGTGACAATTTACTGTGAACCGTGAACAGTAAGTTAATAGAGTCAAGTCTTCAGACAGACAAAAATATATTATCAGTCAATTGATGCAAACCAAAAACTAGAATATGACACATCAGACCATAACTAATTGTATCATGCTCAAACACAAAATAAAATAACAAATGCAACTTGAGTCATTTCTTCAAATAAACAGTGTGTGGGAGCCTGTTTGTTACATAACACTTTTTATATATTTCATGTGTGTTCTTTATTATGTGTCATGCTCTAATAGATATTCTCCATATTGTAAAGACACATAGCCTCCATTGTAAATATGTAAACATACAATATATTGCATTTTTAAATAAAGAGTGACATTTATATTAGTTTTGTCTCTCATACATTGACCTATACGTATAAATGTGTGTTTTCTTTTTACCCTTCTGTCATGGGCTGGCCATGGAGTATACAGCAGGAGTACAGTTTCAGTTTTCTCAGAATTCTCCATTGAGCAGCTGCTCTGAGGTTGAACAAAGGTCAAAGGAGTGCACGTGAGTATGTATGTGTGTGTGGTGAGAAGGAATGGCATAAAGAGCCCATTATGCCTACTATTGTTACGAACCTTGAAGTTTTCAGCATCATTCAACAAATCGGCTATACTGGCCTGAGCATAGTTCAGAGTTCAAAGTGTACTTTATTGTCAATTCACTATGTAACAGACATTACACAGAGGACTGAAATTGTGTTTCACCGGACTCCAAAAGTGAAATTTAACTAAAAACACACACACACACACATAGCTACACTCATGGACATGAAGTGTACACAGGCATAAAAAATAAATACACATAAAACATACAGGTAAACATATACTCTTCCAACAAGAAGGAAAGATTGAGGTAGAATGAAATGTGCGATATGTAAGGTGCAATAAGTGAAGGTGCAATTTGTAAAGTTTGTAAAGTACAAGAGTGCTGAAAGTTGCATGGACATCAGTGTGTGTGAGATTGTTTTATGGATGTCAATAAGAACAACAAAATGTTCATGGAATTTTCTTCAGTGTGTTGATTAGCCTTGTGGAGATAGTGCATAGTGTTCCTGTACAGTACTCAGATACAGATACATATTAAAGGAGAATTAACGTTTTTTACAATCTGAGCCTTATTTCGGTAATAAAACAAGTTGTTTTACTCACCCATAGCACTTTGGTGTCATATGGAGCACTTCCGGGGATGTTTTAGATTTGCGATATCCGTAACCGCTCGGGGCATATAATATATGCCCCGAGCGGTCTCCAAATAACACAAACTTTAGCACTTTTCAAATCATAGAAGCTCGATGTCTTAGTCTACACTTTCGTTTGAGTCAAAAGTGGCCTCTAATCCGAGATTTATCCATAATTTACATCTTTGCGTTTGATGTTTGGGTCCCGGGAGCTGAGAGTGAAATAAGGTGTGACTCCGCACATGCGCACTGGCGTCCTCATCTACTCGAAAATAAAAGATTTAAAAAAAAACTATGATAAATCTTGGATTACAGGCCACTTTTGACTCAAACAAAAGCGTAGACTAAGACATCGAGCTTCTATGATTTGAAAAATGCTAAAGTTTGTGTTATTTGGAGACCGCAAACATGTGCCCCGAGAACTCACATTACGGAGATCGCAAATCTAAAACATCTCCGGAAGTGCTCCATATGACACCAAAGTGATATGGGTGAGTAAAACAACTTGTTTTATTACTGAAATAAGGTTCAGATTGTAAAAAAAACCTTGCCTGGAAGAATCCATGACTCATCGCTGTACCAGCGGCGAGTCTGGTAACGCTTGGTCCAGAATGCACTGCTGTTGCGCGTAGACAGACAGCTAAGTGAACCAATCAGAGAACAGTTAACGGACAGCGACGTGAAACAATCAAACAAAAGAAAAGAAAGAAAAGAAAGGCCTCTAGAGCTGTCAGCTGCTGTGGTTTTAAGGAATCAATGTGTTTTAGGTCATTTAAGACCAATTTTACAGCTGAATGGAAGGGACGTTCAGTTCTCCGATGCGCCATCTTGATTCAAAACTGAGGAGGAACTTCCGCTGCCTAAGAGTGACGTTGCGGGCAAAGGCGGGTGCACTGACGTCACCAACTTTGAACGAATCAGAATCGCGGAGTCCGTTGTTAACCGGGGGAGCGAGGGTGTCCAAATGGTATCTCGCTGTATAGCAAATACAGAGAGATATCATTTGGCTGGCCAGGTAATAAAAAACCTTAATTCTCCTTTAAATAAGTGCATAGATTTACAAAAATTTGTCTGGACACAACATAGCTTTATTTCAATAGATCATAGATTATTTGCGAGCATATATTTGAATAAATATGTGCACAGTATTTTCAATTGCGTCATACACCTGTGGTCAGGTAGAGCGTAATAACCAATGATTAAAGATCATCCACTAGAGGGCGCAACACAACAACTAGGAAACAGCTCATTCCTTGATGAAATAATTTGCAAGTTCCTTCCACTACCACCTCTACAGACCTGATCTTTGTTGAATGTGGCGACACAAACCCCGGTGGCCACATTATCGAACTCGGCTGGAGGTCACGGAGAGGCCAAGTTGTGACGGCAGCACATCAAAGTCCGGGGGCCACTTCAAAGCGCCAGTGTGCAATTTCAGAGGCGTCCAAAGAATAGAAAAGAGCGCTACAGGTGGGCACTTTTGTCCACCTCTCCGCGCCTCTTCGGACTTCTCTACTTCCGATTTGATGATGATAGATGATTGCAAGGCTTTTCCTTCCTTCAACTTCTTGATTTTTTTTTTCTCCCGAAGCCCTGTCTGGTAGGCTTATAGAAATGATTTTGTAATGTGTTGTTGGGCCCAAATCCGTGTTGTTTGGAATATAACAACATGAAATGTAAAATGATTTCCCATGATCAGAGCAGTTCTGATCTAGGAGTTTCTGTTTGAAGCATGTAGGATGCTTGAGCCAGTATCCCAGAGTTATCTTAATGTTTTGCTCAACATATTTCATAATTTGGCCTATTTATAACTTGCTAAGGCTATAAGCTAATACCAGTATTAGCCTGATTTGTACTGTGGTGTAGTTTATTTTTTATTTTTGGTAAAAACATTTCATTCAAACTCAAGGTTCAGCATCTTAAACTTATCACAACCACACCAACACTGTTGCTGTGTCCATTTTAATTTAGTTTATTTGATTTATTTGACAGGGACAATGTACAGGAGCATTAATCACAAAAAATGAAAAGATTCTTTGTACCAGACTTCTCTCCGAGCTCATTTCCATCCGCAGTTCCTGAGACATTACAAACAACATTACAAACAATGAACATAAAGCATAAAAACAATGCAGTTCATAATATTTACAGTGGCGGTGATACATTTCATCAATTAGTACCTTTACGATACCTTTACCCCCTTCTCATGTCTAGTCTAACTTTAACGCTGACACGTCTGCACTCTTAGAAACTGTTGTTTACTTTCCAGGTTAAATTTTATTAAGCATTTGCATAATTTTAGCTCAGTTGGAAGTCTGTTCCATTCTGAGATTGTTTTAAATGAAAATGCAGATTGTCCTAATGATGTTTTCCGTTTTGGTATTACACATTTGTCATTGACCGTTGACCTGATTGTTCTGACCGTGTCCATGTGCAAGACACTTCATACATTATGTCTAGTTTACGCTGGATAGGTTTCTGTAAAACAATCTCTGCCAAAACAATGTGCCACTGGTTGGCTGTAGCACATCGTCATATTAGAAAAGCTTTTTAGTTTTTATGTTTTAGACTACGTCCATTGTCTTATGTAAGTACAAACTTCTTTGTTCCATCTGCTGAGTAACTTTTGTCGACCATCCCAGGCCAGTGCCATCAGGTCCACCACAGCAGCAGCACCAGACTAGGAGTGGACTGTTGAGAGAACCCTGTCCCTATGGCAACTCAGTGTTTTTGTTAGCGCTTGTGAGTCAGACAAGCGGTGAGTCAACGTCAAGAGGAAACACACACACACACTTACACACAAATACACACGCATACAGTCACAATCATATTCACACACTCCCTCTCAGTTTCAGGGAAGCCAAATAAGGACAGCTCACAGCAACAGGCACATTGGCAGATCAGCGCTGGGCTAAAAACTGAATAGGCTAATTAGAGGTGAAAGCCGTGAAGCCAGGAAATCAAATGTTGGACAAAAGTAAGAGCTCAAATGGAGTATAGAGAGATCCAGAGGGCACATGTGTGGGCATGAATGGGTGGGGGTAGTGGAAACAAAGAGGGACACACCCAAAGGAGCACACCTTGGCTTAACTTGCTAAACCACACTTTCTTTCTTTTTTGTCTGACACCAACACATGAATTCTGTGGACACCTGCTTTTTTTATTTTATTACTTACAATGAAAAGACAAAGCTGAGTACTAACATGCATCTGCTGACCGCTGATATATTCTATAATATGCATAAATGTATAGGTATCTAGTGGGCCTGGGTTCTGCACAATACATAAGAAATCATTTCTCTTTTTAAAAGTTTTCACAGTGTTATAAAAACAGTATTAGACAGTTCCAGCTGTAATACTTGGAAACCACTTTGTATTTAATTTATAGTGATTTATGACTGCCAAGAAAATAAGTCTAACCCTTGGCTCTATAAAACTGTTAATGCTTGTAAAACATAAATAAGCATTAAATCACATATTTCCTTGTCTGTTATGATCTCTTATTCTTGGACTATTATTACTCTTACTGCTGTAAACAAAAGTACGCAACAAAAAGGTATTAGTTAAAGGAGAATTAACGTTTTTTTACAATCTGAGCCTTATTTTGGTAATAAAACAAGTTGTTTTACTCACCCATAGCAGTTTGGTGTCATATGGAGCACTTCCAGAGATGTTTTAGATTAGCGCGAGTTCACGGGGCATGTAATATATGCCCCGAGCGGTCTCCAAATAACACAAACTTTATCACTTTTCAAATCATAGAAGCTCAATGTCTTAGTCTACGCTTTCGTTTGAGTCAAAAGTGGCCTGTAATCCGAGATTTAGCCATAATTTACAGTTTTGCGTTTCATATTTGGGTCTCGAGAGCTGAGAGCGAAATAAGCTGTGACTCCGCACATGAGCACTGGCGTCCTCATCTACTCGAAACTATAGATAAATCTCAAATTACAGGCCACTTTTGACTCAAACGAAAGTGTAGACTAAGACATTGAGCTTCTATGATTTGAAAACTGTTAAAGTTTGTGTTATTTGGAGACCGCAAACATGTGCCCCGAGAACTCACATTATGGAGATCGCAAATCTAAAACATCTCCGGAAGTGCTCCATATGACACCAAAGTGATATGGGTGAGTAAAACAACTTGTTTTATTACCGAAATAAGGCTCAGATTGTAAAAAAACAATTCTCCTTTAAAGCACACACAGGAATACCTTATTAACTACAGCTGCAAAAAAAATCTATTTATTAATCAGTGGTATTCCTATGACTATTTCTGACCTGCTGATTTTGGATGTGTAAATATAAAGTAGTCTAAAAAAAAATAAAAAAATCCCAGTGATGAGCTATTAGCACTGTTGTCATAGCAATTGACAATACAAAAAATGTATGAGAATTTGCCTCACTGATCCACTAGGTGCAGTTTAAACCAGCCAATCACAGTGCGGGCATAATGAGGAAACACCCTTCGTTGTAATCTCTTCAAAGATAACACAACGCACTTAGAATATCACCTGTTCTCCAACGGTCCATTGTAAATTGCAACACACACAATTGCAGCTCAAACAAAAGAATAGTTCCAAAGTTGTATCTCTTTTGCGGCAGGTGAACGACAACAAATCTCAGGTGGCAACAGCATGGCTTAGCGGTTTTATGAGCAGAAAAGAGAGTGGGGTCAAAGGTCGACTGCTAAATAGGATGGCAGCTGGAAAGGGGGTGCTTATAGGGCTGATGTTACAGGAACTGGAATAACAAGCCAGGGCAAAATGTGGTGCAGGACTGAAAGTGGCTTCGGGAACCAAGGGCACAGTGTGTGTATGTTTGTGCCTGTTAACACACAAGTGATTAATGAGATGGAAGGAAGTGAGGGGCCGCAGCGTGTCACTCCAGATGAGGTCAGTGGTCAAACGGAGGAACACAAAATGCAATGTGCACCGTGATAAATTTCCTGCCTCATCCACAAAATCCCCTAAATAATTTCATTCCTAATTTGGACTATTTCATTGACAGTCACTGAAACAGATGACGAATGTGTTTCTGCTTCCTCTTTACACCTACTGAATTTGTAGTGTGATTAGATGAATATAGTGAATAAAAGATCAAAATTATCACATGGAACATTTTAGGATATTATAGGATTGATATAGGATTATTATTTCCTTTCCGTCTAAATCATACCTGGTAGTAAATGTCTTGTCGGAGCTGGGCCTGGCGGTACGGTGGCCGAGTCGCTTCACAGAAAGAAGGTTCCGGGTTCGATCCCCGTGTGGCACGTTGGTATGGCCGTAAGATTCGGGTGGCTCCAGAGGTAAAATCCTCCAGCTGACCAAACCTAAGCAACAAGGTCATGGAGATGGTCCCCGGGCGCAGTCATGTGCTGCCCACTGCTCCTAATAACAGGATGGGTCAAATGCAGAGGACAATTTCTCCTGTGTGAGATCAATAAAGTCAATCTTCTACTTGGAGAGACCACTCAGAAATACTAAGGGCCACAGTGGGGCAGCAATGGAGCAGCAATGTGACTCTAGTGGAAACTGATGTTGTGTCCTTAGGCAAGAAACTTCACCCACATTGTCTATTATGAAAGTTGTGTGTGAGTGTTGGTGTTGAACAGAGGGGCTGATGGCTCAGTTTGACAGCCTTGCTTCTGTTACTCTACCACAGGGCAGCCATGGCTAAAGTAGTATCTTACCACACTAAATATGGTGTGAATAAATCAGGGGTGTCAAACATGCGGCCCCGGGGCCAGATCCGGCCCTCCAAGACCTTTAATCTGATTTTCTATTAAAAATATTTTAATTATTTTTTAATTTAATTTAAATATTGGTAATTTTCTGTGCCAATTTTCAGGCACAAATGAAGACTTACCTCTTTCCAAACGCTCTTAAAGATCCCATGACATGGTACTTCTTGATGCTTTTATATGGCTCCTTAATGGTTCCCTAATACTGTAAATGAATCCTTCTTCAAAATCAACACTCAGTGCATGAGAAACAGAGATAAGATGAGAAAGAGTCATAAATATCTCTCTCAAACTCTTTATTCTGGGCGTTGTTTCTTGAATGCAAATGAGGAGAAAACAGATGGCCAATAGTAGAGGGTGGGGGCGTGGCCAAACTTTGCTCAGAGCTCAGAGCCCACAGCTGATCCATTTCCTTGTTTTTGCACGGGGGGAGAGATTTGAAGCGTTCCATTGAAAAATAAACACATTTCCACAGAAAATAAAATTAAACCACTGCTGTTCAAAGGTCCAGAGGCTCAGATAAAGGACTTCCGAGCCTAGAAACACTCGGACGTGCCTCCAGGCAAATAAAAAAACGCATTTCGCATTGCCTAGCGCATTCGCAGTCCAAACTCTCTGGGCGTGATTTACAGAGACGCTGAGTACAGACAGACGGGGGTGGAACTGCATTTGCATTTCTTTTTTCAATCTGACATCAATAAGGTGCCTTGTTCAAACTCGCCCGTTTGAGCTCCGATTTTTTGTAACGCAGAAAAGGATCGCAAATGCTCAGTTTAGACATTTCACAAATTTTAAACATGGGGGGGGGGGGTAAACAGGGTAGGGGAGCTCACATTAATGTTCAAAAACATCAGAAAGTGAAAATTTCATGCCATGGGACCTTTAAAGGACCGTCGTTTTGACTGTTGACCGTGACACCCTCATCAGCAAAATGTCAAAAATGAGAAAAGTGGACGCCGAGTGCAGGATTTTCCAAGAAAAATTGACTAATTCCTATTTGTTCAGGAGGTGAATGGGAAACCTGTACGCTCAGTGTGTTTGCAACAAGTAGCGGTGCTCGAAAAATATAATCTTAAACGCCAGTACAAGACACGACATTTCGAACAATACAAAAACTTGAACGGAGAATTGAGAAGACAGAAGATAAACGAATTATTGGTGGGACTGAAGAAACAGCAGTCTGTAATAGATTTGTGTTTCTCTGCACAAATATTTGGACTTATTGCTATTTTTGGGGTATATTTGCCATGAGTTTTCTGATCCGGCCCCTTTGGGATCAAAGTCGGTTGATATGGCCCCCGGACCAGAATGAGTTTGACACCCCTGGAATAAATAATGCAATGTAAAGAACTTTCGCTGTCTTGAAAGGAGCTACATAAATACACTGCCTTATTATTATTATTATTATTATTATTGATTATTATTAACTATCAGAGGGATGTGTCAGCAGCACATTTGTTGAAAACAACCAAATGCTGAAAATGTGTTCATGATTCTTGTTTTGTACTTTGTCCTTTTCAGAATGAGCTCACTTCTTGAGAATCCTCCTCCGCTGTTCTTGTGTTTGTGTGTCCTAACAACTCATCTGTGCCAGGCGCTTTGACCACCAGCCAGAGGGCCCAGACTTGGAGCACAGGCGTTCTGGCTGGCCCTGATGGTGTTCAGCTGGTCAGTGCTCTGGCTTGGTTCTGTGTGTACTGGCTCTCTGTATGGAAGGATGGGTGGGTTGCATATACGTGGGAGGTTTGGAAGCTCTTAGGTTGAAACAGCTTTCGTTAGAGTGACCACATTTTTGAGAGTGGTGGGACATGAAGGGACAGACTCTGGAAATGTATCTTTATAAATAATAACGGCAAAAACTGGATATGATTTTTAGATTTTTCAATTGTAATACACAAAGGAAGCAATAAGTGCAAACATATTACAACCCGGAATTCCAGTACGCACAATTGATTTCATGTGCGTGACAACCAAAACAGGGACATGTGGTCATCCTAGCTTCTGTGTAAAATTGTCCGATGACTAAAAAGCTTGAGATAAATGACCGTAATGAATGAGAGTCAGATAGTGGGAAGCGAGACAGAAAGAAAACACAGGAGGAGGGTTAGGGAAGGTGGTCGTGGCTATGGGGTATTTTTAGCCAGTGGAGTGGGAGAGGGCGGTATCTTCTTAGGGGTTTTTCCAAAGGAGTATATTTAGAGAGGGATGTGTAAAAATGACAGAGAGGGGAAGAACAGCAGGGATGTGCCATGTACAAACTGCCAGTCTGATGTAAAGCCGTGCAACAGGACCACACACATTCTTTCATTCTCCATGTGGCACTGGCTACAACTGACTACTACGCTGTTCACCTGGTTGACTCAGTTGAATTTATAGCCAAAATCCACAGGCAATTACTGTAAATTACACTCCCCTTTTTCCTCAGAATGTGAGTGTACCAAATCAGGGAGATTTTAAGTCAGTAAAAGTATTTGATTTTTTGGAAAACATATTTTCAGTGGATTTGAGTCATAAGTTAGTTAGTTAGTTCATAAGTACAGCATTGCCCCTTGGATGGCTATGCAAGTCACAATCTTTTATTTTGCCTCTGATTTTTTTTTTTTGGCCAGCTAATGAATTGCTCCAGGCCGGGTCTTGACTGTATTTTGTTTTTGTTTTGTTTTTCACCTCAGCCATCTATGTTTGACTTAAGAAGTGGTCAAGTTTGGTTTAGGATCACATGGTTTAAGCCCTTCTGCATATATGGAGAAGTCTTGTGAACAAGTCACTGTCAAGCACATCAATACAGCTTCCCAGACACCACAATTCAGACATCATTTTCCACATGCTCAAAGTCAAAAGCGCAGCCACCAATCAGAGAACGTGGTTGAACGTACAGCTGAAAAAGCAATGCTAATAATAATGGCAGAAATGAGAGAGGAGGAGAAAAGCAAAGCAGCGGTGTGGTTTTGCTCAGGATCAGAGCTTGTGCTCTGCCCGGGCATACTCTGAAATGGAGAGGATCTGGAGCCGCAGTGACGCGATTGTGGTTCCTCCGCACTTCCTGTCTACCGCCGCACTGTTGTGCAATGTGTGCGTCGTCTCCTTGGCAACCACCATCACGTAAATACCGGAGCGCGTGGCTGCCTGTTGCCTCTTTGGTAAAAAGCTTAGAAAGTTGTGATCAGAGACTTCAGTTAGCTGCACTGAAGCTATTGTTTTGTATCTTTTATGTGTGCACTGGATGTCTCCCACTCGTTTTTCGTTAATGAAGAAGGGACATTATGTCCAAAACATTGTGCACCTTTATGAATAGCACGTGGAGGACAGGAAGGAGAGCGGAGTGAATTAATACCGCTGCTATTTTAATTTTTCTTGCCTCATAGAGATATCTTTGCTACGTCTGGACAATTTTACACTGTGATATTTAACTTATCTAGGCTATATATACAGTGGTACCTCACCTTAGGAAATTAATTCGTTCCAGAAGTGGTTTCGTAACGTGAATTTTTCGTAAGTTGAGTAGCTATTTCAATGGAAAAAGCCGGATTCGTTCCAAGGCCCCGATCCAAGATTTTTTTTTATAGTGTAACTTTTTTTATAGTGTAACATTGTGTTCTGCGTAGAGACTGTAGACCCAGGACTAAACGTGGACTATACCAGGTCTAGACCAAGGTCTAAACCTGGACTAAACCAGGACTAGACCAGGTGGATTAAAGCGCCGCGCGCGGGTCTATTTCCTGGTTTCGTTTCGAGTCACGGCTGAGGCGAACAGCGAGGGGGATCACACGCAGTCTGAGCGCATGAACGAGACCCGTGCTCAAACCGTGCCTCCTCTAGACCTGGTCTAGCCGCAGCTCTTGCATGTGTTCGTTCATGCGCTCAGACTGTGTGCGGTCCCCCTCGCTGCTCGCCTCAGCCGTGACTCGAAATGAAACCAGGAAATAGACCCGCACACGGCGCTTTAATCCACCTGGTCTAGTCCTGGTTTAGTCCAGGTTTAGTCCTGGTTTAGTCCAGGTCTAGACCTGCTGGCAGCCCCGCGCCGGGTCATGCTGCGCTATCACACGTGTCAGAGCGCAGTTTTCTCCCCCCTCCCCTTCCCCCCACACTTCACTATTAATAATTTTGTTGAAAATCTATGAAAGTTTGAGTGTTTAAACGAGAGACAAATGTGAGAAAAGTTTAAATCCAGTCTGAGAAAAGCGTATAATGTGTGTGGCTGAGCGCGCATTATTTGAATTTTTGAGATTTCGCGTTTCGTAACTTGAATTTTCTTTCGCATCTAAATTTAACGTGATGGCGTTTCATAACTTGAAATTTTCGTTTGTTGGGTCTTTCGTAAGGCGAGGTACCACTGTATAGGCTAATGATGTTACTGGTTTTATCGCCAAGAATTGCCTTTAAAGGCTTTTAAAATTTTCTTTCTCCAGAGATCTGACCTGCAACTTTGCCTAATGGTGGCACGTGCAAGACAGAAACGTTTAATGCTGGGTAAAGCAATAACATCTCCATGAAGACAAGAAGGTGGCTGTCCCGTCTTAAGAAAAGTTACATAGTACCTTTAATTAACTGTTATAACAGTTTGGGGTTATCACAGGATAGGACTTTCATCTGAGTAATTAAACTGTTTCATGTGACTCAGGATCTTAGTCTTAGTGTCACTTTTATGGTCTCAATATTTTTGTAAAATAAACACCAACTTAACTAGGAGGCCTGTGCTTCCTGAGTTCCCACCATTCCCTTCTTTCTAAAACCACATGCATGTTGCATAATTGGGTCGACTTGCCATGGTAACTAAATGTGAGTTTTTATTTTATGTTTTTCATCACAAACCCTGTGACCCAGATTATGTCACTGTTATGAGTCACTCCAGAAGTCAGCCAAGCAGATGTGCTGTGACATTGACACAAAGTTATTATTTAAAAATGTAAACAAAAATGGCTTAGGATCTTCTTTGTAATGGTTATTTGTAATTATCTCTTGATTCTACAGTCTGTTCTGGAAATATCCAAGTGTAACTCCATTCTGTGAGCCATGATGAAGCTTGTCTGAAGAAGCCCACAAACTCATCAAAACCCCTGGCCACATTCATGAGCTGTAGTAGACCACAACCTCAAAGGTCAGCCCTGTGTTACACTGGTGACTTCTGCCTCATACGTTTATAGCACATTCCTCTCACACAATAGGGGCATTTACAACCTAGGCTACATGTCAGTTTACTTAACATGCACAGCTGATAATATTTTACAGAACCGTACTGTATCTTGGGCTTAGAGGCAACGACAGCGCTCAAGTGCTGGCAGCACCACTTTCCAAGCGCCACATTTTTCCTGCCAATGGGAATCATTGTGGAACATTGCACTCCAAAATATTCCAAAAAAGGAGGGCTGGAAAAGTTGTCTCATGTGTTCATTTGGATCATTGTGGATGGAAGTCGCTATAATTTTGTCTTCCCATCATAGGTCAATATTTTTTACAAACTTACCAAAATGGATAATACATTTCAGACCAGTAGAAAAAAAAAAAAAAACATGGGGCAGGCAGGCACAAGTTGGTCTTTCTATACTTTCAACTATAGATATGGCTTTCAGAATGATGAAAAATAGGATCATTGCCATAGAGATAAAAGATTTAATATTATATCTTTTGAATGATCCTCTAATGTTGCATAAAAGCTGAAACCCATGAATAGCCAGACAAAACCAAAAGAAACATAAAAAGAAGACATTAGTATTATTATTAGACCTAAATTATTATTATTAATATTATTACTAAACAATAAAGGACTATATAGATTATAAATACAAAATGGATAGAATAAATAAGAAAGCAAGTACATTTAAAAAAGTATTTATACCGGTAATCTAAATAAAATACAAATTAGTGCTTCAAAAGTGAATCGCATTAGTTGTTACCGCACTGATGTTGCGTGTGGCTATGCTAATGAGCATCTTTGGGAGACAAAACTGAGGAGAGTCTGCACGGCACGCCTCACCACAGAATGGAAATGAAAACCTTTTGTTGTTGGTTTCTGTCAACCGCTGTTTTTCACTCTGACAACCCTGTGATTTTGGGTTGATTAAAAATGAAATTGACAAATTGCTATTCCTGGTAATCATAACTGAACTGTATTCATCTCAAGAGTCTGCTAACAATTACAAAGTTTAGGCAATCACCATGTAACTTGATTATCATGACACTTCATTTAACTGTCATGCAAACTGTAAATCCCCTATGAAGACAAAATAAGAGCCGAGTCCACAAACCAAACATTATCCCATGCGAGGATAAACAGTGTGTTATGTGTCTTCCTGGCAGCAGACATTACAGGCGGATGGAGTGTTGCCTAGAGACGGCTGTGTGTGTGTACATGTGGAATGTGTGACGTTCTCGCACTGAGGGGCGTGGCTGCCTGTGGTTGTCAGCGCTCAAACACACCCAGAGGCTTTGGAAAAGAAAGGGGAAGTCATAAAGTCTCTAATAGCCCTACTCTCAGAAGCTCATATTACCGTCCTGCTATAGCAGGGTGGGGGGGTTGTTGAGGGGGGGTCCTGAGACAGACAGGTGCAAATAAAAAGCAAACTTGGACTCAAACAGTCACCCTTGGACAAGGATACAGTCTAGGCAAACACAACATTACTATGAAGTCAGACAAAGAATGTTGCACGCCAATTAAAACTGCTGGGTCCAAGAGCCATTTATAGCCAATGTTTGTTTACTTTCTAACCCAGTATGCAATCTTTTTTTTTACTTTTTATTTATGGTTTTACTAAGTTTAACAAACATAAAAACAGAACCCACAGACTATACTTTGGAGTGAGCTTTGTAATTGTAATTGTATCCATCTTTGTTTATTGCCAGCTTAAATAATCGGTTATTTTTTCCATTACACAAGTTTCCTTCAATACATCACAATACATTGTTTCAATTTCAAAGGCACCCTTAATATGCGACATTTTTATTTTAGTGGATCGCACCTAATAAACCCAAATAACTCAGGACATACTTTTTCCTATGCAAAACAAAGTTTCACCTAAATACTCCTCTTCTTGCAACTTGGAGACTACTTACTATGAACTTTGTCATTGTCTGTCTTTAGCCAGGGCAGTGTAAACTTGCCTTTCATATATCTGTGTTGTACAATGCATTTTAACAAACCATACCAGTGCCTTTGTCCACTTGACTGCACATTACCTTCTCTTCCTGCCTGTCTGCCATTGACTCATTTATTAGCAGCTGTGTGGCCAATTATCCCCCTGCCCCCTTTCCTGTGTTCTAGCGGCCAGGGCCAGCAGCAGAAGCATCGGGCATCAGAAAGAGAGGGAGAGGAGGAGAGACAGGGGAGGGCTTCTCTTCAGGCTGGCGTCATAAAGGAATTCCCTGCGTGGTTTTGGTCCCGCCCACTCAGTAACTCTCAACCTCGTCTGGATGTGAGACGGTCACACACACAACTGTCTGCAGCACCGCACCGGGACGCACCTCTAACAATCACGACAAAGAGCCGGAGACATGAGTAAACAATGGGAGATTGACGGGACAAAAGTGAAGTTTGAATCTTCTCTGGAAATATGAGGAAGAGGGGGTTTGAGGAGTTGTAATGCAACTTCAGGTAAGATCTGTTTCTTACAACTAGCACTCTTCTCTTTTATGGCTTTATTACCTGGTTCTTCAGGCAGTTTGAACTTTTCTTTAATGTTGTTTTGCAGATACAGTCCACACCTAATCCAGATCTACAACCTGCTGATCAAGACAGATGTTGCCTAGAGTAAAGTCATGTGCGTGTCTGCTTCACAAATGTACAGTATTGCTCCGGTGCTGGGATTACGCCTAAGGTCTGCCACTATGGAGCAGCTCTGTTACAAAGGTCAGACGTAAATAGTTCCGTTGAATGGGGAGGCTTAATTTCTGTCTGCCTGTCTGTCTGTCCAGTTGACGTTGGGGATTACACATATCCACTGTGAATTATTCGTGCAATTCTGTGTGTGTTTTGACCACTTCTCGTTTGTGTGTTAGTAGCAGCGACAATGAAGATCATAAAAGTTGTTGAAACTTAGGTCAGAGGGACGTAATGGTAGTGGTTGACGCAAGGCCGGAGCCACTCATACATTCCTCTCATTGTTCAGGGGCCCTGTAAGTCTGCAAGCTCCCAAACCTCCATGAAAGGAAGGGAATCCAGGGACTACTGTACTTTAGCTTAGCCACTCCGCTGCAAAGATGGCTCGCAAGCGCTTCCTGTCTACTTCTCTGTCTTGAGTTACTTATAGAAGTATTTATGAAGGCCAATTGAGCATAAGTTGTCTTTATAGACTTTAGAGAATCAAGTTAGAAGAGCGTACAGTGAATTAAACCCCCAAGGACATAGGAGAAAAGTAAGAGTAATTATTTCTTTAATCACACTGTAACTGGTTGTGGCAATGAGAGTGGGGAGTAGAGAGTTTGGTTTGTAGAACTTTGGTGGAGTGGCAGGCTGGTTGGGGTGGGTGTGCCCTCTGATATATAGACCCAGGCCTCGGAAACCCTGGCGTAGTGGAATAAAAGTGTGTGGTTTGTGTACATCATGTGTGCATGCAGTGCAGTGGCAGCAGCACAGCAGTGGATAAGTACAGGGCGGCTAGTGGTACTGGTGGTGAGGCTGTTTGGCAATGAGTCAGGCTTATGGGATAGAGTTACACTGGGCTGAAGGGATCAACTAAGAGCTTGGGCTGGGCGCTTCCCTTTACAACACTGTTTAACCTTAAAAATCGATACCTGGGAATACTTTTTCTTCTCTCCCAAATACAGTACACTGCTTCAACAGGTTTAGTTTTAATCTTGGACAAAACATAACAACATAGAAGTCCCAAATGCGCTGAATGTCATTGAATGTCACAGCCAGGGTGATAATTACACCCTCGCACGCAACATGAAACAAATACAGTTTTTAGTCACTCGTAGCCAGACGCTCAGTGTCTGGCGTGAGCGGCCACTGAGGGTGTGGTGCTGTGAGTAAGGTGAACAAGGTCAACAATCTGTGGTTTAACCGGCAGCATGTAAATGAGGTTTGCATTGTAATAGTCTATATGAAGGAAGGCTGGCTACTATTAATCTTTAGCTTTTTGCTATTAGTGGTTTTAGCTTAAATATTGTGCCACTTATTCATGGCATGGTTTTTCCCCTTTATAGATGCTATTGTAAATCTGGTGTAAATGATTGAAAAGCGTATTTCACAACATAGGGAGTTAAGACGTTATTGTAACATACATAACATACACATCTACTTTGACACACCACTGCTTGCCATTGCAACTGGATGCCCGGCTTTCACATGTCTTTAAAAACAAATTGCCCACTGTAAAAGTCTTTGTAGTAAAGCATCCATAGTTAAAGTTGCAAAGCAGTGTAGAGTGTAGAGAGTGAGTGAGTGGTGGCTGTTGGTGGTGGCTGTTTCCTCACAGCAGTTAGCAGGCCTGAGGTGCAACTGTTGTCAGATGGTGTGTATTTTTTTGTTATTGCGTGTTCATGCAACAGAGTGAAAGTACTGATACCATAATTATATTTGTTAATTGATAGGAATTTAAATTGTGGTT
Source organism: Paratrypauchen microcephalus (assembly GCA_036785185.1). Lineage (NCBI taxonomy): Eukaryota > Metazoa > Chordata > Actinopteri > Gobiiformes > Gobiidae > Paratrypauchen > Paratrypauchen microcephalus. The sequence goes on along the minus strand of JAVJIX010000154.1, from coordinate 630,985 downwards.
CTTATATTCTGAGTGCGCATCGGAACGGGGAGAGGGATGAGATGTGTTGAAAAAAACAAGAGGTCGAGATCCAGCTGTCTCAACAGAGGCTTTTCCACTTAACCGTGTGCCCTTGTGTAAACGGCAAAGTCAGTCCTGGACAGGCTCAAGAACACAGAAAAAATCTGTGGCCACGTCTACACCCACATCTCCATATGCTGTTTGCTCCATTTTAAGTCCTAGCTATATATGCCAATAGTATAAACAGTACAGTCATTTAAAACCAACAAAATTACCCCTGAACTAAGTGGAACCCATGAAGACAGTATGGAAACATTTTGATTTGACCAAAGTTTTATCTGCTGGAAATCTGCATAAATGCTCTGGCACAGGATAGGCACAACACGGCATAGCTGTCCTTTACGAGAGCGTGCAACCTTTGAAAATACCACTTGGACTTCAAGTTCAGATTCAAGTTCAAATGTATCACCCCAAATCTACAAGTGTGAAGGCCTTGATGAGATCCCGGTGTTTTGGCATTGAGGTGTTTGGCAGCGCATGTCAAAAGCAGAATACATTTATTAAAGGGGGAATGGGAAGAAATGAGCTCATAGGCATTAAGGGCTGCGGGTTCGAACGAGGGGAAAAGAGGAGAAAATGAGGGAGAGAAGGAGGGAGAGAGAAACGATGGAAAAGATGAAAAGACTGAGAAAATAACACACAAGATGAGCCTGTGCCAGATAAAAGAGCGGTTTAGACCAAAAGAGGAGAGTCTGAGTTTGACAGGATTTAGCATGGCGTCTGTGTGGTGAGAGCGGGACCTTAAATGACCTTCTCTCTGAAGGCACATCACTAAGCGAGACTATATGTGCACGTATCACATGATCTATTAACTGAGGTGGATGACGAATATAACAACAAAACCATATCACAAAAATAAAAAGCCATTAAACAACAAAAAATATGACTATTACTGCTCATACGCTAATCGGTTCTAATAAGTGTGTTAAACCCTTTGCGACCTATGTACTAGTCTGCCTTATAAGATACAATATAAACAAAAGTAAAATTCTCTCCCTTTTGAACCTATAATATATTCAATGCACCCAGAAAGTACAGTTTAAGTTAGTTTAAGTTTTAGTTACTTTTCAACATAGAAAAATATGCCGTAATTACACCTCAGCTTTGGTAATTATCACAGAAAATTTTAGAATTAATGACGCGTAAATACAGATTAAGATTAATTCACTGTTATTGGACGATTGAACAATGGCGAGAACCTATAGCTTACAAGGCATTTGCTTCATTCAGAACTAAATAAATAAGTCATCGTATTGCTCTCATTTTGTTATAGCAGAGACCACAGTGACAGCAGACAACCAGGTCAAACCTATTTAGACCCTGGACTTCCCCAAAAGTGTCCTACTGACTCATACCTATGGCAGAATGGTCACACTGCTTAAAATATAACGGGGAATGAGGTGGCTACATGGCATTTAGTCTGATTGAGGCCATTGGAACATCCTTGAAAATGTTTCCTGTCTTGACAAGTAATATCAAACAGTACTTTACTTAAAATTATTTGCCCCAAGGTGCACAGTGAACGGACTTGCTATAGCTACAGCATTACCGTTTAGAGCCTTTACACGTGAAATTCTGATTTTCTCATGAGATTTGGCACATTTGTGATTATTGCAGAGGAAACACGGACCAGCGCACTCCACAAAGGGGCACATGTAAAGGGGCAGAGGCAGGACACCGTCTTTCAAGGGAGTGCCACTTGACTGGTCATTTCCTTCTAACCTAATTCTCCATTCTGTCATTGAAAAGCTATTTTTATAAGAGGCCACAGGAAGTCTGGGAGTTGACAAGAACACGCACATACAGTATACACACACCGCTATGAGAAAGGCTACATTACAAGTAACACACTAAAATGCAACATACACGTATCATCTTTTGTTAAGTGCTACAATAAAATCAACCAATATTATACAGTAACATTTAACACATCTTTATAGTGCAGGGTTTTTTTTAATCAAACAAATCATTTGGATTCATTTGTGTACAGTCTTTCTGTTGGCCAGGGGAATTCCTGGCAGAGTGATTTTTGACACTCCATAACTAAATCACATTGCCAGGGATTTCCAATGGCTGACATGAAAAGTTCATCTTATACATAGTATATATATTTTTTTTCAAAAACAATCTTTGTGCGCACCTACTCCTGAGCTAGCTGTGCGGCCTCAGGACTTAGCTCACATGTGAACAGTGAACGTCAGCCATGTTCACAGTGGTTAAGTTCTGCCGCCACAGGGCTGCAGTCTACGGGGGCATTAAAGGTCACTGGAGCAACATAATACATAAAACAAAAGGTTTAGGGCCAATTTTATAGATAGCGGACACAGACCTTTAACAGAAAATCTAGTCATGTATTCTTTTTCATTAATTACATCCAATAGAACAGCATGAGTGAAGAGCCTGCAGAGAGGTTCAAAGATTGTCTAATGGTCAGTGGGGGTGCAGCAGGTATACAGTTGGAGGGGAGTTTCTCGTGAGAGCCGGTAATCTGGTGAATTAGCTGAAAGCGTGTGACCAGTGTCTGTTAAATGTCAGGGCTCTCATTAGTGCGGAAAGGCTATGAGCGAGCGATATGTCGTCATTTGTATCCACAGCTGCCCAGGTCTCACAGTGGCAGTACGGTGTGTTTCTACCTTTTGATTTGCGCGTGTGTGTGTGTGCGTGTCCCTCGCTGGGCTGGTCTCCTGTGCCTGCTGTGCTGATAATCAGTGTGTGACGTTGGCTGGCTCAGTTCAGCAGGAACAGGGGACTGGTCTCATTTCTATTTAAGACCACTCTGATAACTTTGCTTATATAGTACTCGCTGGTATGTACAAGGATGTACTGACGTGTGCACGAAAAACATGGAGAGGTGTCAGAATGTGGCTTTGATGTCGTCTGTGGTTATTGTGTTTACCATAGAATACGCTAGTTTTCCATTTCCATTATATATGACAGTCTATTTCCTCACGTTGTTTCTGTGAACTGTATTGGAAACTTGAGAAAAAAATAAAAATACAATATGAACTGTAGGTGATTATAAAATAGCTGCGTTTAAGTGGTTATTTTATTTAAAAGCCAAACAGAAATTAAGGAAGGAGTATTTCTAAATATGTAGAAAAAATAAAAATAAGTGTTTTGCATGTTTTGTTGTATGTTGTTGTTTTGTTATATGTGATATTATGCGTGATATAAATATAATTATTTGAATAAAGAAGCTAAAGTATTTTGCTTGTCAGTGTCTTCTTGCTTTATAATTAGTCACAATCAAATCATTTCACTCAAACTTAACAAGAGCTGTGTCGACCTTTCATCTGCATCAGTTTTTGAGTATTTTGATGCAAACAGGAAAGAGCAACGAAGGGGACACGATATGCAGACTTGTTTCTCTTTCATTCATCAGTGGAATACAATGATTGCAGTAAAGTCACATGGTTGTAGTGAGCGTTACATCCAAGAAATTCTGCATAAGTTATTTTGTATAGAAAGTGGGTTATTTGCGAATGCCTGTGCTCAAGTATGACTTAGATCTAAGGTCTGATCTAACATTTTCACAATAAAATTCTTTGAGATAAAACACCCCACTGGAAATATTTAGGACAATACTTTTTTCAGCACAGGCTACACAGTTTCTCTAATTATTGTAGCCTAACCTATAAAATGTTGTTTGATACAGTTTGTAGTGCGATTGAAGATCTCCCATAGTGACCAGCATCAACACAGAACCTTTCGATAAGGCTGCAGCCCGGATGTTTGTCCATGCCTGCGGTTGCTATGGTAACTGTGGTGAAAACCGTCATCAGCCTCAGCCGGTTGCGTCACATAAGTTCAACAGACTTCCTGTTTCTGGAACGCAGCAGAGAGCCTAGGTAAATGTACAATGCACAAGGCATTACTGCTACCCCCTCCTTCACTGCTCTAGTGCCCCAACATTTATTGCCCCATTGTCTTCCCCTGTATCTAACTGTTTATCTTTCTGCCCCGCTCGGCAAACTTCCTGACTTTTTTTTCTTACACCCACACAGTTGGACTCTCACCTGGCTGCCACTACCTCATCAGGTATTTGGCCAATGGCGTCAAAAGCTCATGAGTTCCTATGACAACCAAACAGGCAAACAGAAGCGACGATAAGAGTAGTACAGTAGGATAGAGTTCTTGTGATAGTTCCATAATATACAGGAAGATTTTGAACTTTGACAATTTTACTGTCAGCCTAAGGAATTCATACTGCTGTAGAAACTGGAGGAATGAACACTTAGTGAACAGTAATCAACAAAAGACATCTATTTAAAAAATCAGCAGGTGGTATGGTATTGCTAATTTATACAAAAAGGTGTCAGATTAACATACAACATTACTAACATCAACAATAATACCAAAGTAATTGTTATGCAAATGGACAGCCTTCAGACCCTTGCCAGTTTGTAATTTCCCTGCAAGTCCACTCCACCCTGCAGCTGTGGACCAGGTCAGCACTCCCGTCTGTCTGGCTCGTAGTTCTCACTGTAAAAAATGGCCCATCTAGCCGAAAGGAAAAACGATAATTGCCATTATGACTGCAGTGGCCCAGCACATCACACAAAGTACTGATTGTTCCAAACTGGTGAAGGGGGGGCGGGGGGCAATCACAGTTGGCTCTGTGCAGACGCTACACAATATTATGGTAGCGTGACTGTGGTTCATCCTACACACACCTCAAGCTCTTTCTTTCTGGGCTGTCTCCTTTTGCTGCAGTAAATAAAGTGCAAAACAAACAAGTACTATACAATGAACATCAATCTGTCAAACCATATGTAAACACTCCGTCTGTACCAATACAATATGTGGCAGTCTTTTCATGCCGTTCCCAGCACACAAACCCCCCAGCTGGTGTGCAACTGAAGTTTTATGACATTTGACCTTATTCTAGTTACAATTTTCTATATATGAACATACAACGTGTCAAAGCCCTGACAGAACACAACCACAACCAGGTTTTGAATCCAATAATAAGCATGGGTATCTCAAACTTAAGTAAATGTTCTCTAATGGCAACACAGATTAAAGACTCATAAAAGACCATATTGCAGTATTTGATTCAACTTTGCAAATTGTGAACACAACACAAATGCCCCAATTAACAAACTTAAAATTTCCACAGCAGTTTCAGGGTAAATGTTTTAATTATTTAGGTTTTAAAAGGTACATTGTGCTAAATACAGGGGATGAACAGCAACGCCATCTTTGTTGAGAGCACTTTGCCTCATCAAAATTGTTTGGATAATTATTGTGATGTAAATTAAGCACAATTTTATATAAGACTAGTGTGTTTGGTTTTGGCTTATAAGGCAAATCTGATTTAAAAAAACAATCATTTTAAAATATTAAAACACCAAATGTTTAATATAAACCCAGGTAAAGTGGTGCTACTGCGTGTGTACATTCACAATTAATAAAATAACTGAAAACATACCATTACTGTAACACTGCTAAAATATAACGTACATGATCCAGCATGCTTTATAGTATTTGTTTTGTAATGTCACACCAAGATGCCCAGCATGCAATAATTTTCTTGCATGAATTCAATTATATTTTCAAATTATTATCCAAAAAGAAATCTCAAGAATTCACCGAAAAAAAAATAAAAATCAGGGTTTGTCCAATATTACCACTGAACATTTTGCCTCATCCTCAGCAAATTGAACATTACATTTGGATGCATAAGCCTTAATCAGATATATGAAAGAAACCTTTGCGATAATATTATAGTATGTTTCCGACCAGGTGATGTAAGCCATAGGTTTAATCTGTGTTCTTGCCTGCGGTCAGCCTGTCAGAATGTAAAGCAAATGTCTGGGCCACAATCAAAGGGAAAACCAAAGAGGCGTCTGCATACACCTAGAAAACAAACAACATTTTATAATGTGATTGCATTTCTTATAAGGAAGAAATACTATTGACACACTGCCACCTTGAGGCCACATGTTTGAACTGCGTAAACATTTGGCTACTATTGTTTTTACAGATTAACAATTTTCATGCAATTGTTTATTTCAAATTTAAATATACAATTTATTTTGATGTTTTTGTTTTTACCTTGACTGGCTTTGCATCTGTTCTAATCTTGCCCCAAGACACAGCTTCATCAGGTCTAGCTCCAGAGTCTGAACCATCAAACTCCTGTCCTGTGTTCACGTACACAGAAAAGTCTGCCCCATTTCTCTACATGAAGGCACAAAACACAAATACAAAAAAAAATCAAGGACAGAAAAAAATATTTTTTTGACTTTTTTTTTTTTTTTTACACATCTACAAATGAATGAAGCCTAGTTACCATGAGGTTAGCATTGGCTATGTGATGCTTGACCAGTCCACCACCAAGAATGATCATTCCTGTTTTTTTAGCAAATACAGCCTGACTGTTCATTTTGCGAATATCTATAAAAACACAAATTATCATCCAAATGATTTGAATTAATCCTATAATGGCCTTATCACAAAGCCGAAACAGTAATTTTCTTGCTATACGGACCTACCTTCCACTATATCCAGTATAAGGCCGGGGTTTTTGAAAGAGTGAAAGTAGATCATATCCCCCAGAGAGCCGTCAGTCAGAGCTGGGCTGAACACTGGAATATCATTCTGACAAAAAAAACAGCATTATTCAGTCAAGTACAATGTATGCATTTATTTACATTCATATATCAGAATCGTTAGGAATAGTTTAATAAAGGCTACAAAACAAGGTGGTGAAATTTGCTTCCAGTACAGCAAGAAACACAGAACAAAAAGGGGCAGACTACAGTACAACAGACAATAGATAAATAAACAGGTTATACCAGGGCTTGCTTTAGAGTCCAAATAGCTGTGAGAAAGAATATGGAATCTAAGATTTGGACGCAACAGACGTGTAGCGCCCCCCAGAGGACATGGGTGTAAGCAGGTAATGAGGTGTGTGTGTAGGGGATTCATCTACATATATTTTTAAGGCTAAATAGTACTCACCTTATAAGCCCAGTAATAAACAGAGTCAGGATTATTGATCTCCTTCCCAAGACGATGGATCATCTTTGAGGGCGTCCAATGTGTGCCCTGAAGTAAAGCACATTTAGTGACTATTTTCTAGGTCTGTTTTGTGTTTTATTCAATTTATCTGTGCTCTCACCTCTGTGTTTTGTTCCAGTAACATTTGATCTAGGATGGGTATGATCCAATCTTCAAATTTACAGTAGTTATCATTTGGAACTAATAGATTTCCTATTCTGAATTCAGCAAAAGACAGAAAAGGAAAAAAAAATGTTGAAAACAGAACTCAAAAAATGTAATATGATGCTTACTCTAAAATTTACCTGTTAATGCCTCTCTGACGGAGATCTTTGCCGGACAGACTGAACTCACCAAGGTATGTGTGAGCCAAGCACTTTATTAGGTCTTCCTCTATACCCCCAGCTGTGGTAACAATGACATCAACCTAGCAAAAGAAAACACAAATTACACACCATATGAACATTGCCATCATCATAATCAATGAATCACTATGACAATATACTTTACAGTCTACCATTTTGTGCTCTGCAAGGTAGCGAATGCTCTCCCTAACCCCAGAGCTAATAAGATTGGATGTGTAGCCAAGAAAGATGGTGCATCCAGACTTGTTAGAATTTGTGTCTGACTCATTTTCATCAAGTGGCTCCAGGCGCTTTTCTATCTGTAAAATAGTGAAAAACAAGCAACAAAATACAAATATGTCAGGCTTCAAAATAATCTATAAATAAATGTTCTAAAATAAATGTTCTACTTATAGTAGAACTATATAACTACTTGTGTTTGTGTATTATTACACACTTTAGTGTAGAAACCAGGACCTGCCCGATATATCGGTTGGCCAATATTATCAGCCGATATGGGGACTTTGAAAAATATCAGCTATCGGCCTAAATCTTGCAGATATGGGCCAATAGTCCATGTGGGCATGTTACACTGCCTGACAAAAGTATTAGGACAATTGTGTATTTCTGAACAACAAGACGTATTGGTATTGACAAAAAAATCAATTTATTGATATATTAAAGCAAATTTAATCATGTGTAAAGGCATATTACTGCAAAAATGTAACTATCAAGTTAAATAGCTTTTTCATCAAAATAACCATCTTTGGCCTTAATCACAGCTTTACAAATTCGAGGCATTCTGTCCAACAATTTTTCAAGATATCCATCCTCTATAGTTTTCCACACATTCTGAAGACATTTCCACAGGTGTTTAGTTAGTCGGATTCCTGGAGCGCACTTTAATATCCAAATAATCCCACACTTTTTCGATGGGCGACAGGTCAGGAGACTGGGACGGCCGTGTCATAACCTGCAGTTGATGACGCCGTTCACACGTCTCCAAATGACCCTTAAACAGTTTGGATGAGTGCTTTGGGTCATTATCTTGTTGGAACCACAAGTTTCGTCCAGAGTTCAGAAATACACAATTGTCCTAGTACTTTTGTCAGGCAGTGTATATCTCGTTATAAAGCTTAGACTCTATATTACGTTCATTTAATCCTATTTACAGACAGATAAATGTAATATGTGGCGCTGCATCAGTATTTAAGTAATTTGTTGGTGTCTGTGACACCATATTGCACCTGAAAGCACCCCCAGTCATGTCACGTGACACATGTGCTCTTGTTTACACCAGTTTGCAACCATAGCTCTATGTGGCACTGAGGCGCTGGCTTTAAATGCTTTTGTGTCTGATCTAAGATACTGACTCTAAGTAAAAGTGAACTTCAGTGCAGTTTAGGCCAACAACAAAACTGCGGCTTGTTTTTATCAAAGTGCGAATGCAGAGAAGAGAGGACTGTCCCATAGACAGAGGATACACACAGCTCCTGTCAACATGCTGGATTATATTATTTTTACGGACGATCGTTTTGAGTTAGGATTAAAAGGACACTTGTTAGTGAAGTCAGTGATCTGAGACGTGCATGTGTGAGCGGTGAGTGTTGCAAATGTGTCAGTTTTGAAGATACTAAGCTGCTGTAAACTACCACACATAAACAGCTTGTTTTCTTACATTGATTACAGTGATTACTGCGGCGCGCACGCATTCACCGCTAATGGAATGGAATAGGAATGTCATGCAAAAATGTCATAAGGCTGACCTAATGTCTTTAAATATGACTGTAAAGAGGCAAAATAACATTACATTTCACCTAAACAAACACAACTTAAAGTCTAATGGAGTCAAGCCAAAGTTTTATAAGTTGAAGGTTTATCATGAATTTTTACATCACTAAATATATCGGCACCTCCAAAGCCCCCTTTATTGGTGTCATATCGGCTCCAAAAAATCCATATCGGTCGGGTCCTAGTAGAAACAAACTTGTTTGGCAGCTTTGGAAAATGCAGGTTGGCCTGTTTTTGATCATTTTGTACCAGCTAAAATGAATCAAATTTCAGATTATTATAAGGCAACACATTTGGTCTAACCTGGGAAATCCCAGGCTGTCTTTCGTTCGTTCCGATCTGAAAGACAGCCTGGCGACTATGGCAAGCGAGCTCTCCCGATTCTGGGAGCCAATCAGGGTGGAAAGACAGTGATGCGTACTACGTGCCAAACGGAAGCTTGCAGTTTGAACTGACAACTGACATGATTGGCTATGGGCTACATATACGCCAAATGATGGACATTCGTAACGCCCAATAAACGGCCGTTGGCGATCGTAAACCACACCTCCGGTATGAGATATTTCGAAGGTGGCTTCCAGACCATATCTCACTTGTGATATGGTCTGGTGTAAACCAGGCAACATTTCAACACTTGTTGGTTTTACTTCTCACCATGTTATTGATCTCTTGGATGGCAAGGCCCATGCTGCTTGCCTGGAAGCCAGTAGTCAAGTAGGACTTGAGCACAGCCTGAAGATCCACTCCCTGGTTGAAATCATACCCTCGGATTTTTAACATGTCCTCTGGGAGTTCACAGCTGGGTTTGAGGACAGCCTCCATAGCCACAGAGGGAGCCTGATCTGCCATCTCCTATCCACAAAAATAAAGAAGCACAAGTATTCTTCTGGATCTGATTGCCTTTTCATAAGTAGTTAGCCCTTGTTACGACATTATAGTTATTCCATTACTGTGTCAATGAAAAAGAGGTACCCAGACATTTTTGATGTAAGCATGTAAGCAGACCTAGCTAGTGAGGTCTTCACATCGGGCGTTAGTTAGACAATAGCTCATAAATGCGAATATCAAACATACTTATTTCTGAAGTGAGTTGCCGCAGTAGAGACGAAAGGTTAGTCACTAGATTACTGGACACCTAAAGGGATTAAACATCACACAGACGTAAACTTTTGGGTTGACAACAGTCGGCATGTTGTCTATCCCCCCCACTTGCGGAAATGTTTCTTCTTCTACGCCCAAGAATAGTTGAGTGCGTATGTCTGCAAGAATAGTACTGCCCCAGGGGGTGTGAGGTGGTACAGCAGAGCATGTTTGCTTAGTTTATTTAAAGGTGGTTTATTAAAAAAAAAAAAAATCACAAATCAGAATATGTTTAGACTTTTTTTTTTATTGACACTTGGCACAAAGACACTTCACAGATGCAATTAATATTTATATACCTATTTATGCTTCTATATTTGCTCTATGACTTGTCTCATTAGATTTCACCCCTTTGTGTGTTGTATGGTGTCTCTGAAATGATCTGTGATGTTTTTGACATTTTCAGAACTATCATATGACCTTTCTATAGGGGGGCTCTGAAGTTGCCCCAGCTGTGAACAAAAAGACCGCACAGGTTAAAAGGGACATTCAGAAATTTAACCAACACACAATTCCTTGTGCGAAGGAGGAATAACAGGACTTCATAACAGCCTTTTATGGCTTTGCCTTTTACAGTATTCAATGTAAAAGAGATGTCCGGGAAGGCTTCCAGCAGTAATTCAGTTGTACAAGCACAAAAGCTGATCCACCAACTCAGGATTGAAGCAGGAATGGAAAGACTGAAGGTAGGAAAAACAATCCATCATTATAGCTGCATTTTAATATAAATAACTGTATCAGAATTGCATTTACTTTCAAATGGTTTTCATCATCAGATCTCGCTGACAGCAGTAGACCTGGTCCAGTATTGCCAGGAGCACAAGCGCAGCGATCCTCTTTTGACTGGAATCAACTCTTCATTGAATCCATTCAAAGACAAGAAGTCCTGCGTGCTGCTGTGATCATCATTTCCTACATAAAGCACCTATAGCTTGTCGTTGAGAGTTAGAATTATTTCTACAACGCAACAGTGATATCAAGTATTGTAACACACAATCTTTTTTATGTAAACATTACATTTTAGTGATAATGTTAGTAGTAGTAATAAAACATATTTCACTTCTGTTCTTTTATTCTTTTTGAATAATAAAAAAAATTATAATAAAATATGTATTAATACACACTGCAAGAGCTGAATTTTATGTAAAGCACAACAATAAGGCTGAATCAACTTCTACTACTTTTTGGTTATTAAATCACACACATCAAAGTGACATAAAGCTATTTGTATACAAGAATCAACCTTTTTTTTTAAATGTGCGTGTTAAAGGGATAGTGTTTTTTTTTATGTTAATCTGTATGGGTTTCCTTCTAAAAGTTACGTGTGTTGACACCGGTTTACCTCTGACAGTCTCAGCTGATCCCGGTTCGGCTCACTTTCTGGAGACCACGTAAGTAGGTCCGGTAACTTCCCTGGAACATGAAATAAAGCTTGTTTTTCTTCTCAAAACAAAACATTTGTTAGAAAGGTGATATATTTGCGTCCGAAACAGTTGTCCACGAAACATCCGGCAGCGTATTTTGCATTTGAGTATTGTCTCTCTCCACTCGTATCACTATGCCCATGTTAACTCTATCAGCCTGTTCACTTGTAAACTTCGGCGTAGACATGTAGACAAATGTTTTGTTTTGAGAAGAAAAACAAGCTTTATTTCATGTTCCAGGGAAGTTACCGGACCTACTTACGTGGGCTCCAGAAAGCGAGCCGAACCGGGATCAGCTGAGACTGTCAGAGGTAAGCCGGTGTCAACACACGTAAATTTTAGAAAGAAACTCATACAGATTAACATAAAAAAAAAAAAAAACACACACACACACTATCCCTTTAATACAGTTGTGTTCAAAATAATAGTAGTCCAGCATGACTAACCAGATGAATCGCTATTTTTGGTAGAATTTATATAATTACATGGCAAATAATTTACTAGTAGGTGTAGTAGAGCCAGAGAAACCAACAGACCCAACATTCATGATATACATGCTTCTGAGTCTGTGTAATTGAATAATTAATTGAAAGGGGCGTGTTCAAAATAATAGTCTGGAGTTCAATCAGTGAGCTCATTCGTTATGTGAAGAAACAGGCGTCACTCAGGTGGCCCTTATTTAAGGATGAAGCTAGCACATGTTGTACATTCAGTACTCTCTGAAAGCCTGAGAAAGATGGGTCATTCAAGACACTGTTCAGAAGAACAGCGTGCTTTAATTAAAATGTTGATTGGAGAGAGGAAAACATATAAAGAAGTGCAGAAATTGATAGGCTGCTCAGCTAAAATGATCTCCAATGCGTTAAAATGGAAAGCAAAACCAGAGAGACGTGGAAGAAAAAGGAAGACAACCATTCGAATGGATCGAACGATAGCCAGAATAGCAAAGACTGAAGCCAATGATCAGCTCCAGGGAGATCAAAGACAGTCTGAAGTTACCTGTGAGTACTGTGACAATTGGTAGATGCTTGTGTGAGGCTAATCTATCAGCAAGAAGCCCCCACAAAGTCCCACTGTTAAAAAAAAGGACATGTACTGAAGAGGATAGGATTTGCCAAAGAACATGTGGACTGGCCTAAAGAGAAATGGAGAAACATTTTGTGGACGGATAAAAGTAAAATCTTTTTGGGTCAATGGGCCGCAGTTTGTCAGACGACCCCAAACACTGAATTCAAGCCACAGTTCACTCTGAAGACCGTGAAGCATGGTGGTGCAAGCATCATGATATGGGGCTGTTTCTCTTACTATGGGGTCGGGCCCATTTATCTCATACCAGGGATCATGGATCAATTTGCTTATATTAAAATAAGATAAGATAAGATAAGATAAGCCTTTATTGATCTCACACAGGAGAAATTTACTCGCCACAGTAGCTCCAGGACATTTGGACAAGAGGGAAAAAGTGCATGCAGGCAGGGAGGGGATAAAGTAAGTAATAAATAATACAAATAGTAATACGTAATAATAATAATGGAAAATAGTAATAATACTTTAAGAGGTCATGCTGCCTTTTGCTGAAGAGGAAATGCCCTTAAAATGGGTGTTTCAACAAGACAACGACCCCAAACACACCAGTAAGTGAGCAGCAACTTGGTTCCAGACCAACAAACTGTTATGGAGTGGCCAGCCCAATCCCCGGACCTTAATCCAATAGAAAACTTGTGGGGTGACATCAAAAATGCTGTTACTGAGGCAAAAGCAAAAAATGCAGAGGTATTGTGGAAGGTTGTCACATCATCTTGGGCTGGAATGCCAGAAGTTGGTCGACTCCATGCAGCACAGATGTGAAGCAGTTCTCAAAAAACGTGGTTATACAACTAAATATTAGTTTACTGATTCACAAGAATGCTAAATCTTTACTTTTTTAAAGTTTGTAATGAATAATGAAGATGCCATTTTTTTTCTGAACAGCCCAATATATTCAAGTTATTTTCTGTAACGTAATTAAAATATTGATACATGTCTTGTTTTAATGTAAAATATAATGTACAGTGTTCCCAATGAATGGAAATAAAACAAATTGATTTTTGCAAATAAGGATTTTGAGCTTTAATTTTTTTTTTTTATTTAATTACTTGCATTTTAAAAGACCCTGCTATTATTTTGAACACAACTGTATGTCTAGTGTTGTAGTCACATGATTAGTGTGTGAAATACCAAAGAATCCTAAACATTTGAGCTGGTATATTCTGCTGTCATTTTCTGGGCCGCCAAACTTCTATACAGGTTTCTCCAGAGGCAACCGCAAGGACTCCAGCCTCCACACTCAACTGATCAGAAAAAAAAATACTATTAGCCAATTTTAATGTCTTTTTAGAAGACAATTTTGAAAGCTTTACTAACCCCATTTACTCCAGTCTGTTGTTGCAGTGTGCACAGTGTTCTTGGTGGTGAACATGGTATGTGAACCTGCAAAAAAATCACATTAAAATGGAAGCACAACCACAAAAGACAAGAAAACAATATTAAAATGCCCTGATCACCTTCACTGTCCTGTCCGCTGAGCAGGTGTAAAGGCTTCCAGGTGATCGGTGGATTCCAGTGACCATAGCAGTGTGCCCCACATCAAACTGAGACAGAGTTTTTAAAGCTCCTTCTTGCATAGAAAAGGCGTGTACCATGCCTTTGTTGTCCCCAGCCCACACCTCACTGCCGCTGTAGCTCATGGAAAGTGGGTACGTTTTTAGCTAGACATTGAAATAAATAATGAGGTCACTAGGGGTTTACAGTTATAAAAGTATTTGTTTTACATTTAATGCAATAACTGTATAATTAAAATGATATTGTCATGGTTCAATATACTACTACTACTACTAATAATAATACTAATAATATATTATTATTATTAATTATTATTATTATTATTATTATTATTACTTTAAAAAAAAAATTTAGCTTTTTGACGAAAGTGCCCATATGGGGTTATAAAAATGACTGGCCCAACAAATAAAAATTATGAAGCCTCAAAACACTGCCTAAGATTCTACCCCTATGAGAGATTTTATCTATGCCAAGTTTTGGCAAAAACTCACAAAATTCAGAACAATGAAAAGAATTCCATAAGACAAACCTAAAAATGAATTGAAGCACTGCCTTATGATAAAAGAGGAACAATATTTTATTTTAATTACTATTATTACTATGTATGAATGAAAATTAATCAACTATTTCTAGTTAACTAGTTCCGGTAAACAGAAATCCTAATTACCTAAGAATTGTAACAGAAAAACAATCAAATAAAATTAGGATACAAAAAGTTGAATGAAACACGTGTGTGTTGTGTTTACCCTAATTTTCTTTAGGCCTTTTCCAGCCCTGCAGTCATAAACAGCCACAGTGCAGTCTTTACTCCCCGAGATGATGTACCTGTCGTCAGCAGCAAGGCACATTACTGCATTACCATGGAGATGGAGGCTTTTCACCAAAGGTTCAGCCACTGGTAAAAATAAAACAAGTAAACATAATCAGCCTGAGGAATCTTTTACTTCCATAAAATAGTTCCAACTCAGTATAACATTCACCTCTGGGATCATAAATGGTGACCTTCCTGTCAAATGTCCCAGCCAGTAACATGTTGTCTTGAAAGGACAGGCAGAGGACAGGAGCATCTGCCTTTATAGTTCCTCTCTCTGCCCAACCTGTCGGGAGGTCCCATAATCGGACTGTGCTGTCGAAACCTCCCGATGCCAACAAGGGCCCCTGAGAAGCAAGACACCACACCCAGCCTTTATGAGTCTTAAAATGACCCTGTTCTCTTAAAGTGTGCAAAAGTGCTCCGGAGGGCCCTGCATCCAAATCCCACAATTGAACATTCCAGTCTCGGGACCCAGTAGCGCAGACCTTTCCTTCACCCCCCACAAGGAGGACGGTGTTAATCTGGGCAATGTGGTCCGATGGTAAAGTGAAGCACTCTAAAGCTGGCAACGGGCTGGGACTTCTAGCAGGTTTGGGCTCACTTTCTAAAAGTCGTTCATTTCCTAAAAGTCTCGGGTCTATGTTTTCCTGCTGATTCATATCTTCTTCTTGTCCCAAATTTCTTTCCTCGTTCATTAAAGCTGCTGCCTCCTCGAGTTGGTTCTCTGGTATCTCTTCATTTGCGCCCTCCAGAGCAACCTCCAGGCCTTCATCCACCCCATACGCCACCTCCTGCCCTGCCACACCAACCCCCTCCATCCCCTCCATTTCACCACCTTCCGGTAATGCAGCCTGTTCCTCAGCCTGCCGTTCTCTTTCATTTACTTGTTCTTCAATTTGTTTGGCCACAATGTGCGCTTGATCCGTCCAAAGAGCTATCAACTGTTCCATCTCGAGACAAGCTGTAGGCCAATCAAAATCCTCCTTTGGCCCAACGGGAAAGTTTGCACGTGAGCCAATGAGTCTACGTGCGCGAATCTGCCATGCAGTATTGTCTTTGCCCACATTACCTAAGGCATGACACACCTGAAAACACAAAATGAAATAAGTACAAGTAATAATATACAATAAAACATTATGAAACTTGGAAGTGTTCAGTTCCAATTAAAAAACATAACATAATCAATCTGGGGGGTCAATTAAAAATAAATACCCATTGATAATTGTAGCTATGTAAGGAAAAAAATAAGTTAAAAGTGTCAGATCTGGAAGGAACTGATTTAGAAGAAACTCATTTAGGAGGCAAGGCAAGATACTTTGCATTTGAGAAACAGCCTATGTAAATTAGCAAGTGGCAAGACATGTTGGTAACATGATGTGACTCTTCTTTGGAGGATGACTCCAGATTAACATGTCAAGGTAAACTTGTTAAAGAAGCCCAAATTATCATTTTGGAACATTTGCTTATCCAATTTCTTTGAGTAAACTGGAGTTAGGGTAATAACTGAAAAGAGAAATGTGGAAATGTGAGAAATTACACAATAGATTACAATGCTCTGATTCTTTTCTTTGAGTTTTTACATAGAGATTCTGTTTCTTATATAGTGATATACCAACCTTGGGCAAGACAGTGATGACACACTGAGCAGGGAGGTGAGAGGCAATGTGAGTTACCATTTCCCATGGTAAAGACAACAACCCTGTAGCCCCCAAAGACGATGGACTAGCGTCTTTTGAAGAGTGATCATCTGAAAGAGCCCTGCAGTAACATGACAAAATACTGTTTGTTATAATTTTACATAAATAATCTGTATAGACTAAATTAATAAAAACGTATAATCTTACTCATCTAGATTGTTGGTGTTCACAGGACTCTCTTCATGTAGCTGGTTAGCATCTTTTTCAGCTTCCATGTCACACAGATTTACAAGGCACCGACTCCACAAAGTGTTAACTCACATCAAGCATTAAAGTTATTACTGTACTGACATCGCTGGACAGACTTGGCTCGCCAGTTTCATTTTCCAATGGTTCAAACTCTGGAGCAGGTGCAAGATACCTTCTACCCTCACCTGAAAATTAGCTACAATCTATAGATTATAATTTGTACACGAAAGCTTTCAAACGCTAACCTTTGACAAAGACAGAGCAGTGGGGTGTCTATGATATCAACACAGGAACAAGCCCAAATACTCCCCAAAACCCTCACACTAAAGCACGTTTATAACGAACAGGGTTATAACAAACTTATTTACTTACGTTCTTTATACTACCTCATGTCACAGTAAAACAGAGAAGCTATCATCAGTGGACTTTAAAGAGCAAATGAAAAAAAAACAACATCGCACACTTCCGCTATACGCACGTACGTCACCGGCCTACGTCAGTGACGCTGATTATTTCAATGATCAGCGATGAACTATAAACATAAATTGTTAACCGGTCGATCTTTTAATTGTTTTGATACTCTAGCTTGTGGCTGCGCTATGATTAAAAAATAATAATAATAAAATAAATAAATAATACATAAAAATATAAATTGTATTCTATAAACAAAATTGTTAACCGGTCGATCTTTTAATTGTTTTGATACTCTAGCTTGTGGCTGCGCTATGATTAAAAAATAATAATAATAAAATAAATAAATAATACATAAAAATAAAAAATAAATATGTAGAGAAATACTCAAATAAAAAAATAAAAAATACATAATATATAAAAAATAAATAAATAATACATAAAAAATTAAAATAAATAAATACGTAACTACTCAAATAAAAAAATAAATAATACATAAAAAATAAAAATAAATAAATACGTAAATAAATACTCAAATAAAATTAAAGAAATAATACATAATATATATTTTTTTTAAAAATAAGAAATTAAAAGGGAGTCTAAGAACTTTTTAAGGCGACCGTAGAAGCTTGTCAGAGATGTTGGTCATCAAAAAAAAAAAGTTTTTGTTTGGTGTTAAATCCACATCTGAAGTTAACAACCTAAATGTCCCTGACGTCCATTACAGAGGACACATTACAACATTATGAATAAAAATAAAATTAACAAAATGTAAATGCTAAGGTGTTCATTTAGCTCCAAATATAAAATTAAAGTAATAATAATAATAGGCCTAATAATAATGATTTAGATACACTTTTTTTCTTCAGGTCCCAGGAGGATATATTTGTATAATCAATCAATCAATCAATCAATCAATCAAACAAACAATATTTATAAAGCGCTTTTCATACAAAATGTAACACAAAGCGCCTTACAGAGATTAAGGATTAGAAGATTGACTTTTATTGATCTCACATCGGAGAAATTGTTATAATGCAGAAAGTAGAAATTGCACATGCTGAGCCCTATGAATATGAACTCTTAAGCCTCGAGCATTGTTATTGTTTATACCATTGTATATTACATAGTATATTTGAAAAAAAAAAAAAAAGGGGGTGAACGATACTTTGCCAATCCTGTATCAAAGTAGTACTTTTAATTATTTGCTAGGTATTCCGCTCTCGTGGTAAGATACACAAGGGTGCACAAAGGGCCCGCGTGCAAAACTTTTAACCTCAAGTAACTTTATTCAAATAAGATACTTAAAATACATTTTTGTTTGTTTGTTTTCAAGCCACCGTGAAATGGATCAAACCATGAACATCGCAGTAACAGTTCAAAAATCAATTAACCCATTTCTTTCTCCAAATCTTATATTACATAAAATTGACTTGAGCTCTAAGCCATGTTAAAATGTTGTTACCTATCAAAACATACCCTGTGTTGTGTTTTGTTGTGTAATTTTTTTATTATTAGTCTGTCTACATCTCCAAAGCTCAAAATGCTCTGTTCCACCATGTGATGTCATAAAGCTGTAGCTGAGTGGCTAGCACTCATGCTTCACAGCAAGAAGGTTCCGGGTTCGATCCCCGGGTCGCCCAAGCCTTTCTGTGTGGAGTTTGAATGTTCTCCCCGTGTCTGGGTGGGTTTCCTCCGGGCACTCTGGTTTCCCCCATCAACCCAAAACATGCACCATAAGTAAAATCCTCCAGCTTAGGTCCTGACTAAACCGAAGCAAGAAGATCCTGGAGATGGTCCCCGGGCGCAGTAATGTGCTGCCCACTGCTCCTAATAACAGGCAGTGTTGGGAGTAACTCATTACAAAAGTAATTAATTACTGTAATGCATTACTTTTTGGTGTAACGCAGTAATGTAACGCATTACAGGGAAGAAAATCGGTAATATATTACTCATTACAATGCCAGTAATGCACATTACAATGCATTTTTAACCTGCTTTGTTTTTGTGGGTTTTGCGTTTTCTTCATACAAAGTCCGCGGATCACCGCGAGATCAGCTACTGAATCTGATAAGTCCGCGCAGAACATTACATTTCCTTTTACTTCGTCTTGAACTGGCAGACTGACAAAGGATGACAGAACCAGAAGAATCGGATAGTGCTAGCTCCTTTTCAAGATGGGCATACGCCCACTACTTTCACTTCGTTCAAAATAAGGACTCCAAGAACATTTTAGTTAAATTCACACTGTGTGTGAATCCCAAACCTCTTTCCACGTCGAAATGCAGTACAAGCAATTTGACGAAGCACTTGCAGAGGTGCCATAGCACCACGAAATTATGGATGGCAGGTGAAAGTCATGACACATGAGAGATTTGCACTGTAGATTGCCAAATCCTTATTTCCAGTCATTTTGGCGAGAGTAACTAAAGTAATGCAAAAGTAGTGTAATGCCTTACTTTTTATTTAGAGTAATATTGTAATGTAAGGCATTACTTTAAAATGACAGTAACAAGTAATAAGTAGTGCATTACACTTTTTGAGTAACTTGCCCAACACTGATAACAGGATGGGTTAAATGCAGAGAAGAATTTCTCCAGTGTGAGATCAATAAAGTCACTTCTTCTTCTTCTTCTTTTGAAGTTAACAGTTACCTTTTACCATAAATTCAGTCGAGACTGGCAATTCCAGGGCTAAAAGTATAATTTTTGTCACGGTGTTTAAAAACACAGTGGAGCACAGCATGTTTTCTGTTTGAGAGAAGACCTCAGCCTAATATAGAGGATTTGTGTGTTAAACATTTGTGAATGAAACGAAACACAACTCCACATATGTTTGTGATGAGGAAACCACATTATAACATATTCAGATCAGAAAATAGCCACATATAGTCCCTTTAAGATATGATAGTTGTCCTGGGCATAATTTTATCTCTCTATCTCACTATAGGTAGGCTATTAATTGTAGTGATACCAGTCCTGTTAATGTATAATTAAAGGTATTTTCTGAGCTTTGCCAAAGCAAAGGAATGCCAAAATGTTGGTAGCCTACTGTTTTTATGTTACAAGTTAAAAAGGATGGCTACATTCCCTTTACATTGTTTGATTGTTTATTTTGACATAAAATATAGCTTATGTGCGTGAAGAGTCCCTCAGTCGTCCAGGTAGAATCCATGATAGAAGGAGAAATTCAATTTGTCAACTGGACAAAGTTTGTTTGGTCGAAAACGTTTCGACCAAACAAACTTTGTCCAGTTAACAAATTGAATTTCTCCTTCTATTATATCTTATGTGATTAATTAGACATTATCAACCATATCACTTGCAAAAATGGGTTTATTTTCATTAATAATCAATTACTCATGACCATTAAGCACCCTTTTAGATGAAACTGGTCTTTATTCAAGTTGTAGTCCTCAGACTGTCCTGAACTGCAAATGTTTCTGCCACTAACAGAGGGAAGATTATAGTAGCATCTCCACAAACCTGAAAGGTTTAGAAAGATATTGTCAAGTCATGGTAATATAAAGGGGAAACAAATAAAATAAAATAAAAGTATAGTACAAATGTGTAGTCTACAAAAGATGATGTTTTAATGTGGCAGCACACGTTCAGAGTGCAGTGCTGCTGTCAGGTTCACGTCTGCAGGTAACTTAAATTAAGCAATGGTGAAGTAAATTTAACAAACACACAATTAACCTTATAGGTCTGACAGACTATATCAGCTCAAGCTTGGACCTCTTCCTCCTAAGAGCACTCTTTGAATCATGTGCATGAATATGTTGTTTGCTCAGTTTAGACTGCTGTAGAAAGTTGTGAAAATACCTTGACCGGTTTGGCATTTGGGCTGATTTTTCCCCAGGACACAGCCTCATCAGGAGCTGCCCCTGAATCACAGCCGTCAAACTCATGTGCTGTGTTCACATAGACAGCATAGTCCGCTCCATCTCTCTACAACACATACAACTCTCTCTGTGTATAGAGTACTAGTATGCAAAGTGTAATGCAATTTATTCAGAGCATCATTTTGTCTGCCATAACATGCTTCTGATCACACTAAGTCAGTATTTTTAATGATGGCTTAATTGATCAACTTAATAAAACTTAAAAGTGAGAGCAGTGTAATGGACTAATATAGAAGAAGCAATGTATTGATTATGACCTTACCCATGCATTAGCATTTAGGATGTGATGTTTAGCCACTCCCCCTCCAAGAGCTATAATCCCTGAGCTGTTGCAGGCATTCACCATCTCCAAAAGTCTTGTAATGTCTGAAACCATAAGTCAAAGCATATCACAGAGAATTAAATAGAAAAAGGAAACAAAAAATTGAAAAAAGTTGATTAAAAAGCCTGCAATTAAGATAATTTAAGATTATTTATTTATTTATTTCACATTTTTCTCCCAAAATGTGGCAAATTGTCTGAATTAAGATATCATTATATATTTAAAAACACCCTGTTACCTTCAATAATATCCAAAACTAGACCTGGTCTCTCTCTTGAGAACAGATAGAACATATCTCCTAGAGCGCCATCAGTCAGAGCAGGACTGAAGACTGGGATGTTATTCTGAAACATTAAAGAGCCCATTACATTATTGTCCACAAGAGGACGACAAAATTCAATCAAAAGATAATTCTCAGTTCAAGACAAAAAACATGTGTTAGTTCACCTTATAGGCCCAGTAGTACACGGATTCAGGGTTGTTGATTTCTTTACCAAAGCGATAAATCATCTTGGAAGGTGTCCAGTGAACGCCCTGATTGAAAAAGCACAGGCTGAAGCCTATTATATGTATATATAACGTTATTCTATGTGTTGTGGTAAATACTGCACAGACCTGAGTGCTTTGTTCTGTAAGCATCTGCTCCAGTATTGGCATGATCCACTTGTCAAATTTTTTATAGTTATCATCCAACATCAGTGTGTTGCCTGTCCTGTGATGAAAGAGCATCTCTGAAACCTTTCACACCAAGCACCACCTTATGAAATATTTGTCTCCCAAGTACCACCAGGTATTACAGTATGGCACTAAAACTGGTCTGAAACAAGCCTAAAACTTAACTAAAAATAGTAAAGTTTTAGCATAAACCAGTTTTAGCATAAGACAGATGTTGAGTACATTGCTATAGCACACATGAAAAGTATCTAATTAAAACAATTAAAGTCTAAAATGGTGAAGAACCTTGAGTACCAACAAAAGAACCCCAAAAAACACCTTCAGATTATAAGAGCACTACCACTGTGTGTTTAAATGTGTTTACATATATTTATTTATTGTTTCTAAATCTGGTGTCCTGACCTGTTGAAGCCTTTCTTGTGGAGTTCTTTACCAGACATTTTGAAATCTCCAAGGTAAACTGGACCCAGACATTTGATAAGATCTTCTTCTATTCCTCCAGCTGTGGTCACAAGCACATCCACCTGTACAGAGACATTAAATAGGCCGAGTGAAACAGGGAAAAGGTTCCAATATATTGTATCAAACAATTATCCAAAAATAAAAGAACAGAAACAAAGACATAAAAATATAAATTACATTAAAATAAAATGTTAAAAAAGTTTCACTTTGCCAATCACTAGTAGAGGTAAACAGTCACAATTTGGCCTAATTAATTTAAAATGAAATCCACTTTGTGTCATGTATGTCATGTAGTAGTAGTGTCATTGCAAGTAAGGAATGGTAACAGAAGTAGTTTTAGTGAAGCATTACTAAATAATAATGTGTGTATTTTGTAAAATAGCAGCACAAACTATACTGGTTAGAATTAACAATGGGTCAATTATTTATAACTTAAGATCTCATATTCAACATAAAAAATATCATAAAAGTCAGTTCAGAGTTTGAAAAATCATTCTAGATTGTCCACCTTTTATTGTCATGTTTAGGCCTATTATTAGTGAGTATTGGAGTACCATCCGGTGCTGTACAAGATAGCGAATGGTTTCTCTGATGCCACTGCTGATCAGGTTGGAGGTGTAGCTCAGGAAGATGGTGCAGCTCCTCAGACAGGGGCAGACAGAGGGGTCTTCTTCCACTCGTCCATTCTCTTTCTTCACAGGCTCCTTCCTCTTCTTTATCTGTGCAAAAACAGTTTTGCTTAAAAGCTCTGGTTAACACAGCAGCAGGATATAAATCAAAACATAATTCACCATGTTGTTGATCTCTTTGACCGCCAGACCAAAGTGTGTGGCCTGGAAGCCTGTGTTGTAGTAGGACTGGAGCAGGGCTTTGTGGTCCACTCCCAGGTTAAAGTCATAGCCTCTGATCTGAGGGGTCTCCTCTGGGACAGGGTCACACGCACGGTACAGCTCTCCATGAATGGGATGATCCTTGTGTGCCATTTTGTCTTAAACATCAGATATCAGCTCAAATAGACTTCTTATATCATATGTCACAAGGGAGACTAATGCACATTCACACCCAAGTGTCTCTCAGCACAATTTGACTCTGATTACTTTACATTAGCTTTTAAAGAGTCACCTTTCGAACTTACTCTGGACACCCAGTGGCATTAAGTGACAGTGAGTCTAGTAGTTATCCAATAGCTCCACTCATCAAACGCTCTTTAAAATCCACATAAACTTGTGTTCAGTTTAGCATCCCACTGCAGATGTGCCACAGCCGCACAGATAAAGGAGCAGTAATATTACCTGCACACATTGCTGACAGAGGATGTGTGAAGTTTGCTTCCTCTCGATGTTCTGTCAGGTCCCAGCGGATCCACGCTTACCAAGCTACGTTTAATAGTTAATGAGCCCAATGCGTACAACTAATCCAACCCGCTACCTTTCCCTCTTTTAGCTGCTGGATAGTGACTGACTAAACATGTAATGAAAAGCAATGATATAGCAGCATGCAGGGTTTCCCTACAGCCAGGAGAAGAAAGGGGCATCCCTGACTGATGACTTAATCCACTGCAGAGTGCTGCACCATGCACAGTAAAGAATGAATGCAGTCCTCTCGAAAACTACTCACTCATCACAGTGGTCAGTGTAAACACAAACAAGATTATGTACATGTACTTATGAGTCCAGGCACTGAGAAAGTGGGTTGGCCGCTGAGGTGGAAGTACTGCCCACTAGGGGTGGGTCTACAGAGCTTTGTCCCACTACAAACTCCACCTATACAGTGACTTCTGAGCACATTGTTTACTGCTCCACATACAAGTGTTCTCAAATATGCCAAATCATCACTATAAATCACAGTATATTCTCCTAGAAATGGGATTGTGAAATGTTATTATAAAACAATTTACATATTTGTATACACATACTGCTTATTTTCTTTGATTAATATTTTGTTGGTAAATGTGGAGTTGTGAAAATGCTGTTGTAAAGTCAGATTCCCCTCATCACCGCAGAGCCCCCTGTACCAGGGCAGTCCCCACCCCCTCTCCTCACTTTTGGAGCAGAGCCAGACTGCTGCTTAAGCTAACACCATAACTCAGATGCTTAGAGCAGCTTTCTTGCTCGACAGTTTTGCTTTGGTGGTGTGCTTCGAATCAGGACTGCTTTGCCTGGACTTTTCACGACATTGCACTAAACCTCCAGCACACCCATGCAGTATCTCTACTCGTCACAGTCTTGTATAGTCACTAATTTTAAGAAATAAAAAAGAAAGCAAGAAATCGATGGATCCTAGTAATACAATTTATTCTCAACACATTGTAGACAAGAACCCCTGTATTTGTATTGTACTGGCTCCAAATAACATACTGTACAAATCATCAATAACATTATCAAGCTATCATTATCAGTTATAAATATGAAATAACAAAAGATTACTCATTATTAGTATAAAATCATAATAGCACAATATTATCATTAGCCCTACTTACCCTAGTTCACTATCAAAAAATATAATGTCAATTTATATTGTCTAATTTAGTAACAAGACAAAACGCTGCATATCAGAATGGCTAAAATACAACAAAACTCTTATTGGTATATGTGTCCATGCGTTTGGCAGTGTTAGTCCAACTTGTGAGGCAGGCCGATAGAAAAAACGTTTTGGCTGAAAGACTTTTGAAACAAAACACAAGGTTTTCCTGCATTAACTAAAAAGCAATAAAACAATGTAGTCTATCCTTATCTACTATCCATTGTTAACAGCCTTTTTCTTGGTAATATAGAGATACTGAGCAGTTTGAGCCACAACAGACCTCTTTTCCTCCACTTTCTATTGCGATAAACATGTTCTTAAACAGTCTTCAAGCCACTGCGATGGTTAAAATGGTTCTTACGGTTTGAGGATAAAGTGTTCTTGTCTTAAACAATGCTATAATGAAATAATCCAGATGACCAGTCGGTGATCATAATGTTATGGCTGGTAGGAATGGGTAGACAGCTAACTATAGAAGAGGTTGGTTGGTCAGTCAAGTCTACATATTGTACTAGCTTTAAGACTAGTTTTTTAAATTATTGTCTTGAACTGCAAATGTCTCTGCAACCAACAAGGGAAATACGAGGGTGGCATCAGCACATACCTATAAGGAGACAGACATCACATGCAAAGGAAATGTAAATATGAATTAGTCCATACAGAGAACAGTTACTCATTTATTACAACAAAAGTATACCTTGACCGGTTTGGCATTTGGGCTGATTTTTCCCCAGGACACAGCCTCATCGGGAGCTGCCCCTGAATCACAGCCGTCAAACTCATGTGCTGTGTTCACGTAAACAGCATAGTCCGCTCCATTTCTCTGCAGAAACAAAGCAAAGCAGCAAGCGAAAATCATGTTCTAGCCTTAGTGTATATGTTTATATTGTACAAATATATGAACCGGTTACATTTACCACATATTATAAGCAATACTTACCCAAGCATTAGCATTTAATGTGTGGTGTTTTGCAACTCCTCCCCCAAGAGCAATGATACCTGTGTTGTTGGCAGCCACAGAAAGGTTGTTTAGTCTAGCAATATCTGTAATGAAAGAATGGATTTGCTAATTAAAGGTCCTATATGACACAAAATGGATTTTTGTGAGCTTAAAGGAAAAGTAATTTTTTTTTACAATTTGAGCTTTATTTCGGTAATAAAACAAGTTGTTTTACTCACCCATATCACTTTGGTGTCATATGGAGCATTTCCGGAGATGTTTTAGATTAGCGTTAGGCTAACGCCGTTAGCCTAGCGCGACTTATAGTCATAGCTCGGGGCATTCCCCGAGCATGTAATATGCCCCGTGCGGGCTCCAAATAACACAAATTTTAGCACTTTTCAAATCATAGAAGCTCGATGTCTTTAGTCTACGATTTCGTTTGGTCAAAAGTGGCCTGTAATCCGAGATTGAGCCATAGTTTCGAGTAGATGAGGACGCAAGTGCGCATGCGCGGACTGTGCTCTCAGCTCCCGGGACCCAAACATGGAATGCATAGCTGTAAACTATGGATAAATCTCGGATTACAGGCCACTTTTGATTCAAACGAAATCGTAGACTAAAGACATCGAGCTTCTATGATTTGAAAAGTGCTAAAATTTGTGTTATTTGGAGCCCGCACGGGGCATATTACATGCTCGGGGAATGCCCCGAGCTATGGCTATAAGTCGCGCTAGGCTAACGGCGTTAGCCTAACGCTAATCTAAAACATCTCCAGAAATGCTCCATATGACACCAAAGTGATATGGGTGAGTAAAACAACTTGTTTTATTACCGAAATAAGGCTCAGATTGTAAAAAACGTTACTTTTCCTTTAAAGCCATGTCATAAGGTTGTTCCTCAAAAACATACCCGGATTCATGAAGTGTAGTATTCAAGTTAACAGCTACCTTTAACCTTTAGTTCAACAGTGATAGGCAATTCCAGGGGTGAAATCATCTAAATAATTCTCATGAAGATGTATGGAGTTTAAAAACACAGTGGAGCACTTCCTGTATTACCAGTGTTTTTCGTTTTAGAGAAGAATTCAGCCTAAATATGCAGGGTTTGTGTGTTAAGCACGTGTGAATGAAACACATACAACTACACATGTTTTTGATGAGGAAACAACATTATAACATAGATCAGAAGACAGCATAAAAAGGCCCTTTAATTGATAGAGCAATCAAACATGTCAAAAACAACGATTCGGTTACCTTCAATTATGTCCAAATTAAGGCCTGGATTCTTTCTGGAGAACAGGTAACACATGTCTCCTATAGCACCATCTGTCAGGGCGGGACTAAACACAGGGATGCTATTCTGAAACACAAATGGTTCATTTAATTCTCTTGTATTGACTCGAAGTAATAAAATGTAATAATTACATTAATAATGAAATAAAGACCATTTGGACTAGTGCTTTTGCACAATATAAACAAAAGGTGCGGCAGAAGCGATCAATACATGAAGCAGAGTAATATTTTAACAGTTGCAACTGCAAAACTGCATTTTGTTTTTTCATTTTACATTTCATTTACTACTTGAGTCTAATCCAAGACATTTGCAAGCACAGTGTAACACACTTGTGGTGGATTATCTTATTTGGCAAAAGCTAAAAAATATCCAGATATTACTTTTTTTGGTCAATATCTGCAAAACCTACTTGTACTAATTAATGAATAACTTTTGCATGTTACTTTAATACATGATAAACAGAATCTTTGTTGCTAACTTCACCAGTTCACATAACACAGTTAATAACAGTTAATCACTCACCCTGTAAGCCCAATAATACACCGAGTCTGGATGGTTGATTTCTTTGCCTAGACGATGAATCATTTTTGAGGGTGTCCAGTTAATTCCCTGAATGTGCCAAATAAAAACCATGTCAGATCTAGAATCCTTGAAATCCCTTGTCAGTTGATCAATGCCATGTTAAAGAGCATTTACAAAGGTGGTAGGTAACATACCAGACTATTCTGCTCTAACAACATCTGATTAAGAACAGGCACAATCCACTCCTCAAACTTTTGATAGTTATATTCGGGCATCAGGGTGTTCCCAGTCCTGTCCACAAAATCAAAAACAGATGGGCTATTTTTCTTGTTCATAAATAATTAAACTGAAAATTTATTAATTTAAATGATTGTGTATTACTAATATTTTGTGGTTTTGGACCCCCTCAAAAAGATGGCACATCTCAAGGGGCATTCCAATAAAATAAGAAAATAAATAAGTAAGCTATTTTTAGATTTAATAATATATATATAAATATCAATATCAAAAATCAAATTGAGAACCTTAAGATTAGCCACAATGTTTCTAGCATTATGTGTAGGGATCAATCAAGGGATAATTCAAACTTTATTGGTATAACACTTTTCATACATTTGTGTCACAAAGTGCTTCACATGCAACAGAAAAATTACAATGATTAAAACAACAGCAACCCTATCCTCCCTCCGCTGATTATGTTATGTTATAAAATGCCAATAAGTATTCGATGTATGGTGCAGTCGTAAAATCCAGGACAGTGTAGTGAACCTGTTTAGGCCCCTCTTGTACAGCTCTACGCCGGGTGTGCTGAAATCTCCCAGATAAACCGGGGCAAGACATTTGATGAGGTCTTCCTCAACTCCTCCTGCTGTAGTCACAAGGATATCCACCTGAAGGAAAAGAGAACAAACCAGAGGGAAAGAATTTTAATCATTTTAATAACCTGCACTCCATGCTATGATACTTTGTAGCTGAGTCATCAACATTCCACTGGAGTGTGATGCTAACAAGAGGCACTGCTTCGTCTGAAGATCTGTTTCTCATTACCCTTAAATTAAGCTTTAACAACAACCTGGCCATAAAGAGCTGACTTAGCTGCAACAGGTGAGCTGATTTGTGCTCTTAAACAAGCTAGTTACCATTAGCAAACTGTTTTTCAGTTAACCTGATCACTCTCATGGTTTTTTGTTGAAAATCAAACCCCTAAACAGGACCATAAATGCTTGTATTGATCACAGGCTCCTGAAAATGTTTTGTTTAAAGAATCCTTGACATGGTACTTCTTGATGCTTTTATATGGCTCCTTAATGGTTCCCTAATACTGTAAATGAATCCTTCTTCAAAATCAACACTCAGTGCATGAGAAACAGAGATAAGCTGAGAAAGAGTAATTTTTCTCACTCTGAACACTCTATAATGGGCGTTGTTGCTTGAATGCAAATGAGGAGAAAAGAGCTGGCCAATAGTAGAGGGTGGGGGCGTGGCCAAATGCTCCGCTCTCCGCTGTAGCTCACAGCTGATCCATTTCCTTGTTTTTGCACGGGGGGAGAGATTTGAAGCGTTCCATTGAAAAATAAACACATTTCCACATAAAATAAAATTAAACCACTGCTGTTCAAAGGTCCAGAGGCTCAAATAAAGGACTTCTGAGCCTAGAAACACTCGGACGTGCCTCCAGGCAAATAAAAAAACGCATTTCGCATTGCCTAGCGCATTCGCAGTCCAAACTCTCTGGGCGTGATTTACAGAGACGCTGAGTACAGACAGACGGGGGTGGAACTGCATTTGCATTTCTTTTTTTGATCTGACGTCAATAAGGTGCCTTGTTCAAACTCACCCGTTTGAGCTCCGATTTTTTGTAACGCAGAAAAGGATCGCAAATGCTCAGTTTAGACATTTCGCAACTTTTAACCATGGGGGGGGGGGGGCTAAACAGGGTAGGGGAGCTCACATTAACGTTCAAAAACCTCAGAAAGTGAAAATTTCATGCCATGGGACCTTTAAATTGTATTTTTTCTTGAAACTTTTTTTGGGGTATGTTTGCTAATGTGTGCATTGTGTCATCATGGTAACTACAGAAACATTCTGCTATAGAAATAAATGCAGAACACCCCCAGTGTGATGCCACTGCACAGTATCAATAGACTACTCAATAATGAAAAATATGCTGCCGTACCATTTGGTGCTGTACAAGGTAGCGAATGGTTTCTCTGATGCCACTGCTGATCAGGTTGGAGGTGTAGCTCAGGAAGATGGTGCAGCTCCTCAGACAGGGGCAGACTGAGGGGTCTTCTTCCACTCGTCCATTCTCTTTCTTCACAGGCTCCTTCCTCTTCTTTATCTGTGGGTGCAAATCATCCAGCATTCATTTGTTGGATTAATGTAAAATGACACAACCAATTACCATTCTTTGTATTTAAGAAGACGTTAAATATTACACTGTGCTGAAAAAGCTGAGAAAGAACACCATACTTGTTCTTTCACTAAGTATCTTGGGATTTAATATTACAAAAACATACTTTACTATTTATTTTTTCCTAAAGAAAATGCAATACTGTACTTCAATTTTGATAGTTTGCTTTCATTTGTCTTTATTCATCAGAATCTATTATGTCTACCCAAATCATAATTCATATTTAAGTAATATTTTTTGCAACTTATTGCCATATTAAACATTTGCCAAGTCTGCTTTAAAGTTGGGTGTATTGTGAATGTTAATTTTCCACTCACCATGTTGTTGATCTCATTGACCGCCAGACCAAAGTGTGTGGCCTGGAAGCCTGTGTTGTAGTAGGACTGGAGCAGGGCTTTGTGGTCCACTCCCAGGTTAAAGTCATAGCCTCTGATCTGAGGGGTCTCCTCTGGGACAGGGTCACACGCACGGTACACATCTTCATCACCATTATCATGATTATGAAGTGCCATGTTGTTTGAAAATCTAAACAAAATAACACAAAATTTGCTTGTACAATTAATAAGAAAATAGCCTATATTAGTAATATAGGCTATTTTATATTATATTAGCCTATATTAGTGAATCACCATCAGCTTCCATGCTGACAAGAGGCCCCACCCAGCACCCCCCACTGTCCATCAATGGTGCTGCTGTAGAGAGGGTGAGCAGCACCAAATTCCTGGGGGTGCACATCAGTGAGGACCTCTCCTGGACAGTGAATACTGTATCACTGGCAAAGAGGGCTCAGAAGCGCCTCTATTTCCTCCGCAAACTGAGGAGAGCTGGAGCCCCTCCACCCATTATGACCACCTTCTACCGAGGCACCATTGAGAGCGTCCTGACCAGCTGCATCACTGTGTGGTACGGGAGCTGAACAGAACAGGAAAGCCCTGCAGCGCATAGTGAATGCAGCTGGGAGGATCGCTGGTGTCTCTCTCCCCTCCCTCCTAGACATTTTTAACACCCGGCTCACCCGCAGAGCGTCCAGCATTGTGGGTGACCCGAGCCACCCCGCACATAGCCTGTTCAGCCTCCTGCCCTCGGGGAGAAGGTACCGGAGTCTCCGGGCCCACTCCACCAGGCTTTCAAACAGCTTCATCCACCAGGCTGTCAGGAGGCTGAACTCACACCCGAACTCCCACCTTACCCATCTCCCACCCCCCACCCCCCATATTGGCATAACCTGTATTCCATAAAAGACATATCACTCTAGACACTTTAAAAAACTGCTGCTAAGGACGACTGTTGCACTGTTGCACATTTACATTTACTACTGGATTTTACTCCTGTTGCACTGTTGTTTACTACTGTTATTGCACACTTACATTTACTACTGGAATTTTTAGTACTGTTGTTTACTCCTGTTGCACTAGAATTACTACTGTTGCACATTTATTTTTATTTATCTTAACTCTAATGCACATTCTACTGCACATGACCAATTCACTGCTGTATCTTCCATTGCACATTTTGATGCACACTGCACACTTTGGAAATCTGTATATAGTATAGGTTATTTGTTATTTATTATGTTGCACTGTTTTAAGATTTTAGACCGTAGACTTTAGTTTTAACTTAGATCTCTGTCTTAGATTCACTGTATGTTGAACACATATGGCAGAATTGACAATAAAGCTGACTTTGAACTTTGAACTTTGAAGATTTCTAACGTTTTTAATGTTAGAAAGCTTGTCCTATATTAAGCTATTTTCTGATCTATGTTATAATGTTGTTCCATGATCACAAATACTATTATATCTGGGGTTGTTTGGTTTCATTCACATTCATTGTTTAACACAAAAACCCTGCATATTTAGGCTGTACTTTTTTCTTCCACCTTGTGATGTCATGTGGTAATACAGGTGTTTTACTGTTTTTAAACTCCATACGTAGTTATGTCGTTACGAGAATCATTTGAATTATTTGGGACTTGCCAGTCTCTGCTGAACTAAAGGTAAAAGGTAGCTGTTCACTTAAAAACTATCGCTTTGTGCCATCAAAAGTTGGAACAGAGAAAGAGTTTTGGAGATGTAGACAGACTAATGAAAAAGGGTTACTCAGACATGTGTGAATGAAACAAAACACAACTCCAAGCTATTTTCAATGAGCTCACAACATTAACACATGGCTTAAAGCTCACAAGAGTCAGTATCGTGCAATAAAGACTTTTATGCAATAATAGTTATAAGTTACAAGTTGATGTAAATACCTGGTGAACAGTAGCAGCTGTCCTAGAATTGTCTGTATTCGGGATGTTGCTCTGTCAGTTCCCCACAGAGTATAGAGCAGGCAACCTTATCAACCTAGGTTTAAATAGTTAATGAGCAGAATATGCAGAATCTAGTGCAACTGCGTTTTCTGCTTTTCCTGTAAAACAGTAGTAGGTTATTCTACATACTTTCAGCCATGCTATATTAGAATGAAAAAGCCTGTAACACTGATCTTTCTTGTTCAAACTGTCCCTACCTGGAGCTACTGTGACAAGTAAATTTCTCCTGTGTGAAATCAATAAAGTCTTATCTTGTGTGTACAGACAGGTTTGCAGATAGAACTGTTGCTTGTAGACACACTGTACCTTCTGATAAACTACCGTTTTTCCCTTATTTTTGCATAAATTTCCTATTGTGACCCAATACTATATCTTGGAAACTATAGCCAATCAGCACTTCTGACTTACTTTTTCTTTATTAGTGACCTAAACCAAGAAAGATTTCACTACTTTTGTTCCGGAAGCATTTTGCTTGTAGACCAGTGTAATTAATGTATGTAAAATGGTGTATTGTTAATCTCCCATTTCTAGTAGGGCTCTTAAACTTTTGCTTTGAAATGTAACTAGTCTTGGTCTTGTTTCGGGTTAGGGTGTGTTGTGTTGGGTCTCTTGGGTCATTTTTGTCATATTTGTCAGGAATGTAGGAAGAAATATTACTTTTTGACAGTCAGGAGATTTCACAGCGTTTTCAGAAAATAAAAGTTTCAAGAAATGTGCCAAAGGACATATAGCAAACAGTATAAAGATTCTGTAAGTTCTGACCTTCAAAAATGCACCAATAATTTAAAATGCGTGAAAAGTCCCTCAGTCGTCCAGGTAGAATCCATGATCAAAGGAGAAGTTCAATTTGTCAACTGGACAAAGTTTGTTTGGTTGAATACGTTTCGCAGCTCATCCAAGCTGCTTCTTCAGTTCTGAATTATAATTTTGATGCCTAACTTGGTATACTAATAAACGAATTATGTTTTTTAGTTTATAGGCGTCTAACTGTACTCCATTTAAAGCTTGCCATGGCTTTTATATGTACTAAATTCCTTGCAAGCACTAAAATGGGTAGCTCTCTGGCATTTTTGTTTGGTAAAAGCAGCTCATCGGAGGAAAAAGGCTGGAGACCCCGTGTTAAGTCTTGCCAATTGACACGTTGGACTAAACCAGACTATCACCTAATGACTCCAGAAGAAGAAGCTCAAATATTCCACTGGTAGAAATGCAAACTTGGATGCATGTTGTGGTGAAATTACGACACAACTTTTGCTGACTTAACATGACTCTGGGGTGAGTCTTATGCAACCGATGAGTATTCTGTTTAGTCACTTACTCAGAACATCATGAGTGTTGCGCCCTCACAGCCAGTCTTAAGACAGTCAGGAGATTTCACAGCGTTTTCAGAAAATAAAAGTTTCAAGAAATGTGCCAAAGGACATATAGCAAACAGTATAAAGATTCTGTAAGTTCTGACCTTCAAAAATGCACCAATAATTTAAAATGCGTGAAAAGTCCCTCAGTCGTCCAGGTAGAATCCATGATCAAAGGAGAAGTTCAATTTGTCAACTGGACAAAGTTTGTTTGGTTGAATACGTTTCGCAGCTCATCCAAGCTGCTTCTTCAGTTCTGAATTATAATTTTGATGCCTAACTTGGTATACTAATAAACGGATTATGTTTTTTAGACAGAATACTCATCGGTTGCATAAGACTCACCCCAGAGTCATGTTAAGTCAGCAAAAGTTGTGTCGTAATTTCACCACAACATGCATCCAAGTTTGCATTTCTACCAGTGGAATATTTGAGCTTCTTCTTCTGGAGTCATTAGGTGATAGTCTGGTTTAGTCCAACGTGTCAATTGGCAAGACCTAACACGGGGTCTCCAGCCTTTTTCCTCCGATGAGCTGCTTTTACCAAACAAAAATGCCAGAGAGCTACCCATTTTAGTGCTTGCAAGGAATTTAGTACATATAAAAGCCATGGCAAGCTTTAAATGGAGTACAGTTAGACGCCTATAAACTAAAAAACATAATCCGTTTATTAGTATACCAAGTTAGGCATCAAAATTATAATTCAGAACTGAAGAAGCAGCTTGGATGAGCTGCGAAACGTATTCAACCAAACAAACTTTGTCCAGTTGACAAATTGAACTTCTCCTTTGATCATTACTTTTTGAATACGCAACACCAAATTGTAGACTCCACCACAACACTAACTTCAGGAAATTCTGCTTTACACAAACTAGTTACATTAAACAAGTTTCAGTTATTTTCCCAATACGCAAAGAAAACTTTACTGTCAGATTATATTAATAGTAATTTGTTACGAATTGGGAAAGACAAAGTTAATACCATAATAAGCTGTAAACATGCGCATTAGCCTCTCTAATCACAATATTTAAAATAAAAATGTTCTGACAGGAAGACGTGATGTACATTGCACCTTGTGTTTCATCCTTTTGGGTACATTTCAATGACTTGAATTCATTTTCAGGAGGCCGATCCCATCCGTAGTTACCAATTGCCCAACATTAACCCGTTTTAGTCTATATTTGAACTTTAAAATATGTTGTCATTATATCATTTTAAACTATAAAGTTTTTACTTTTAAAATTTTTTGACAATGTCTTAATTAAACGCTGCACTAAATTTTAACCTTTTAAACCATGCCAATTTAACCATTTTGCTTCAAATTTCAGTATTTCTGCATCCTCCATGTCAAGTCCAGAGTTCCACATTTGATCAATTGTGGCAATATGAGACGAGCATAAAGGTTGTGACAGGAGGCCATTGTTGAAAGGCACAGACGATCACGACCTCTAGTGTTTCTGCAGCCATCAGCACATGGGCTTTTCACTTATCAACAGCACCACAAATGCAACCCAACACGCCCTTATGCAATGAGAAACCCATAGCCTACCTCGTAACACTAACTTTCCTCTACATTTTCAGGCCAAACCACAGCCAGGCCTCGGACATAGACATTCTATTGTTAGAAGCGGAATTGAAATCCAACAATCATTTGAACATGCCACGTTCCCATTCTCTGAATTATGTGGCTATGGGTCTCTAAATTGAGTCCATTTGTTTTATTGTACAACTTCCTTGACTTTTTCAGCAGCTCTTAAATGCTGAAATTTATGAAATCTGATATGGAAAGCAAATTGCAATCACAGCAATGTTCTTGAAATAAATTTTGGCACAATGTCCACCACAACATAAGCCACATGGCTCTATATAATCAATTTAGAATGAGTCAATTTAGAAATAATACTAAATATTATTTTACTGGTCAAACATTACATGTCATCTGGTAGATGGTGACAGTGCAAAGCATTTTCCCTTGAAAAGTGTAGACATTTTACACAAATCCAAAAGAAAAATTAAAATATCAAGATTTATAAAACACTTTATTCGCTCCTATGCACAAGAATTAAATAAAAGGGGATACATCAGACAACATCCCACCTGCAGCACAGTCAAGCTAAGAAACAGTACATGCTAGCCTTGATAAATGGATTGGTTAAGCAAATGTGTCATCTTCAAGGTATGCGCTAAGCACAGACTTGGTTTAGTGTAACTACATCAAATCTGGCAGATTCAAATGGTCCGCTATAGCCCTATATATATATTTATATATTTTAAAAAAAAATCTTTAAACAAAAAGAAAATAAAATAAAAAAACTTTTAAAGTCCAAAATAATTTGTGCTCTATAGCACAAAAAAATAAAAAATATAAATTAAAAAAATAAATTAAAAAAAACTTATGGAAAAAGTTGAATTTTATAGTCTTATTATCAGTGATAAGCTACCTCTGGTCTGAGCTTTGCCTTGGAGCACATACAAAGACGACACAGGAGACTGAGCCACTGAAGCATCAACTTCACAGACGGGTAAAAATTTCATTTGCTAAAATGATTAATGTACAATTTCGAAAAGGCAGAGAGGGTGTCGAGGCTCATCTTATAAAAGGGTCTAGAGGGCGATCTACAGTCTTTAGATGTGATCCTCGACAGAGGGAAAAGATGACACTCCAGAAACCTAAACAACCTCACAGTAGGACTGGTACTAAAGTACATCTAGGTACACACCGTATATTTGTAATAAAACATCAAAGGCAAAAAGCCATAGTACTTCAATTACAGTCATCCACTATGGACAATGTCAGGTAAAGCTGGATAAAGACCACTGCTTTAGGTTTAGTCATCTTTTGCCCAGAAGGGACAAACTGTTCACATTTGTGGCATTATCCTACACAGTTTTAACGGATGAGTATATGGCATTGCAAACACTTTAATAATATCAGGAGGTGGAGTAGCATCTTCTCCAGCAGTGCATTACATTGCCATTAACAAAGCTCTTAGGCATGGCCCTCTACAAGGACCTATAAAATTAAAGAAATATAGCATGCAACATTCGTGACAAACAGCCCTCGTAGGTGAACATCTTGTCGACATAACAAGCCAGATATGCACTGACTGATGCAAGTTTGAAATATTGATGCATCCTTTATAAACGCCATTTAATTGTGTACGCTACATTAGAAAACTATGAGGGCTCATGTCATATCTCATTAACCATTGCTTAATACAAGGCTTAGTTTAGCAAGCCATTAACAATCCTAAAATCACTTATTAAAAACTATCTCAAAAATGAGTACAACTGTCTTTACAGTTTTAATTCTAAATTTCTTAAGAAAAAGTGCATTTATCAGGATGAACCAATTAATTCTTTGTGATGTCTAATCGCTGTCATTACATTTCGTAAATACTAGAAAAATGAAGCAGTAGCAGCATTAGGATTCTCCACTTGCCTACAGTATAGTCAATGATCAAATGAAAATTCTCTTAAATTATATCTATAGTCTTGATTAGCCTCTTCTTCTAAAACTATATTGTATTCCTTAAATATTGAAAATGACCGCAACAAAATCATCTTTAAACTATGGCATCCCTCACAATGTAAAAAAAATCTAATACCAACTCATAACTGAGGAGACACTCAAACATGCATTAATTTGGAGGATCAAAACCATGCAGAATAGTCGTACTGCAATGGGTTGAATTTTCTTCCAACAAGAAAAGGGTGCAAAGAAAACTTGGCGAAATTAACATAGATTCATATGCACAACATATGGTTTGGCTGTTACGTTGTCAAGAGTGACATTTCCTGCAATATTAAATGTAAAAGCACATTTTTATGCCCCATCTAACACCTGTGTCAATCTACTGCCTACAGGCAATATTTGGGAGTGACATCCTATTGCTGGTTCAGAATATATTCATGTATCCTTCCATACCCCTCCAGCAAGTCATGTAGCATTAACAACTATGTAGCCAAGGGAACATTAATAACCAGACGACTTGTCCCTCATGATTTAAAAACCCTTATGGTGTGGTTGGCTAAAGTCACTTGTAATGTAAATTAGCGAGGCATTGAATCTGAGAGGTATATGTACTGTATATCCGAGTGTACCCTCCCACACCCTCAACCCTCCCCCACAGATAAACACAGGGTGCAACAGGGGTGGGAAGAAGTAGGACATCCGCTGAGTGGACAGTCAAGGCCAGCCCCATCCCTTCAGCTCATGTTTCTCCCGATGACATGGCTAGTGCAATGAGTTCGCTGTAACCCTCCCCCAGGATAACCTGCAAAAACAAGTTTTATCAGTACGCCATTCAAATCCAATGTGAGTCCATCAAAATATATGGATGAATGTATCAAAATATATGGATCAGAGTTTATACTGGGAACATAGTGTATCATTGCATGTCAATGAGCTGGGATTTTCATCACTTCCAACTAGGGACTAGATCTCGGGTTCTCTGTAGGACTTACCTAGCAGGCAAGTGTCCGGTACGGACTCGGGAGAACAGGTTAGACGCCATAACAGGCCGAAAGACGCTCCTTTAGTAAAGGAGGGAACTGTTCTGAAAACTGCTGCCAGTTTTCCTCCCCAACTTGATCCTTAAAGCCATGCAGAATCTTCAGAATAGAGAAACAGAATTGACTAATGAAAAAAGATGCTTGCATCTTAGTCTTTAGAAAACTGCAAGAAGCCCAACAACACATCAGAAGAATTATGTCTACAGTGCAAGTCAGAACTCGAATGTCTGATGAAGTGATCATCATAGTGTGGTGATAAAACAGCCAAGGTCTGATTCATATCTTACCTTATAAAACATGTCTCTCAAGTCATCTTTAGGGCTAACCCATGATGCTACAGCATCACAAAAGAAGATGAAATCCTGAGGGGAAAACTGCATGAAGGATCCAATATCAACATAGTAAATCATTAACTGCCAAATGAGAAGCACACCTGCACAACTCCGCCTGGGTTGACACCAATCATGACACAAATCCCTCTAAACGCAGAGTCTTTCTCCTCATTGTCTCTAATATTTCTCAATGAAGAACACCTGAAAAATACAGCAAAAATGCATTCAGAAGGAAGGTGGTGGCATTTTTCACATTTTAAAAATGGATTTACCATGGTCTAATGAACTGGGGCAGCTGTGGAGCTACTTCCTGAGGACAAACATAACCCAGTCTACCAATTGTAATGGCTGCATAAAAGAAAAACATCAGTTAACTAGTTGCTGACAAATATATGGACAACTTGTATATGGACATTTACCCGTGTTTTCCAGGAGGGTCTTGGGTGTGTTGGGCCTATTGATGATTTCCACCAAGTGTGGCAGAACCATACCCACATAAGGCTGCATCTCTGTACCTGAAAATCCACAAAGACATGATGACATGATGACTTTCTTTATCCCTTGTAACTATCAGCTTGACAAATCAATCCATTGTTCAGGTCAAAATGAACAATTTTACATTTTCAGTAATTAGAACGTCTGGATCAGAACAAAATAGGAACAAATTGTATCATTCTATGTCAATGAGCTGGGTTTGTCTTCATTTCCAGATAGAGTATAGCAATACTAAAAAAAAAATAAAAAAAATGCAAAAAACACATACCCATTTGTATAGAGATCTCCCCAATTGCCCAAGTGGCATTGTTGCACACCGAAATAAACTCTGGGTTTAGGTTAAGTCCCAATATGGGCATAAATTCAGCTAAAATGTAGAGAAAAAATGCCTGAACATATTGCAACAAAATTAACAGACAGAATCAGCTATTGCAAATGACAACTCACCAATGCATGGCTTAACATGCGGGAAGCAGGCCTTTGTCAAGTCACCCAGAAGAGCAAAAGAACTCTGCCTTACCTCAGGCATAGTATCCTAAAGACAAGCACGTTTCACACACGTTTAATTTCTTTATGTAAACTTCAAGAGTGCAAATGTACTTTAAAGGCAGATGCCATACCTGCATGCATTGAAAAAGTAGAGTCATGATGTTTGAGCGGGCCACCAGCTGCTCCACGTGGCCCCCCAGACCTTCAGCCAAACCACTTAGGAGATCCAGGGCCACAATCATGAAGTCTTTGTCTGGAGCCTCATACTGGTCTGGATGCTGGCTGTACATCTGATAGGGACAGCACTGATCAGTGTCCACTGCTAATGCATGTTTATAAGACATTGATCATTCAGTCTAAAATTAGAAATACAAAGTCACTTTTACCATTGCCTGAGCTAGAGTCTTCTGTACAAGTGTAACACAGCGCTGATACACTGGTTCACAATAGGGGAGAAAACCACTCTGCAGGGCTGTCGCGACTGAAGATAGGCACTTTAGGAGAAATAAATATTAGTAAACAGAATAAATATTAGGTCACCCAAAATAACTTGCATACTTCTAGAAGTGGGAAGAGATCTTTGTCTTCATCCTTGAGCTCATTCCATTTGGCAATGAGTGGGGGCATCAGTTTCTGAATGTACTCCTGTTTTGTGGAGAAGAGAATAAATTTGGAAGTAAAATCAACCACACATTTAATTTCTTCATATTGGTGAAAAGTGTTGATAACTCACTGGTTGGTTGAGGTGGTGTCCCACAGAGTCTGCCAAAGTCCCAATAGCATCATACAAGATAAGAAGATTCTTATGTTGGTATTTTCCAAAGGCAAAGACCAAGGTGTCCAGGATGAAACCTAGGTACGGCACCAATTCTGTACATGCCTCCTCTTCTAATGTAGCAAATGCACTTAAACAAAATAAAACTGTTAGCTGACAAAATTAACTCCACTGACTTTGCATATTAAAACCAATGATGTGGATCAGGCAGAATTATGGGAACAAAGTGTATCATTGTAATATCAATGAGCTGGGAGTGTCATCATGTCCAGGTTAAAAAAAAAATTAATAATAATGTTATCCTCACCTGCATGCAGCCTCCTGCACCCTCTTGTTGCCATCCAGGATTCGTTTCAGGAGTTCTGTCATAAGGGGTTTGAGGTAGGAGTCAGGGGGCTGGGACACCACCCAATGTGCATAGCGACTCAGAGTCCAGCAAGCAATGGAGCGCACCAGGGCCTTCTTGTCACAAAGACCCTGGATGAGGTGAGGGATGAGCTCTGGCAGGTATGGCACCATGCCCTGCATGCAGCCTGAATACGAGCGAGGAAGAGAGAGAGAGATGGGTTTACTTGAGACAAAAATAAATGTTTCAAATCTCTTATTACTTAGACAAACTTTACTGGTAGGGAAATTACCCATGGACACAGTAGTT
The DNA here is from genome assembly GCA_036785185.1 of Paratrypauchen microcephalus. Taxonomy (NCBI): domain Eukaryota; kingdom Metazoa; phylum Chordata; class Actinopteri; order Gobiiformes; family Gobiidae; genus Paratrypauchen; species Paratrypauchen microcephalus. Next base: position 589,526 of record JAVJIX010000154.1, on the reverse strand, counting down.
CACACATTACAATACATTATAATAAACAGAATGAATGAATACATTATATCTGGATCAGAAAGCATAGGAACAAATTGTTTCATTTTATGTCAATGAGCTGGGTGTCTCATCATTTCCAGATATAGAAAAATATGCAATGTATTACTAAAATTATGGATGCACCGATCCACTTTTCACTTCCGATCCCGATACCTGAATTTGGATATCAGCCGATACCAATACTATTCCGATACCAATAGGGAGAGCATGTGGATCCGTAGGCGCCAAGTGTGCACCCTCACACGCACTAGGGATGGGAACAGAGTCCAGATAGCAGTAGCAGCGAACAGTTTGCACCTGGCTCGGAAGAACGCTCCGCGTGCTCTGCCGTTTAAGGCGCGCTCTCGGGCCAGAGAGAGAGGCACCGGTCAGGGAATGACGGGCAGCTACAGGCGCTCCGTCACATTGTGTCATTGAGATACGCCTCCGTTCAGGAAATCCATTCCACATTTTACAGCAGGAGCAGAGCAGCTGACAGGGAATCACTCGTGGAGTCATTTCAGCAGATAAAGTGTATATTACAGACATGGCTCATGGATCGGAAATTTTCGCAGGTTGGATCGGAATTTCCAATTTGTGAATTACATTGATATCGGGTTCCGATATAGATACTGGATCGGCCCCATCCCTAACTAAAATGCAAACTCAAGTCATTTCTCACCATTTGCACAAAGATCTTGCCAACTGTAACATTCACAAAAAACCTCACCCTCTTTACTCCTTAACTCTGGTTCAGTCCATTATCATTACATACAATTTACATGCACAGAGAAGTGATTATGCTTTTTAAAATCTGATTTTTGGCACCAAGAAACTGGTCAGAAAGACAAACCATCAAATCAAATTTCCTGCATTTGCATTTTGTAAAGCCAGTTCAAATAAAGTCTTGGTGTGCATGACAAAGAAGTGAATGTTGTTTGGACTGTGTAACATTTTTCATGATACCATATATGAAAGCACAAGCATTACCTTCAGCTATGGCTCCCAGCACCAGGATGCCAGACTCCTTAACGACCCAGTCATGGTGGAACAGCAGGCCCTTCAAGAGTGGCAGCAGGTGAGGGAGAAGCTCGTCACGAAACACATTTGCCAACACATCTAATGCTGCAGCAGAGCACTTCCCTTCAAAAAAACAAAAACAAAAACATAGTCAAACTATAAATTATTCATGCTTCATAGGTCACAAATAAATTGGCACTTACTCAAGTTCCAGTCAGACAATGTATCATCGTCGTCATCGTCATCATCAATATCTTCATCCTCCTCAGCTTCACCACCTTCATGCTGAAGAGTGACAGTGCGCGACTTATGGAAACGGGGCTTAATGTCCTGTTCACTGTCTGGTACCGCTTCATCCTCCTCTACATCCCCCTATTAGAGATGTTTCATTCAAATACTGAATTAGATAGGACAAAAAGGCTATTTACTAGATTACCCGACCAGCAATGCTTACCTTCAGTAGTATGATGTCAATTTCTGAATATTTCATTCCATTTACCAAAATGGGTATTAATCTGGTATAACAGGCAAATAATCAAAATCTTGACATGTCTTTCATTAGGTATTAGGGATGGGACAGTATTTCACCAGGTCTGTGGAAAAGGCAGACTCTTTGCAGCCTCGAGTTCATGAATAGATCATTTTCATTATGAAACGCCCACCATGACAATATCCAAAGAATAGTGCAAAACTAATTTCAATCCATATGCCTTTCTTATATTTATACACATAATACACGTTTGCCCAATTGACAGAATTGAATTAGTTTCCTACCTGGATGACTGAGGGACAATATCTATTTTTGTTGGTCGTTTTAGTTCAGTATTGTAGAATATGCAATTTCACGGTTATACTATGGCATTTAAATACGAACCCATCCCTACTAATCATCTAATTTTGTGATAACCAAATTAAGAAACTTACTGCACCAAATGCCCAGAGAGGACTTCCTTGCAGATGGGTTGCTCTGCCAGTGTTAGCCAAAACTCACAGGCTTCCAAAGCCACATTCTCATCAGGGTCCTGAGTACGCTGCAGCATGTACTGACCAAAACATGAGAAATTATCAAAATTTTAACTGATTTATGCATTTTTGATGTACATTAAGAAACTTAAATTTACCTGGATTATACTGTGCATGTGAGGGATAAGACGATCAACCCGAACTTCCAGTAGCATGACAAGGGCTCGACAAACGTTTTTTCTAACTTCACAGTCCTCATCTGCTGCCAGCGCAAACAGGCTCTAGAAATTGGGATGCTATGCCATTAAATACATATTATGTCAACAAAACCTGCACAAGCAACTTACTTCAATAAAAGTGTCAATATTTTCCATCAAAGCTTGGGCTCTCCCAATGATGAACTGGTTCACACAGGCTATGGCATGGGATCTACAGAGAAAAGATTTAACTTAAATCCTTATCAAGTTCAGACCATGATTTTAACAAGTGAAATCTGGCTCAGACAGTATGAATACCAACACCTTCACTCATAGTCAGTTTCTAGGTTTAATCATGTCCAGATTTTATTATGGGGATAAAATGGTAATAAGAATGCTTGGAGAGTAGACCTGATTTTTGGGCTGCAGTGCTTGAAGAATTGTAGAAATTTTGGGATCATGATATTGAGTGGTCTGTTAAGCGCATCACTGTCCAGCAGCTCAGACGAGTCCTCACAGATCTTCTGCAGTGCTCCGAACGAGCCCTGAGACACGGACATACACAGAAAGGCTGTCAAATGAAACACAAACATACACAGATAGAAGAGAGAACGAGACTCAATCAGACTTAACCATTACTGAGCCCCACAAATGAGGTTGATTTTTGAATTCTAAACTATTCTCATACTTGGTGGCTGTAATTGAAAATAACGAGGCAAGTAAAATGATTAAGCATATGCTGACCTCGCATGTGTTGTAATCTTCAGAGTTAAGCAAGTTGCAGAGCTGTGGTAGAAGCTCCGGCCATGTCTGTAGTTCCCCCTTTGAGGCAATAGTTGTGATAAGTATACCTAAGGGCAGAGAAGTTGTGTTAATAAGGGAAAGAAAAAAAATAAAGACTCATCCATTTCCTTTTATACAAATTGGATCAGACAGTATGAATACAAACACCTTCATGTAGACTCAGGTATTTATGAATGATGCATCACATCCAGGAACAATAAATGAGCGTACAACCAGTATAAAAACTCCAACTCATTACCGATTGTGGCACGAATGAGCGGTGAAGGGTCGCCAATGCTGTTGAGGCATTCTTTCCTAATGAAGTCTGCAACCGCTGAGGGGAAGTTCTGGTAATGCGCTTTGACATTGTTTTTTAGAATAAGACCACTCAAAGAGCGGGTTGGCTCATCTATAAAGAAAAAGAAATCTAAATATTCTCGCAACTACTAAATACACTGAAATCAGAATATGCTGGTTGTTCTCAACTCGCCTTCAGTTTTTAAACGTGTGAGTACAAAGATGAGATAGTTGTTAAAGTCAGGAAACTGGTTAAGTTGTTCAAGTTTCTGAAATATTCATTAAGAAAACGTTTGATTTTGATAACAAAATAACAGATTTAGCAAGCAGCTGAAAGGATACTTGTTGGACAGCTCTTTGCGTGATGGTGTTGGGAGATTGGGAGTCTTTGAGCAGCTGGAGGACCTGCTGAAGTCCCTGCTCATCTGGCTGCCACTCCATCCTGGGAAAAATTCATTAATGTTAATAATTTAATAACCTCAAAAGTATATTATTGGAATGGGTATTACACTTACATAAAAATTATATGCAAGAAAGAAAAGTTAAACGTCACAAATGTCATAATTTGAGTAGCACAAATGACAAAAACGAGGACAACACGAGCAAGCTAAAATATCTGACCCAGTTTAATCGCTTCGAGTTAATCCTGCCCCCACCCCCACTCAACCAGGCCATTACAGGAAAATATTTACGCTTTGAGTCAAAATGTACTTTTTCTTTTTTTGTACAAGAGGCTAACGTCGTTGTGTCGTGCACGTGGGCTGAACTCGTGGGTTACCTGCAGGTCCAGGCTGCAGGCGGCGCCAGGAAGTTCGCAATGAAGCTGTTCGCCTTAATCACGTTTTAACTCTTATCGACACTTTTGGTTCTCGTGTAAAAGCAATAATTGCTTTACACCACCACACACACAGTCACGTTTAAGTAAATACACTGACTCTTTAGATAGTCTGATTAGATTGTTGTTGCTTGGATTCAGGCCTGGTCATCCAAGGCTTTTTTTGCATTGGGTGGTCACAACGTGCCGGTCTTGGATTAGCTAACTGTAAATATCTACATGTATTAAACCACACAAATGGATCTGCGCCAATTAAATGAATGCCTCCTGTTGATAAGGCAAATGAAATCGACGTTAACACCGCGTGCAACACACTCGGCAAACCAGAGAAGGTTACAATAGATCCATGGCTTACAATGTCAATGCTAATGCTACGTAGCCTGTAAGCTAAAGCTAAATAAAGCAATCGTGCCACAAGACGGATAGATTTTACTATAATATTCTTATCCAGACTGAAAGAGCATTCGCGTGAAAAGAAAATCGCTTTGTAAAAGCTAAATCGTACTAAAATAATACTTACAATGACGACTTAAAATCGGTAGATGGGACTGGGCCGCTCCTCTTATGTTTCGCAGCGGTTCTTCAAATGAGCCCGGAGCACGCGGAGCAGGATTGGCCTATTGCGGCTTCCGTTCAATCTCAGGGGTCTATCCACGCGAGAATTATCAAGTTCTCGTAGAAAAAATAGCCACTTATAGATTCACAGCTGTCATGAACTTGTTTAATAATATGTGTTGTTTATTCTAGAAGAATGTAAGGGAAGAAATAGAAGAGCCTTCTTTCCTTCTGGGCAAGGGCTCAGAAACCAAAGGCAGGGTCAGATGATGTGCCAGTGGAAGAGACTGAAATGGCTACACCAGGGGAGATAGCAGAGAAGACGTTGGAGGTAGTGAAAGAGTCAGAAATGACATAAGAAGAGACTATGGAAGAAGAGAGAGTAGAGGTGAATGCAGAAAGTGGAGTGCCAGAAGAAGAAGAAGAAGAAGGGGCAAGTGAAGAAGAGTGTGGTGCTGCAGAGGTCAGGGTAGTGGCTAAAAAGGGCCTTATCCGGGGCTGCCACCTACAGATGCACCTTTAAAAGTGTATGGTCTATAAAATGGCCATTCATAACCATGGGCACCACCAACTCCTATTATTGGTGTGCTGTCTGTAGACAAGAAAATTCCTGTTGCCATCAAGGCATAGCAGATGTGCAGCGACACATCAAAAGTAAAGCACACCTGTCTAAAGAGCAGACACTGCAGTCCACCAGTAGCTTTCAGTTACTTAAATGTAAAAAGTGGACAAGATATGTTGACAGTGAATTGTTTGTTTCAGCCTAGACTATGTTATTGCAGTTGAAATCTATCTGTTATGCAATTTTATCTTACGGTGTGACATTGCCTAAAAGAGATAAACTACAAGAAAAACAGCATTAAAGTGGAAAATGTATACTTTAAAAAAGGATTAAACAAAACAGTATAAAAATAGTTCTGCAACAACCTGGCTATAATAATATAAAAATATAAATGTCTACAAACTGCAGTTAGAAGGTCACAGAATCTAAAGTCTTCATTATTGTGATTACAAAGCAAAAGTTGTAGACAAATCTGTCACTCTTCATCCCATGGTTTCTCTGTCCTTTCCCACTTCTCTATCTCCCTTATGTCTAGTTCTGTTGGCATAAAGTGCTGTTCATAACCTGCATGGTCTTCCCCTGAACTTGATGAACAAGTATCTGTCTCCGCTTCCTCCTCATTTTTGTCTTTATCAGAGTCAATCATTTTACTGTACTCCTGTTTGCCAGATCCACATTGTGTCTTTTTAAGCTCCTCTTCCACTGTATTGTCACCAACATCAGAATTCATTTTACTGTCCATTTTGAAAGCACACTGAGAGATGTTCACTATTTCAATTGTTGATATTTTGGGAAGTTGTTGTTCTGTTGCAGGAATGCAGAGCCAGGCCAAGGAATCGTTTATCTATAGATGACACAAATCAAAGTAGTTAAATTAATTGTATTCAGTTTGATCAAGTCAATGCCATTCAAATCTTACCTGTAACTGTATTTCCCTAATGATGTTACTATTGTGGGGATCTGGTACTTTATCATACAAAGAGGCAATGGGACATGTTTCATTTTTCCTACAAATGAATGGACAATATTTTAGAAACACAACAAAATATATTATTTGACTACTGATTATAGTCCTGTATTTTTTGTGAATGTTAGCATCATGGGGAATTAATCTGGTGTCAAATTAACACAATATACATACAAATAAGCTCTTCACTAAATTTTTGTGGAAAATTTTATCGCATGAATTTGACACAAATGTTATATGACCAATACTATTTATTGCTCCAGTATTCCATGTATACAAATGCATATGAAATTTACTTAAATACTAAGGCACATCACATAAACAGGAAGTTGTTTTTGTATATGAAAATAGCTTTTTTAGTTCCACGGATCACATTATAAGTAGTAGTATTTAAGTAATTGAAATATACTCACCAACAGGATAACAGGCAAAATAGAAGTAAGACTAAGGGGCACAATAATCCAAAAAACAATAGGATGACTGTTCCTAAAAAAATAAAATATTTCAAATGTTTGTTGAGGTTGAGGCATTCTTGAACATGAAAACAATGAACTTCATTTTTTCACACCTATGTTTTCAGTGGCTTGCGTCTTAAACATTACAGTAGTATTAGGTCCAGGTCCAGCCTGATTCACCGCTTTTATCCACACCTCATAGTCATGGTCTTCAGTGAGATTTGTCAGTGTATAAGTCCTATTTCCCATTTGTGGATATGCACTTACATCATGCACTATAAAAAATAAAGTGGTTAATGGTAGAATATGTACAAATTCAAAGATGCAAAACAGAACAAATGCATTAGAACAGTTGAATTATCATACCTACCATTATCTTTGCCATATCCTATTTGATAATATGGAGTGACATCACTGTGCTCGGACATCAGAACAGTCTCCCATAGTAATGTCACATGTGTGGTACCATATGTAAGCACTTTAAACATAGGTACTTTAGCAGGTACTGAAAAAAATACAGTTTTAGAAGTGTTATAAACTGGTAATAAATAAAAACATAATCATAATAGAAAAATACATACTTCCTTGGACAAAGTGTACGATATCCGAGCAATATAACTGCACCATGTGATCCAATACAGTGAATACAGACACTAAATAGGCTGTGTATTTCTTGAACTGCCCTATAAATGGAGACAAACACCCATACAAGCAAGTTCAGCTTTGTGAGAATATATAAGTTAATTATAAATAAAAGTAAAAACAAACCTTTGATTGTTATTTTTGTTAGACTTTTGTTAACTCTGACCCAATCCAATCCGTCCCCCAATGGAGATCTAGCTTCTTTGTATTGCACCACAAATTCATTGATATTGTCAGTAATCCAAGTGGTATTCCAGGAGACAGTTAAATTGTTTTCGTTCATCTTCAGATCAATGGCTCTTTGATCAGTTATTCTTACTAAAAATATATATTATATCAATTAGAAACCTTTTTTTTAATTTTGGCCCAAAAGCCTCCTTAATATGAATGATACCTGGGGTTTGTATGGACAGATGAGAAGATGCTGTCATACCAAGTGCATTGTATGCATTAATACTGACGGATTTCACATCCTTAAGTGAGGAGTTATGATAACATTGGACCTTACTACAGATCAGATACACTGACTCTGCAGCAGACTCATTCAAAGCCATGTTAGTCCCATTATTATAATGTAATCCCAAATTATAGCCTAAAATGTGTCCACAGGCTTCAGACATGGGAAGCTTCTACAAAATAAAAAGCTGTTGTAAATATAGTTGATAATATTACATATTTAGCATTATTTTATTTACCTTCCAGATGAGAACACAGTTTGAGCTTGGAGGTAACATGTCACAATCTCTCCAAATATCTAGTTTTCCAACAGGGGCTACAAGGAGAAGAAGAAAACCAAAACATAAATATTGCACCTTATGCATTTTCATTGTTTTAAACTATTTATATAATATTACAAACACATACCTCTTTCTGCACTCCTTATTGCATAGTCCTTACTCCAGTCACTCATCATGCTTGTGCCACAAGCACAACAGACCTGAAATAAATAGTTTGTGCTGGGCTCTGGATTGTAGAGTATATAGCTGCCAGATACACCACCTTCTTGCTGAAAAGGGGAAATACTGAGTGACTTTCCATAGACTGAGGAACAATGTTGTCCAGAAATGAGCATTTAGGGTAGATAAATCATTTAATAGCAACTAGGCCAGTTATTAATCTCAGTAACTGTTACTAACTTTTAGTAGATAGCATAGTTATTTAATCAAAACAAGACAAAAAATATATTTTGTGATTTAAAAAAATCTATTCATAAATATGAATATGTAAATCCACTCATCAGAAATGTAATCACTAATAGTATTCAGCTACCAGCTAGAACATTTTTAGTTGCAGCACTATTTGCAACTGACCACACTCATTTTTAAAGAACTCCCATAATAAATGAAAATCACACCTCAGTCCATGCAGGCACTGCCTCTGTTTGATGGCGGACCTTACAGTGCCCTAGGTCAAGCATCAACTGGTCACATGAAGGTGTCCAATGAATTTCTATGGCCTCTTGAGCAGCTGATCCTACTATCTTTGGTGGAAATGGTTTAACTATAAAGACATATAGTGTGATTAAGTATTTTTCAACTGTAATGTCGAGGTCAGTTTCCCTTGAAAGGCTAAACATACATTATTATACATTACAACAGGATGAAATAAATTATCACTGTAGTCCTTGGTGCAAATTGAATGTGTAAGAATATAAAATGTGTTTCTATTGATGTATTACTTTTTAATATTATTCAACAGACATAGTTCCTATAGTTTCACAGATGAAAATACTGATGTCAATGATGCCATGCAGGTAAGAGAATAATGCACTCAAATATTTGCAGAGCACATTCTTGATGGACTTACTGATGTCTGCTGTATTAAAGGAAACATTCTCAGATTTGAAAACAGTTCCATCTTGGTCCTGAATCTGAACCCAAACCCGTAGTTCGCTGTGGCTAGTAAAGAAATCACGCTGGATTATTGCCTTGTGACCTGTTACCTCTTTCTTATGGTCTTCCCTGAGCAAGAAAAGCACAGAGAGAAAATTGAACAAGTAAAATACATATCTCATGGTAAATTACTCCTCAAATATCATTGAATTACCAGTGTAAAGTGTACTTTAAACGGTTATTGAGGACATGCTTTGAATCCAATGTGCAGGTGATATCTGGACTACAGCTTCTCTCATCACATGGAATGTGGCATTTGGGGGAAGGAGGATTTACAAGACCTGAGGAAAGTAAAGAGACTTACAATGCACAATGCACAAACTAACAGTACAGTTACTAAACATGTGGTTTAGTGGTACACAGTTACTAAAGATGTCTAATGTGGGCAACACCTTCTTCAGTAATACCAAAGACTTCCGCACTTCAGCAATCATACTGGTACTTTTTGTAAAACTAACACCTCAAAGACCAGAGTTTAGTGCAGATGAGCAATGCAAGTGACATAAACAGGAAATGAACAAGACAAAAGCTTCTTTGGACATGGCTTCCTTTATAACACAGTAGATAAAGCTTTAAAATTTAAATCGGTCGTTTTTTATAACTTCTCTTTGGTTTATATAACTTTTCTTTTGCAGACATACATACCTTTGATAGAAAGAACACAGCCAGCTATCAGAATGGATAGAAACCATGCTGATACGACTGTGGCCATTACATTGGAATTAACATAACATCCAGAATCTAAAAGAGCACAGAAACACATTACAACTGGAGTTGGACTAATTTTAGCATCTGTAATATTCTTATACCAGTGTCAATACCGTGCATTGCTAGCCACATGTTACACTTTTGTGTCTATTGATAACACAGATTTGGTTATCAGGAAGTTTGTCTTTTCAGCATTTTTAAGTGAACTTAAATTTACAAAAAGACGCTTGAATAGCGAATGAAAATAACGCATGTCACGTGCTGAGAAATAGATAAAGTATATCATTTAGTCTACCTACCGTACAGTTACCGATGTGGGACTCGATCATCTTGGGGTACACAACACATCCCTCTGCTTAGAGAGATTGTTTTCTGTCACCTAAACTGTTTGTGGATCGTACAAGTTAAAAGGTTAAAGCCTACATGTATTTGTAAGGGGGCGAGCCCGTTACGGGAAACACGCCGCTGCGCATGCGCAACAGCGCTATGACTACTTCGTGTGGCTCCATGTGATAAGAAGAAGAAGTGACTTTATTGATCTCACACTGGAGAAATTCTTCTCTGCATTTTAACCCATCCTATCTATCTATCTATCTATCTATCTATCTATCTATCTATATCTATATATATATCTCTCTCTATATATATATATATATATATATATATATATATATATATATATATATATATATATATATATATATATATACATATATTAGGAGCAGTGGGCAGCACACATTAGGGCACCCGGGGACCATTTCCATGATCTTCTTGCTTCGGCTTGGTCAGGACCTAAGCAGGAGTACCTATGGTGCATGTTTTGGGTTGGTGGGGGAAACCCACCCAGACACGGGGAGAACATGCAAACTCCACACAGAAAGGCCTGGGCGACCCGGGGATCAAACCCGGAACCTTCTTGCTGTGAAGCAAGAGCGCTAACCACTCAGCTACCGTCAATCATGGATTTATAATAAAAATATAGTTCTGTATATAGTTCTATGGTGATAATAGATCTATGTGTGGCTCTAACTAACTAGTGAGTGAAACACATGTGGGCTAAGCATAGTACTGTATAATAAGTACTTATAATGGATTCATACCTTCTGTGCAAACTATGATCTTGTTTATTTCATTGCAAGCAGACTATAACCTTAGATGCGGACCAAAAAGTGGTTGACTGCTCAAGTGGCTCCCTGGCAAAAAAATGGGCTCCCTGGTTGACACACTGAATTAGTTTTGAAACTTTTTGAGCTCTGGTTTGAGCTCCGATTTTCTGGGCACAGCGCTGCTTGAATTGCGTAACAAAATCACTAAATCACAAATTGAACTTCTCCTTTTATCATAAACAGGGTTGGGAGGGTTACTTTAGAAATGTAATCCGGTACAGTTACTAGTTACTCCTTAAAATATGTATTCAGTAACGTAATCCCGGTACTATAATATTAAAGTAATGTAACTTGATTACTTTCAGTTACTTTTGGATTACTTTAACACCAAATATCCTATAACAACAAGAAAACAAGAAAATTACAATACAATTAAAAGTTTTTAGGAGGACAAATACAGTTCTATGTGTAGTTTTAACAACTGTTCTCACTATAAGCCAAGTCACTAGTAAACAAGGTCACTCACTAAACCAAACACCTAAACACCTATGACTTCAACCAAATTATATTTTCAGTCAAGTTTTAGTTTTAGCGGGACAGTCATCTTGCCCGATCTCCGCAGCTGGACAGGATGTTCGTCCAGCTTGCGTGCTGGCCTACATCTAACGACAGCTTTGCTCGGAATTGTCTAAAGGGTCTTCATGGATCAGTTAACATGACTATGTTGCCTAGATAATGTTTAAATATTGTAATATCGTTCTACAAATGCACAAAGTGTACTTGTGACCGCAAACGTTAGCTAGCTTGCTAATAGTTTGCTAGTCGATAGCTAACTCGAAACTGGCTCCTACCCAGTAGTCGAGTTGTAAAATGAAACCAGGGGGGATGGTGAAATTTTTCACCAACGGGAGGGGGGGCATTAAGCTAAGCCCTCCCCCATCACTGACATCACTGTGGTGTTTCAGGGCAGGGCAGAATTAGAAGGTACTTTGTTAAAATGGAAATGCTTTTATAACAAAAAGTCCATATAATCATTCAATAATTCAATAATACACAGGATATATGTTATCACACACGTACACACACACACACACACACACACACACACCTTAGTCCTGGTTTAGTCTTGGTTTAGTCCTGGTTTAGTCCTGGTTTAGTCCCGGTTTAGTCCTGGCTTAGTCCTGGTTTAGACCTGGTTTAGACCTGTTTTAGTCCTGGCTTAGTCTTGGTTTGGACCTGGTTTAGTTTTGGTTTAGTCCCGGTTTAGTCCTGGTTTAGTCCTGGTTTAAACCTGGTTTAGTCTTGGTTTAGTCCTGGTTTAGATCTGGTTTAGTCTTGGTTTAGTCCTGGTTTAGATCTGGTTTAATCTTGGTTTAGTCCTGGTTTAGATCTGGTTTAATCTTGGTTTAGTCCTGGTTTAAACCTGGTTTAGTCTTGGTTTAGTCCTGGTTTAGATCTGGTTTAGTCTTGGTTTAGTCCTGGTTTAGACCTGGTTTAGTCCTGGTTTAGTCCTGGTTTAGACCTGGTTTAATCTTGGTTTAGTCCTGGTTTAGATCTGGTTTAATCTTGGTTTAGTCCTGGTTTAAACCTGGTTTAGTCTTGGTTTAGTCCTGGTTTAGATCTGGTTTAGTCTTGGTTTAGTCCTGGTTTAGACCTGGTTTAGTCTTGGTTTAGTCCTGGTTTAGATCTGGTTTAGTCCTGGTTTAGTCCTGGTTTAGACCTGGTTTAGTCTTGGTTTAGTCCTGGTTTAGATCTGGTTTAGTCTTGGTTTAGTCCTGGTTTAGACCTGGTTTAGTCTTGGTTTAGATCTGGTTTAGTCTTGGTTTAGTCCTGGTTTAGACCTGGTTTAGTCTTGGTTTAGTCCTGGTTTAGATCTGGTTTAGTCTTGGTTTAGTCCTGGTTTAGACCTGGTTTAGTCTTGGTTTAGTCCTGGTTTAGTCTTGGTTTAGTCCTGGTTTAGATCTGGTTTAGTCCTGGTTTAGTCCTGGTTTAGACCTGGTTTAGTCTTGGTTTAGTCCTGGTTTAGATCTGGTTTAGTCTTGGTTTAGTCCTGGTTTAGACCTGGTTTAGTCTTGGTTTAGTCCTGGTTTAGTCCTGGTTTAGATCTGGTTTAGTCCTGGTTTAGTCCTGGTTTAGATCTGGTTTAGTCCTGGTTTAGTGCCGAAATAGATGCAGAAATAATCTGATAATATGACTCACCCATAAGAATGCGGTCAGATCCATTCTAACAGTTTGCCGTGTTGTCTTTAATAATCCGGAGCTCCGTAGAAAAGGACATAATCCCGAACTTATCCCGTGTCTCGAGGCGAGAGTTCCTTCTTACGTAGCATTAACGTAGGAAGTTAAGGATTCTTCTTCTCTTGGAAATGCCACGTAAATATCAGGCTCACAGCTGATCGCGAACAGGCGCAAACACAACAGCGGCAATCGTCATGATTGGCGGGAGCGCGTGCGAGCCGCTGCAAGTGTATTCCACAGCGCGCGGGTTTGTTTCACAGAGCGCGCGCGGCGCACGAGTCTGTACGTTATGTTTTCCCTACATATGACCTCCGGCTTTAAATGAAAAAATGAAATAACATAAAATGCTTTCAAATTGTAATCCTGCTAAGTAATCCCCATTTTCACTAAATGTACCTGTAATCTGATTACGTCTTTTTTTTTTGTAACTGTAGGGGAATACAGTTACCTTTTTTTTGTATCCTTTTACTTAACGCCGTTCCATGTAATCCGTTACTCCCCAAGCCTGATCATAAATCAGTGTTGCCAACTCCCCAGCATCGGAAGTAGCGATTGGCCCGCCCAGAAGTAGCTAAAAGTAGCACATCCTAACCTTCCTTACCCCGTGACACTAACCTTTTATTGGTGTTGTTATACTTGTTTGTTTGTTTTGGGGTTTTTTTTTCTTTGTTAAAGATGTTAAAGATTTTTAAGATTTTTTTTTTTTATTTTTTTTTTTGAGCTGTAGTCCAAGATCTATAGCTTGCTTTTTTATTTTGTGTTTTTTTTGTGCTGTAGTGGGCAAACTATAGCTTTTTATTTTTTGTTTTGGTGCTAAAGAACTAGCTTTTTTAAACATTTCTGTGCTGTACAACTAGCTTTTTAAGCAGTGCTACTTGTGACTTTGTGTCGCCAAAAAGAAAAAGAAAACAAATCAGAGCGCATAGGCATACACTTATTGAGAATCAGAGCCTATGGCAAACCCAGCCAAAAACTAAAATCACTTTGGCATTGTACACGTTTTACATTGCATTTGTGCAGAAAAAAAAAAGTTCTCAACTGCTCTAGTTTTGGGGGGGCTGTAGAACTAGCCGAGGCGATCTGACGAGATGGGAGGGAGCAGAGGAGAGACTGGTGTGTGTGTGTGTGTGTGTGTGTGTGTGTGTGTGTGTGTGTGTGTGTGTGTGTGTGTGTGTGTGTGTGTGTGAGTGTGTGTGTGTGAGTGTGTGTGTGTGTGTGAGTGTGTGTGTGTGAGTGTGTGTGTGTGTGTGTGTGTGCCGTGTCTGTCTGTCAGTCCACGCTGTTCTCAACTCCGCCCCCGCCCCTCTCTGCCTGTGTCTCTCTTCCACTGCCCCTCTCTGTCTCTTTTTCTGAACGGGGAAAGAGAAAATGGCGCAATTATTTTTTTCCCCCTCCCGCGATCTTGGAGCCTCTGATCACCAAAAAAAGTTGCTAGATTTGTCGCTAGTCGCTTTTGTCTAATGTTCTCGCTAGGGGGGTCCAAAAAGTAGCTAAAAATAGCGACAAAGTCGCTAAGTTGGCAACACTGAACTAAATTTCAGCGTGAGAAATACCATGTGTGGCGTGTGAGCGTGTGAACACGTCGAATTGCGTGTGTCACACTCAATGCGTGAGACTTGAATGAAGACCATGCATGAGGCGAGCTATAGAGCTAGAGATGCTACAGGCTGTTGTGTTCACCTGGCTGCCCCCGGACGCTGCTGTGATATGCAGCTTTGTCTCCTCAAACTGCCCTGACACAGGATCTGCTGACTATCTGACCAGTCAGCCACCTCTGAACACATATTAAACAGCAGTGCAATCTATGGAGAATATGGATAGATGCATTTATTGTATACTTACAACAAATGGATATACATTCTGATATTTTGGCATAATATAGGCCTACACACAAGCCCTTTATAGACCCATTAGGCTATAAAAATGAAAGCAGCTCAACAACAATAATCTGACTCTAAACTCAAATTTAAAATTCAAATAAATTAGATAAAAATTCAAATCTTTCAAATCTGTTCCTGATTCATCCAGACTGTAGCAGATGTTCAACAGAGAGAGCTGATTTCACTCTTGCTACAGCCCCATTTGCAGCAGGCGGTAGACAGTCCCAAAACCAGGTCTCGTCCATTCCGGTCAGCCTTGCGCAGGGCTTCGAGAATTTCCTCTGAGATGAAGGAGCGAACTTGTCTGGTAAACATCCTATTTCCACTCTCCTTGGAGGTAAAGGCTGAGTCTTTGTTCCTTTGGAGGATGGTTTCTGCTGAGTTATGTCCCAAACCTTCTGTTGAATAATCTTGTTGTGAGGTGAAAGAATCATCTAAAACATCTACAGAAAAATTAGATCATAAACATTAATTAAATTATACAGAATAAATACATAAAGTCATGAGTCAATTCAGGGTCCATCCAGGATAAATCTTTAATGATGTTTTGAGATTATGGATAATATAACATCTTATTTACAACAATGGACTCATTCATAGGCTGGTTTAAAAAAAAAAAAGTACAGTAAACTAACAGAGGTTGAACTTACATCACCTTACATTTGGACTGTAAAGAAAGACATAAAGATATTTTAGTGTCTCACCTGTACTTCTCAGTGACCTTTTCCAACGTGAACCTCCACAAGTGAAGATGACTGCACGGATGAACTCCCGACCACAGAGTTTAACTCCATAGGCTGGGTTCTCCATTGGCTGAACACCTGCCACCAGCAAACACACCGCAAATACTACAGCTTTCCACATAGTGATGTTAAGTTTGCTTTGAGCAGCTTTCTGCCTCTCTGTTTGTAAGAGATGGTTTAATGATCCAGTGGTTTATAAAGGGGTTCAGAGGCATTGTACTGCACACTAGGCCGACGTAGATTGGTTTATTTGAAATAGATACAATCAAAGACCTTTTCAAAAACAAAAAGAATACCAAAGGTGGAATAAATATTGTAAATGTCATAATTATTTAAAACTACAAAACACAAATGTTTATCAATGCAAGAACGTCACTTAAATGTATTTTACATTAATGAATAATTAACAATCAGGGATGGGCATAATTACCATATATGTCAGCAAAGGTCAATTGCTAAGCCTATATTTTATTTTAGAATGGGAATGCATGTATTATAAATGGATTGTACAGAATTAGCCTATATTATAGGAAAGTGTTTAGCATTTATTTATATGGAGTAAGCTGTAAATAATACATATTTTTAATTTTAAAGTAAATATATGCATCTTATTGTGTAGACAAAAGGAATGTAAGGTTAGGAGCTAGTGACATTTTCAAAGTCAGATAACACAAAACTCTTATTATGTGTTGCGGTGAATGTAAAACTCACCTTTATCAGTGTGTTAGGCAAAGGTCACTCATCTAAAATGTATTCCACTAGTCAAAGGTCACTCATTTAATATGTACAATAGGAATAATGAACCTTAATTATGTGATGATAACATGCAAACAAAATGGCATTAGGTGTTCCTGGCCCATTTGTCTGGTCAAATTTATTTTGGAACAGAAACAAAGATATGGGTTGGGACAATACCATCAGCATTCAAATACTCTAGCTCAGGCTTAAAGGTTAAAATTCCATAGAACTTATAGGGCAGGTGAAAAGGTTATAGGCCAGGTTAAGAACTAAACCTGAAACATATGATAGGCTATCTGATCGGATTTTATGAATTCACTATCAAAATTTATGTTCAATAAAATTTAACTGAACTTTTAAATTACATTTCTTTGAAATTCTTTATTTCTAATTATCAATCTTCATCAGACCAACAGGACAGTGAATACTGACTCTTAAGTCACTACACATCTAAATGAGGGAAATTATTGAGGGAAATTATTATTTTTGTCAGTTCTGTAGAAAAATATGAAGGCTTTGTCATGGCAACTGTCTATCACTGTTAGCACTAACATAATTAAAATCAAAATCTTAGCCTTTTAAATGGGATAAGGTCATGATAAATAACTTATACAGACCAGGGAAAAAGGATTTGGTGTTAAGACTTTTTGCCTGTGCGCATAACTCACTCACTAAATGATTAATGTTTGCGGCTGAGCATAAACCAACTGTATAAGTCCAGAGACCTTTAACTTATGTGATCTCAAACTGATTAATAGGCCTATATGTGCAGTGCATATATTTGTCTTCTCAGAGTTACATGGCAGATTTTTAGCTATTTCGTTGATTGATCTGACTCTTTGGGATATTCATGTAGGCTGGAATAGGCCTATAGCTTATAGTCCAGACACAATCCCAATTTTTATTTCCATGCCCATTTTATAAAAGATAATTTACATTCATTTATAGGGTCACACAGCCCTGGTAGCTGATGTTTAGATGATGGGCTAAAGCAGGGGTCAGTAAACTAAGGTAAGTAAACTGTTGTCCAACTCCGGTCCGCTACACCCCTTTGACCAGGCTTCCCAGCCCCTCTGCTCCCCACCACTTGAACTGGCCCTATGAGGCAATCCTTAAAAGTTGTCATGGCCTATTTTTTGTATTACAGTGAACCCTCGCTGTATCGCGGTTCACTGTTCGCGGCCTCGCTGTTTCGCGGATTTTTTTTTTTCATTTTTTTTTTTTTTTTTTTTTTTCAATTTTTTTTATAGTGTAACTTTTTTTTTACAGTGTAACATTCTGTCCTGCGCCCTGATTAGCTAAGAGACTAGACCAGGACTAAACCAGGTCTAAAACAGGTCTAAACCAGGACTAAACCAGGTCTAAACCAGGACTAAACCAGGTCTAGACCAGGGATGGTGACGCAGGGTGGTAGGGACAGAGTCTCTGATTTCCTTCACGAGAGCGCCTGGGTGACAGGAGGTGTGGCCTTTGTTTACTTGCACGAGCCATGGAAGAGACTGAGTCCGAGCCGGACAAATGGAAGAGCCAAGAATCAACATGGACGGGCCCGGACGCCGCGCGGCCGAGGGAGCCCACAGCGGGGAGAGCCGCATTCGAGGGAGCCGCAGCGGGGGGAGGACACTCGCGCGCACAGAGGAGACAGTGGCTCTTCCCCGTCACGCCGAGAGGACGAACCCGACCCCGTCCTAGAGAGCTGTGGAGTATTGGCGACGCATTGATAGCCATGCCCCGAACTCCGGGGCGGTCTGATTTTGGAGCCGGGGTGAAATGCAACCTACCCTTGTGAGCGCAGTTTAGTCTTACCTGGTCTTGTGGTGAGGACTGGTGCTCAGAGGCGTCTGTTAGCAGTTCGGCACTGTTAGCATTGGCTTGAGTCTTGCCCAAAATGATATCCAGGTCGCTTTCCACTCGACTTTCGCACATGGCATGGATATGTGGTACCAAAACAAACACACGTGTCCGCGCGCACGTGCCCCCCCCTCACTATTAATATATTTGAATGAAAATCTACAAAAGTTTGAGTGTTTAAACAAGAGAAAAATGTGAGAAAATGTTAATACCAGTCTCAGAAAGGTGTATAATGTGTCTGGTGAAGCGTTTTCAGCCTTAAAACATGTAGAATAATTGTAAAATATAAAATTGTCCTACTTCGCGGATTTCACTGATTGCGGGCTATTTCTGGAACCTAACCCCCGCGATAAACGAGGGTTCACTGTACTTTTTGGCAAATGATAATATGTCTGCATCTTGAATTTTGTTATTTTTTTCAATTAAAAATGTAATAATGTATTTATATGAAGTATTTATATTTAACTAGAATTTGTTCACGAGTGAGGGGAGGATGGAGCGTGAGATTGACAGGCGGATCGGTGCAGCATCGGCAGTGATGTGGTCGCTGTACCGGACTGTTGTGGTGAAGAGGGAGCTGAGCCAAAAGGCAAAGCTCTCAATTTACTCGTCAATCTACGTTCCTACCCTCACCTATGGTCATGAGCTCTGGGTAATGACCAAAAGGACAAGGACAAGATTGCGGATACAAGCGGCCGAAATGAGTTTCCTCGGCAGAGTGGCTGGGCGCACCCTTAGAGAAAGGGTGAGGAGCTTAGTCATATGGGAGGAGCTCGGAGTAGAGCCGCTGCTTCTTCACATTGAGAGGAGCCAGCTGAGGTGGCTTGGGCATCCGTTCCGGATGCCTCCTGGACGCCTCCCTCGGAAGGTGTTCCGGGCATGTCCCACAGGGAGGAGGCCACGGGGAAGACCCAGGACACGCTGGAGGGACTATGTCTCCCGACTGGCCTGGGAACGCCTTGGCCTCCTCCCCCAGAGGAGCTGGAGGAATTGTCCGGGGTGAAGGAAGTCTGGGAATCCTTGCTTAGACTGTTGCCCCCGCGACCTGGCCCCGGATTAGCAGAAGAAAATGGATGGATGGATGGATAGAATTTGCAGAATTTAAAATGCATTTATTTTATAGGCCTATTTGTAGGACTTTTATTAAGTTATTATTCATACAATTGTTGTTATTAATATTTTCATTGTTAATATCAACAGGCCTACCTTAAATTTGTAATTTTTCACTCTCCTATGCCAGTGTCAGTCACCAGATGTTTCTTACCTTGACAGTTTCTTACCTTTCTTACCTTGACATTTCTTACCTTTGATGTTATTATTAGAAATATAAAATAAATGGAATATCTGTGGTATTTCAAATTAAAACAAAGTCTGAAGTATTTACTACTTAGTAGTAAGTATTTACTAATTATACAATAAACAAATATGTGCAAGGAATTATGTGCTGATATAGTACTGTGGATGGCTGTGCCAGGCTAGTAATTTCTACTACACAAAGAGGCCTGTAGGTGGTCATTTTGGTCTGGGTCATACAATTCCTGGGCTAAAGGTTTCTGACTCTGACGTTTTAGTCTTTACTTTACCTACAGTTGTTGGTGTTGTGTTAATTTGAGTAGCCTAAATAACCCATAGTTTATAGTTTAGAGTTATAGCTTAAACAATAGGCTTATTTACTTATACTTATTTATTATACTTATTATAATATTTGGGGCCAAGCACCAAAGGTGCTAGGCACCATAGTGTTTCTACTGATTCTTATTATACATTATTCCTCTGACCATGGGAGTCTATGGCAACCCCTAGAACCGTCTGGTAAAAAGTTGTGAAATTTTGCATGCACATTCTAGCCAGTCTCCTCATTGCCCACAGCAATTTATAGGCCCCCCACCCCCAACCGTCTAGTGCCACCAGCAGGTCAAAGTTGCAGGAACTTTCAGGAATTTGTACCTTTGATCTGTCTTTGATGTGTCTTGATCTGTTAAACCTTGTTAGACCCTGTTAAACCCTGTTAGACCTTGGTAGACCCTGTCAGACCCTGTTAGACCCTGTCAGACTCTGTTAGACCCTGTCAGGGTCAGATTCTGTTAGACCCTGTCAGACCCTGTTAGACCCTGACAGACTCTGTTAGACCCTGTCAGACCCTGTTAGACCCTGACAGACTCTGTTAGACCCTGTCAGACCCTGTTAGACCCTGTTAAACCCTGTCAGACTCTTTATAAGCATAGGCTACTGTGCACCTTTGCACCTAGACTAGTGGGTTAAGGTGTAAAGTCAATTTATGGTGCGTCACTGACAGTTTGGAACCAAGCCTTAGGCCTAGAATTTTCCCTCCAAATAAATACATAAATACATAAAAAGGAAAAAAAAAGGTTTGGGATATTTTTGACCGAAATTGTACTATACCTAAGAGTACAAATCTGAAATCAAAAATCTACAAGACACGAGATCGAGGAGTAGGTCACTCCCAAGTCACCGCTTTACGTCAGCGCAGGGCCCTTTTGAACTACACGTAAAACCACGCACGGACCGGGCCCTGATTTAATGATTATTCTCTTAAAATTAAATTCCTATTAGGCTACTGAGGTAAAATTATTACAGCTAAGCGCCTATCCTTGCATTTGTAAAATATCTGTTCAGTCAAAGGCCTAAAGACGCACAGTCAGTCGGTGCAATAGCGTCAGAATGTTCTGGCGCACTATAAAAGCGTCTATCTAAACCCCAGCACCTGCAACAAGGTTATTATAGATATGGATGGATGGATGGAAAACGAAAACTAAACTAGAAAAAATATTTTCGTTAATTGAAATAAATAAATATGACAATTAAAAGAAAAAAAAACAATAACTAACTGAACCTGTATTGTTTGTTTACAAAACTTACTAAAACTGACTGAAATTATAGATCTGTTGCTCTTCCACCTATGGGAGTCTATGGCAACCCCTAGAACCGTCTGGTAAAAAGTTGCGAAATTTTGCATGCACATTCCAGCCAGTCTCCTCATTACCCACAGCAATTTATAGGCCCCCCACCCCCAACCGCCTAGTGCCACCAGCAGGTCAAAGTTGCAGGAATTTTCAGGAATTTACTGCATTGCTAGGCAATGCAGAAATGTACCTTTGATCTGTCTTTGATGTGTCTTTGATCTAGCCGAAGTGAGCTCATATCTCGGGAACCCTTCATAGGAAGCCTGGGAGCCTGGGAAGCCTGGCTAACAGACCCTGTTAGACCCTGTTAAACCCTGTTAGACCCTGTCAGACCCTGTCAGACTCTGTTTTAATATACATGCTGAGGCCTACATGCACCTTCGGTGCTTGGCCCCACATTGCTGCTTGCAGCTATATTTACTTATAATATTTACTTTACTTATAATTAGGCTATATGCAAATTAATCACTGTATAAAGTAATGTGTTGTTGCATGTCAAACCGGCCTAACCGCTTCACTGTGGCTTCAACACCCAAATAGGGTGTGTGTTATGATGCTTTGTAGTAAGATGCTTCATGACTGTGCCTTTAAGAAGATTTGGCAGGAGAGAGCCAATCGGAAAAGCCGAGGAGGAGGGAAGAGAGCCGGTGGGTAGCAACAGTTGCCCTGGTGAGAACGAAGCGCCATAGCCACGGTAGCCCTGGCGACAAGAACCCAGCAACGAGAATCAACAACAACAACAACTGAATCAGCCATAAATATAACAGAAGACTTTAACCAGTGGGAAACACATAAGTGGATCCAGAGGTGAAGCTCTTAAAATATTAGAAATGTTTACATTAATCAAAGCTTCAATAGAATTGTGCTTTTGCTTTTTTCCATCTTGTTACAGTAGCCATAGCAGCCAACTGCCGTTCACTGTTAGCCGAGGTTAGCGTGGGAAGCTAGCCATCACATTGATTCTTGAGTCGTCTTTGGGTGGCGAAGGGGTTGTTTGTACATGCTACTGTTTTGAGGCGCTCTAATGCGTCTACCATGACGACGCAGCCATAGACGCATACTCAAGCAGGCTGTTGTTATGGCGATGTCAAATGCAAAAGGTACAAAATGGCGGTTGTTGTAGAGACCAGTTAGCTTGTTGCCCATGTTACAGTTACCATGCTAGGCAGTTAGCACAAATTCTGTCACGACAAGATAAATTTAATCCACCATTACGCCCGTAAGAATCTCAATTTAAAAAAATATATGTATATAATCTTGGAATAGGGCAGTGGCTGTATATCGCTAACTGCCCATTCAAACATTCGCAGTGCAGCTGTTAACATATCATATAACCTAGTTTATAATGGCATGTGTGGGTAAAACTACACTTTTAAGTATCTAGCTATTAATTTATTTCATTTAGCGTTAATTTAGCGTTATATCATTCATAAAGTCAGGTAATAAAGGAGGGTGCAGGTATTAAACATCCAAATTGCAAATGCTTTTCCTCAATATTAAATACAAAATGTAGGCTAGTACTTGTATCAGTTGAGTCTGTTGCAATGGTAAGGTAATCCATCTTCACACTCATCTTCATGTTGTCATGGTACAGGTAATGAAATTAGTATTTCTTCTCCCTTTTGTTTCTCACTTGCCTCCTCAGCATCACTAGCATTTACATAATTAAACTGGATTTTTCAGCTTAATATATTTCAAGACCCTCTATAACTCCAGATATCCATATGTTTTTAACCACATAGTTCACACAAGATGGGTTTGTTTCAGAAGTTTCCAAAGATGGTCAGCTTTTACAGATTTTTCTGTATGGTGTTAGAATAGCATTTTAGCCATGAATAATATCACCCTAGACTTAATCTGTGTCCAGAAATTAAACCTAGCCAAATGCACACTCAACCATTTGCGTCTTTTTTTAGGGTTATCCCCACATCTTATAATGGCCACCACAGGCTATGTAGGAGACATTCAGCCCACAGCGCAGTCCCAGGGGACTGCCGTTTCAGTGACACCTGGGCAATCCGATGCCAGCTCCACCCCTGCATCTACTCCCCAGTTTCTGGCAGAGATTCAGACGTCTGTGGCCACTCCCAGTGTCGTCACATCCACTGGTCAAACTGCTCCCACTGAGCAAGTCACTACCATCTCCACACAGAAGCCCACTGCTGGAAGTCAGGCCACTTCTCAGGTTCAGCCTGCCTCGACACAGTATGTGACAGCAGAAATCCAAGGTTCTCCCTCACAGTCTGGAAATTCTCAAAGCACTCCACAGTACATTGTTGTTACCGTAACAGGTAAGGTGATAGATGCATAACTGTTCCGTAATAGTACTCTGGATTCCTACATTCCTAATTGCTAGAGATCGACCAGTGTGGGATTTTCCATGTCTATTGCCAATTTTTAAGAATCCAGAGCTTCTGATGGCAGACAAGATCTGCCGTTATTTTGAGGCCAAAATGATATTAGGCCTATATGAAACTTCTAAAAACTCTATATAGCAATGATTTTAGACATCCACAGGCTTGTTACACTGTAAACCTGTAGCGAAGCAATGTAATGACATTTAATAAAGTGCCTACATCACATTAAATTGTTCAAGCCATGCTCTCTTCCGATGTTTGCCTCAAACTGTTAGAGCCTATGCTGACATATCCATAGCTAATAAGTTCAAATGTGCCAATATCAACCAACCAACCAACTACTCTGTCTCTAACAATTTAAATTACTGCTATTGACTGATCATTGGACATGTAATTCAGAATTATGTAAATTCACATTTTGTTTACATATACTTTGGCATCTGTGCATCAGAGGGCTCGCTTCACTCAAATGACAGTGTGTCAGACTCAAGTCCCCCACCAGCTGTTGTACAGACCGGCGTTCCCACCCAAGTGGTTCAACAGGTGCAATCGTCTCAACAGGTACCCTCAAATATTATCAGCAGAATTTTATGAGTCATTTACCTTTCTGGAATTTTTTTTTTTTTTTTTCAGAGGTCAGTTTTACAGGCAACCTCTCAGATTGCCAAGACTGAGCCAGGCTCCCAGATCAGTGTCACTAATCTACAGCCTGTTCATATTAGTCCAGAGGTGAGAGGAGTTACATTTTAAATTAAATTTAAGTTTTATACTATATATTTCTGTCAACATTTTCCAACTTGTTAAACTTGTTATAGACTTCATTTTGTCTCTTTGGATTTCAGTTACCTAGCTGCAAGGGCACAGCTTTAGACACAGACAGGAGCATAGAAGAATGGCAGCTGCATGAGATAGGACAGCAAGCATACCAGGGCCTGACATTCAATGATTACACATGAGACTTCTATGGCAAAACCTTCAACCTGCCAGACTTTTGGCAGTATTACTCAATGTACCAGCTTTCTATGCATTCAGAGAAAGGGCCAGAAGTCCACACTGCAGGTGCAGCTCCAGGTCACATTCAGCTTCCATTCCTGGCTTTGAATTTCCATGTAGGTTAAGGGCAGAAGGGAGACCACAGTGTACAAGTCACAGGGGCAGCCATTTTTGTGATGATCAGAATATAATGTGCCTCATGTATTATGTAGTGTTGTGTATATGTGTGATATTCTCTTTCGGTCCAGCAGCAGCTCACAACAGTGCCAGTTCAACATGTGTACACCAATCAAGTGCAGTATGTGGAGGGAGGAGAACCCAACTACACAACCAGTACAATGTGAGACCATGTAATTATATATTTAAAATAATAACTTATTTAGTCAGTGCCATAGTTTCAATACATCCTGTCCTCTGTATCTCTCTTTTAGCCGTTCCAGCACCTTTCCATATACTGAAACCCCCCTGTACACGCAGACCACTGCTAGCCAGTACTATGAGGGCCAGCCAACCTCTGGCACACAGGCTTCAACACCTGGAACTCCTCTCACAGTGTCTGTGACTGCGGGGACCACAGGAGGGGTGTCCATGTTTGTGGCTCAGCCCCCCAGTGCTGCAGCTGCTGCTGCCACTGTGGTGACCACTGGTGCCACAAATGGGGCAGGAGATGCGGCAGGCAGCAATGGTGCATCCACAGGCAGCTATGTGATCCAGGGGGGTTACATGCTTGGAAGCAGTAGCAGCAGCAGTAGCAGTGCAGCAGGAAGTAATCAGACTTACTCACATACTGCCCGGGCCTCCCCAGCCACTGTGAGTATTACAGAGGGCGAGGAGAGTAGCGTGCCGTCGGCAGACAAGAAGGTATGCAGAGGCGCTAAGCGCAGCAATTTCTCCTTGTTTTGTTCTCATTCACTCAACTCTGAGGACGGTGTCAGTTGTGTTTTGTTCTGTGGAAAGCACAATTAAAAATGTAAACAGTAATACCAATATCATGACATACAGCAATTTAAATCAGAAAGTTTAAATCTTGTTTTTAATTGTAATTTCCTCTTTAACAAAACAAAAGCATGACATCATCATTTTCATATACCATAATATACTGCATGTGAAAGGGGCATTTTGATTTTGCCTTAAATGTTCCAACACTAATTTTCATCCTTGTGATTTCCATAATATAATGGGTATCAACATATGTTTGGCAGATATTCCATCAGTATTGCAAGCCATTGATTCATTGCATACCAGAGTTGTATGCCACGGCACGCAAAGAAATATAGGAATGTAAAAACTGGATGTGCATGTTTTTTAGCAAACAAGCATGCTAATATTTTATTGTTACATGAATGTGAATTTTGGCCCTTGCTAACTGTACTAGCCTCTTTTCTTCTTTCCTTGCCTGCTTGTCAGGTACAGTGGTTGCTGGACAACTATGAGACAGCTGAAGGTGTTAGTCTTCCACGCTCCACTCTCTACTGCCACTATCTGCTACACTGCCAGGAGCAAAAACTTGAACCTGTAAATGCTGCATCTTTTGGCAAACTTATTCGATCTGTGTTCATGGGGTTACGGACACGACGTCTCGGCACACGGTAAGAGAGGAATTAAATGTTAAAACTCAGTGTTCTCACAGGGCACCAAACAATGAATCTGTTATAGTTCTACTCTAGTCTATATTAAATAGGATCTAGCATGATTCACAGAACAATTATGTCATATAAAAGACATCGCTATTGCTTGGTTGTTAAGAGTTACTGTACTGCAGATACTATCCTTTGGATCTAGATCAGAGAACTTGGAACAGGGCAGTGGTCTAGTGCTTTTTGTATTTGTTTTTGAACCGAAAGGTTCTCAGTTAGATTCCCACCAAAGCACATTCTCATTTCTTCCCAGACTTGTCCACTCCAGTCAGACTGTAGTGGCTGGTAGAGACAGGAAGTTTGTTTGGTCAAGTCGGTGTGCGATCAGTTCACTGTGGTGATGAAAACAGAAACAGCTGGAAATGATTCATGGGTGTAAAAGGACATGGACAGTGGACACAAGTTAAAAACATACAGTGGGTGGAAACTAGATTTGGTTAAATACAAGATGTCTTTGATTGTTCATAAGGTCATATGCTCTAGATGAAGTACATTTCTGCTACATTTTCTTTGTATAATACAGTCAGTATTATGAATAACTCCTGATATAGTTTTGTGTTGTTGTTGAAGGGGTAACTCAAAGTACCACTATTATGGGCTGAGGATCAAGGCTGGCTCCACTCTTCTGCGGCTAATGGAGGATCAGCAACATCTGGCCATGAGGCAACAGCCATTTTCTCAGAAACAGAGGTTAAAAAAGTTTTACTTGTGCGTTTTTATTGCACATGCTTTTTTATAGTGCTGAGTACTGAAAGACTATTATGTTTTATTAAAGGTTGAAGCCTGTGCATAAAGTGGAGGGAATGACAAATGGCACTGCAGCAGGAGCAGCTCAGCAGCAGCAACAGCAGCAGGGCTCAGCTCATGTGGACATCAGCACCCAGGTTCAGCAGTACCAACAATTCTTAGGTGTGTTTTCCTTTGTGAATGCCCATGCCTGACTATGAGTGACTGAGTAACATCCTCACTTCCATTCCAATGTTGTTCTTGTTTGCAGATGCATCTAGAGCTCTCCCTGACTTTCCAGACATTGACCTTATAGGGAAGACTCTGCCAGAGGGCATTGAGATTGAGCACATTAAGAGTTTTCAGCTGCTTTATAGAGAACACTGTGAGGTAAAAATGTGGTTGGATTTATATAATACTACCACTTTTGATCAAAGCATATTTACATTTTGCTACTTAGTTAGTTTATTTTTTATAAATTCATTTATATACGCATGTGATTAGATTCAGATAATATGCTATTATACCTAATTACATAAAGTAGAAATTATATGGAGCACTATTCCCCTTCAGTTTATTAACTCCAATTCAATTCCCTTACTGTTTAGGCTATACTAGATGTTATGGTAAACCTTCAGTTCACTCTGGTAGAGACTCTGTGGAAGACTTTCTGGAGATTCAGCCAGGATGCATCTGGAGATGCTACAATATCTGTGTATGTCACAAATTGATTAAAAAAGACCCATTGACACTTTAGTTGACAACAATCGACTGTTAATGTTTTAATTGTGGTATTTTATATTTCATAGTCATGATGAATCAGAGAAGCGCCTTCCAAAGTCCTGCCTTGTCCTGCTGTGTAAATATGACCCTGTGCTGCGCTGGAGCCGTGACTGTGACAACAGCCTGTACCAAGGCCTGGTGGAGATTCTCATTCCAGATGTTCTCCGGCCTATCCCCAGTAAGATCACAGCAGACATATTAGAACTAATTTGTCTTCACACAGACTGAAATATATTTAATATATGTTATTTCACTAGCAAGGACTATGCCACACTGTAAATTCTAATAAGCTGACTTTACTTTCTAAGTAGCTCATAACTTTTAAGTGTATAAAACCTAAAACTGTTAGTACAGACTACTAACTGTGTAGTAACATCAACTTAAAATTGCTATTAGGCTTAACTACTAAAATCAATTTAAGCAACTAAAGTATTTCAGTTTTGCCAACTCAACTGATCACAGTAATGTATACTCAAAAAATTTGTGTTGCTTACAAAACTAAATGTTGACATTACTTGAAAAAAATGAGGAAGCCGATTGCCTCAAAATTTTCTAGTAAACTGAACTAAAATTATCCATCCATCTTCTTCCGCTTACTCCATTTCTGGGTCGCGTGGGCAGCAGTCCAAGCAGATCTGCTGCCCGTGGGTGGTGGGTTCACGGGAGGACCTGGCCTTGATGTACTTCTGTCATGGGGGCTACCAGTGTCCGCAGACACTCGGGCCCAAGGACACAACGGCAGCACTCATCTGTGGGAGCTGGGATCACACACGGCCAACCCGTCAAGAGCGGGATTCGAACAGACGAGTAGACAAACGCTGTGCTACTGCCGCCCACAACTTAAATTATCAAATTATCAAAAGTAGACATTTAGGCAAGAAATGTTTGATGCCAAAACTTGTGTTTATTTGAACGTGATGCACTGTAACTTTCACACTGAACACTGGCATGTTAAAAATTAAAACAAAAAAGAAACAAGCAAAGCAACTGCGCATGATCACATGCACCTGCTCTCTCTACTCATGTTTTTAAGTATAGATTACTAAACATTTATGCGTTTATCAGAGTCAGTTACCAAAAAGTTGGCATAACTAAATTAATCAAAATAAGCTGGGCAAAATGTGTTCCTTGAGTTGAAATAACTTGGTTTTATAAGTTAGGAACTCAGTTTCTTTTTACAATGCACAACAATAGTATACAATAAAGATGTTTATTTATGGATGGTATTGATAGATGTGGTGGGTGAGTAGAGACCTCCCTTCTGATGTCTTAAGGCTGAAGACAAACAGGAAACAGACGGTGGGTGTTGTTGGGATAGACCTATGTAAACAGGGCTTCATCGCGGCTAAGATAAGTGGGTACATGGATCAATACATGAGCACAGCACAGAAGGGCATTGGCAAAAACATCAGGGGAGCCAAATACCAAATCCTGGTTTACCGAACAGTCACCCGGAACTGCAGAACCCGTCAGACCAACCTGTGCACTGCCTGGATTGATTCCAAGAAAGCCTATGACACAATGCCACACACATGGATTACTGAGTGCTTGGAGTTGTACAATATCAATAAGACTCTAAGGGCGTTCATTGCAAACTTGATGTGGTTGTGGAAAACCACCCTTTAAACCAACGGCAAGCCACTTGCACAAGTGTTCATCAAATGTGGCATATACCAAGGAGATGCACTGTCCCCACTGCTGTTCTGCATAGGCCTGAACCCCCTCAGCCAAATCATCAAAAGCACTGACTACTGATACCGACTCAGAAATGGGGCCACCATCAGTCACCTCCTCTACATGGATGACATCAAGCTGTACGCTAAGAGCGAGCGAGACATTGACTCACTGATCCACACCACCAGGATCTACAGCACAGACATTGGAATGTCATTCGGGCTTGAGAAATGTAGTAGGATGGTGACCAAGAGAGGGAAGGTAGTCCACACAGAGGAGGTCTCACTCCCAGAGGGAACAATAGCTGACATTGAGGACAGTTACAAGTACCTTGGTATCCCACAAGCAAATGGCAACCTTGAAGAGGCAACAAGGAAAGCGGCTATGGCCAAATACCTGCAACGAGTAAGGCAAGTCCTAAGAAGCTAGCTCATTGTGTGTAGAATTCCTCAGTCATTCCGGTAGAATCCATGGGAAAAGGAGAAATTTAGTTTGTCAACTGGACAAAAATTTATTTGATCGAATACATTTTGCTGCTCATCCAAGCTGCTTCTTCAGCTCTGGTCAGACGCTGGTGGACACTGCCTTATATCTGCCTGAAGGGAGGAGCTAACTACAATTAAATTACTTTGAAACTACTTCACCTACTTTTTTCAGTTTCTGTTAGTTAAGTAGGCCTATTAAATATGCGGTGGGGGTGGAATGTTGGGTCTGGTTAGCATAGACATTCAGGGCCATAATGGGTGTTTTCACACTTCTGGACCTGACCTGGATGCCCTATTGTTTTCTTTGTTTGTTTTGATTTAGGTTTGAGGATAGAGTTATAGATGGGTGACAAATGATGTCTGAGACCTCCATTTCTGTTCAAGGAAGGGTTCTCTTTCTTGACAAAAATACCCTCTTTAACTTCCCTCTCAAACCAGTTCTTTTCTCTGGCCAGGAGTGGCCTGTGGCTTTTTAGGTGGAGATGTACGGCAGATGAAGGTCCGCTCTGGTTCTCACGTCTGTGTCGGTACATCCTCTTGTGAAGTGGCTGTTTTGTTTCTCCAATGTAGCGCTCACTGCAGTCTTCACTACACTGAATGGAGTAGACCACATTGTTTTGTTTGTGGCTCGATGTTTTGTCCTTTGGGTGGACCAGTTTCTGTCTTGAAGTCTTTGTGGGTTTGAAATAGACTGGGATTTCATGTTGTCTGAAAATCCTCTGTAGTTTTTCAGAAACGCCAGCCAGGTAAAGAATAGTTACACCCTTTCTCCTGGGTTCTGATTCTCTGTTGTCTTGTTTCTTGTCCTTGTCTCTCTTAGTTTTGTTGAAAGCCTATTTCGGAAACCCACAAACAGAGAGGGCTTTCTGCACATGTTGTTCTTCTTTCTTCTTTCCCTCTGTGTTTGTAGGAACCACTTGGGCCCTGTGTTGTAATGTCTGAATAACTCCTAGTTTACGCTGCAGTGGGTGGTGTGAATTAAAAAGCAGGTATTGACTTCTACTTGGAGTCGCAGGTCTTCTCCTATCATGACTGCACAATCTAAGAAAGCCAATGTATTATCCTTGGCATCTTCACGAGTGAATTTGATGTTCAGATCTACAGAATTGATATTTGCACTAGAAGGTTCCAAATCTTGAATTTCTATTTTTGAAAAATTATCATCAACAAAACGATTCCAGTGTGTGGGTGGAGTGCGGGGATATCAGGCCAAAGCACTCTGTTAAAATTGTTCCATGTATAAGTTAGCAATGATGCCCCTTGCACAGCCGTGGATTTGCCTGTAGAAGTTTCTGGAAATAGGTGGTATTTAAACAAATTTCCAGCAGTTGGCAGATTTGGTCAGGTGAAAGTTTGGTTCTCTCTTCTAGCTTGGTATCCTACAATAGTCTCTTTCTTGCTGCCTCCATCGCTACCAATGTAGGGATACCTGTGAAAAGAGAGGCCACATCAAAGGAAACCATTGTCTCCATTGTCAAACTGGAGATGCTTGACTTTGTTGTAGGTCTTGAGCACCCGAGCAATAGAGGCCCAGATCTACCACACCAGACAAGACCCAAGGTGTAGGCAGTGCAAAGAGGCTCCTGAGACAGTCCAACACATAATTGCAGGGTATAAGATCCTGGCAGGGAAAGCATACATGGAGCGACATAACAAAGTGGTGGGCATAGTGTACAGAAACATCTGTGCAGAGTACGGGCTGGAGCCCCTAAGGTCAAGGTGGGAAACACCCTCAAAGTTTGCGGCGAATGACTGAGCCAAGATCCTGTGGGACTTCCAGATACAGACTTCAAGAGAGATTCAAGATTGTTTATTTGTCATATGCAGGATCAACACAAGGTCAACAATGCAATGAAATGCTTAGGATCAGAAGAACCGTTGACTCTCTAAGTCAAGAAGTACTTATAGCATGCAATAATAGTACATGGTAAAAAAGTGCTGCAAAAAGTGCAGGGGAAGAAGTAAACAAATGTAATAAAAAATATAGCTGCTAGCAGCAATGTGGGGCCAAGCACCGAAAGTGCATGTAGGCCTCAGCATGTATTATCGTTTTGTCATGACAGCCAATCAGGGTCTAACAGGGTCTGACAGGGTCTAACAGGGTCTAACACGGTTTAACAGGGTTTAACAGGGTCTAACAAGGTTTAACAGATCAAAGACAGATCAAAGGTACATTTCTGTGTTGCCTAGCAACGCAGAAAATTCCTGAAAATTCCTGCAACTTTGTTACCTGGCCAGCCAAATGATATCTCTCTGTATTTCCTATACACCGCGATACCATTTGGACACTCTCCATCCACTCTCGCTCCTCCGGTTCCAAACCGACTCCGCGATTCTGATTCGTTCAAAGATGGTGACGTCAGTGCACCCGCCTTTGCCCGCAAAGTCACTCTTAGGCAGCGGAAGTTCCGCCTCAGTTTTGAATCAAGATGGCGCAATCTCTGATTGGTTCACTTAGCTGTCTGTCTACGCGCAACCGCAGCGTATTCTGTGGATCAAGCGTTACCAGACTCACTCGCTGGTACAGCGATGAGTCATGGATTCTTCCAGGCAAGCAACTTTGACCTGCTGGTGGCACTAGACGGTTGGGGGTGGGAGCCTATAAATTGCTGTGGGTAATGAGGAGACTGGCTAGAATGTGCATGCAAAATTTCACAACTTTTTACCAGACGGTTCTAGGGGTTGCCATAGACTCCCTTGGTCAGAGGAATTATGTATAATAATAATAAGAAGAATCAGTAGAAACACTATGGTGCCTAGCACCTTCGGTGCTTGGCCCCAAATATGCAATAAAATGTAATAAAATACAAGGTACAGGTAGGGTTAAATAAGGTGTAAGTACAGTATTTCACAGATTGCACATGATATAGTGTAGTATAAGTGTTGCATATGGATTTCGTATTGCACATAGTATAGTATAAGTATTGCACGTGGGTATTGCACAGGTTATTGCACAGGCAACAGTAGCATTGTTGATGAAGATGGGGGGATGCTGGTCTACACGCTGTCTCCTGAAGTCCACGATCATTTCCTTAGTTTTGCTGACGTTCAGAGAGAGGTTATTTTCCTGACACCACCTGGTCAGTGATTTCACCTCATCTCTGTAGACGCTCTCGTCATTGTTAGGGATGAGGCCTAAGATGGTGGTGTCGTCGGCAAAGTTGAGGATGATGTTGGAGCTGTGCCTGGCGGTACAGTCATAGGTGAACAGGGAGTACAGGGGAGGGATGAAAACATAGCCCTTGGGTGCACCAGTGCTGAGGACACATGGGGAGGAGAGGTGGCTGCTGCTTCTCACCGGCTGAAGAGCTGGAGAAGGCCTTGAAGGTGAAAGCATCAGTAGTGCCCGTGGTGATCGGAGCACTCGGGGCTGTAACCCCCAAACTGGAGGAGTGGTTACAGCAGATCCCAGGAAAAACATCAGACATCTCAGTGCAGAAAATTGCAGTACTAGGAAAAGCAAAGATACTGCGCAGAACTCTCAAGCTCCCAGGCCTCTGGTAGAGGACCCCAATTTTTTTTTTTTTATCAAAAGGAGTTACGTGTCACTAAACATTCTTGAACTGTTTATTGATATTTAAGCTTCATTACCAAGAATGACACTGATCACAACCAAATAACTTTGCCTAAAAAAATTTCTTTGGTTCATCATTATTTGTGCATATTAATTTTGGACGTCATCATTTATTTTTGTCTTTCCCAAGGTGCCTTAACTCAAGCAATCAGAAACTTTGCCAAGAGCTTAGAGAGCTGGCTGACCAATGCGATGATGAATATTCCAGAGGAAATGGTCCGCATTAAGGTAGAATAAATTGTTTTTATTTTGTTCATATTATCGTATGGTAAAGTATAATGTCAACATTGCTTTTTTCTTAGGTTACTTCAGCAAATGCATTTGCCCAGACACTGAGACGTTACACCAGTCTGAACCATCTGGCTCAGGCGGCTCGTGCTGTCCTCCAGAACACAGCACAAATCAACCAGATGTTGTCTGACCTTAATCGAGTGGACTTTGCCAATGTCCAGGTTTGTTTTTGCTAGAGTAGAGTTGTAGGTTATGATGAATAATATGCTTTGAGTCATCAGATTTGGACCACTGTTTGTAGGAGCAAGCATCATGGGTGTGCCGGTGTGAGGACCGTGTTGTCCAGAGACTTGAACAAGACTTCAAACTAACTCTCCAGCAGCAGAACTCCCTGGAGCAGTGGGCAGCGTGGCTGGATGGAGTGGTGTCCCAGGTCCTAAAGCCCTATCAACACAGTCCTGCATTTCCAAAGGCGGCTAAGCTTTTCCTACTCAAGTGGTCCTTTTACAGGTAACTAAAACCCAGTAGTACTGAACATTAGCTTGCATTTACCTTTTTAACTTGTATTTATTTTTCTAAATGTGGTCATATCAATTAGATGGTATTTGTTCATGGGCAACAGTAGCTCAATTGGTAGAATGTTTGTCCACTGATCTGAAGGTTGGCGGTTTGAATCCTGGTCTTGACACACATCATTGGTAGACTGATCAGATTCACTTACCCACAGGTTGGCAGTGAGATTCCAGCTCCTTGTGTGTGTGTGTGTGTGTGTGTGTGTGTGTGTGTGTGTGTGTGTGTGTGTGTGTGTGTGTGTGTGTGTGTGTGTGTGTGTGTGTGTGTGTGTGTGTGTGTGTGTGTGTGTGTGTGTGTGTGTGTGTGTGTGTGTGTGTGTGTATATATATATACATCTTTATTTTTTTATTTGATAGGGACAGATACAACAAACATAGATTAACATCTGATGCAGGTACCACAGTGTACACAGTGCTAATTCGCAACACCAGCCCCTAGGAGGGCTTTTAAACAGATTTCAGTAAGTAAAAAAGTAAAAATAATATATATATACAAATATATAAAATAATAAAAATAATATATATATACAAGAAGCAATACTGTGCTTCTTGTAAGCACAGTATTGTGTTGAACCAACTGTGGTTTTAATTTTTGCTCACACTGCTTGATATGTGTCTTAGATCCTCTTTTGATCTCTTTTTTGCAGTTCCATGGTGATCAGGGATCTGACTCTGCGCAGTGCGGCCAGTTTCGGTTCCTTTCACTTGATCCGCCTGTTGTATGATGAGTACATGTATTACTTGATAGAGCACAGAGTGGCCCAGGCTAAAGGAGAGACCCCTATTGCTGTTATGGGAGAGGTACCATCTCATACATCACACATAATGTCAGTTATTGTCATTGATCACTGTCAGACAATCTGCTCACTTTTGTACAATGTCATTAGACATGGGGGTAACTTTTAACACAATATAAGATCAAATTTGGTTTAGACAACATGACATTAAAAAAAAGTATATGTAATGTAACATTTCTGATGGAGGAATCACCACCTGCTTTTCATAATTGATTTATGAAATTGCTCCTTGAAAAACATGGAGAAAATATGCGTGAAAAGTCCCTCAGTCGTCCAGGTAGAATCCATGATAAAAGGAGAAGTTCAATTTGTCAACTGGACAAAGTTTGTTTCAACCAAACAAACTTTGTCCAGTTGACAAATTGAACTTCTCCTTTTATCATGGAGAAAATATGTTAATACCATATATTGTAAAGAAATACAGCTTTATGCATGTCCTTTTTATTTACATTATTGTTCAGAAAAGAGCTACAGTGATGCAAGTTAAAAGGATGTTTTGTTTTTGACAGTTTGCAAGCCTTGGTCGAGGGCTAAACCAGCTGGATCCAGACAAAGGTCATTATACTATAACATACTGCACATTTTGTATTGTATGTATGAAAGAGTTGCATGTGACCAATTATTTTTTTATCCAGAAGATGAAGAGGAAGATGAGGAGGAGAGTGATGAGGAAGGGCAAGAATTGTCTCTTCCAGCAGATGGTGCCATCCTTGGCGATGAGTCTCTGGAGCCTCCTGCCAAACTGGCCAGAACTGATCAGAGAGTCCTATTTGCCACGGGGTCAGCTGAGAACTAACCAAATAGAAACAATGTCCCTTGTTCACATGCCATTGTACAAAGACACAAATTCAAACATGTAGATACTGTATTTATTTGTAAACTTTTTAAGTAATTGTCTTTTAACACACATAGTAGTGGTGCTGCTGCTATATCTAAAGCCTGTTACCAATGATTTTATTCATTATCATTGGCAAATTGTGGCTTCTTCTCATAGACTGTTGTATAGCTTTTAACTGAAGGCTGCAAATATTTCTCTTATTACATTGCATCCTGCAGTCTTGTATTCACGTAGCTGAGAAACTCCTCCTGCAACTGTCACTGCCGTCTCAAAGTGGTCTTGGAAAAAACAGTGTCTGTGTAAAGGTTACATCGATAGGAGGGTACCAATACCATCTATACACATTATTAAGTTGGCACTAATTTACTGCGCTTTTTAAAGGGAACATACGGGGGAAAACATTGAAGGGTAGTTGGTATTGTTGTGTGCACTTACTGAGTGTCTTGTGTTTGTCTCAATGAGCACTGAAGTCACATTTTTCTGAAGCATTGATTGAAATAGCCCTTTCATTATATTGTGCGTGATTACAGGTCTAGGTGATTGAAGTGCTGAATGCTTACTGTACATATTTTGAAAGACGATCGGGGAAAAAAAAAGATTTTCCTTTATTATCAAGTTTCGTTTGAATTGGCTGTAAAAATGTTTTTCTTTAAAGGGATATTCCAGGATTTTTGACATGGGGGCTAATTTCCGAGTTAGCCAGAGTGTTGCAGAGATGTGGAGACACCTTTTAGCGAATTTCATGCTGTCCTTCCAGCTGCAGAGTTTTCAGTTGCTAGGCTAGTGCAAGTCAATGGTAAATGGTAGCCTGATTTTAATCAGGCTTACCCACACCAAAGGACACTCGAGGCCAGTCAACTATAACGCCAGACTGTCGATGTAAATGTCTGTGTTGATGGAACAATTTTAGAAATATAATCAACCTTGTACTTTAAAGGATTTATGTCCTTATGCAACAGCATGTTTTTTTCTTGATCAAGCTAGGCATGGGCGGAGTGATATCACCTTGCAGTTAGGTTTCCAGCTGTTTTTTGTTTACCTTCAGCTGTCATTGTTAGCCGTAGAGTACCTGCCCTCTTCTACAATCCAGACATGGCCACGTCAGGCTTTCCAAGGGATTTGGTGTAGTAGTCTGGTCCGAAATGATCACTGCAAATCTTCTGTTTATGTAGCGTCTCCACCGGTGTGTTGATGTCTAAGCCAGCAGCTACAAGTCGAGTCCTTTCTTGATCGTGCAATGGAAAGCTGTGAAAACTTTGTGGTGCCCACCTGCGGGCTTTATTTGTACATTTTCGAAATGCACGCTGAAACACCATTTTGCCTGGTAGTTCTTTTAAAATTCACCTCTTCACTCTGTGGTCTTCCCTACTACGACTTTTCTCGCTTCTCTGTTTACGTGATTGGTCACTTCACAACCAACTAGAGTCAAGTAAAATTCCGCTGCTGCTGCGAAGCTAGTCCCTCAGATATGGAATGATTCATGCTATTCGCACTCAGTTTTATTTAAAAAAATACTCAATCAACATATATTTACATCGACAGTCTGCCGTTATAATTGACTTGTTTTGGGTGCACTATGGAGTGGGTAAACCTGATTAAAATCAGGCTATCATTTACCATTGACTTGCGCTAGCCTAGCAACTGAAACCTCTGCAGCTGGAAGGACTGCATGGAATTCGCTAAAACGTGTCTCCACATCTCTGCAGCACTCTGGCTAACTTGGAAATGACCCCCATGTCAAAAATCCTGGAATATCCCTTTAAGAGTGCCTGTCACAGGTGTTGACTGAAGCACTCTTTATTTGCTGCAAAATCCTCCCTGTTGTAGAACAGCTGCTTCTCTGGGAGGTTCTGTGTCATATTTATGTTTACTTTCATTTATCTCTTTGGGGCCTCACTATCCCTGACATATTTCTATGCCTTATTTAAATATTTCTTTGTTTGTGCCAAGCCTTGTTACTTTCCTGAAATCTCATTGATCCTTGTTATTTAACAGAGGACCGTGCCTCATATATTTGTAAATTTTAAATATTTTGAATTTTGTTGTCACTAAGTGAACCTCTTGTGCAGTGTACAGTGGTGTGTTGTCACACATTATTGGCAATCTTTGTGTGCGTTATTGGTTTGTGATTGAATGTTCAGTTTTGAATCCTATTAGTAATTGCTTTTCCACATACAGACTAGGGCCATGCCTCTGCACATGTCTGAAATGTTTTTTGTTTTTAACAGTGGAGCACAGTCCTCCAACATCAATCCTTGTCTCTCCTAATCATTCTCATCTCAGTGCATCTCTACACAATGGTGTTTTGCTTCATTGTCCTTTTAAACACTTAATGTTCTAATTGGTTATTCGTAAGCATTTCTTTTTTTTTTTAATTCATAGGTTTCAATGACTTATCAGCTGCAGTGGGTTTGCGATCAGTAGGCTCTGCAGCAGTTAAACCAGCACTTTTAGGTTTTTTACATATAATTATTTTATCAGCATTTAAAAGAGATTGTTTTTTCCCAACAGTTTACTTATTTTACAGTGAACATAACTGTATGACAAAATGATTTAATGGTGGTGTTTGATGATTTTGGTCTGTAAGTATGACTGTGCCTTTGGAGGTGGTGGAATGCAATGCAGATGTTTTTAAGTTTAACATTAAAATAATTTAAAAAAATTTTGCTCATGCTTCATTATTAGAAACAACCAAGTAATAAAAAAATAATAATACAAGTAGTAATAAAAAAACATAATCTGACATTTTGAAATAAAATCTTCAAAATCATTTCTACAACCACTCTACATTGTAATGATAAAATATCATTCGACAGTAATTCAATTTTGTATTTAACATGAGTTTCTTCGTCTTTTCTGTTGACAAACTTCTTTATGGATTTTTTCTGGGAAATGTTCTGTTGTATAATCTTCATCAGTCAGATTTTCACCGTAACTGTGCACTCCTGAGGTTTGACATGAGGACCACACTCTCATGTCCAACCACTCAGCCACTTTGGCATGACCCCTCTGTAGCGCCCACCGTGCACTTTCAAACTCAGAAGGTACTTCTTGGCTCACTGTGAGTACAACAGAAAAGCAACCACTTTGAAAACAACTGAATGACACTATTAAACATTTATATTCTTTAAAGGTAGGGTATGTAGCCTGCGCTCTTGTTTAGAGGAAGTAAAATCACAAATAATGTTACACTGCTTTCTGATTGGATAATCGGCTAAAACAAAATATCAAATGAAAACCTAAAAAAAACATTTATTTTCAGAATGCTAAAGTTAATATTTGATTTAAACAGGTTTATTTCATATCAAAAGCACAGATATAATTCTACATACCATAGCTTTAAATGGTGATTTACTTGAAAAAAGGACAGACTTACTACTTGGAATGAATACCCCATCGATGCTTGCTACCCCCTTCCGTGGGAGTGTTTTTGGCTCTTGTGTTTCTTGAGCCAAAACCTTTAACATACGATCTATAAGCTCTTGCTCTCTGGTGTACCACTCCTCCTCTGTCAGCACTGCCTGCCCTTTCCTCAATCTGTGCTCTACAGAAATCGAGTAGTGACCTTTATTTCTTGTAATTATGGTGTAAACTTTCTCGTAAAGATTTAGGACTTGATAGGCATCACTGAAGCGGTTGCAGTTCAAAACATGATACTTGTACATGCATTTTTCTACAAGTCGCTGAAGTGCTATTCCTCCTCTTGCAATGTATTCCTCAATAGATCTATTATTGAGCCAGTCTCCCCATGTGAACAGAACCAGAGAGTGTCTCCAGACCTGCTCTCCGAATTGTTCCAGCAGCTGATCCAGTGCCCTCAGGTCGCTCTGACTAAAGGCCTTTGAAATAG
Organism: Paratrypauchen microcephalus; assembly: GCA_036785185.1. Lineage (NCBI taxonomy): Eukaryota > Metazoa > Chordata > Actinopteri > Gobiiformes > Gobiidae > Paratrypauchen > Paratrypauchen microcephalus. The sequence continues at coordinate 549,635 of JAVJIX010000154.1, read as the reverse complement.
GCACAACAAGAAGAAAGGCGTGGGGCCCTGACTCACACATACAGACGCTCTGCTTTGCTTCGTTTAAGACCCAATCATCCAGGGTTGTGTCTGTGGACCAGCCTGGAGCCTCCACTACAGTCATGTTCAGTCTGTCGATGCTGGCTTGATGTTTGACAGCTTTTTTGTTTCTCTGTTCAACTTGGAACTCCTAAAATGTAAAAAGAAATACATGAAAATTGCTCAAAAATGTATCAAATATTTGTCCTTTGTCCTCTTTTAACAGCACGAAAAACAGCATTCAAAGTTTTTTTTTTTTAAGTTTCAGATTATAAATTAAAGAAAAATGAATTTTGTTTATTATGAGCCAATGATAATTATTAATTAATGTAACAAGATCTTGTGCCCCAAGATCTCGTGAGAAAAAATTGACACAAGATTATGTACATATGAGAAAAATTATGTTGTGAGATTTTTTCCTCCATGTTTTTTACATTTGGAATGGTAAAAAGGTTATGTAAAAAGGTTATGGGGTGGCGATTTACACCTAAAGCTTTAGTCCAAAAAAGCAGCACTGCAATGACAGCAAAATATTACATAAATCAAAATCTTGTGAAAATTTTGTCTTGTCACAGTCCTATTATTTACTCATTATTTACGAGTATGAGTTTTTTTCTTACTTTTTTCATCCATGCTGTTCCAAAAATCTCATCAAAAAGTATTCTGTTTCCTGCCATGCTTTTTCCTGACTCTTTTCGTCCAATCAGCACAAGTCTCAGATCAGTCTGTGGCAATCGCTTGTCTCCTGAAGAATTATTATTATTATTATTATTATTATTATTATTATTATTATTATTATTATTATTATTATTATTATTATTATTATTATTATTATTTTTATTATTATTATTATTATTATTATTCAGATGATTACATTGCAACAGTGTTTTCCATTCAGTTTAAAGGTGCTCGATGTAACTTTCCTGGTGAACGGTCCCCTACACGCTTGACTTCATTTAGGTTTTTTTTTGCTTTTCTTGTATGTTTTTCAGAATATCTTGAATATATTCAAATAAGCATGATTTAATGCTCAAAAATACAGTGGTACCTCACCTTACAAATGACCCAACAAACGAAATTTTCAAGTTACGAAACGCCTTCACGTCAAATTTTGGTCTCTAGATACAAATTAAATTTCAAGTTACGAAACGCGAAATCTCCAATCCAATCCAACTTTATTTATAAAGCACTTTAAAAACAACAAATCTCAAAAATTCAATTAATGCGCGCTCAGATGCACGCCCCGAAACGTAAATACACTATATCAACAAACACGGGGTTAGGTTCCAGAGGTGGCCCGCGGTGGGAGAGGTTCGCGAGGTAGGACAACTTTGTATTTTGCAATTGTTCTACATGTTTTAGGGCTGTAAATGCCTCACCACACACATTCTACGCTTTTCTCAGACTGGAGTTTCTCTCGCATTTCTCTCTCATTTGAACACTCGAAATTTCATAGATTGTAGTTGGGGGGGCACGGCTCGCAGAACGTGCAATGGAAGCGGAGACACAACAACACATGATCAGTGTGGTAAAACTCACCTGTCTCACGACGGTCTAAACCCCGCTCACGTTCAATTAGTGAGTGAACAATCCAACACTTGGTGAATTCTGCTTCACAATGATAGGAAGAGCCGACATCGAAGGATCAAAACGTCCATACGGCGCAAGGCCGCGCTACACCGGGGCTGCGGGATGGAGAGCCGTGGCGCCCGGGCCGTGCCTCCTCCTCGGGGCCGCGAGCACGCGCGGCTTGGCCCGCCCGCGCAGCTTGGCCCGCCCGCGCAGCTCACAGCTCACAGTCTCAGCCCCACGGCTCTGGAAGTCACATAGAACCAGAGCCCACCCCGAGCGAGACCCCGCGGTCTTGCCGGCCGATAGAGCTCCTTTAGCTCATAGTGTCAGCCTCCCGGCTCTGGAGGTCAGATAGAAGCAGAGCTCGCCCCGCCCCGCGGGGCTGGCAAGGAGCGCAGACACGAGCAACGCACTCATCCAACGGCACTACCATGTTATAATAATAACAGGTCCAATCCAGGTTTAGTTCTGGTCTAGACCTGGTTTATTCCACGTTCTTTTAGTCCTAGTCTAGTCTCTTAGCCTGTCAGGCTAAGAGAACAACGCAGAACACAATGTTACACTATAAAAAAAATGTTACACTCTAAAAAAAAACAACCTTGGAACGGATCAGGCTTTTTCCATTGAAATAGCTACTCAACTTACGAATTTTCACGTTACGAAACCACTTCTGGAACGAATTAATTTCGTAAGGTGAGGTACCACTGTACCTTTAAGTCTTACAGAAAGCAGGGTCCACTCTCACACATCTTACTTCTTATTACTGATTTGGTGGCATCAACTACTTGTCTTTATGGGGATTGATCATTTAAATTTGAAATGCTGTATAACATTTCAGCCAAATCATAACATCTGTAAGAAGACGAGCCCTCCACCAAAACGTTACATAGTGCACCTTTAAATAATAATGCATTTATATAGTACTTTCTTAGACATTCTAAGACTACTCACCTCTAAACAACTCAGTGAGGAGCCTCTCTTGCTGTTGCGTGACTTGCATGATTCTTTCGGCTTTCTTTTGCCCTTCTTTCCTCTTGGTCTCCATCTCCTCTGCTTCTTGTGGATCACTGTGGTAGTGTGTGACCACGTTTCCCGCTATCATTTCTTCAATTTTACCCAGCAGCTCCGTCACCTGCTCCTCGTCATGGCTCTTATTGTCGAGGACATGAAACCTGTTTCCACACTTCTCCACCAGCCACACCAACCCCTCCTCGCTCTCTATGCGCTCCTCCACTGGTTTAGAGCCCAGCCAGTCACCTCTCGTGAACACTACAATAGTATGTTTCCAAATATAATCTGAGAACAAACTCATGTGTTCCTGCAGAGATTTCAGGTAAGAATCACTGAAAGCTGAAAACAAGCCAACTACCAGGAGAATTGCATGAGGCCCTGGTGGGCACATGTTGATACTGTTCTTGATTTCAAACACATCCATCTCACAAGTGTTACTTAGGCTGTTGTTATAGAGCCAGCCAGGAGTGTCAACTACAGTGAGCCGCCTGTTAGCGACTGCACAATGTCTGACTTCGCAATACTCTGTTGTCCTTCCGGGCCACACCATAAATGCATTTCTCTTCATAATGGTGTTGCCAACGGAGCTCTTTCCTGACCACTGTGCACCCACCATCACTAGTCTCAGGTGCTGAGGAAGAGGTTTTCCATCTGTGAAATGTACACAAATATTTAATTTCACAAGTTTTTACATTAGTCTTTTAATGGGTTAGATTCAGTTGTTTACCTTCAGTGAGTGCTTGTAGTTTCTTCCTTTGTGACTGCACATCAGCAAGCCTCTCTGATCCCTTCTCCTTTAGTGTCTGAATTCTTGCGTTGAGGGATTTCCCAGTGAGTTCGTCAATTAAATAGCATGTTTTACTATTTTCTGCAATCATGGCATCTATTTTCTCAAAAAGTCTCAACACCTGAAAGTTGTTCTGACTGTCTGTTATATTGAGAATATGTTTTCTGCTACCACACTTATGCAGTATCCACCGCAGAGCTGGCCACTTGCTGATTTCATGTTTTAGAACGCTTGGATGGTATGAAATTTCAGCAGTAAAAAGCACAATGGTGTGATTTAAAACATCTGCATTAAACAGTTTCAAGTGCTCCTCCAATGATGACTTAAATACTTGGTGGAATGCCATACCAAGTGGAATGACCAGAAGAAAGGAATTAGGCCCAGGGGGACAGAGATGGACACTGTTTTGTATCTCTATCTTATCCAGCGCTGGGGTGTTTTTCAGTGGGTAGTGCCACCACCAGCCTGGAGTATCCACCACTGTAACCCGTCTATTATGGACCACCCTCTGCCTCACCTCACTCTGAGAAGTCCTCCTGGATGTGTCAAAACAACATTTTCCTAAAATTGTGTTTCCAGTAAAAGTCTTTTTACTGACTTGACCATTTAGTTCACGTCCACCAATCAACACTATTCGCAACTCAGAGTCTGTAACAGAGGAAACAGACAAAATGTTATAGATTATTGTTGGTCCGGCCTATATGGTGATAAAAGTCAAATCGCTATTCGAAGAAGAAGAAGTGAACTTTATTGATCTCACACTGGAGAAATTCTTCTCTGCATTTTAACCCATCCTATATATATATACATATATTAGGAGCAGTGGGCAGCACACATTAGGGCGCCCGGGGACCATCTCCATGATCTTCTTGCTTCAGCTTGGTCAGGACCTAAGCTGGAGGTACCTATGGTGCATGTTTTGGGTTGGTGGGGGAAACTGGAGTGCCTGGAGGAAACCCACCCAGACACGGGGAGAACATGCAAACTCCACACAGAAAGGCTCGGGCGACCCGGGGATCGAACCCAGAACCTTCTTGCTGTGAAGCAAGAGCGCTAACCACTCAGCTACCGTGCCACCGGTATATATATTCTATATGCAGTTTTGGTAAAATCACCATATCGTATGCTAAAATGTTTCTTTCTACCCACATCTCCTTGAATTAGCAATGTTCGGTGTGACTGACAGATTGATTTAAGCAATTGCAAAGAAATGTAAAATTTCAGAATAAGCAGATGGCTTTAGTTGCTTCCCTGTCCCACAGGACTATGTCCCCACAGTATGTCTACTTAAAAATAATGACCAGGCAAAGAGGTGAGGCTGTCTATAAAATATGAAATATTTCAGGAGGCTATTTAGTTTTTAATGTTGTTACTCACCATTATGGGTACTCGCCATTTCGAGTTTATTTCTCCTGATGTGTCTTTTCTCCCCTGACCTGCTCTCTGATACTTTAAGTAACAAAGTGCAGTTGGATGAGGAATCTCGCTTAGCGAAGCAAAACTGGTACAACTGTTAAAACTGGTAAAACTGGTCGCGACAAAACAAAGTTTTGTAGTTTTCAAATGCTCAAAAAATGAAAATATAATGGCATACAAAATGTATACATTTTCTGGTATATTAAAGTGTATATTTTATCATTTAGTATATGCCTAGGGATTTAAGAATGTCATTCGGTGCAATGGACATGTTCAAATTTTATTACATTAAAAAAAAACTTAGGTTGTTGAAAATGATGAAAAACGCAAACTAAGATCTACAAATAAACAGTAGGTAATCTTTTTTTGTTTTTTTCCCATAAAGTTTTAAAGAATTTCACAATTTACCCTAATATGGCATTAACTCTAAACTCTGGTACCATTTTTTTTTAGTTTTTTTTAAATTATTATTATTATTATTATTATTATTATTATTATTATTATTATTATTATTATTATTATTATTATTATTATTATTATTATTATTATTATTATTATTGTTGTTGTTGTTGCTGTTGTTAATAATAATAATAATAATAATAATAATAATAAATAAAAAAAACATTTCTTTTCGTAAAAACAGTAAAATACTTCAAAATTGGATAAAATAAATTTGGATTAAATAAAAAACGTTAGCACTTTCCCTCTTTAAATGTAAGTTTTGAAGTTTTTATTATTATTTTTTTTTTATGTCAAAACAACCTTTTTCTGATCTGCCAAACATAATTTCCTTTATTTAAGTGATTATTTTACATTTAAAATGAAAATTATTATTTTAATATAGTATCAAATATAATTAGTTCAATGATATAATTAAAATTGTAAATGAAATGCAGATATTTTTTAGTTAAATGCTTAATGTTACCATCAACAGACACAGGTCTGTTTCCCTAAATGACTCATTCCATTTCACAGAATGACACATTTTGGGTTACCGAATGACATTTTCATTTTAAACTAGTTTATACTTTATCCATCAAAGATAAACAAAAGCATCAGTGTTGAATGTTCATATCAAGCATTGATTTCAAATGTAGTATTTTAAAAATTCTAGCAAAAACTATGAGGGCAAATCTGAATCTCGGGCCCATTTTAGAGTCCTGCAGGGTCCTCACATGAAACAAGAGGAAAGACCTCAGATTATGGTTCAATTTGGCTCTTTAACTTCGTTTTACCGAATGACATTGATAAAATAGCTTTTTGGGACAACTTTATTGAAGACATTAAAAGTAGCTCTTTTGTGTTCATTTTAAAAATACTTTTATATGTTCATGCCAAGGCTTGTAAAATTATTATTAGAAAAGTTTATGATTTTGTCAATTTTAATTTGTGCAAGTAAAAGTTATCACTGATCTGACCCCTTGATGATACTTTAAACCTGTAACATTCTTTCAAATTTGGTTTCTTCTTCCAAATGTGTAAAACATTTGTGTAAAATAAATACATTTAAACAATTTACCTTTACAGTATATATTCTAAATAACTTGTGGTTTCTGGACACAAAAATGCCTACGTCACGTTACTGACCCATATGTTTGTGTGTGTGTGTGTATTATATGTGTGTAGTATACTGTATGTATACTATACTATAGTTATTTCAATAATCCATGGTAGTATACTGTATGTATACTATATACATATGATATACTATATGTAGTTATTTTAATAATCCCTGGTAGTATACTGTACGTATCAAATCAAATCAAATCAAACAATATTTATAAAGCGCTTTTCATACAAAATTGTAGCACAAAGCGCCTGACCCATGTATACTATACTATACTATATTTAGTTATTTTAATCATCCCTGGTAGTATACTGTATGTATACTATACTATATGTAGTTATTTTGACACGGGGAGAACATGCAAACTCCACACAGTATCCACAGTATCCATGTAGTATACTGTATGTATACTATATGTAGTTATTTTAATAATCCCTGGTAGTATACTGTATGTATACTATACTATATGTAGTTATTTTAATAATCCATGTAGTCTTTGAGTGTCCTGAAAAGCGCTTTATAAATAAAATGTATTATTATTATTATAGTATACTGTATGTATACTATATGTAGTTATTTTAAGGTAGTATACTGTGTGTATACTATATGTAGTTATTTTAAGGTAGTATACTGTGTGTATACTATACTGCAGTACTGTATACCATTAGGAGCCGCTGTGAGTTTTCCGCGCTCCTCTTTTTCCGCCACGACGGTGACGTAAATCCGTGACGCACTCACGTTCTGAGCTGTGATTGGTGCAGAGAGTCGCTGTCGGGGGTCATGTGTATTTGGCGCTTTTCGTCCACAGCTCTCCTGGCGCGTTTTTCTAAGACAACACGATTTTTGTCTTTATTTTGGAGCTGCTTTGAAATGGACATATTTGACGGAATGCTTTTAATGTATCGGTGACGGCAATGAAGGAGATAAGTGGACCGCATTTACCGCGTGTTATGAGGAGAGTGAATCTAAAAAGAAATGACAGTAACTTTGGTGTACTAGCTTGTAGGGTCAAATGTATCTCGCCTTTGTTCGCTTATTTGGCATCATGAAGTTTACTTGTTTCGGTGTTCACCACGAGCCACTCTGAATCTGCACACAGCATTGTGAAGGTTTGTGTTTTTGTTGTAATGGTTATATATTTTGGCAGACAATTGTTCTTTAGGATACGGCATTTTGTTGGGGTTAGGGTATTGATATCCATGAATTAAAATGTTTAAGTCGTAAGTTTGTTGAAGTCGTATCAACTTCAAATGTTGACATATGTTATTGTAATAGTAGTACAGTGGTTTGTTATTGAATTGACATTTTCCTCAGGGCTTTGTTTACTTGTTTAGGGCTTGTCAAGGATGGCTGGTATTGTGGCTATGGCTTCTGTCATTGAAGACTTTGACCCTCAGGTAACACTTAAGTCAGATCAATTTATCAATATTGCACCTTCTGATATTTTTGTTGTTTTTTTGTTTTGCAGCCTTGCAAAAAGACATGCAAAAATGTTGACAGTCCTGTGGTCAAGACCATCACAAATTATTTCTCACCTGTGTCTAAACCTGCTGAGAAACCATTTTCTCCTCCTCGCTCTAATAACATAATGGATTACTTTAACCGCAAAGGCCCCTCTCCTAAAAACAGGGTATTATCCCAGAATCAGGCCAAAGAGAACTGCCAGTCTGGGAAACTCTCCACTCCTCCATCAGTGCCTAAACAGCCCGCCAGTAAACGCAGCAGGAAGACGTCCAAAACGGCAAGAAAACTTGTAGAAACTGCCGAAGACGATAGCTGCGTTATTGTGGAAGAAATAGATTTAACAGACAATGAAGCAAAAATCTCTGGTGTTTTGGGCAGTGATACAGCGGTTTTACTTGGACAGATTAGTGCTGAATCTTCTATATCTGAGGAATCATCAAACTACAACACTGAAAAATCAGATCAACAGAAAAAAACATTACTCGTCAAAAGTAGTCAACACTTAAATAGCATAGACTTGTCTCCAATTTTACCAACAAAATCAAAATGTGGGAAAGGCAAAACGTCTGCTGGGAAGAAAAGGAAACAGTCAGAAGACCAAGAGGAGACTGAGAAATCTCTGGATGACATAAGCATGGAGGTCAATGTGGGTGACACCTCACAGTTAAACAACAGCACGGTCACTATTTCTTTTGAGGATTTTGTCCGAAGTCAAGACAGCATAAACGATGAACCTGAATCGGTGACTGAAAATAAACGACGACAAATCACCAATGCTGAGGATAATCGCGTCTCACCACGGATGGTCACTATACAGGCAGAAGTGCATGTCATTTCACCTAAAGAGGAAGGCAAAAATACAGGAAAAGTAGCATCCATCTTCACCAAAGGAAAAGGCACTAGTCCAGTACAAGCAATTTCTCCACAACCAGAACCTGATCTCCAAGTACAGGCAACAGCTTCAAGGCGGAAATCAAATGTTGTTCTTGAAGAAAGTGATGTTGAGTTGTGTGTTCTTGAGAGCTCATCCACTCCTAAGTGCAGTCAGGCTGAAAGGAAACAATTCATGGCTGCCTTCAAGCAACCTGCTTTTGATGGGACTAAAAACAAGCCCATTAAGAGCCAAGATAAACCAAAGCAGAGTGGAGATAACACAACAGATGCTACTGACAAAGTTGGTGAGGAGGAGGCTGAAATTCAGTGTATCACTGTTCAGGAGAAAGATACAAGTGCCTCACAAAACAAAGAAGTTAAAAAGAAACAAGCAAAGAAACGTCAAAAAAAGGACACAACTGCGACACCCACGACTGCTCTTGAAGAAGAACCTGATATGAAAATTCTAGAGATTGACAGTAAAATGCAGGATCAGACTAAGACTTCTCCTCCACCAACTCCAGTGGTGAGAAGGTCCAGAAGAGAGGCAGTAACCAGACAAATATCTAAACCCAATGTGGCTGTGGCTCCTTCAAAACAAACCAAGAAAGTGGCCTCCACAGAGGACGATTCTGCTTCAAACCAGGAAGAGCTCACGGACCTGTCCACACCAAAGAAATGCAGGGCAAAACATGGTGTGTTCAAAGCAGAGGTGACGTGCCCTCCGGATGAGATGGAAAGTCCTATACGGTACAGCATGCAATTTCAAATCTGCCTTTATGGCCAGATATAGGTTATAATGTCTATGTTATTTCAGAATTAGATTTACAAGAGTAAATAGAAGTAAAGAAGGCAATCCATCAACTCCACTGGTTACAAAGGTATGAAAAGGTAGACAAATTGTTAAATTAATAGAAATGGCCCTGTATTAATTGTAATCTAAACCCTTCAGAGCACAAAGGAGTCCAAAAAAACAAAGCAGGCAAAGAAGCTGTTGGAGAAGGCCAAAGCCAGAAAGCAATCTAAGACCGTTTCAACAGTGGAGAAAATGCTACGGCGTTCCTCAAGAACTGAGGCGTCTGTTAAACGCAGCTACTGTGAAGATGAGGTATATTATGATATGAGCAAGCTGTTTGTTTTCATTTTTAATCCAGTACATTTTTTTTCTTTTTTCTATATATATATATATACATACATTTTTTTTCAGGACTCCATAATCTGTGTTGAAGATCACTTGGTCACCACACCACAGTCCGTGCCAGAAAAGAGTAAATCAAAGACGGCATTAAGGAGTCTGAATGATGTTTTGGGTAAAGCTGCCTCTAACAAAGAGGCCAAGACTATGCCAGGTAGTCTGACTCAGTACAATCTTACAGTTTTATCACAACGTTGTCCTGTACTAATACTTAATCTTTATGAAACGTTTCAAATTTCAAGAAAAAGCTCAAGACAAGGCCCCTCGAAAGCCTATTCCAGCTTCTATATTTGATGACGGCAACAGAGAGGGCTCTGAAAACTCCCAGGATGATGAGCAGTTTAAAGCACGAAGAGAGTTCCTTAAAAGTGGTCTGCCCGAATCTTTTAAGAAGCAAATGGCTAAAACTGCAGCAGCTAAAGAGGCTTATGCTATATCTTGTGCCTCTTTCCACCCAGTTATGCATATTTTTCAAACGCCTAATGGTATACTATACTCTGCAGTTTGTAGCAAGGATTTACTTGTTGCTGCATTTTTAAATTTGTTATTTGTTCATAGAATGTCCTTTTTGGAGTTTGCCATGGCCCCAATCTGCATTTCTCCATCCTCTTAAAGAAACTTGGTGGCAGTTATTGAGCCTTCCTTCAGGAATAAATCTGCCAATGAACTGGAAGACGCAACCCATTCATAGAACCTCAATCGAAATGGTATGCAATTGCCTAAAATTACAATAGCTGCATGAGTGCAAATAAATACTATTGTGGAAAAATTATTAAGTTTTGGTATTCTCAGGTGTCTAGTTGGAGGCCTGAAATTTTTGTCAGTGCGCGTGAGGCTCTAATGAAGGAGATCAGTAGCTGTAACCCTGCCCTCCCTGTTCAAAAGTTCATGAGCCATTTTTTAAAGAAACAGGCCGACCTCATTCATCAGTGCACTGCCTCTGGTTAGTTGATGTACAGTATTTTAGTTTCACCATTGATTTTTGTTTTGTTTTTTGTTTTACACAACAATTTATCTATTTTTTTCTCTTCAGAAACTCCTCCTGTTTCAAAAGGCATCTGTCCAGAGGTTCTGACTGAAGCCACTGGAGGGAAAAGGAAGAGAACTGAGGAAGAGGAAGTGGTTAAAGTAGCTAAGAAGCAGCGTAATACTCAGCCGGCAGAGGGAGCTCCAGCCAAAAAGCAAGGACGGCCCAGGCGGGGAGCAAAATCCGTATCCGAGGACCAGATCACAGCACCTGTCCAGTCTGGAGACGACACCATCATTGTGCTGAGTGATTCTCCTTTAGCACCAAAGACCGCCGGGCAAGGTAGCGGTTTTTACAAATGCAGCAATCTCAATAATTCAAGTCTTCTCTAAACGTTTTTGTTGCCACTCTCAAATCCTCAGATGTGTTGACAGAGGATGTGCTGTGGACCGACAAATACCAACCCCAGCACTCATCTGAAGTAATAGGAAACACGCCCTCAGTCAGACAACTGTACAGGTGCTAAGAGAATCCTGTCTTTGTTGACTTTTTGTATTTGTGGCTTACATTTCTCTTGTTCCTACAGTTGGCTCAAAGAATGGAAACTTCATGCAGACAAAGAAGACAAAAAGAAACTTAAGGAACAGAAACAAGAAGATGGAAATATTGGTAGGACAATTTACTTTTGGAGTGTATCTGAAATATGGGAATTTAACTAATGGTTCCTGGTGTTTCATTTAGACTCTGACTGGGAGTGTGAAGAAGGGGGCTCTCAGGATGCAGAGGACATGCTCTGTAATACAATGCTTATAACCGGACCCTCTGGGATAGGGAAGACTGCTGCAGTTTATGCCTGTGCACAGGAGCTTGGTTTTAAGGTTATATCTTATTTTTATCTACAAAAATACAGTGTGTCTATATTGGTTAACGTTTTTGTGTCTTAAGATTTTTGAGGTGAATGCTTCATCTCAGCGAAGTGGCCGGTTGATCCTCTCACAGTTGAAAGAGGCCACTCAGTCACATCAAGTGGACACTCAGGGGGTAAATGCACACAAGCCCTCCTATTTCAACAGCTACAGTGCAAGCAGCAGTGCAGTCAGACCTGGGTCCTCCCCAAGTATGTATTATCGACTCTAACCTTTACCTCTACTACAATGTTATTTCGTTCATGTCATAATTTCTCAGTTTGTCATCCTTAGGAAAAGTTGGTTCTCCACGCAGGGCTGTCTCTTCACCCAGAAAACTGCCACAGTCACCGAAAACCACCAAACGAGGAGGGCTGGCACCTACCGCGTTGGCAAATTTTTTCAAAATGTCTAAACCAGGAAACAAAGAGCAGCTAAAAGCTAAAGAACAACAGACTGGTAGCTAATTAAATGAATGGTTATTTTCTCAAATGAATGAATGTTTGTAACACCTCTCCTTACTTTATTCATGCAGCTATTTCCAAGAAAAAGTCAAATGAAGTGGACAGTAAGAACATATCACTCAAGTCTCCACCGGGTGTTTTCTCAAAAGACGGTAACTCTGAGGAGCTGAACAAGAGGACAGCCACCTCCCTCATCCTGTTTGAAGAGGTAGATGTCATATTTGAGGAGGACACTGGCTTCTTGAGTGCTATCAAAACCTTTATGATGACCACCAAGAGACCAGTAATTCTCACTACCAGCGGTGAGTTTAGAGCTCACAATGAAGAAGGCTTAATTATTGCCATGCATTAAACTTTCATTTTTCTATTTGTAGATCCAGCCTTTAGTGCAACATTTGATGGAAATTTAGAAGAGATTTTCTTTAAGCCCCCAGCTGTGGTAATTACTGATTTATATATCTGTATGCAGTAAAAATGTGTTTTAATGCCCTGATTCTCTGCGTTACAGTTGGATGTGGCCAGTTACTTGCAGCTGTTATGTTTAGCTGAAAACGTGAGGACAGACCTGAAGGACATAAGCTCTCTGCTCAGTCTAAACCGTGGTGACATCCGGAGGACATTGTTGCAGCTGCAGTTTTGGGCCCGCAGTGGAGGTCAACGCATAACCACTCCACCTAGTGGCCAAAATGGTGAGCTCAACCGAGCAGGGAAAATGTAAAAGCAACAAATGCAAACATTTTTTTTAAATCTATATTGGATTTACTAATTTATTTGTATAATTTGAGGAAAGTGCACTATATATACAGTATGTGTGTGTGTGTGTGTGTATATATATTATATATATATTATATATATTATATATATATTATATATATTATATATATATTATTTATATATAATATATATTAATTATATATATATATATATATATATATATATATATATATATATATATATATATATATATATATATATATAAAAAAAATAATAATTTTTTGGCCAACTGAGTTTTCTGTCAAATTCTACTCTGAAAACCTTAAAGGGATAGTGCGTTTTTTTTTTTTTTATGTCAATCTGTATGGGTTTCCTTCTAAAAGTTCTGTGTGTTGACACGGCTTACCTCTGACAGTCTCAGCTGATCCCGGTTTGGCTCGCTTTCTGGAGCCCACGTAAGTAGGTCCGGTAACCTCTCTGGAACATGAAATAAAGCTTGTTTTTCTTCTCAAAACAAAGCAGTTGTCTGAAAGGTGATATATTTGCATCCCAAACAGTTGTCCATGAAACATCCAGCAGCGAACTTGGCGATCGCGTATTGTGTCTGCCGACTTGTATCACTGCGCCCACATTAGCTGTATTAGCCTTTTAACCTTTAGCGGAAGTGTACGGCAGATGCGGTTCGCCGCAAGGGGAAGTTTACAAGTGAACAGGCTAATACAGCTAACGTGGATGCAGTGATGCGAGTTGGCAGACACAATACGCGATCGCCAAGTTCGCTGCTGGATGTTTCATGGACAACTGTTTGGGACGCAAATATATCACCTTTCGGACAAATGCTTTGTTTTGAGAAGAAAAACAAGCTTTATTTCATGTTCCAGAGAAGTTGGCGGACCTACTTACGTGGGTTCCAGAAAGCGAGCCAAACCGGGATCAGCTGAGACTGTCAGAGGTAAGCCGGTGTCAACACACAGAACTTTTAGAAGGAAACCCATACAGATTAACATTTTAAAAAAAAACACACTATCTCTTTTAAACCTCCTTAAAACCTAAATAATATTAATACAGCAGACTTTTTGGACACTCAAAGATGTCTTACAACCAATCATCATTTTGACTTTTCTATTTTCCTGAAATTTGAATGACTGGGGCAGTTTGGATGATAACCTATATAGTAACTGTTATTAATCCCAGTTTATAAATCATTGCAGAAGAGTTGCAACAAAAAACAGAGGGAGCTCTTACAATTATGGCAGATTCAGACCCTCTTCCTGTCTGCGAGACTGGATGCACTGAGAGTATGCTGGGTCTGCTTAATATTGCACCTCAGCACAATATCTGGGAACTGCTCAAGGTAACACTCATATTACTTAAAACGTAATTTGTATTTGGTGGACTTTCCTCATTTGATGTTTTGTATCAACAGAGACCAGAGGCAGATTTCTCAAATTTAGTGACGATGAGCAGGGGACAAGGAGTGAACCTACTCTACTCTAACATAGAAACATTACTTCCTCTGCCAACCACTACATTAGCCATATCAAAAGTGCCACAACCCATTCCTCCTCCACTGGACCAACCTGTGAATGCACCCCAACCGCACAAACTCCCATCACACGCTAGACTCAGACAAAATGAAGAGGATTTCTCCGATGACACCAGTCCAGTGAAAGTCTCTAGCCGAATGAAAAAGAATAGGAGGAGACGCTGCCCTGCTGAACAAGGAGCTTTGCAGTCGAACTCAGAGTCCGAAGATGAATTTCTGTCCCTGAAACGACAAAGTGCTACTCAAGAAAAAGAGGCTGCCACTTTAGTGCCCTTGAAAGTCATAAGAAAGCCTTTTAGTCACAGGGAACAAATAAAAAGTGTTCCTGTTTCGCAATGTCTCCAATCATTAGCTGACTTTTTGGACGATATGTCATTTATGGACTTCTTGAGCGTTGAAGACACTAATCTAAAGGAAAGGTGCACTGTGGTGATGAAAGATGGTTTAACAGATGAGGCTAGGATAGATTCAGAGAGGTGGAATTTGCCAATGCGGGAGTGTGGATTAGAGATTCACGCCCAAGTGGAGAGTCTCAGCTTCAGCAAGTGCAGCGCGTCTGTCAGTAGCGCTTGGCACAAAGTTCAACAGTTGGATGGAGCACTGAGAGAGGAAACTGCAGGTCTACTCACACTTCCCATTGCAACTCATAATGAAAGCTTTACCTTTATACAGAATCACGTTTGTCATCCACAGTAAGTCACCAACCACACATTTAGCTGTATTTGTTTAGACTTTTCTTTAGTCACATGTGTAAATGTCTTAATTTCAGGGTTGTCCAGCAAAGGAGAGAAGCAATGGATGAACTCTGTCTGAAAGGAGCGTTTGGTTATGCGGTGAACAGGCCAGCAATGGCTCAGGACTATCTACCAGCGCTGCGGGCAATCTGCAGATCTGAACAACTAAAAGAACAAGGCAAAGTCAAAAGAAGGTGCACCATTTTTAAATCATAGAATGAGATTATACTTATTCCAAGTTCTGTTATTTTAACCTTTTGTATTATTGTTTTTTTAGGTTTTTGCATTATCTTGATGCAATCCACTTGGGTCTCCAGAAGTCTACTCTAGAGCACCTTGCGGAGGAGTTTCCCTAAACCATAGTGGCCTTTGATGCATTTCTTGTGCCTGGACCTTTGTACAAATAAATCAGTATAAAGTGTCTATAGGATTTTACAAAGCAGCTCTGAAATGATAGTCACCCCCTGCATGGGCATGGGATCTTTGGCGCTTCTAAAAAGTGCACTGATTACTTCAACCTAATATAAACATTATATTTTAAGTTGTGTATATTTTTGTACATTTTGTCCGTATGTGGTATTACTAATTACTTACAGCTTTGCCTTTTGCAGAGCATTTTAATAAGTAGTTTTTACAACTAAACTAATTAATTTGCATAACGATGGCGTTTGTAAAATAGATTTGTGTAATTTTGTAAAGGGTACATACTTTTCACATTTTTTCATACACTCAAGATATGTGGTGGTTGTAAAAGCGGTTAAAAATGCTGCTTTTTTTTAGGATTCACTCAATTCACTGCTCACCTTGTGTTTTTTTAATCTTTAAATACACTTTTGTATCGCTTATTGTGTGGCCAAATAAAAGATCACTACTAGAATATGTTGTCTTAAATTGTGATCTGTTATACTGTACATATCTGAATACACTTTAATAAAAGAATTTGAGTGTTTGGGCCAGTCCGGTGTCCCTGCTTCCGTTGAGGGCGGTGAAAGGCGCAGCGTTTCAACTTCCAGTTTTGAGCCGAGCGCAGTGCGTCGTCCCGCGGTTATGTGACATCTCTGCCATGTTCATTTGTTTCTATAGACAGTTTGGGGCTCAACATTGTTTGCAAAATGGCTGGTCGTGAAAGAAACAAGAAGATTTTACTGGAAATGGTGAAGCAGCCGGACAACAACGTGTGCGCGGACTGCGGTGCGCCCGGTAAGTGCGTAATGGTAAGGGATACCATTACGCATCTTCTTCACTACTCTACTACTACTCTGTTTTGATTCTTTGCTTTTCGAATTGGCCTACGGGGCATTTAAGCGTACATTTCAGTTTGCAAAGATGCGTTTTGTGTTTAAAATAACTAATTTCTCAATGATTTGCCGACCTCAGATCCAGATTGGGCATCCTATCAACTGGGTGTGTTTTTGTGCCTCAACTGCTCTGGGATCCATCGCAATCTATCAAGCAAAGTCAAGTCTATTAAACTGGACTTTTGGGAGGATAGTCTTGTGGAGGTAATAATGGTGTCCCCCACCCCTCTGTGTATACAAATATTCAAAGATCAATTAAGCCAATGAATACAAATGGGTGACATATTTAAATAATCCTACATAAATATTAGGCCTACGTAAAGATCCATAATGGCATCACCACATTCCCAGACAAAATTACTCAAGATCCACAAAAAGGAAATTAAAATTGGCCTGCAGCTGTGTGTGTGTTTTTTTTTTCTTAAAGTTTATGAAATCTCATGGTAATGCAAAGGCACGTATGGTGTATGAGAAGGCAGTTCCATGCTACTACATCCGCCCCCAGCAATACGACTGCACGTAAGTACTTTGGCAGAATCCGACACAAAACAAATCCAAGTGTGACAGTTTTGACAAGCACACCTGTTGACTCCCTTTCTCTCCCAGTGTTCTTAGAGAGCAGTGGATTCGTGCTAAATATGAACGACAGGAGTTCACTGGAGAAACCAAATACCCACCACCTTCCTACACCACAGGTAAAGTCTTATACCTATCCTGAAGTATCCTGTAGTAGTTTTGTAAGCACCCGTGAGATGAGCGATACACATCTGCACAAGAAAAACTTGTTCTCTGACAGGAAGTGGATGCCAGAAATCAAAATGTAGTCCCTCCAGTCTGCTAAATTTACTTCTGTTTTTTTTTTCCCAACAGGTTTTTACGAAGGGCTGCTGTGGAAGAAGGAAAAAGAGGGTTCGCAGTTTAACCAGAGGAAATTTGTGTTGTCCGAAAAGGAATTTACTTTGACATACTACAAGAAAGACAATGTGAGTTATAAAGATAGTAATGTGTGGAGTTGTGTACTACTTTAGTGTTCAAATCATAGGTCAGGACTCAAAAGTGGTTTTATTTTGTGGAATTTAACCGTGACAAAAGCAGGAACATGAAACTGCATTACAGTGGTACCTCACCTTACGAAATTAATTCGTTCCAGAAGTGGTTTCGTAACGTGAAAAATTCGTAAGTTGAGTAGCTATTTCAATGGAAAAAGCCTGATTCGTTCCAAGGCTCCGATCCAAGTTTTTTTTTTTTATAGTGTAACTTTTTCTAGACCTGGTCTAGACATTGTGTTCTGCGTCCTGCGTCCTTTTCTCACATTTATCTCTCGTTTAAACACTCAAACTTCGCCTTAGATTTTCAACAAAATTATTAATAGTGAAGTGTGGGGAGAAGACTGCGCTCTGATCCACGTGTGATAGCGCAGGTCTAGTCCAGGTCTAGTCCAGGTCTAGTCCAGGTCTAGTCCAGGTCTAGTCCAGGTCTAGTCCAGGTCTAGTCCAGGTCTAGTCCAGGTCTAGTCCAGGTCTAATCCAGGTCTAATCCAGGTCTAATCCAGGTCTAATCCAGGTCTAGAGCAGGTCTAGAGCAGGTCTAGAGCAGGTCTAGAGCAGGTCTAGAGCAGGTCTAGAGCAGGTCTAGAGCAGGTCTAGAGCAGGTCTAGAGCAGGTCTAGAGCAGGTGGATTAAAGCGCCGCGCGTGGGTCTATTTCCTGGTTTCGTTTCGAGTCACAGCTGAGGCGATCCGCTGCTCTAGACCTGCCCGCGTAAGGTGCTCACAGAGCGGCACGGATAGAACCGTGAGGCCGGCCTCTTCAAGACCTCCAGGCCGGTGACCGGGACAATCCCCGGACCCATGCCCGCTTAGGGAGCTCTTAAGGCGGGCTGGCAGTGTCCCCCTGGGTCCCTGGATGTCTGGGGCTCCGCGCCTGGAGGGGCCCTGGAGAGCAGGTCTAGACCGCGGCTCTTGCATGCGAGCAGCGGCTCCCCTCAGCTGTGACTCGAAACGAAACCAGGAAATAGACCCACGCGCGGCGCTTTAATCCACCTGGTCTAGTCCAGGTTTAGTCCAGGTTTAGTCCAGGTTTAGTCCAGGTTTAGTCCAGGTTTAGTCCAGGTTTAGTCCAGGTTTAGTCCAGGTTTAGTCCAGGTTTAGTCCTGATTTAGTCCAGGTCTAGACCTGGACTAGACCTGGACTAGACCTGGACTAGACCTGGACTAGACCTGGACTAGACCTGGACTAGACCTGAACTAGACCTGAACTAGACCTGAACTAGACCTGAACTAGACCTGGACTAGACCTGGACTAGACCTGGACTAGACCTGGACTAGACCTGGACTAGACCTGGACTAGACCTGGACTAGACCTGGACTAGACAAGGACTAGACAAGGACTAGACAAGGACTAGACAAGGTGGATTAAAGCGCCGCGCGTGGGTCTATTTCCTGGTTTTGTTTCGAGTCACAGCTGAGGCGAGCCGCTGCTCGCATGCAAGAGCCGCGGTCTAGACCTGCTCTCCAGGTTTAATCCTGATTTAGTCCAGGTTTAATCCTGATTTAGTCCAGGTCTAGACCTGCTGGCAGCCGGGTCAGCTGTCATACATGCCGCTATCACACACGTGTCAGAGCGCACACTTCTCCCCCCTCCCCCTTCCCCCCACACGCTTCACTATTAATAATTTTGTTGAAAATCTATGAAAGTTTGAGTGTTTAAACGAGAGACAAATGTGAGAAAAGTTTAAATCCAGGCTGAGAAAAGCGTATAATGTGTGTGGCTGAGCGCGCATTATTTGAATTTTTGAGATTTCGCGTTTCGTAACTTGAATTTTCTTTCGTATCTAGAGACCAAAATTTACCGTGAAGGCATTTCGTAACTTGAAATTTTCGTTTGTTGGGTCATTCGTAAGGTGAGGTACCACTGTATAGGAAAAATAAGAAAACTGAAGTAAATTTCAGTTCATCTATATACCTAATTGTTCCTTAAAATTAAATAATATACTGTATATATTACGGAAACACAAAACCAAATGAAAATTAAGTATGATGGTCAGTTTTTTTTAACCATGTACAATTATGGCTATTATGGCTTTCTTGGAAATAAATAGACTATACAGAACAGAACATGGCCTAGAACAGATATACAAAGCAGCTAAAATAGATTTAAAACTGTATTTGTTTATTTGTTTTTTCTAATGTCACTCTTGTGTCCAGGAGCTCAAAGGGCCCAAGGCCGTAATCCCCATAAAAGACCTTAATGCTATGTTCCAGCCTAAAAAGATTGGACATTCACATGGGCTGCAACTCACATACCAGAATGAAAACCACACGAGAAATCTATTTGTGTACCATGAGAAGTCAGAGGTGCCACTTCCTTCAACATCAAATACAAAACAACCACACTCCAGACACATGTTGAGGATCTGCTCTTTTACAGGACATTGGAACATGGTTCAACTGCATTCGAGCTGCTCGTTATGCATATCTGAAGACAGCATACCCTACTGGAAGTGATGACGAGGTACGCCCTAACAGGGAAACGAAAGTGGTGTGTGAGTTAGAGAAAGATTGGTGGTGCAGATTTCAAGACTCATTTCGTGTGGAGAATGAAAGCCAAATGCACATAAGTTGATATAAGACATTATTGCTAGAACCCACAAGACAAAAGATTACAACATACGCTAATATATGAGATATGATTATTCTAAATGCACATTGGAATATTTAAGACATCCATCAAAGTGGATTTTTCACATACAATGAACAAACTTTTGTATGAAATTTCTATTGTATTATCCCACAATTTGTAGCTCTGAAGTTACAAAGTAATAACTACATGTTCTTTTATCTCTTTTATGTCAGCTATTACCAATGATCACCAGGAACTACCTCAAAGAAGGATTTATGGAAAAAACAGGACCACTGGTAAATCTAACATCATAATTATCATTTATAAGAATATATATTTATTGCCTAATAATATCTGTGTTTCATATGCATGGCCACTAAACAGCAAAAGGAGACATTTAAAAAAAGATGGTTTGTTTTGGACTCTCAAACTAGGAAGTTATTCTATTATAAAAGCCCATTGGTGAGGGAAAAAATATATATTTTAAGACCATATAGAATGTATTTCTCATTTGTGGCTTTATGATCTTTATAGGACGCTGTGGAGCTGGGGGCCATTTTCATTGGCCCAGAGTCAAATAACTACTCTGTGAAAGAATATGTGCCAAAGTTTTCCATTGGAAACAAGTGGAAGTTTGGTGTGATGGTGGACACACCAGTGCGGCAGTATGTGTTTATGTGCGAGGAGGAGAAGGAGCAGAAGGAGTGGCTGTCTGCTCTGCGACAGGTCCTGCTTCGGCGCATGGCACCTCAAGACTATGCTAGTAAGTAGTAGTACTGCATATGGCATTGTGACGCTGTTTGATTTGTGTTACTGACATTTTAGGAATGCATTTCTGTTGTTCTTTACAGCTTAATAAGCTATAATAATCATATGTGGAACCCTGAGTGGGTGAAATTGTTTACATGTCCCATCTACTGATTTAAACTAAATGCACTTCCTTTGGTCAGGCACTGGATAAATAAGTATAGGAAATTAACTCTTGTTTGTTTCTTCTTTTCCAGGTGAAGCTAACCTCAACCGCAAAAAGTGAACCAAGTCACTATGGCTGTCTTTATAGAGCCCTCTTCATTTGATTGTGCAAGAGTAAAATAAATATTTATTTTATGATATTTTGGTAAACTACTCAGGAATGTGAGAATTTGCGGTGTTGTGTCATCATGTATATGCCTATAGGCTGCATGGCACCAACCGGTGAAGGGTTTTCTTGTTATAAAAACACCTGTAAGTCAATAAATGCAATATGGGTAAATTTAATACATTCCAGACAAACCAATGAGACAGTGGTGACTCAGCCCTCCTCCACAGCGCACCTTTAACACATAATTAATTTGACATAAACAGTTATGAGGAGCATGAGTAATGACTGAAAAATCTAATACTATTTAAGAACCTGACCAGTTCCATGAAAAGTCGCCAGGGGGTAGCAAATAAACGCGTTTCATAATCCTACATGAGGTTTGTCTCCACAGGCTTGCTGTAGGAGCCGGTTAGGTCAAAGCATGCCCACGAAACAACTGCGGAAGATGCTATGTAAGCGCTGAAAACAGAAATACGCCTTCATACACCGAACTATAGAGTTGTGAACTGTGTATTACGCATCGATGCAAATCCTCAGTGAGGCTTTACATCGCTAGACTGAGCGGAGGCGTGAAACTCTGAAAAGAACGCCACGTACGCTCCGTCCGTTTTGCCCTACAAAGGCGCGGAGAGTTTGACAGCAGCGGGCCCGGCTCTGGTGTGGAGGAGGACGGCTTCAGAGGAGGACTACATGAACCAATAAAGTCTGTCACCTCTGCAGCCACAACACCGACATGAGGAAGGACGTGAGGATACTACTCGTGGGGGAACGTAAGTAGTTTATGTTGTGGTAATGGTGAAGTACTCAGTGCACTCTGCGGGAGCTAACTGCTACAGCTAGCAGATTTAATTTTATTATTATTATACTGCCACTGTATTAAAAATTACGCTCTGGACATGGTTGAGAGGTCAGACCCACTGACCCTCAGGTTAGCAGTGAGTCCAACTCCCACAGACGAATGCTGTCGTTGTTTTTATTTTTCAATGCACATTCTATTGCACATTTTACTACATCTGTAAATACTATTTCTTCTTGGCACTGCTTTTAGATTTTGCCTTAGAACGTTTTTGTATTGTCTTATATTGTATTTTTTGCGCTACTTGGTCAGAGAGAAACGGAATTTCGATTCACTGTATGTCGAGCACATATGGCAGAATTGACAATAAAGTTGACTTTGACTTGACTTGACTTGTGTCCTTGGGCAAGACACTTAACCCTCCTCGCCCTCAGTGTCTGCGTACACTGGTGTATGCGAGTGTGTGTGTATGGTTCCTCTTTGTAAAGCGCTATGAGTGCCTTGAAGGTGGAAAGTGCTATATAAAAATGTGACCATTGACTATCTATTTATTTTTTTGGATGTCACTATTCCCTGTCAATTTATTTACCTGCATAACTGTCCCTTGATATTTAAGTTAGCCAAAATACCAATATGACACTTTAGTGATATAAAAGTCTTGTAATTGGAAGCTGTTTTGGTGAAATGGACAGTGGATAACACACTTATCCATTGAAGATAAGTGTGAGGTGTTGTTATTAGAGGCTTGTATCTTGTAAGATCTATTTTTATTTCACACAGAAGACTGACCTACATTTTCATTTAGGTGGTTTGGTTGTGTTGATGCGCCATTTGCTAAGAGGAGTACCTTTTACATGGTCTGTTTCAATTTAAATCTAGCACAGAGGAATGCCTGTCAGTCAATGTGCAGCTAAGTAGGGCCTGGTATATGGTAGCAAGACGATTCAGCCAAATTATGTGTCCCTTATTTACTAGTTAAAAGGAAACTATTCAGTTGTACGTGACTATTGAATTACATAAAGTAAGACCACAAAACTGTTTGGTTTGTCCTTACAGCAAAGGTGGGCAAGACATCACTGATTATGTCTCTGGTCAGTGAGGAGTTCCCTGATGAGGTATGTATCAACATATATGAACCTTGTAGCTATTGTCTAACTTTTGTAGCTGTTGAACAAGTATTTAATCATAAAGCAGTGTCTAAAACATGTGTTTATGTATTTATCATTTTATGTCCTCTCAAGGTTCCACTGCGGGCTGAGGAGATCACCATCCCAGCAGATGTCACACCTGAGAGGGTGCCCACTCACATTGTTGATTATTCAGGTAAAAGATGAGGTTTTGTTTGATTTAATTTTAAACAAAGTTAAGTAATTATTTTTTGTTTCTCATGCAGAGGCTGAACAGTCAGAAGAGCAGCTCTATCAAGAGATCTCAAAGGTTGACATGTCCTGGTATATACTTATTCTGTGTATGCATGGAAGCTAATGAGTTTCTTCTCTTCATAGGCGAATGTGATATGCATAGTGTATTCTGTCAACAACAAGAAGTCAATTGAAAAGGTAATTAACTACACTAGCACATTATCCATGTACATAATACAATAGACTGTTCTGTGTTGACTCTGACTTCTTGGTGTAGGTGACAAGTCATTGGATTCCTCTTATAAATGACAGAACAGACAAAGACAGCAGGTGAGTGCTAAATGTTCTCATTTTGATGTTTATTTTTCTCTCAAAAGTACAATGTAAAAACTATGAAACTTGTGCAGAGTACCACTGATCCTTGTGGGGAACAAGTCTGATCTGGTTGAACATAGCAGCATGGAGACCATTCTGCCAATCATGAACCAGTATCAGGATATTGAGACCTGTGTGGAGGTAAGAGACATGCAGAATGTACTCATTACAAATACATGATTTGAATACTGTGGAAACATATTATATCATATTATGTAGCTATGGTAGTACAGTAACTAATTCTCATGCCTATGAATATGGCCATAGAGTGTTTAGTGTTGAGCAGGAGTGAGTGGATTTGAAAAAAAAAAGTATGTTCTGAGTTTTCGTTTTGTAATTAGATTTGCAATTTGTTTTTCTGACATTTGAGAGGAGACTGAAGTATGCTGAAGTATGAAGAACTGCTAAATTTAAAGTTGAATAAAAAATAGCATGCATTTTGTGGAATGTTTATAGAGGTCTCAGCTACAGGCAATCGGATAATCATGACTATATAAATTGTGGTTTTAGTGCTCTAAAACAACACAATATGTATAATGAAAATGCATTATTATCATAGAATTATTTACATACATAGTTCCTTGAGTATTCTTCTCCAAACTTTTACACTGATATATTTGTGAATTATTGGCCTCTGAACTGCTGCTCTTAGACATCAGTCCAGCTCCTGACTCCACTTACTCTCTACCTCATTAAAAGATTTATGTTCGCTGTGGGCTGAGCACCCTAAGCCAGAGCGTGCTGACAGTATGTGTTTGAGGCCAGACGGAGCAGAGGAAACTGGGATCCGTCTGTGTCACTGTTTGTCACATGAGAGCCTCTCATACTGCACTTATCTGGATTCATTTACGAGGTTTAAAGGAGGGGCACAGGAGAGACGTGAGGGCATGCACACACAAACTCGGGTTCTGAGGGGTGGGCTTTTCAAAGGTCAGTGATCATGTTAAATTATCCGATCCTGTGGGCAAATTTATGATTTTGGTATAAAATAAAATGTCATGATTTCAGTGCAGCCTGTATTCCAGTCTTGTTACTATACATGTTTACATTTTTCAGTGCTCAGCCAAAAATCTGAAGAACATCTCTGAGCTGTTTTATTACGCCCAGAAAGCTGTGCTTCACCCAACAGGGCCCCTGTACTGCCCAGAGGAGAAAGAGGTGAAAAGATCAAACACAAAGCCTCTTGATTGTAAAAGAAAAAAAGCTTGTTCTTATGGCATTTTTACTATCTATTTTTTAGCTGAAGCCTTCTTGCATCAAAGCCTTAACGAGAATCTTCAAAGTCTCTGACCTGGACAATGATGGCATTTTAAATGACAATGAACTCAATTTCTTCCAGGTAACAGGCATTTTGCCGTTTTAAATACCATATCAGATGACTTGCATTTAAAAAGACAAAACCAGTTTAGTGGAGCAGGTTAAGACATGTTTAAAACATTCTGAATCCAATATTTGTATGCCTGCTTTTTTTTTAGAGGACATGCTTCAATACACCACTGGCACCCCAGGCTCTGGAGGACGTGAAGAACGTGGTTAGGAGGAACATGAACGATGGGGTCAAGGACAATGGACTCACACTTAAAGGTTAGATTTATTTACGTGAATTTTATGTTATATTTTATGTTTACCAGTTTTTGTTGTTTTTAACCTTTTGACCCTGAGGTTACTTGTGTTATTGCAGGATTCCTGTTCCTTCACACTCTCTTTATCCAGAGGGGACGCCATGAGACCACATGGACTGTTTTGAGGAGGTTTGGATACGATGATGACCTGGAGCTAACACAGGAGTACCTCTTTCCAATGTGAGCTTGAGGATTTAACATAATTCTGATCTGTTAAATGGCTTTTGTTTAATAGACTTCTAACATTCCAGTATAAAGATCCCTCCAGACTGCACCACTGAGCTCAACCACAATGCTTACCTCTTCCTCCAAAGTGTCTTTGACAAACATGACAAAGTAAGTGATGGTTCATACAATATGAATCCATTTTTATTTAAAAATAAAAATAATTGGGACCCAATATGGGATGTGGTGGATTTACCTCTGAACGAGAAGATCCCCTGTTTGGATCAAGTCATTTAGATGCATTGTGTGTTTTGATTTTGGTTGTTATTAAGCAATAAAACAAATGTATAATTTAATATGACCAAAGTTTCCTTCAGTGTAAACAAAGTCATATTGTTGCATGTTTGTTGACTTCATGCACATTTGTGTTGCAGGACAGAGATTGTGCTTTGTCTCCAGAAGAGGTGAAGGACCTATTCAAAGTGTTCCCCTACATGCCTTGGGGTCCTGATGTGAACAACACAGTCTGCACTAATGATCAGGGCTGGATCACATACCAGGGATACCTCTCTCAGTGGACGTGAGTACCCACATGTAATGGCTAAAAATACACACTTGGCCTGGCATTTTGGTAACCTAATCTGTTACATTATTTCTTTATGCATTTCATACTATTTTCTAGGCTTACAACCTATTTAGATGTACAACGTAGTCTGGAATATCTGGGATACCTGGGATACTCTATCATCTATGAACAGGAGTCTCAGGCAGCTGCCATCACGGGTGAGGCAGCATGGTGGTAGTACTGTCCTTAAAAGAGGTCAGAATGTTGAATAGATTTTCTTTTTTTTTAGTAACTCGTAACAAGCGTATTGACCTGCAAAAGAAACAGACCCAGCGTAGTGTTTTCCGTTGCAATGTGCTGGGAGCGAGAGGCAGTGGCAAGAGTGGCTTTCTTCAGGCCTTTCTGGGCAGGAATCTTCAGGTTGAAATAAATTACATTTGGTGGCATGTTAATAGATGGTTTGTTGTGGGTGTTTGATCAGGATTTTTTGTCCACAGCGACAGAGGCGCATTAGAGAAGACCACAAGTCTTTCTATGCCATCAGCACAACATATGTCTATGGTCAGGAGAAATACTTGCTGGTAAAGATCTTTTGTTTACAATACCATTGCCTAATTGCCAAATTAGTGAAATGTTAATATATAATAATATAATTAATATATATATACTTTTTATCAATTATTATTATATTATCTTATTGTTAATCCTGGTCTGAGTTTTGCTCATTGATTTATTTAATCTTTGTTTCCTTTTATTCAAACAATGCACCCATAAGCTCCACGAGGTCATGCCAGACTTTGACTTCCTTTCGGAGGCTGATTTGGCCTGTGATGTTGTTTGCCTGGTTTACGACGTCAATAATCCTCGCTCTTTTGAATATGCTGCCAAAGTCTACAAGGTATGCCTTGTTCACTAAATATAATAATTGAATTGAATTATATTTAAGTTGTCTCAACTTGTTTTGTACAGCAATACTTTATAGATAGCAAGATGCCCTGTGTTCTTATCGCTGCCAAGTCTGATCTGCATGAAGTCCGCCAGCACTACAGTCTGACGCCACTTGACTTCTGTCGCAAACATAAGCTCCACCCGCCCCAGCCGTTCACATGTAACACAACCGACCCACCCAGCAAAGAGATCTACACAAGACTTACTACTATGGCCATGTATCCGTAAGTATTCACCACAACATTATGGTTACCTCCTACATAATTGGCAAACATGAAACTCATTCCAGTCAGAAATGGGACAGTATCAGGGCTACAAAATGTAAAATTTCAAACTATTATTGACTAATGTACATAGAAGAACAAACATACCTGTGCTGAGGGAGCAGGTACTATTTTTTAGACGGCAAGGTTGATAAGTAAAATGGAGATGCCAAGTTATTGGAGATTTTATGTTGTTAGATGTTAAACAGCAAAATACAACATACTATTATACTTGAAATTTAAGAAAAATATAAATAAACAAAGCTGTGTTCAAAAAGTAGGGGAAAGCTATGGTAACTCAATAGAAGTGTTAGCTGTGCGGGGGTTATCTGTAATTGAGGTGAATGCAGTTGTCTGTCTCTCCACAGCCACGTCCATCTCCGCTGCATTTGTGCGTGCAACAGGTGCACCTTTTGCCTGTGTCAAAACCTCCTCAAGTTGGAGCTGCTGAGCAATATTAAGGCCCAACTCCGCAGGGTCGTGTTGAACAGGTTCATGCCCAGAACAAACTGTAGTGTTAACATAGACGCTTCTCTCTCTTGTGCTCCCTTTTTGGTCGTTTGAAGCTGCCTTAGAGTTTAGTTTAGACCCCAGCTCTGTTTAACTGTGGTGACTGTGCTGGTAGTAGTGGCCCTCTTTTTTCCTCCTTTTTAATATCAGGTTTGCAGGGCACCTCACTGCAGGGGAGTTCACTGTGTACAATAGTGGTGCATAAATGAATGGGAGTTGATGATTTTGTGTTGGTCTTTAACTCGTCTCCAGCCAGGCCTCCATTTGTCTGTACACTTGAGCAGTGCAATGTGGCTCTGCGCTGTACCAGATAACACCTAGGGGGAGGTAACACTGTGCGGGAATGTATTGCTTTAAGTGCTTCTGCAAAAACGGACACCCAGTACAGTAGACTAATATTTTCAATTTCAACTAATCCAGGCTTTTTATAAGCAGTTTATGGGTTATGCCCTGCAGTGATTTACATCCTTCTTGATTAGCATGAGAAAATGTAGTCATTTCTAACCATTTGTCTCATTACACAATGAAAATCTTGAATCTGATTGAATGGCACTTAGTTTCTGCAGGGTTTTCTAGTTAGAACTCAGAATTAGGTTACATACTTTTTAGCAAACCCTACATTTAGAAAATACAAGTTTAACAAATGATTCCTTTTCTAGCTTTGGAAATTGTAATTTTTAGGTTTAAATTTTAGGTTTAAATAATTTAAAGCTCTTTAGATAGTAGATAAATAGTTTGTGAATAGAATTAAGTCTTTATTTTCAGTTGTCTTAAAAATGTTCAATTTACCTGCAGAAAATCCTGCAGAAACACTGAGTTCTGATTTTGAATGTGTGCTAAGTTACCAACTCGAGGATAAATGTAGATCTGAAGCTACTTTTGTTCTTTTGTTGGTCTGGTCTACATTTATAGTAATGATCATAACCCAGTATACTTTATGATTTTGTTCTTTGTCATCAATCACCATGGAGATTTGATCCTGTTTTTTCTGTCTTGTCATATTGTTGATATAGGTATCCCTACACGTGTTTCTGGCTGCCTCTCTTCCTCTTCTTTTTGCATGTTGTCACGTTCTACTAATGCTCCTTCAGCTCTGTTGCAGCGCCCTTCACATTTTAGCTGCCACAGATATAAACATGGCTCCATCTATTGGCGTAAATATGAATAACAAGCTTGTCAACTAAAACGCTTAAGAGCTTGGTCAATGTTTGTATCATATACTTGGGAGTTTCTTTTCACACAGTTGTATTACATAGTTACTGATGTGGTTGTATGCTTCCTCACTTGTTAAATCACTAATTGTTTTGTTGCCGCATTATTAAGCAGTTTGTTTTGCAACTAATAATAGCATGTTTATTGTTTATTGGAACACATATGACGGCTATTCCTCCAGGGCTTCTAAAATGTGCCTTAATAAATGAGGCCTGGTTTGGCAGGAGGCTGACACACCACAATAAATTTAACCTAATTGAAAATGACAGATAAGACTTTTGTTTCAGTTAAAACTGGATGCAAACTGATTACAGATATTTTTAACACTATTTTTAACACTAAATACTGTATAAACATTTTATTAAAAATATTATTCAGATCAGAAATGTAGTCAAGCTTTACCTTAGTAGTTCCCAAACATAAATTAAAAGCACGTCAGGTGTTTTGGTGGTGTGTTTTGTCAGTTTGCAGTGGTATTCTTTAAGCTATGGTTGCATTTCTCGGTTGAAGCTGTTCCTCCATTAGATCTGGGTAGTTGGAGTGGATGCTTGGTGGAGCTGGGTGATTTGTGTGTAGTGAAGTGAGGGAAAAACCTTTCGGCCGTTATGTTGTGAGAGTTCCCCCTGCTCGATGGCTTGTGTGTTCATTGTGGATGCATGTGTATAAGGGGTGGGCTGGTGGAGGCCCAACTTCTTCAGCCCAAATTGGTCCATCTATAAGGAGCCACTTGTCAACTGACCCAGGTAAAAACAGGAATTTTAGTGGTATTTATTTATGTACTTGAAGCCACAGGCCTGTTTGGATATTGAAATTAGGTCATTTATGGTGGCTGCATTTGTCATTCAAAGTATCAGATCCCATCTGGATTTGTGCTGTAGGTTTTGACTATGGACATTTCAAATGCCATTTGCTTAGCTCATTAGTGTCACATCTTAAAAAGAATTAGCATTTTAGTACTAGTTCCCTACCTTTATATTTCCATGTTCTTGCTTTAGAACCCATCTCCTGTCTTTAATATGATAGAGACACTACCAATTTGTTTTGTTATTAAACTTGCACAGTGTTTTATAATGTATAACCAGTCTTTATGTTTAAATTTTGCAGACCCTAATTTAATTCTAAACATAATGTAATTTCTCTGTTTCCATAGACACATGGCTCAAGCTGACCTGAAGAACTCCACGTTCTGGCTGCGGGCGAGTGTTGGTGCCACAGTGTTTGCGTTTCTGGGCTTTGCCGTGTACAGAGCACTAGTCAAACAGCGGTGAGGAGCCGTGCCATTTCCCTGTGCCCTCTCCCACCTGTCCCGTGGGCCTGTGCCTCCTTTCAAAAGGACTGACCACCCACCCACAATTGCGTGCTTTTCTTTCACATGCATCATGAACAAATCAAAAGAACATTACACAGCATACAAAACTGTTTGGCTTTATGGGGAAAAGGGTTGGTTACTTTTGATATATCATGAGCCCTTAAATCTATTTGTACATGCATTCTCCTGATCCGTAAGGATGTTTCTTCCTCAGTGTTATTAGATAAAACTTTAGAGCGGTGACCTTAAGGTTGTCACACTGTTTATAGATATGTATATGCAGTATATAAATATAAATATGTACTCAGCTGTGATAGGCCTGAGCTGTAGATGTCAGAAAGTCTCTCTCCCAGCAACTGAACAGCAGAAAGGTCCTGGGTGTCAAGCACTGTTTATTTTTGTGTTCATTAATTTATTAATATTGGGTTTCTTTGTTGTCTGTCAAAATGCCTGTTTTCGTCACAAAAGACGAATAAAGGGATATAATTTTTCATGTATTTTTGTATGATATGATCTGCTTTTTACATTATTCATTTTATCCAGAGTTTGTTTTTAACTGATCAGGAACAACATGATGACCATTGCCCATAGTTCAACCCCATGTCACAAACTGACCATTGACCCTCCCCAAAAAAATGTCTTGCCCAATGCTTTCAACCTAAAAACAGGTGCTAAGAAGACATAATTGTTTTTGTATGTCCATGGTCATGTCATCATGGCCTGATCAGTGCATTTTATTAGATCTCAGTGATTACACTAAATTTATAGATAACTAGTGCATTTATCTTCTATCAGAACCATGTGTTTTAGGTCATCTTTACAATATAATTTACAATAAACAGTATAAACATACAGCTCTGGTCTTGAACTATTGCTTTCATGTGAGTTTTGTGGTGTTGGTTAGTCAAATGTGTGACATATTTAGGTAGTGTGGACAGAGAAGTAAAAGGCCCACACAAGGCCAAAGGTACAACTTTGACTCAAGAGGGAAGTGACACACACAGACAGGTAGATAGTGTTTCACAGTAAATGTATACACTTGAATTACTGGACATGTCTCTGAATGAGGATAATGAGCTGAGCTTTGAGAGTTTTCTCCAAAAGAGAAAAGATACTCTGGTAAGATAACTTATAATTTAAATTTTTTTATGTGCAAATTTTGTTTAGAGATGGAAGACACATTTATAGCAGTCAAAAAGTACATACATACATTTTACTAATATGTAGTATAGTATATTTTCAATATAACTTTCTGTTCGTGATTTTTTTTTTTTTTGACCATCTTACAGAAATTAAGATGGGTGACATATTGGTTCAGACTACAAAACGCCACCTTGTTTTTCTACACACAAAAACATGGAAGTGCTGTAAGTTTGCAGTTTAAATGTATATATATTTTTTATTTATTTATTTTTAACTTGTTTTGACATGGCTTACTTCACAGTTACACCTTAGAGGTCACTACTACATGCACACAGTAAGTGCAAGTATATAAAGTGATTTTCTAAAAAACTAAAACTAAAAAACTAAACCAAATTTTATCTTAGGTTCAGTCAGTACGAGAGGTCCTAAATGATGACAGTAAACGCTTTATGTTTGAAATCATCATGACCAGTGGAAAGAAGAAAATGCTTGTGAGTTCCTTTTGAAAATGTATTAAAGGACAAGGCTATTTCTCTATCTTAAGTACATTTTGTCTAGGCAGCAGACTCGGTCGCTCTCAGAAAAGAGTGGGTCAGATACCTGTGGAAAGCCATGCATCTTTCAACTTCTGGCCTTGGGACTACACGCAGAAAGTATGTAAACATAAATAAGAAGTATCTGATTTATGTATTTATCAGTCACACCTCTTTATTTATTCCAATCAAAACAAGAGCCCAAACTTTAAAGCTAAAACTAGATTGGCCACTAGATCACCACTAGATGCTATCTACTATAGTACAGTCTGACAATGTGCCAGCTTTGGCCGGACAGAAGACCAGAGACAGGAACATAGATGACGTGTTATGTGAGATTACAACAGGGTGGGGTAAGTCTAAATATAAATGGGGAGTTTAATTCCAATTTAGGAGAAATTACGTTTCCTCTAAAATAGCACTATGTAATATTTTTATTTGTAAGCAGGTGTGGGTTTTGTCATTGTTCACTTCATGCTGATATTTGCATACAAACAGAATATAAAATAAGCAAAGTTGTTGACACTTTTTTGTTTTCAGACGTGAAGTGCGTGAGGAGCAGAGCATAAACAGCAACATCTACGATGATGTGGGGTGTTTTGTAGAACCGATGCATACCACTTGTAGCCCTGCTGGTCCTGAGCCAGAATCTACATTCTCCACATCAGAGGAACCAGTCTACCAGAACTTTCACCAGTCAAGTGGTAATGTTCAGATTAACACACACATATATATATATATATATATAATATTTGTTGTGTATATTAATATTAACAGGTAATAAAACAAATGAAGAGATTAGACTGGATGGAGACTATGATGTTTTGCCTGCTCGAAATGGTAAGTAAATTGCCAATAATAGTATTATGGTTACTGATTTCGTGTTATAACTGGGATTTCATTTAAGTTCTACTTTTTAATAATTTTAATAGTTTGTCAAAAGGTTGACCAAGCCACATATACAGACGAAGGGGAGTATGACTGCCCATTGTCTTACAGAAAACTCCCTGACCAAGGTAAGAACAAGTATTAATTAAACTATTCTCAATCAATCCGTGTTTATACATCATGAATACATCCACAGAAAACCCCTATGATGTACCAAGTGCTCTTTTGAGGAAGTCAACAGATGACTGCATAGGTAAACACTTCCATGTTTTTATAAAAGAGCAATTACATATAAAATCTGTCATTCTCCATTTAATGCCATGTCAAATTGCAGTGCCTTTGAGTAAAACTGTAATATTATTTTGTTTTTGTGGTTTCAGATCCTGAGGATGGACCCTACTGGAAAATATAATCATCAGATTTAGTTTTGTACATAGTACTGTACTATTTTGCACAAAATTCAAGCTGTACCCCAGTTCACATATTTATTAGATGAACAATAATAAAAGAAATTCAATTTGTCAACTGGACAAAGTAGATGAACAATACTTCAGGTGACAATATTTAGACATTATATTCAAAACCACAACCATGCAGCCATTATAACCGTTCACAAAAATAAAGACACCACAGTTTGCATTTACAGGTCAGGTCTGTTCACAGTTAAAACATTTACAACAACCCTTTTATTGCCGTTTCACTTTGGACTGGAATTATTTGGAATTTTAAATAAAAATGTAAGGTTTTCTTTAAGAGAGACAGTTATGTAATGTGATTACTAAATACAACTCATTTAAATATCTAAGTATATAAATTGATTCACATCTATTTTATTTTCTCCACACTTGATAAACTGAACAAATGTACAACTATCTTTCAAGTCTCACACTGGTATAAGCTTTGAGAATGACACATGTAAAAAAAAATAATTAAAAACATTATACAGGGACAATCTCTTTATTACAAGACATTTCATGTTATATTATATGCATATTTTCCACATAAGTAATGTTTTCTTTTTTTAAAGAGAGAGACATAAGATAACAAGCAAGGGATCAAAGTGATATGTGCACTCAAAATGGGTAGGTATTTGAGGAAACTAATTAATTAACTGTCCAAAATATTAACAGTATTGATCATTTGCAGCTCATGTCATCAAAATTCCCTGGGGGTGTGATAACTGTAGGTTCTGCTCTGTCTAAAGCTCTGCTACTCAAGTTCAACTTCTGCTTTGGTTAACAATTTGACCAGAAATAACTTTTTCACATTTTTTTCTTGTGTTTTCAGACTAATTTAAAAAATATTTGGCTGTGTGGATTGCATCACCCTGGTAACTGCTGAACATTCTGTCATAGGCGTACATGTAGAACACCCCCAGTGTGTATCAACTGTGTTATTTACCCCTGACAATGATTACTACTACTACTACTATTACTAATTGCTGTATCAACTTATTGTTCAACAAATAAAGATGAACAATATTTTTGGGGCTCAGTATTAGTCATTATTTTTTTAGAGTTTGCTAACCTCCTTAAATGGTCTCCAAAATCACATTTACAGGTGTAGTGTTATTAGCAATAAATATAGATCATTTATAGATTATTTAAAATAAATATTAATCATTTAAGGGCAGTTGAGGAGCACTCTGGCCAAAGGTTGTAGTGATTATTGTGTCTGAATTGCACATTTACATCAAGTATGCAATTTTTTTTTTTTTCTTTAACCACAAAACCAACATTGTAAAAGAATAATTTGTAGAACGCTAGAGAGAACACTACAACCACACTCCATTTCCCTCTATTAAAAGTTGCACTGTGTAACTTTTGTGGTGGTGGGTCCGTTACTGGCCATGGAGCCATGGAGATGGTATCGCTTTGTCTGGAATTTTCCACAGTATGACATTAAATTAATCTACCTCTTACGAAGTTGAGCAGGTGGCACTACCAGGCCAAGTTACAACTCAGAATTTCAGGTGTTTGTATTGCTTAAAATTACCCTGAAAATGAGTAAAAGCAAGAAGAAGTGACTTTATTGATCTCACACAGGAGAAATTCTTCTCTGCATTTAACCCATCCTGTTATTAGGAGCAGTGGGCAGCACATTACTGCGCCCGGGGACCATCTCCATGATCTTCTTGCTTCAGTTTGGTCAGGACCTAAACTGGAGGATTTTACCTATGGTGCATGTTTTGAGTTGATGGGGGAAACCGGAGTGCCCGGAGGAAACCCACCCAGACACGGGAAGAACATGCAAACTCCACACAGAAAGGCTCGGGCGACCCGGGGATCAAACCCAGACCATGCATGCAAAGATACCAGATATTTAACCATACTGGCGAACATTCCAGAAAAAAAAAATCACATCTCCATGGAGACAAGAAGCTGCTGTATCCTCAAGAAAAGATACATAGCATACCTTTAAAGTGCAAGATAACTGTGTTCAATGTCATACTATGGAACTTTCTAAGCAAAGTATAACATTTCCATGAAGACAAGCAGGAAGCGAACCCTTCACCCTTCAAAGTTTCAGAGTGCAGCTTTAGGTCTGGCTGATTGTTAGAGCCCTGTGGTGTTCATTAGGCCTGCTCTCTGATGACCTCCTCCAGGACACTGATGATGCTGCAGGCCTCGGTGCTGTCACTGTGCTCGGAGCGGGCGTTCTGCAGTAGCACGTCGCCGTTCCCACAGCTCTGCAGGAACTGACAGCAGCGGAACAGAGCGTAGTGGCTCATCTCCGCCTGACGCACAAACCTCTTCAGACTGTTCATGTCCTGGATGGCCTAGGTGTTACAGCATAGACATGTTAAACACATTATAGTGTCAAGTATCAATACAATAAAATGTCTTTCTTTTCCCTATCTGGACGACTGAGGGATTAACACAAACATGGCTGCTTTAGTATTCATATAAATTGCATTTTTATATGGTTTATACTATGATTATCACAGCTATTAGAAGCAATATCACAGTTTAAGATTTTTAAAACAGCTGTCCCAAGAATGAGATTGTATGAGTATGTCCTGCCCAAAATGATTATGTGGCCCACAATAGAAATATAAAATTTTCATTTCTTTAATTTCTTCTTTAATCATAAATTTTAACTTGTGTCAAATCGCTTTGGCATGACAAGTCCTTCATTTTCAGCAATATAAACATTTTAAATTTATTTTTAATATAGCACAATAAATGGGGCATGCATATACCTTTAATTTAAAGTTTTCTAAAATTTGTCGAAGCAGGAAAGGGTTACAGCGCTCTGCCGCATTTATAAAGGCCTGAATCCAGTCATCACAGAACCGATTGGTGACTAAAAGAGGAAAAGCATTAGACTGGCACATGCAGTTGTTTTTCTGCAAACGTAATGAAGTGGTGGTTACCCGAGTTGCTTAGGGTGGGTGGGCTGGTAGCACAGTCTATGATGAGATCTGTCTGTATATCCTCAGACATGGCTTTACATAAAGATGCTGCAGTAGTGTCTTGTTGGGATAAGCCCTGTAAACTGGCAGCTTTGATGAACCTAAAATAAAGCACATAATTGTTAACAGCATAATGACAGGGCTAGGAGTAGCAGTGTGAAGCTTACAGGGTTTTCTCACCTGGATACATCCGCCTTTGTTCGCTCATCTGAATTTATTACTTCTACAGGTGTATGACTCAAAGCCTACAACAATTACAGAAACAATTGCAAATTCCCCAAAGTTAAGTGAGTGTAAAATAAAAAAAGTAAAGAACAGAACAACTTACTGCATGTAGCAAGAAGCTTATGTTAGTCTGGACCAACTGCACAACACGGTGGATGTGCATTACAGATTCTTCGTACCAGCGGCTCAGATATGGTCGCACCTCTGTCTCAAGATTGTTCAGCTGTCAGAAAAGAGCAACAAGAAATGTGTATGAACTAGAACAAAAAGATTGCAGTTTTTTAAGTGCTTACCACTGGGGTTTGTAGACTGCTGTGTAAGCCCTGGACATATTTGTCCAGCTCTAATCTAAAGGTAGACTTAGTTAAAGAATTCAATAGGGCTTTTACACTGCCTGACAAAAGTATTAGGACGATTGTGTATTTCTGAACTTTCATAATGATAACAAATCAATTTATTGATATATTAAAACAAATTTCATCATGTGTAAATGCATATAATTGCAAAAGTGTAACAATATCAAGTTAAATTGCTTTTTCATCAAAATAACCACCTTTGGCCTTAATCACAGCTTTACAAATTTGAAGCATTCTGTCCAACAATTTTTCAAGATATCCATCCTCTATAGTTTTTCCGCTCATCCTGAAGACATTTCCACAGGTGTTTAATGTTAGCTGGATTCCTGGAGCGCACTTTAATATCCAAATAATCCCACACTTTTTCGATGGGTGACAGGTCAGGAGACTGGGGCATGTCATAACCTGCAGTCGATGACGCTGTTCACATGTCTCCAAATGACCCTTACACAGTTTGGATGAGTGCTTTGGGTCATTATCTTGAATCAGAAGTTTTGTCCAGAGTTCAGAAATACACAATCGTCCTAATACTTTTGTCAGGCAGTGTATGTAAATAAACAACAAACAAAAAAGTTATTGCATATTAGTTGACACACATTGCAATTCTAGCATATACCCCCAAATAATGCCTGTGGTGGTAAGGATATAGGTTAAGCCCCTTCTCAGAGCCGCCCATAAAGCAGATGACGTATCCATTGCCATCAGAATCGGGCTGTTCAGGAGATCTTTCCTGCTCCAGGAGACAGCAGTAGCAGCCCACTGCCTGCTCAGGTATACTGGGGATGAATAAATATCTCATTTATTAACACTAATTCACAGGTAAACATCATATTTGAACAAGACAATATTGCACACTATTACCTGAGCTCTACTGTGGCAATATTTCCCATCCCTCCGAGCAGAGCTCCTTTGCTCAGCCTCCTTGAAATGTAAGTTCTCAGCTCTGGTTCAGCTTCTACTGGCAGGCTGCTGTCTACGAGTGTCAAACTGTAGTGAGAGGAGATAAATAATAAATAATACAGAGCTGTCCAAAATGTCATGTGGTATTTAAAGTCAGTCATGACAATGGAGAGAGATTATGGCCAATGACTGAAAGCCACATCCCTCACAACACACTTAAGTAGAGGACCAATAACCAAGCAAGTCAAAACAGTCATGGATAGACAGAAGTGTACAGCACAGTAAGCAAGATCTGAAGAAAATAGTTACATTTAATTCAGCCACACAGTGATGGTAAATAAAAACAAAATAATAGATAAAAGATAATTCCATGATGACTTGTTGATTTGCCACTGCAGCTTATGGATGAAGAGAGTGAAAGTCAAGAGAAACAACCACAAGAGCCGGTGGAGACGCCTTGTTACCTAAAGTCCTCCTGACTTGTTGTAGAATCTGCTCTTCGCTGGTTCCATGCCACATTTTCCCCAGTAGTCTCAGATCTAAGACAATTCACAGTTCACTTATTCCCTATTTTTGAAGATGTTAAAAAATTCTCAGCAAGTTCAGCATCAGCCAAAAATTCAGTTCTCAGTAGATCATTTCACTTCTCAGTAGGGAAAGATGGAAGTATGTAAAGGAATTTAAAATTAGGTAAAATAGTTTTGTTTGTTTTTTTTTACTTTAGTATTGAAGTACCTTTAAAATGTGCACAATTAGAATTAGAAATAATTGAGAAAAAAAAAAACATTAGGAATTGCACAATAAAAATAATAAAAGTATTATAGCAGTCGTTGGAGCAGATATCAAACCTTTATGTATGCAAGTTTGCTTGGCCTGGAATTTTCCATTGTATGGCATTAAACTTCCCATGTGAAACAAGCACATGATGCAACCTGGCCATGCACAGATCGAACCTTTGGAGAGGTAATGTAATGATTTAATTTATTCTGAGGTGTAAAGACTTGTAATTGAATAAATGCAAGCTTGATATAATGTAATCTGGTGTAATCTTCCAGCAAAGCAATAATATCTCCAAGTAGACCATTTTTATATACAGTCTGATGTAGACAAGCACGAACCTTCCATAAAAAGTTTAGTTAGTGTTAGTGTGTGTTAGTGTTTAGTTAGCTGGAGGTTAGCCTAAAGCACAAATATAATTGTGCAATCATTTTGCCATCATAGCTACCTCACTACATTACACCACATTTACAAAACGTCCAGATTACCTTGTGCCCTGATAAAGGTAGATGGTATAATAGCAGTTCAGCTGGATTTTTTGACTGTATGCAGGAATGTCTTCATTATCAAAATCGTCTCTCTCCTCAACATCGATTGAATCCTGGACGAAGGACGACGTTTGTGAAGAAAACATGATTCTGCTGAGACTAAGGTCACAGCAAACACACTAAAATCTGTATCTCTGGTGTCTATCTCTGTATATGTTGAAAGAAAGTAACAAAATATAAGCTCTAACAAGGTGTTTACATTTCAGTGTCCTCTACGCATGCGCAGCTACCGCAGCGCTCACTCCAAAGTTACCGGCTAATATTGTAAACGTACATTGGTTCCGCTCAATGTTTCACCCCCACTCAAAAATAAAGCATGATACAGGAGAATCAATGTTCAAACAAAAGCACTAAATATTTAAGAAGTTCACACTTCTATGAATTTAACAAAAATGTCTTATTACAAAAAATGGACAGCAGAGGTCAGCAGAGTCCACAAACTTAAATTTAAATTTTAACCGTAGTATATCCTCCTGAGACCCGCCCATTCATTTGTGTCCTTTATAGTGGACATCTTTTATTAAAGTTTTCAGATAGACTCTAGTTTGTGGCTGCACTATGAT
Organism: Paratrypauchen microcephalus; assembly: GCA_036785185.1. NCBI lineage: Eukaryota > Metazoa > Chordata > Actinopteri > Gobiiformes > Gobiidae > Paratrypauchen > Paratrypauchen microcephalus. The sequence goes on along the minus strand of JAVJIX010000154.1, from coordinate 509,910 downwards.
AAAAATAAATAAAATAAATAAATAATAATAAATTAATAAAATAAAAATATATAATACATAAGTAAATAATACATAAAAATAAAACAAAAAATAATAAATACATTAATATATAAATGAGATACATCAATAAGTAAATACGTAAAAATAAATAAAAAATATTTTTGTTAGGTTAACTTCACATGGATTCAACACTATTACAGTCCATTACAGAGGACATGTTACATTAGCATTTACATTTTATTTTTTCATAAGGTGTTTATTTACCTCCAAATAGAAAATTTTAATAATAATTTAGATACTTTTTTCTCCATGTCCCAGGAAGATATATACGATATATAAACGGGAAATGTTTGTGAAGTGTAGGCATAAACACTTCGTTCCCATATGATGAAATTAACATTCTTCACATCTTCAGTAAATCACCGATATGGACTTGCATCTGAGTTTTGTTGTAAAAAAAAAAAACTGAACACATTTAAAAAGGTTATCAAAGCATGTTTATTATCTCTTTGGTTCCATTGTAATGGTAACAGAGTCTGTGTCATTCCATGAGGTAGTCAAATCAACATCTGGCAGTGGAGTTGTGCTGACATTACTGGGACTAGCTGTAGTTTCGTTTTCCAGGACTTCCTTTACTTTGAACAGGAACTGTGGGTCCATCTTTTCACTGAGCACAGCAAAGCCATGTTCTACATCTTCTTCCTCTGAAGTTTCAGAGTCATCAGCATCATCTGTGGGGAAAAAAAATCAGAAGTTCACTAAAACCACAGAACAATCTTCTTTGGTTTACCTTCATCACTGTTTGTCACATCTGGAGTGTCTTCCTCAGTCTCAGGGACATTCTCTTCCTCTTCCTCTGAGCTGGACGAAACGTCAGGAACCAACACCTTTTTCACTGAGAACAATTCAAATATGAACTACAAATTTGTCACAGAAAAAGGCTATACTTCTCCAATTAAGACTTGAACAAGTAGGCTACTAAATATAATTACTCAGATCACCTGTATTTTGAGGCACGCCACTTCGCCAGGTGCTGCCATACAAAGGTAGATCAAATTTTGTATCCATTTTCTTCTCAACTGGGAGAACTAGAAGTGGACCAAGTGTGGCCTCTTTGTCCCGTTCTGAAAGACCAAAGTCAGTCTGAGAATACACACACTGATATTATCCACAAAATGTCAAAATGTCAGTTGTTTACTCTGGTCAGTCTTTAATCCACTTCTCCAGAGGGTTTCAGGTTTTGCTGGCCTTCCAAACCCTCGAGGACTGAACAGACCGCTCCGTTTGTCTGGGATGAGGCCCTCTTCATTTTGGGGTTGACAATAACCACACAAGTAGTCATTCCCATCAGCTGAATGCCACCTTTTGTAAATGAAGCACAACTAAGCATACAAATCCTCATAGATGCGCCCTTTCCACCCAAGACTCCACATAAGCAGACGCATGTGGAATTTTAATTTTGAGCATTTTTATGCCATGTCCTCCATGCATATTTTAAGTAGGATTGGCACATTTTTGTCATGATTCTGCACTGCTTGAGAAGGCCGTCTGCTGTACATTTCAAATATAATTTACAGGATGTCACAGGAACAACACCGTAGATAACTTACCTTCCATTAATAAAAGTACACGCTTTATTGGGTGAATCTGCATTAGTTACTGGAACGGCGATAATCTGACAGGTGATGTAAAGCTGCCAAAGTGACAATTCAGTTATTTGAAATACTTTAAAATGATCCATCTTTATAATTATCTTTATTAAACTCACTTCTCCTCTCTTCTCATTATGAAACCTAAAAGCATCTACAGCCAAGTGGAGCTTGTCATCTTGGACTCTTGACAAAAACTGGGATCTTGAATTAGGAACTTGGGAGTCAAGCAGGCACCTGTAGGATGAGTGCCACAGTGAGTTTTAGGCTTGTCTTTTAGAGCCAGAGTTGTTTTAATTGCTCACCCATCTTCAAGGAACACATATCTGGGTGAGGAGTGCTCGTCTGGGGTAAGGGTGGCCACACAAGAGTTCAGAAACACCCTGAGGCTCATGTGGTGCCCAGGTCTGACAGAAGCCTCAATATGAATGGGCTCGCCAAGGTAAAACACATGTGAAGTCCTTTTGTAGAGCCAGTCAGCTGCACAGAATCACAGCCATAAGCATTGGAGACTAGTTCTAATAAGCACATTTACACTTACGAGTCATAACTTTCAAAGCAAAGTTCAACTTTTCCATAGCTGCCATTGTGGACACAACAGGAATCCATTTAGGAAAGAGTGCAGAGCTGGACACACTGTATTTTCTGGAGACAGAAAATAAGAACTATTACAGTAATTTGTGAAAGGTCCCATGGCATGAAATTTTCACTTTCTGAGGTTTTTGAACGTTAATGTGAGCTCCCCTACCCTGTTTAGTTGGTTAAAAGTTGCGAAATGTCTAAACTGAGCATTTGCGATCCTTTTCTGCGTTACAAAAAATTGGAGCTCAAACGGGCGATTTTGAACAAGGAAACTTATTGACGTCAGATCGAAAAAAGAAATGCAAATGCAGTTCCACCCCCGTCTGTCTGTACTCAGCGTCTCTGTAAATCACGCCCAGAGTTTGGACTGCGAATGCGCTAGGCAATGCGAAATGCGTTTTTTTATTTGCCTGGAGGCACCTGCGAGTGTTTCTAGGCTCGGAAGTCCTTTATCTGAGCCTCTGGACCTTTGAACAGCAGTGGTTTAATTTTATTTTATGTGGAAATGTGTTTATTTTTCAATGGAACGCTTCCCATCTCTCCCCCCGTGCAAAAACACCGAAATGGATCAGCTGAGAGCGGAGAGTTTGGCCACGCCCCCACCCTCTACTACAGGCCAGCTCTTTTCTCCTCATTTGCATTCAAGCAACAACGCCCATAATAGACTGTTCAGAGAGAAAAAAATACTCTCTCATCTTATCTCTGTTTCTCATGCACTGAGTGTTGATTTTGAAGAAGGATTCATTTACAGTATTAGGGAACCATTAAGGAGCCATATAAAAGCATCAAGAAGTACCATGTCATGGGATCTTGAACTACTACGGCCCAGTAATTCTATTCTGAAGAAAGAGTCTCAGTACAACAAAACTGGAGTTGCAGTTTAAGTGTTAGGTAAAAAATGTCTGCACCTTTCATAGTGGCATTCTATAGGAATGACTGCCTCCTCCATCCGGATCACACCACCTGCAGTGGGCTCAGGGGAGTAGATGAGCAGGTTTGTGTAGACCAGGGACTCTTCAGTCATCTGCACACAGTAAGTAAGGTTACAAAGTAAGATTTAGGTAACAAACACAAGTTTTACAAATTAGCTGATTAAACTGATGTCTTTCTGTTCTTATGTCTGACTTGCCAAATAAAAATGTACCTCACCTAAGCCCCAAAATAGCTGATATTGTTTCCAGTCATGAACAACCCAAAAGAGCATTTTGAGAAGTTTATTTTTTTTACCCAGTGTTTGGTACCACAGTCCAACAGCCCAGCAGTGATCCTGTATTCATCATTAGAAGACAACACTCCTCTGCAGCGTTCATCATTGTCCACTCCCAGCCGCAGGTCACTGCCCTTTACTGAGGTGCCCACTCCGAACAGATCAGCCTGGATCACAATGTCCAGTGAGTCCGGAAGGCAGCTCACAGTCACAGAGTTGACCTGCTCCCGCTCTTCATCAGGCCCTTCCCGGGGGCCTCCTGTGGGCTGAGGCCTCTCAACAAATGCATTCTGTTTGAAAGGTTTTGACGGTGAAATAAAGGGCGGGACAGCATAAAGCTCAGTCAACAAAACGCCAAATATAGCCACAAAATATAAGGTCCCCATAGATAACATTAAAATAGTAAAGTTTGTACAGAAAACAGAGAAAAGCGCGTGGCCTGTGGCGCAGCGTGCACACCTGCGCCTACTTAACAGTGAGAGCCAATCAGGGTTATCGGTTTTTTTTTTCTTTTTGTCACATTGTGTATTATGTTATTTCTCCATAAATGCACCAGTCACCTCGTACATGCCATGCACATTTAGTCTGTATACAGAAGCAGTAGGCTGGGGGCCCACGCTCCACGCAGAGGAAGAAGTGGGTGGATGACTTGATTGTAACGACAGTTGCAGCTTCTCTTACCGCTGTGAGATAAAATAAACTAAATAATAAGAACGAAACGGAAGAGAATGACTAGGAAATAGGTGGGGGTGGCCTGTGGCTAAACCTGCACTATTCTATAGCGTAATGCGTTTTTGTGTAGACAGATAAATGAAGATGGTACTGTTTGGGATTCTTTTCTTCACTCAAATCTCTAAAGGTAAGAAACAGGAGCATAAATTATACAAGCCTACTGTATTTATTTTTTAAAGTAAAATATTGGCAACTGTGCATCATAAATAAAACAGATGGTGCAAATAGACAGTAAAATATAACAGTGAAAGTATTTAAAATGTTTATTATTACTTATTTATTTATTTATTTATTTGACAGGGACAGTGTACATTAATGCACATTCCTGTAAATGTACCAGATTTAGCCAAAAGGCTAGTTTTCATCTGCAGTCCCTGGACAGATGTTAAATTGTCAATCTAAGAAAAAAACAACAAAAAAAAAAACAGGTTAAAACAATGTACATACACAATTATTTACACTATTTACATGCTTTCAGGCTCACTCATGCACACTTGGTAAAACATTAACAATACATACATACAGCACATACACACACAGAACACACATACATCTGGCACCCCTCAGTAACACAACAAACAGGATAGAACAAAAAGGAAATGAATGTGTGCAGTGCTGATTTTCAACTAGCCACTTTTTAAAAAGAGTCTTAAAAGTGTGATATGATGGTGAGTCTCTGATATGTATGGGAGTATTGTTCCATTGATGTGCTGCATTGATGAAAAATGAGGACTGTCCAAAGGTGCTTTCCCTGAGTGGGATTATGCAGTCCCCTCTAACTGCCCCCCTGGTTACCCGGCTTGAGGATGATCTTATTGTTATGAACTGTGAAAGTGGGGGTGAAGAGAGACCATGTATAATTTTAAACAGAAGGCAGAGGTTTGTGTATATGATCATATTGTCCCAGTTCAGTAATATGAGTTTGTGTAATACAGTATTTCACAGTGATGATATTGGATAAAGTAGGACCTACATTGCCAGCTCCTTAACCTTAGGTCTCATACTATTATAGTTACATTTAATGTGTATGCAGATTAGGGACTGCTGCCTAAGCTTTGTTCAGTCTTGTATTGGCTAAATTGATCTTTCAACCCAAACAGTCCAAATAGTCACAAGATGTGGAAAAGATGATTTACAAGCCTTTGCTGGTTCTTTAAGTTGCAATGCATTAAAATCAAATGCAGTGGTGTCTTTCAGTTTGTGCAGAGGTGGTGTTCTGGCGTGTGAGTGAAAGCCAGTCTGTGGAGTTGTCCTGTACCATCATGGAGCAGAGCACCCACCTACACTTGTACCACCGCAGCACCCACAGTCAGAGCACCCTGCTCTCCCTAAGCCGGGGTGAACTTCCCAGGGTGAGCCCCAGACACAGAGGGCGTGTGGATTTGCGTGGGGGTCTCCACTCTGCACAAGTTAATGTCACTTTATTAGACCTGGAGTCTGAGGACACTGGACTGTACCTGTGGGAGGTCACAGAGGACAACTCATCAAAGCGCTTCATCAGTGACCAAAAGATCTTTTTACTGGTTGAATCAGCAGGTATGTGATTAATGCATTCCCGATTCCTGTATTAAAGTGACTGTTAAAATCATTGCTCTACTGTTAGATTTGTGAGAAATTGTACTGTATGTGGATTGCATGTGTATTTGGTTTAATTATTTCTTATATAATTGTTCTACAGAGAAGTTGTGCCCATGTTCATCTGTTTACCCACCTGTATTGTTCACCATCTCTGCAGCAACTGTGCTTATTCTGCTCGTCATTTGTGGGCTAGGCATGGCACATTTTGTGAGTATTACCTTGTACTGCTGCATGTCACTTTTCAGAACAACTTCATAGACCATTATACATTCAATAACATTTAATATGTAAAACATTTTCTTTCTTTTCTTTTGTTATGCTTGTTATAACCAGTATTATGCATATAGTGTCTTCTCCAGGGGCACAATGCCAGCAGGAAAACTCTCAACCTGCTATTTAACTATTTTTCATTATTTGGCAATACTAGACTATTACAAAAACATACAGATGTCTATATTTTGGCTGATTCACAAAAACACTGCTTAAAATCCCCAAACACTAATGTACTCTTATTAGCAGCCCATGTAAGTATTATTTGTTACCTGTATTTGTAAAATGTGAATTTATGTGTTATTTAGGTCAAGCCCAATCAGCACCATACACTTCCAGCTCCTCCTTCTTCTTCTTCTTCCGTGTATGTGGAAATGAGCAGGAAGTCACTGACTGTGTCCCAGACTATTTCTGACGGGATTTCACACCTGGAGGAAGTGCAGTTTCCTGTGTACGCCAACCCAAACTACAGACAGCCCCAAGATAATTACTACGCCTGCCCCAGACAACTGAAAATGGGAGATTAAAAGCAACCAGCAGCAAGACTAAAATAAAATACAACAATGTAACAGCCAAGAAAAATGCTATTTTATTAATATTTGAAAGAAGCTCCATAGTTGATGAAAACATTTGTTTCGGTGCATGTCGTAACAATCACATTCTATGAGGAGAAAGATATACAGAGAAAAATAAAACATTACAAGCCACTGACTTTTCATTAAATCTCAGTACAGACATTTTACTTATTATTTCAAAAACAAAAAGGCAAAAAGCAGCCCTAGTCCCATATAGCCCACCCTCTAATATCCCCACATAAACAACTGAGAAAATTACCCTTGAGGGCGACAGGCTAGAATCCCACAGTGCTAGAGTGAGATGCTCATTGGTTTTAGGAATACACAGCATGGTGATGTAGAGCTAGGTCAATCTGGATCAGAGGAGGAGGGGCCAGGAGGTAGAGATCCCTCCAACCCTCACCCTCTCATTAAAAAAACCCTCACCCCTGCAATAGTGGACCACCTGAACGTAGCCCAAATAAGAGTTCCCATGACCTGTACCCTACACTTGTGCATAGTTTCATGATCCTTTACAACCAGCTCAGTGCGAACAATGTTCCACAAAAAGTCTGTTTTCATTCTTAAGTTGTTTTCATAATACACGCTGTGGGAGAGAAAGAGGAAAGAGTAATGCACAATATTCCTGATTCAGTCAGGACGGGACCTCAAGAAAACATAAAAAAGATTCAAACAGCATTTTGCATGTTACTCATGTCTTTTTCTCACAATCAAAATTATGAACTTTTTAACCTAAAGCAATTTTTATATATAGATTTATATATAAAGCACATTTTATCAGAGTCCAGTATTTGGTTATTACGTAACTGCTACGGATTTAGAAACAAAAAGTTTGCTTTTCTTCGGAAATCCATAACTTTCAGTGCTTGAATTTAAAATCACCTTTTAAACTAATCATAAAAAATGTACATTAAAATGGCGTGGAGTTGATACTCTGGAACCCTGGCCTTCCTGAGACAAGATCCACTTTTTGTGTGTGCAAGGTAGTGAGCAATATATATTTTTTTCAGTTTTCATATATAATGGAAAATATATAATAAACATAAAACATACAGGCTTTAGAAATTAACATTAACACAGAACAAAGTTGTAACAGAACACACTGTTCAATCCCAGAGCTTGAAAAAACAACCATCTTCATTTTGTGAAGTTTGTTGCACTTTTAAATGGAAGCATTTGTCCTTTTTACAATCCCATTGTTAGACTTTGTTTTGTGTTTCATCTCTGGAAAAATATATTTAAGTAAACCGTCAGTGGCCTTTCAGGAAAACAAAGAACATGAGTCAGTTGAACAAAAGTGACAGAACAAAAGCTAACAACCAAAAAGGTAGGCACCTATGAAAGAGCCATCACAGCCCAGGCTCAGTCTCCTGTCCACCTCCACTCTCCACTGCTAAGATTTGGGAGAGATGAAGTCCTTCTATCCTTACTATGGCCACTGGTCTGCAAAACACTTTTTTTTGCTGCATTTTTTACATAGTATTTGATTTTTTTGTTTCTTTTGTTTTTAGTCTGAAAATGGTGCAATACTCAAATATGATCCACACTTTCTTGGATTATTCCACAATGAAAGCCACTAAGGTAGATAAATGTAACATTTGTAAAACACACTTATTTTAGTCCTTGAGTAAACTTTTACACATGAACTGTCCTGACCTCCCCATAGTACTTGTATCATGTTGTTCATTTAGCTGAATCAGGGGCAAGGCTGACACTCAGTGCAATGCTAGAGGCTAGTAACAATTAACATCAGAATATACATTTGACAAGCAATAAGTAAAACAAATCAACAAAAGTATACTGTATTAAACTAAACACATTGCGGAGGTCACACCGCAGTTACCCACACACAGACATTCATACGACATACAGTACACGCAGTCTTGTGCAAACACTCAAGATGAAAAATCGACTCTTTGTTTTCTGTAACACTCGCATTTCAAATTGGATTCACTCTGATACTATTAAAAATCTCTTAAGTTTATGAATGAGACAAAAAACGACTACAAAAAGTGTTCACATTACATTATTGGCGCTTCTTTTGATTCAAGTATTTCGTTCATTATTTTGTATTACTCTGATATGTTGATATGAACTTTGTAGGGAATATAATGTCAGGGAGCGGGCATTGACTAAGTGGAAACAGAGCTATACACAGTGTACTATGGTGGTGCACTGTGCATGAGCTTATATGTGCATATTCAGCTTAGGCCTTTTGAAATTTGCTAATTAAAATCATTCTGGCCCGACCCTTGATCAGTGATTGATACGCATCTATTACTTAAATTGTAGATGCTTTTTGAAACCAAAAGACTAATGAAATAACATTTAATTTCCAACACTCAAGTCCAAAGTCACTTTACACTAAGTTTCTTAATTCAAGTCCAGTGTGGAGTAAATGCAGATTTCATGAATAGACACACACAACAGGCAATAGTGATTGTTTAGTCGAGTCTGGCGCGACTCTGGAAGAGGGACAGGCCCCAAAATTTAAGACTTGGTACCAAATTGAATGTGTTCTTGTTTCTGCTGACAGCTTAGGTCTGACCCCAAAGCCAGCTGTTTTGAAATGATTATGTGATGACCTTCATATTGTAGGCCCATACACCCTGATTACAGCATTCCCTCCAGTGGGGGAGAGCTCACAGGGAAACACCTTAGCTTTGGAGGGCACAGCGAAAACAACATTTTTTCAGTTTCTGCAAAAACTCTGATGATGAAAAAAGATAATGTTTTTGGTTTTTAGAAAGATGTACCCGATGTGATCAATAAACAGTGCACAGACACATACAGGGACCAGCTGGCCCCAACCTCTGCAGCGTGTATGTCCACTAAAGTGTCAATCCCCTGACAGTGAGAAACCAGCACCATAGGCTTGTCCTGTCTCTTCTCCTTGCGCGTTTCTGCCAGAGCTTTGTGCATACCCCACAGACAAAAACGCACTTAATTCTTCACTAGGATACTGCCCGGTGGAAGTACAGAGGAAAAGCCAGTTGGCACAAGACTCCAAAAGTGACTGCCAACAAACAACGCCCCCAGCAAGTCATTAGTGTTTAGTAGCTGTGTCCCCCACAATTGATTCGGAGGCCTAAGGGAAGCTGCCTGGTAGTAAAGGTTAAAGAAGTGGACATTGGCAGATGTGGAGCATGGCTGTGAAATTTGAATGGCTGTGATTGAATCCCTCCTTGATTTTGCATAGATCTGGAAGGCTGCTCTCAATCGAGGTGGTTGAAACTAAGCACTCCCAGAGAAACATAAAGCACCACTGTGGCTGTGCCCCATCCACTATAAAGAAGGTGCATTCACTCTGTGGAGTGGAGACCTTGCCCTGCATGGCACAATGCTTACGAACCAAAAGCCTGTTTCTATTGATATCATCAGTGTCTGTATGGGCTGACCAGAAGCCGTACCTCTAAACTACACACTGGTTCTGCCGACAAAGCAGACGGGGGGTCTGGGAAATCAAACAGAAACAGCATTTAACTTTAAAACTATACCATCAGACTGATGCAACTGCATCAGCCAACTTTACAACAAAAAATGTACACAGACAAATGAAATAAGTACAACACATCAAGTGCCTTAGCATCAGGCTAAAGTGATCAATGCAGAAGTGAGACAGAATGGAAGAGGAGGGTGGCGCAGTAGTAGTAGTGAGCTGCTCTTGGCCTGGAGGTCCAGGGGAAGATGGGGAGAAGCTAGTCTGACAGGGGCCTGCAGGGAGAAGGATGAGGGCCGCAGCGGAGCAGTGCACTCTGCAGCAGACAGGCACTCAGTGACCATGATAAACCACAAGTTGGCAGGGCCTCTTCACAGAGAGAAATCAAAAAGGACAAGAAAGTAAGCCCCCCTGCAGGATTAAGTGGAAAGTTTCCAGACACCAGGGCTAGAGATTTGATTCGAGAAAATGTGATGTAACAGTGATATTTACTTGACAAAGAGCATGGCACTCCTCATCAGATGAGTCAGTTCATTCTTTGCATTTCCCTTCACTTTGCTACCATGTTAAGCATCCTTCAGGTTCTCACAGACGTGAGATGAAGGATAAAAAATCCTTACATCCAAGTTGAGTAAAAAAGTATAGAAGCCATTGTAAATTGCTTTTTTGTTGCCAGGGTCACTTCTCCTTTCTTCAACATGTTGACATTGAAGGTGTATTAGCAGTGATGCTCTTGCTAAGTGCTATGATTGACCACATATTCACAAACCAGTATCTTTGTTTACAAATAGCTATTGATGAAAATTTGGATAAAAGGAAAAAAAAGGTATTCTGGTCTTCCAGGTTAATTTGGTTTGATGCCATTTCCCCACACGCACACACATACACACACGTCCAATCTTCTCCCCCAAACTAGTCACTGGCATACGTGGCTGCAGAGGGGGCTGGTCCAACAAGTGCTTTGAGTTACCTTTGTGTTTTAGGCAGAATATGTTTTAAGACCAGCCCCTTGCTGAAGCACCCTCACTCACAAGGGGAGAGGAAAGGTGTTAGTGGCAGTTTTAAGGTGGGGGCAGAAATAGTTTGCAGTTCAATCATTCCTTGTAGTATTCCTCTTCTCTGAGAGGTGATGATGGGTTGCATGGACGGTAAAGTCTGTGGCTTATATTGCACATCACATGAAATGGTGTTTTTGTTGGTGGAGTGAGGAACTACACACCGACTTGAGGTTATCCACAACATCAGTGAGAGGGTCAAAGACTGAGACCAAACTGCAGGAGTCCTGCAGTGGATTGAGGTGCATTAAGTGTTTGTCTTTGCAGTTCACGTGTAATAGCAGTGGTTCATTCTATTGTCCATCATATCCACATCTGGATATGTAATGATGCCACCAAGCAAGATTGAGACACATGTGAATAATATAATATTCTTAGCTTTGTTTGCAATGGAAAAACACACTAGAAAAAATAAATGGCTTGAACAAAGCGAACAAAGTTGCATCATTCCCTTTGAGCATTGTGTAATGGAGTTTGAGCTGTGGTTATTTGGGGTAGTCTTCAGCAGCATTGACTCACTCAGGTTTCACTGGCTCAGAAATAAGGGTGTGCACAAGTCTGTATGTTTCTTCACCAAGTACAGAGTGAACAAGAACAGAGCAGGAAAAGGTTAAGGCTAATATTAGTGCTGAGAAATACAGATGTGGAGTCTAAATTGCTCTGATTGAAGGGAATGATGTTTCATATGGATCTCTGAGGTGCAAGTTTCCACATCTCTTACATTGCGTTGCAAAATTCACTTTCTTTGTATCTCCAAAAATAAAACATCCAACACTGAATAAAATATCTCAATGAGAAAAAAAACTGAGATGTTAAAACCAGGGGGTAAAAAGCAGAGGATGGTGAGCAGCAGTGATCCCTCTCCTTGCCCCTCTGTAACCGTATACCACACTGATTATCTCCACACTGATTTGCAAAGTCAAGTTTTTTTGTGAGGGCTACATAGATTCCCCACTAAGCAGGTCTACAGGAAGCAGTGTATTGATTGGGGTGGGGCTCCCCATCACACGAGCCTCCTCTCCACTAGGAGGACCCCACAGGCTGGAATACTGCTGTACACCGCCCCAGAGCAGCTCTCCTGTTTTAGCTCCTCCAGTGCCTAGAGCACCTCCACTCCCTGTGCCTCCACTGTTGTTATTCCAGTGCGGAGAGTGACCAATGGGATGAGTGACTCCTGAGCCAGTCCCGCCCATCCGCGTTTGATTAGTGCCAGGAGTGGCTTGCCAGCTGGTCGTTCCACCAAGTGACTGGCTCTGTGCAAAGAATCGGTTCACTTCTTCCTCTCCAGCAAACTCTGCCAAGATGGTGGTATTACCAAGCACACACCTGCCAAAAGGACATATAAAATGGCTTGAGTAATTGTTTTTATTTAATCAAGACACAAGTGGCCATTCAATAATCAAGAACATACATGTGAAGAGACTTCTGAGCTTTGGCAGCTTCATCCTTGGAGTTGTAACGCACAACAGCGTTGCCTTGTGTCAGGTTGAGGTGGAATGTGATAAGAGGGCCATGCTGCATGCACAGTGTCCGCAGGGTCGAGCCATCAATCTATGACACAGGGAGCAATGCCTTATTAGACAGTTTACAACATCTTAACTTACATTTTATCCAAGTACAAAAGTGTAAGTATAATGATATCCCTCTTTACAGTATGCAAGACACAGTAGAATTGTACCTGTGGAGTAAGGTTCCTAAGAACCAACCAGCTACTGGTCCTGGGGGAGCTGTCAGTGCTCCATGTGGTGCCTGCTGTAAATGAAAGCCAAAAGGAGGTTTGTATCTTCAAGGCTTTGTCATTGTTCCTTGACTGTCATTTCAATTTTTATATTAGCACTGTGACCTACCTGTGGTGTAGGAGCTGCTCCAGCCTTGACCCAGCCCCAATGTGGTGCCAGCCCACGTAGCAGAGGGTTTGTTGTTGGTAAGCCCGGGAGGAGGGCGACTCGGTGCTGCACTGCTGCTTCTGGGTCCCTGTGGGACCTTCCACAGCTCATGGGACAGAGATGCCTGGCTGTGAGGTATGGGGCCAGGTGACCAAGTTGATTTAATTTCTGACAATTTACCTGCACAAACAAGAGTATTTATACAAGACTGTAACTAGAGTTCTTATACTCGCTTTCACATTCAGAGAAATCTTAAAACATAAAATACATTTGTATGTAGGGGCCAGGCAATATGCAATCATGTTGAAGAAAATTGGGAAACAAATATTTTTGCCATATTTCTGACCCCTACATGCATGTTATCCTGTTTCTTATACACAATGGAAGGACAACAGAACAAAGGGAAATATATGCACTAGCAAATGAAAAGAAGATCTTTGAAAGGCATGACAATTTAATGAAATGTGGTGTAACGCAAGGACAAAAGAGAAAGTTTTTATAAATAAAACGGTTTTGGTTTTGACGAAATTTGTGTTCAGGTTATATGCAAACAATGTACCTGCATCGTCCGCCTCCGGGGGCGACAGACTGAACGAGCTAGTGCAAGCATTGACTGGCCAATCAGTGGAGGAAGGTAGAGCCTGAGATGAATTGGGAGAAGAGCCTAAGCAGATACCAGCAACACAAAAATAGACAGACAAAAATAAGGAATGGTAGCAGAGAGAAATGAAATAAAAGAAAATACGCATGGCCAATGACAAACTTAACCCAAGTAGAAAAAGAGAAAGTAGTATAGTTAAAATAGAAATGTAAATGGGTATGAAATATTAAAGCTGTTCAAGGAAAAGAAAATCCAACCAAATAGAACAAACACCAGCTGTAGAATCAGAAAGGTTGTGCAAAAAAAGCCCAAGCTCACTGTGCAAGTTCTGACTGAGAGAGTGCTGCCATGGTAACCGTGGCCCGAGCTCACCTCCACTCCGGTCCCGCAGCAGGTAGCGATTAACATCCTGGATGTTGGTGTTGATGGTGGGCCCACTGGGGACACTGCCAGGAGTCACATTTGGGTCTGTCTCAGGGTCAATGTTTTGGAGACCTTTCCAAGGAACCCCAGGGCAGAACTCTGGACACATTATATATATATGTTTTTAATACTTTATACTGTTTTTATACACTTGGAAATAAAGTTTTCATGAAATCGTGACTGACCTGGTGGCCAGTTAATATTGGTCCCATTGGCCATCTTATCACTGCTACCTTTAGGCGGCCCCCAGTTGTCAGGAGGAACCAGAGGGCTTGAGGGAGAGTCTGAGTTTGACATGAGACTGTAGGGGCTGAAGGAATCCTCCAGCTGTGGAGACTTTCCAGGGGCACCCAAACTGGCACCTAATGAGAAAAGGAATTCTTATAAATTCAGCACAAGGTCTTTAAATTTACAATAATTATTATGATATGAAACACTTGCGGTGAAAAGGGACATGATTTTCGTTGCTCACCATGCTTTCCCAGGCTGGGCTCTAAAGGGGAGGATGTTTCAGAGATACTTTCAATAGAGTTGGCATGTGTCCACTGTGAAAGGCGTGATTGAGGTTGGGGAGATTCCTTCAAAGACAGGCCTCCCACTTCTAAGCAGTTTACATTCATATTTGAATTCAGTCCAGCTGAATAAAAACGACAACAGCAAAATAAATTTTGAAATGTAAGAAATACATAGAAATGCACGGAAATATAAGTTTATCCTTCTTACAAAGAGAGTAGGGACTGTAGGTATTAGCCGATGACTGTGGTTCTTTGGTCTGCAGGTCAGAGAGACCAGGAGCCTGGGGGTGACCTGGGAAAGAGTCCAGGCCGGATTTGTTCCCTCCAGGATGCATGCCAGAGTGGACTGGAGGAGGCTGCTGCTGCTGCTTCATTAACAGAGCCTGTGCCAGCTGACGCTGATGCTGTTGGATCTGTTGCTGCATGTTATTGATTGTACGGGCAACCTGAAAGACATGACATTCAATATGAACTTTAAAATCAGGAATAACTGCTTTCCAAAAAAATAAATATATAAAATATTGCCAGATTTTTGATGGAAACTTACTTGCTGCTCTTGTTGTCGAATGGGGCCAGAGACATTGCGCTGGGCTTGTAACATCTGTTGCTGAATTTGTAAACGCTGGTATGCCTGTGAGACAGTAGGTAAAATAAAGGAATCAGTTCTATACAAAATTGCTTGTTATTGTATTGTATTATCTTGTTATTGTATTATAATTATATAATTCCTTTTTGGTCCCACCTTGTTTTGAAAGGGAAATATCTTGTGGTATGTTTATAAATATGCATATTTTGACAGACTGAACGAGCTCAACTCAAATGTAGCTCGCAGTGCTATATTATGAAAAGGATTTTTTTTAACAGACAAAATAATGGAAAAAATACCAGGATTATGTAGAGGGGGTTAATACGAACATTTTAAGACCAAAATGACGACACTCACTGCAGCAGTTAGAGAGAGGGCCGACAGTATTTCAAAAAGTCAATGGGAGCCAGGGTCAATAGGAGCCAGAAGAACCCTCATGCGAACTTCCTATGTGAATGCGGCAGCTAGCGCATTAGCCATGTCCATTTATATATACAGTCTATGGACTGAACTCACCAGTTGCAGCTGGTACAGTTGATTCAGGAGAGTCATATGTTGAGGGTTTATAGGTGAGGTTAAAAGTGCAGGATTCAGACCAATGTTTTTTGCTGCAAACTGTAAGAGCTGTGCTTGAACCTGTAAAAACATTATTATCATGGGTTAGTTTGAGTTTAGGTATGGTGTACAGTATTCAGCCTAGTCATACAGTGTAATACCTGAGGGGACAGAAACGGAGGCACTTGAGCACGTAGATTGGGCTGAGAGGAGCTGAGCGGTGGCACAGGAGGCTGGGGAGGAGGCTGCATGGCACGGCCTTGTGCACTGCCACCACCAAACATTCCACTCTGCATCTGCCTCACAAATGGTAATGAGACTTCGCTTAAGAAAAATCAACACTAAACACAGAAAGTTACTTTTTCTAAAATGCTGTGCACACCTTATCCATGAAAGGCAAGCGGGGGTCTGTCACGGAGTCTTTGGACAGAAGTTGAGGCCGAGGACAGTTCATGGGTTTATTGATAAGCCCATTGTTGTAGTCATGGCCTATGCCCATTCCCCGCTTATCTAGCTCAGTCTTCTTCTCCAGCAGGGCACTCATGGCCTGGTCCAAGTTCATGTTGTTGCTCTTCAGTGCCTCCTCTGCTGGATCTCTCTTTACAGACAGACAACATTTAGTAAAATTTAGTAAATGTGATGATAATAATGTAAATATATTTTACAGTACAATAATTACTCACTGGAAAGCCCATGTCCGTCAGTTGTTTGATTAGACGATTCATTATCCAGGCATCTTCTTGCTTACCTGGTACTTTAACCTGTAACACACCAAAAACATCATCTATAAATGTTATATGTACTAATAATGCATCACTATTACATAAATAAAACTTCCATATTTGGAACTTACTTTTGGGAGAGCTTTTTTGGATGCATTGCCCCAAGAGTTGCATGAAGAATTACTCTCTTGAGAAGCAGCACTATTCCACATATCTCCATCGTCCGTGTCCCACTGACCTCCAGACAGGCCCAGCTCTTCTCCTCCACCTCCCCAACTGTCTTGCATAGGTTTTGGAGCTGAATAAGAAACAAAACCAACACTCTCAGACAAACAGTTTCCCAAATGTCCACTAGAGGTCAGTGTCAGCAAATATTTAGAAGGTTCAAGTGACAAAGGCCCTAAGGTCTATGAGACAATGCAATATAAAATAAATTATCATCATTTTGACTCCTTACCAGTTTTGCAAGATGCGGATGTCATATTTGAATTGCCCCTGCCATATTCTGGGCTGTTGTCTCCCCAACCAGCACAAGTTGGTTTGCCCCAAGCTGAAGTCCCATTGTCCACACTGACTGGAGAAGGTGCATGTTCTCCCCAAGAGCTCTCTGATTTTGGGTGGGAGCTAGGCATGTCTCCCCAACCTAAATGATAAACAAAGACACACTAAAACGTGTACAACAAATAGAATCTGTCAGTCTATCATGTCAATAATTTCCCAATATGGTGGAGGTGATACTTATTCATCATCATTATTATTATTAGGCTAAAATATCACAATATATGTATTATTTGAACACACGTACGCTTACATATTTTTGCTCTTTTTGACATTTTGGCACTAATAGGTCAAGTTTGCCTGCAAGTTCCTCATCTGTGCCAGATTCATAATAGCTCTCACTATGGGAAGGTTGTATCCTTAGGGATGAGCCAAAAATATTTGTTACTGTCAGTAATGTAATGTAACCAGCCCTTCTCCCAAGCACAGAGTACAATAATAAACAATCTTCATGAGGTTTTCCTGGGTCAAGTGCACAGAATTAGAGGGTGTCTGTCTCCTATTTCACAGACTATTGCACATTTTGACAGGTGGCAGTTTAAGTACAGTAAAACACTGATGCATCTCCTATAGCCTGTTACAGCACCTACACTTGTGATTGAGTAAGAAAGACACTCATACAATAAAACTAGCACTAGCACAGCTTAACTCATTTGAATAAACAAGTACATGTAAATCCTAAGAGAGCAAAGTAGGTCAAGATTTCTTGTTTAAGTAGATCAACAACTTGAAGCTTAACAGTTCACTGGGCTCAGTGCCTAATCAGCTTTCATGTTTAACACTTTAAATATGTGAAGAACGTAGTATGAATAGTATGAACCAAACGGTACATAAAAATTAACGTAAAATACAGGAAAAAGGGAGTGTATTTACCTTGAGCTATAGGAGGGCCTCTGTTGTGAGGTAGTACAGGGGGTTGTGGAGCAGCAGGATCCATAGGGCCACCAGTGAGGCCTGGGTTTGGAGGGTTTTGACTGTGGCTCTGTAAAGGAGGGCCATGATAGGGCTGACTGTGAGGCTGTGAGTGGTTGGTGTTAGACCCTGGTGTATTATTTCCAACAGCATTATTTTTATTCTGGGATACTCCTGGATTGTTCCGGTCCCACAGGTTGACACTTTTGTTGTGGGCACCAGGATCACCCCATGCAGAGGTTCCATCATCAATCTCCATTTTACGTCTGATTGAAGGAGGAGAAGGCTCCTCCCAACCTGTGGGCTCAGTGCGCTCCTGTTTTCCACCAGACCAGCCAACAGACTGCTTGACTGGGCCTGTTCCTCCCCAGGAACCCATAGCTCCACCACCAGGACCCTCATTAGATTTGCCTTCCCATCCTTGAGGTGGTCCACTGGGGCGGGGACAGACAGGTTCTCCCCAGCCTGTGTTTCTTCCAGTTTCAGAGTTTACAGGACCGGGAGCTGATGAACTCCAGCTTCGTGGACTTTCTTTCCAGCCTCCTGGCTCTCCATCCCAGGCAGCATTTGTCGGACTCTTTTTGCTCTCACTAGATTCTCCCCATTCTCCTGTATTACTCCTCCCACCACTATTGCCCCAGCCATGAGATGGTTTGGGTTGATCGCCCCAACCTTGTGATGTAGTTTTGGCATGAGACTCCCAACCGGTAGATTTCTCCTCTACCCAGGACTGAGCTCCTTTTTGGGGCATATTAGTGTTTTGGCCTCCTGGTGTGGGGCTGCCCCAACCACTTGGCCCTGCAGGTGGTTTGTTGTTGTTGGATCCGTCTCCCCAGCCAGAAGTGCTCTGATTTGGAGCAGAGGTACTTCCATTCCAGCCTGAAGCCACTGGAGGAGCATGCCCATCATGTTTACTGACAGAGTCAGTCCTGTGGGGTGGGACTATGTTAGTGGGATGCCCCTGTGTGTCATTTGAAACAGCCGGCCCTGAGCCCCATGAATCGGGACCTACATTTTTTCGTTTACTGTCCTCCATGTCCCAGGTGGTGTGTTGGCGGACCGGGGTCTGACCCCAGCCAGTGTTACACAGGACACGAGGATCCAAGTCTTGGGAGGGAATGAGAGGAGCTGGATTATCTCTGGATGAGCGGTCTCTACGTCGGGGATGCCCATCCATGCTGTCACTGCTACCCTCACTGGCAGCAGCTGTGCTCACAGCTCGATTCCAGGGATTTGTCTGTTGCTCCTGGGGAGGAGAAGTGGGTGCATCCCAGCTTCCTTGGGCATCCTCACTTTTAGGCTTTCCCCAATCCCCCCTGGGCGGTTCTGCACAGCCTCCGGAGGTACCTGCTCCACTACCTCCACGGCTCCACCCCGAGTCCCAGCCATCTTTAGATGAAGGTGCATTTGAATCCCCACTTTTGCCCCATGTTGAGCTGGCATTTTCCCCATTAACCTGTGGGCCTTCTTGGTGACAGCCAGCAGGTGTATTACCCCAACCAGACAGACTGTGAATGGGGCTTGGGGTTTCCTGCTTTGAGAAATTTGGTCCATCAGTTTTAAGGTTCTGAGGTTCTGAACTGAAAAACACATTCGTGGAGGGAGTGGTTTTTGGCTCTAAGCTGTCAGAGGCCATGATGCCACCCCAGGCGCTGCTGCCCCCTGTAGGGTTACTGTTAGTGTTGGCTCCAGTGCAGGTGCTGGTCTGGGTAGATGGAGGGGGAGACCCTGAGCTGGCTCCCCCTGAGCTGCCTGCCCCGTTGCCAGCCACATCATGTCCCAACATGGGCCAGGCTGATGGGTTGGCATTAGGGTTTAAGTTCAAGTTAAAGTTAGTGGTGGAAGATGAGGATGAGCCCCAGCCCCTGCTGCCCCCAGTAACTGGGCTGTCACCCTTTCCCTCGGTCCCCACTGAAGACTGAGGGGGGCAGTGGGGCGGTCCAGACCCCCAACTGCGATTGGCTGCCACCTGGCTAGAAAGCATGCTGGTTCCAGGGCTGGGCCCACTATTGGTCTTGCTGCTCAGGTGGTTGGCAGAGAAGTGGCCAGTTTGGCTGTTAGCCCCTGTGGCCATACTTGTTGTACTACAAATACTACTGGTTTTACTGGTCCAGTGACCAAAGTCAGTGTCCACAGGGCATCCTTCAGGAGTGGCCTGCCTCTGGCTATAGGATGTAGAAGGCCAAGCCTCAGTGTCCTCCTGGTCAATAATCAGTTGATCCCAGCAAGTGAGATTGTTTAAAGTTGCAACACTTGTGGCACTCCTGTTGTTTGGCAGTGGGCCCCAGAGGGGATTATCATACTGCGCTCCAGGCCCACTCTGTGAGGGCAGCTCTGAAAGAAACAAAAGAGATAAAATAAAATAGGTGTAATAATAATTAATGTGTGCTAAGGAGACAGCTTCTGCAAACATTATTCAAACACGCATGAAAGAAATATAATCACAGGCACATTTTTGATGAGAAAATGTAACATACCTGGAAGAATGTTAATATGCAAAGTTTGAATACCCAATACCTAGCAAACTGTACTTGCTCTAAGTAGGTGCCCAATTTTAGAAGAGAGTACTGCCTTAATAAACCAATAACATTTTTGCTTTAAAGACACCTCACAAGAGAAGGCATCGAGTGAGCAGAGAAAAGCACAAACACAGCATTGTGGCTCTGAAGCGTCACTCTGCTTAGAAGCACTAGACCGCCATTTTCTCAGCCCTGAACCAAAGCCAAAAAGACCTGAGCAGCGAGTTAAAGCTGCAAGTCTCCCTTATTTTAATCCCCTGACTTGTCAAACCTCAAAAATGCACAAATTGTTGCAAGCAGTGTAGCTATCCTGAAAGGTAATGGAATAGAAGGAGTGCAAAACTGAAGGACAGAGCTGTAAAATACCTGAGGAGAGGTGTCTGCCAACCATCCTGCGCAGAGTTAGGTTACGTACCACACATCCATCTTTTTCTCAGAGCATGTATGCTGAGCACACCAAGCTACGAAAATATAGCCAAAAAGTTGCACAGCTCTTGCACGACATGAGACAGCCCTTCTCTCCTCCTTCCTCAGCCTCACTCTGAGTCCCTCCCACTAACAGCACTACTGCCTCCCCATGGCTTTATTTATATCTCGCACTGACGGAGGACATTCACTCTCACTGGAAAAAGCTCTGAAAAGGTCTGTTTGGGGGAGGGAGTGTGTCAGAGAGGTAGAGATGCACAATATCAGCACTGGAAGTGAATGTTGTTAAACAGCAAAAACTTAACCTATTCAGCAAGTAAGAATTAACAGTAGGCCTGTATCACACTTCAAATCTGTTGTCATGATAGGTCTACTAAACTGAAAGATGTCTTGAGTCCTACCCATACCAATGCATTCCAAATGCTTACACAAGGGTAGTACACAGAATACAACAACAGCAAAAGGTAGAATTCATAAAATATTTCAATTAACCTTGGCATAGACAAAACTAAAAAATGACCTGCTGTTTAATGAAAGGCCTGGTTTACATTGTGCTAAGTTAAAGACAGAAGGCAGCCTGAAAAATGGGGCCGTCTTGGATCAAGGATGGTATTGTTTACAAATGTTCCCAGCGCCCTCACAACAATACAATAAGTCAATGTTTGGTGGAGAACAGAGACCTTTTATGGCCCAGGCTGAGCTTGTGTGCAAGTGAAGTCATCTCATTCTACTCCAGATCTCTGTTAACACTCAGTGACAACATTACTTAGATATAGTTATAACAATGGGCAAAAAGTGACTAAATTCAGAAAAACTATTAGGGACAAAACAGTTTGTGCTCAATAGACTATGTGAACCTCAGCTGGAAGATTCCTGCCTTTAATGAAATCCCTTTGGGGCCGAGGGCCTGGATGGTACTGCGCTGACAATGCCCTCTGCCAGCCAGATGAATGAGCACTCCAGCCTTACCTTTTTATATTTCAAGTGTAAGAGAAAAATGTTTTTGTCTTTTACTCATGAGAAACACACTGTTAATAGTAGTGAGCATCCAATAGTAAATAACAAATAGTATATTGTAAATAGATGCACCTGCCCTCTTCCTTTTTCTTGAATTATTTTGAAAGAAGTTTTTCTATGCACTCAATCTCCTGTTCATTTCTGAAAGGATAAACCAGGCCAAGGGTTTCCTCCAGAATGCCTCTCCTAAAATAGCTCACCCTCCCATGCCTTCTCTACTTGAAAGGGTCCGTGACTGTAACACAAAAGGCAACTGCGTTACCACAGTAATAATACAACAAAAATTGTGGTACATGTTTACGTCTGCAGTTGAAATGATTAAAGTTGAAGTAATCCTGATCACAAGAGCCACAGAGAAAACTCTAAATACTCTCTGGTATAACTCTCCAATGATTTTGTGTTACTTGTCTGGACTAGCAAGTACAAAAGGGCTAGAAATGTTCTTTGTTGTAGAGGAAATGCCTACTATGAGACATTTGCAGCTTTTCCCTAAACATTAGATAGCTCTTACTTCAAAAGTGGACTAAATATAGCTCTGTCAGTATACCAGGAACGTAAATATTAAGGGCTGTGGTGGAAAAGATTGTTTATATTTATATAGTAAACTAGGTTAATGGGCGTAGAACAATTATGTGAGAAGGAGTGGTACGTTTTGTATTGCATTAGAGCCAAAGTAGGTGAACACAACAAACCTAAATCCTTGTTAAATGTTCCTCAGTCTACCAGTGTCACCACACGTTTGAAAGAGGCACCGAGAGGCAGCAAAATTGTGCATGCTTGCCAGAGAGGGGCGGAGAGAAATGCAGCTTTTACCGTAAGTCATGAGTCACTACAGCCCACACAACTGGACCTCTGCCACACTAGCTCTGTGCTCCTTTTCTTCCATTAGTTCCCTCGTCTTAGTCTTCCTGCATCAGGTTAAGTCTGCAAACTACAACCAATCCAAATGTGATTACCATAGAGCTCAACCTGAAACAGGCCTCAAGCTAAAGTGATAATTCCAGTGGTACAATTAAGCTAATGTATAATCATGATCTGTTCTTGTGCAACCTGATGCAACCACTTGTCTAATCCATGTGTTACAAAATGTTGCCAAAAAATATTTTAGGTATATACTTTCTCTACAGGTTAATTGTGATTTGTATTATGAGCCAAATAATTGTGATGATTTGCTAATAATGCAGCAGCTGTAGGTGAGTAAGAAGCAGCAGGTGAGAAGGGTTTTCGTTTGACTTTGTGGCTGGTTCAGTGGTTGGTGAAGGTACTACAGTGGCACAATTCCAGAGGATGGCCTGGTTTTGACAGCCGTGTTGATGCTCTCGGGGTGGGTTACATGACAGAGCAGAGGGGGGTTGTGGCTGAACTCCAGAGAGACGCACCTGCCATCGCTGCGCTCTGGGGTAAAGTTGGGACACAGATGGGGGTTGTAAGGAGGAGGGGTTTTCTATCTTATAGAACGTTAAAAAAAGAAGCTCTATCTTTCCCAGCAGATGCAGACAAATTAGTGTCAAAACAGCTAATACATTTTTGAGGTTTCTTGTCCCATGCACATGGAAATGCAGTGGGTGAGCGCTGGATCAGAAATTAAACAGGAGTGATTTTTAAAGCAGCAAGATATAAACTGCTTGCACTAAATTACTAAACTTATCTGTCTAAAGAGAAAAGCAGAAAACTAATTTCATACTTCTAAGTACACTTGTTCTTTAGGAGGGTTACTTCAGCTCAGAGAAAAATCATGTGCTCAACCGTATAATGGACTGAAATAAGCTGCTGCATTATTGTGCATTACGTGTGGCCATCAGGACATGAGAGCTCAGTGCGCCTTCCATAAAAGCTTTTGATATCAGATCATAGCCACTGCCAAGCGACCCCATAGCTGACCATTATAATCATGTGAGTACATACTTCTGTTTCCATTAGCAACACATGTTAAAACTGGGAGGCTATAGACAGTATGTAAACTTTACACTAGGTCCGAGCTGAGCAGATGAAGCTCAATTACTTTAATCAGCTTTCAGATTCTAATCAGCCTGCTCAGAAAACAAAGAGGAAATAGCCTTCAACATACACCACTCAGCAGCAGCATTAGACATACACATGAATGCACCCTCTTATGAATGAAACAATGAAAGCGTGGATACGAGCGCACAGTCACAAAGTGTAAAGCTTAGATGTCAGCAAGCTAATGTGGGAGCGTCCAATGAGGAAATTCAAGTGACAGGTCAGTGGTACTAACTCAGGCAGGAGGATCAGCCCCAGGGCCACAGCGCTGCCTAGTGAGGGGTCAGTATGTACACAAAGAGCACTAATCACTTTAGTCTGTTGAATTACATAACAACATGAGGCTGGAAAATCCTTTAACTCTATCAAACCCACATAATAAACAAACACATTCAAGTAGCTATAGGGTCTCTAGTCTGCTTTTAAAATACAACAAACATGCATCTTACACTATTACAATTTAATGACCGTACATCTATAACACTGTAATTGTCAAATGTGTATACAACAAAGTAGGGCTCCACTCTTTTGGAAAAAAAAATAATTAGGATTTTTCTGACAAGCATTGCAATTAGATATGTGATTTTCAGAACATATGTACATATATGTACAGATGCGTACAGACAGATATTTTGTTGTTTGTGGAGGAAATTATGGCACTTCAAAAATTCCAGTTTTGCTTATTACATCCATTAAAATAGTAAATTAGTTAATTTGTTTAATCTTGGACCCTTATAACAAAGCAGGTCAAATTACTGATAAACTGAATAAACCGCTATTACACAATATTAAATATGCCTTCACAATATAGTCATGATTTATATCGTGCAAAGAAATGTGAGTGCAGTGAGAGCGCAAGCGAAAAAGACAATCTTTGTGTGGTCTACATGAGTTTTAAAGAGCTGTGCTTTGCTGCTGGCTGCCATCCACAGTGTGTGCAGTGAATAACTGGCACACATGCGTCTGGAACAAAAACAAAGAGTTATGTAATGTGGAGGCCCACTCTGGAGGGGAGAGCACATAGTCACACACACTTTCTGAATACATTGGATTTCCTCTCATTTTTAAGGTCTGATGATGATGCAACGTGAAACAAATTCACTGCCGATTTGAGCACCCCACAGAGTAACCACTCCCCGTTGATTCTCTGTTGTTGTTATAATTACACAACAGTTATATTTGAGATGGGTATTTATTCAAAAAGGTTTGTACTGTACAGTTGCGAGCCTGCTGTGACGTCGGACTGAAGGCATGGGGGAAGGGGGCCACAGACTGCAGCTGCGTCGACCAATCAGAGCACAGAGGCGACGTGCAGCAGTGAGCGAAGCGTCACTGATAAAGAGAGTTGCGGTCTCCTCCCCCACGCTGCCTCCTCTGTGCTCGAAATCCAAATCCACTTACAATCACAAGGCTATGGGACTGGACTACGCAGCCATCTATAGGGCCCATAAATAAAAAGGCTACACTACCACATATGTGCTTTACATCTATGTTTATTAATATATGAATACAATTTAAAACAATATGGTTATCTGTTGTTAAGATGTGACTTCCAATATCAAATAGGAAGCTTTGTTATATTGTGATTAATTTGAGATTTTACAATTTTTCAAACTGGTTGTCTAGATGGATTAATATTTGAGGGAAGACTAAAATATGAACTGCTAAACGTATATACAAGAGGCAAATGCTCATTTAGAGCACAGTTGTATTCATTTTAGTCAATCGCAAATCCCGGCATTTCACCGCCATCTATAAACAAACTCTCAGCCCAGCCCAGCTCTGCCTCAAACCAATGATGGTAACTGTTTTGCTTGATGCATTGCTTGTCTTAAACTAAATCACATCACATTTACCAAAACTGAGGATTTATTTTTATTACTGATCACTTACAACGTCTCGTGGCGGTAATAAAAAAAGACATCAAAATAGAGCTGTCACATTCTTGCTGACAGACTGCTTGAAAACCCACAGTCTGGAGCAAAGTGAGAACACAGGAGAGTTCCCAGTTCATTAGAGATGCACATCAAACAGCAGCCTTGGGGGGGTGTGCACTCAAACGGCAACCAATTTTATGCTTAAAAGAGGATCTTTTTTTTTTGGTTTCTTCAGAAGAGGTGGTTTGTGTCAGGCCTTAAGGGGGGAGATTCAAGAGAAAGTATGGAGCAGTGACAGTTGGCAAAAAACAGAAAAACATGGCACATGACCTTGAATATAATGTATCCTTGTGGTGGTGCACACACAGCAACTGCTCAAGCCCCTGAGGGAAACTCCATGCTTTCATATTATAAGTAGACCATTACTGCCTGTGCTATTCATTGTCTGTTCTGTTACACAGGATCCTTATTGATTCATCATCCAGTTATTGATCAGATGAGGAAAAAACAGCAGCGGTGTGACACGTGTGTTAAATACACACACAAATTAATTAAATGTAATTATTCATACAAAAAAAGGAGACTGTTTCTGCTATGAATACAAGAGCAAAAGCGTACCTCCTATTTGATTTAAAGGACTGACAAGTTATCTTCCTTTTAGTTGAAATTGTGCATTTAATTGCACTGCAGCTATCAATTACTTTAACAGATTTGTCAGCTGTTCTTTTTTTGATTAGTCGTCTAACAATTACTTCTACTGTATATTGAGATTATACTGTAATCATATTGAGAATGCATTTTTAAATAAGATTTTAAAAAATTTACAAAACAAATGAATATATATATATATATATATATATTTTTTTTTTTACATTTTTATGTAATAACACTGTAACTAGAAAGTTCTTTTGGCAGGGTCTAATCCAAGTACAGTGGTACCTCACCTTACGAAATTAATTCGTTCCAGAAGTGGTTTCGTAACATGAATTTTTCGTAAGTTGAGTAGCTATTTCAATGGAAAAAGCCTGATTCGTTCCAAGGCCCCGATCCAAGTTTTTTTTTTATAGTGTAACTTTTTTTATAGTGTAACATTGTGTTCTGCGTAGAGACTGTAGACCCAGGACTAAACGTGGACTATACCAGGTCTAGACCAAGGTCTAAACCTGGACTAAACCTGGACTAAACCAGGATTAGACAAGGTGGATTAAAGCGCCGCGCGCGGGTCTATTTCCTGGTTTCGTTTCGAGTCACGGCTGAGGCAAGCAGCGAGGGGGACCGCACGCAGTCTGAGCGCATGAACGAGACCCGTGCTCAAACCGTGCCTCCTCTAGACCTCGTCTAGACCAGGTCTAGACCACCGCGGCTTTTGCATGTGTTCGTTCATGCGCTCAGACTGCGTGCGGTCCCCCTCGCTGCTCGCCTCAGCCGTGACTCGAAACGAAACCAGGAAATAGACCCGCACGCGGCGCTTTAATCCACTTGGTCTAGTCCTGGTCTAGTCCTGGTTTAGTCCAGGTTTAGTCCTGGTCCAGTCCTGGTTTAGTCCAGGCCTAGACCTGCTGGCAGCCCCGCGCCGGGTCATGCTGCGCTATCACATGTGTCCGCGCGCAGTTTTCTCCCCCCTCCCCCTTCCCCCCACACTTCACTATTAATAATTTAGTTGAAAAGCTATGAAAGTTTGAGTGTTTAAACGAGAGACAAATGTGAGAAAAGTTTAAATTAATTCTGAGAAAAGCGTATAATGTGTGTGGCTGAGTGCGCATTATTTGAATTTTTGAGATTTCGCGTTTCGTAACTTGAATTTTCTTTCGTATCTAGAGACCAAAATTTAACGTTTCGTAACTTGAAATTTTCGTTTGTTGGGTCTTTCGTAAGGTGAGGTACCACTGTAATGATAATTTAAAAAAAGATTATTTTAATAGTAGACTAGTCACGATTATTCTGAGAAATCATTGCAGGTCTAGAATTTTGATTATAATTATAAAACAGAAGTCTACATTGTGGTGTGACAGTTGTAGAGTAATTATGAATGATGAGCGGTTTATAGTCATATGTCTATAGAGTATAATGAGGGACACGAGTGTCTGGGGTCCGCCGTCTCTCCGCCTCCTGTGGGCTTTAATATGTGAGCAGCCGCTAGCCTCACCAGAGACACCATTAAAGGCTTAATTACAAGTGCATAACTATGGCACTGTAGTTAAGAGGAAGGCCCTGTCTTCATCTGTCACATTCACATAAAAAGTGTTCGGGGCGTTCTTCACAAAAAAGCACAGGGCTACAGAGGTTCGAGGAGCTACAAAGAGAATTTTATATTCTCTGTCACGATAAATACTATATAAACTTATCATTAAATATATTTTAGATGCGACACCAATTTTTGGGGGTCAGTAGTTATTGTGAGCACTTCTTTGTATTAGAGGGAAAATAGTTTATTTTCTGTACTACAATGAGATATGAGTTGTAGAAGGTTGAATTATTAACTTTTATGACTCCTATGACTCGTTACACAATCTAACTGAAGTGTTGTATTCTGTTATGTATCTATTGCAGTTCATGTTTTTTTTTTTTTTTTTAACAATATCGAACATTAAAAATAAATTTTTGGGGATAATTCTCCTTTATGGTTTGGATGCAATATTATTATTATCTATATTTTCTTCAGCAATACTGCACTTCGATTTTGTGTCCAGCATGTTTAAGTCTTACAAAGATCACTTGACTGATGTTAGACCTGCATGTTTTAATCAGGCTGAGGAAACATGACTTCATTATCACTTCTGGTGAAGCCTCAGGAATTCCCCTCCCCAAAACTTTGAGAGGGAAAATTCAAATGTGGCAGGTACAGGAGCAGAGGACACTGCAGTGTGCATCCAGGAGGATTATGAGAGCTGATCTGGAGGTAAGACTTTTCAAAGATGATATATGCTTCTCTGGCCCAGAATGTAGTCATTGTTAAAACATATTTGTGGTGTTTTGAAATTCAGGTTAATATAAGGTGTGCTTCCATGACAACAAACTGTTTTTGACTGTCCACCTACAAGAGTGTGACAGTTGTACTAAGATTTGCATGTGTTACTTCCAGAGTCATCTATAAAGAGTGATATTCAGAGTTTATGAATGTTGTTGAGATGATGTTAGTCATTTTTTGCACCATTCTGAAAGTGAGGTTATCAGTTAAAACAAAGAGACTAAAACCAAATTAAAATCTCTGTATCTTTCAGAAAAAAAGGATGTTTGAACACCAACAAGACACAGATCACAGATGAACAAAGTAAGTGAACCAACTAAAATGATTTTAACAAAATTATATTTTTTCCCGGATTCCGGGGGAGGCTGGGGACATAGAGTCCGAATGGGCTCTTTTCTCGGCCTCTATTGTTGATGCGGCCGCCCGTAGCTGTGGTCGTAAGGTCTGTGGTGCCTGTCGCGGCGGCAATCCCCGAACCCGGTGGTGGACACCGGAAGTAAGGGATGCCGTCAGGCTGAAGAAGGAGTCCTATCGGGCCTTGTTGGCTCATGGGACTCCTGAGGCAGCTGACGGGTACTGGCGGGCCAAGCGTCCTGCAGCCCGGGTGGTCGCAGAGGCAAAAACTCGGGCTTGGGAGGAGTTCGGAGAGGCCATGGAGGAGGACTATCGGACGGCCTCAAAGAAATTCTGGCAAACCGTTCGGCGCCTCAGGAGGGGGAAGCAGTGCTTCACCAACACTGTTTACGGTGGAGGTGGGGAGCTGTTGACCTCAACTGGGGATGTTATCGGACGGTGGAAGGAATACTTTGAGGATCTCCTCAATCCCGCCGTCACGTCTTCCGAGGAGGAAGCAGAGGCTGGAGACTTGGAGGCGGACTCGTTCATCACCCTGGCCGAAGTCACTGAGGTGGTTGGAAAGCTCCTCGGTGGCAAGGCCCCGGGGGTGGATGAGATCCGCCCTGAGTATCTCAGGTCTCTGGATGTTGTAGGGCTGTCTTGGCTGACACGTCTCTGCAACATCGCGTGGCGGTCGGGGACAGTACCTCTGGACTGGCAGACCGGGGTGGTGGTCCCTCTGTTTAAGAAGGGGGACCGGAGGGTGTGTTCCAATTATCGGGGAATCACACTCCTCAGCCTTCCCGGTAAGGTCTATTCCAGGGTGCTGGAGAGGAGAATTCGACCGATAGTCGAACCTCGGATTCAGGAGGAGCAGTGTGGTTTTTGTCCCGGCCGGGGAACACTGGACCAGCTCTATACTCTCCATCGGGTGCTCAAGGGTGCATGGGAGTTTGCCCAACCAGTCCACATGTGCTTTGTGGATCTGGAGAAGGCATTCGACCGTGTCCCTCGTGGGGTCCTGTGGGGAGTGCTCTGGGAGTACGGGGTTCGGGGCCCTTTGCTAAGGGCTGTTCGGTCCCTGTATGACCGGAGCAGGAGCTGTGTTCGCATTGCCGGTAGTAAGTCTTATCTTATCTTATCTTATCTTAAGTCGGACCTGTTTCCGGTGCATGTTGGACTCCGCCAGGGCTGCCCTTTGTCACCGGTTCTGTTCATTATATTTATGGACAGAATTTCTAGGCGCAGTCAGGGGCCGGAGGGGATCCGGTTTGGGAACCACAGGATCTCATCTCTGCTGTTTGCAGATGACGTTGTCCTGATGGCTTCATCGAACCGGGACCTCCAATGTGCACTGGGGCGGTTTGCAGCCGAGTGTGAAGCGGCTGGGATGGGGATCAGCTCCTCCAAATCCGAGGTCATGGTTCTCGACCGGAAAAAGGTGGCTTGCTCTCTCTGGGTGGGTGGGGAGTCCTTGCCTCAAGTGGAGGGGTTCAAGTATCTCGGGGTCTTGTTCACGAGTGAGGGGAGGATGGAGCGTGAGATTGACAGGCGGATCGGTGTACTGGACCGTTGTGGTGAAGAGGGAGCTGAGCCGAAAGGCGAAGCTCTCAATTTACCGGTCAATCTACGTTCCTACCCTCACCTATGGTCATGAGCTCTGGGTAATGACCGAAATGACGAGATCACGGATACAAGCGGCCGAAATGAGTTTCCTCTGTAGAGTGGCTGGGCGCACCCTTAGAGATAGGGTGAGGAGCTCAGTCACACGGGAGGAGCTCGGAGTAGAGCCGCTGCTTCTCCACGTCGAGAGGAGCCAGCAGAGGTGGCTCGGGCATGTCCCACCGGGAGGAGGCCCCGGGAAAGACCCAGGACGCACTGGCGGGACTATGTGTCCCGGCTGGCCTGGGAACGCCTTGGGGTCCCCCCCGGAGGAGCTGGAGTAAGTGTCCGGGGTGAAGGAGGTCTGGGCGTCCCTGCTTAGACTGTTGCCCCCGCGACCCGGCCCCGGATAAGCGGAAGAAAATGGATGGATGGATTTTTTCAACATATACTTCCAACTAACATACATGAACATTCACAAACAGTGGCTCCCTCTTTTCTGCATCACTCAAGGAAAATCAAAAACAAAAACACAACACTACCCACTCCAGTCCATCTTTCCCACAGTCAGGGAATAATTTAGCTTCATTTATCATGTGTTTCTGCAGGGTGACGTTGAAGAAAAGCAACCGCTTTCCATATTTTTTTTACGTAAATCCAGCGACCTTTTTTTTTTTCAGTGTGTCATTTCCATTGTTGTTTTTATTTCATGACAGGGCCTCAATTTACAAACCACAGAGAAGTCCAATGTGTTTGAAGATGGTGCCAAAAAGAGGACCATGTTGTTGTTTTTTGTATTCTAATCTTAGAAAAGCAAATACACAACTAGCTGCTTTTATATGTTGGTAAATGTAAAGTGACAGATAAACATGTATTCTTTCAGCACTACATTTGTTTTCAGTGTTGACACTATGTGAAAAGCTCATTAGCACAAAAGGACTCCTAAGCTGTACTGCAGCCTCACACATCCTTGACTTCAAAGCATCTGCAAACTGTCCGCACAACAGCAATATAATCAGTCCCAAAAGACATCTGACTATTCACAATGGAAGATAGGCAGTTGAAGCTTGTTTTCTAGCCCTGGTCACATGCTGCATTTTGGTTCATGTCACAGAAATGGGCCAGGAGACTCACCCCACATAGGGCCCCTGAGCTGTGGCTGCAAACAGGAAACCGGAGTGCGCTCTCGCAGGTTCTCAGAGCTCCATCTGCTACGGCTCCTCTCACAAGCTCCTGTTTACCAGCCCTAAAGTCTAACCCAAAACACTGTGTTTTGAACAGCCCACCTGCTGACAAATCCAGCATCAACTACACACCTATCTCCTCTCTCGCCACCTTCTGCTCGCTCCTCCAAAGGCTCCCCTGTGGCCCCCGGAGCTAGTGCAGCGTTACCATGGCAGGTCTGAAGACGGTTGTTTATTCACGCTGGTCCTGGCCTCCTAATTACTTCCCTGTCTACAGTCTATTAGTCTCACAATCTGCCTTGCGTTAACGTTATTCAAAGCCACAGTCATTAGTCAAGACTCTTCTTTGTACTGAGTAAGAAAATAGACATGTCGCAGTACAAGTACATTATTCTGCAGGAAAGAATTATGTTGGGTAGTTATATCCCAAACTCAAAAACCAAGGACCCCACATATAAATAAATAAGTAAATAAATAAATAAATAACAGAAATGCTACCACAACTGCAAAACTCATAACATGAACAATAGCCTACCATAACAGCACAACATCATCAGGGCATGACAGAAACTAAATGCTATATAAGGCACACAATTACAAGTGCATTCAGTAATGGGTATATTAAGGAAATCTTTGTAGTGTTAAAAACACTTATATATATATATATATATATATATATATATATATACACTAATCCATAGTTTACAGCTTTGCGTTCCATGTTTGGGTCCCGGGAGCTGAGAGCACACTCCGCGCATGAGCACTGGCGTCCTCATCTACTCGAAACTATGGCCACTTTTGACCAAAAGAAATCGTAGACTAAAGACATCAAGCTTCTATGTTTTGAAAAGTGCTAAAGTTTGTGTTATTTGGAGCCCGCACGGGGC
The DNA here is from genome assembly GCA_036785185.1 of Paratrypauchen microcephalus. NCBI lineage: Eukaryota > Metazoa > Chordata > Actinopteri > Gobiiformes > Gobiidae > Paratrypauchen > Paratrypauchen microcephalus. The sequence continues at coordinate 477,248 of JAVJIX010000154.1, read as the reverse complement.
ATATTACATGCTTGGGGAATGCCCCGAGCTATGGCTATAAGTCGCGCTAGGCTAACGGCGTTAGCCTAACGCTAATCTAAAACATCTCCGGAAATGCTCCATATGACACCAAAGTGATATGGGTGAGTAAAACAACTTGTTTTATTACCGAAATAAGGCTCAAATTGTAAAAAAAAAAAAAAACGTTACTTTTCCTTTAACTAAATTAATGTTCATTCCTATTACCATACTATTTGTATTAAAGAAATGACCTTCCTATTCTTGTGTGGGGCTACAAAAGCTGTGATCATTCAACAGTAGTAATCAGATCTGTGCATGTCTATAAGACCCTATCCCATCTGCTTATGTCAACCAGGAGAGCTACTGTGTGGGCTATTAGGCTGTCCATCATTGCACTGACATCAGAGCCACTGAAGGCAAAGTGAAAGGTAAAACACTCACCTTTGGTTATCTGTTCTGTGGCCTGCAAAAAGAAAGAAAGAAAGAAAGCTAGTTAGTCCCCCTTTTGCCCCTCTATATTAACCATAACAGCATGTTGAATAGAAAATAAATGAAACTCTAACTGAGGGCTTTAAATTATAAAAATTGGATCTGATGACAATCCCTGTGGCGATGTTATTTTGACTATATTGTTGTATTGTTGTCTTTCTTTTTAATGCAGCTGCATGCTCAAACATACCCTCTATTGGTGAGAGGATGATTCAACCAGTCATAGTGAAGTATGAACTTGCAGAAGCAACACATGGCTTTAATTACCTCTAGTATAATAATAATACTAACTACATGAATTGTAATTAAGTCCAAATTTAGGCTTCATGATGGAATTTTCTTTTTAGCAAATGGTACACTCGCATCGAGAAGCAACTTTAATTTAAATTCTATTCTTTCATAAAAATGTCATTAGAATAAAATGACCAAAATAGTTGCCAGGAGCAGAAAGGGGGTCTAAAGGTCAATGATTACAAGCGGCGTACCAACAATCAGCAATCTCTGCAGAGCAATCAGCACAAGAAAAACGCTTTAATCGCCCACGGAAATGTTTGATGACTGGATTTATCTGAGCTATTTCATAGAGTGAGAAGACTGAAAGGATTTGCAGCAGGTGTTAAGAGTACTTACTTGTAATACACATGCCCTGGTACCTGTTTAACTGGTACCTCATGATGATAAAGGGCACAGGGGGCACAAGCCATTTTAATAATGTACCACACTAATAACACAACCTACCTTTGATGGAGCAGCTCCTTGCTTTTCTTCACATCCGTGTCCCACCGGCTAGTCCTCCTCTTTGATTCATTTACCTCGCAGCTGTAAAAAAGCACATGCGCATAAAGTTATTGGAAGTATAACCTGGTCATCATACAACACAGTCAAAAATGATCCACTTTCTCATTGATCATATTTAATATTGAACATGGGCTGATAATAGATCACATTAACTCCTTGCCTACACATAAAATCTCAACAGCTCTTTTTTCACAAAGTATATATTCAAAGTGCTCAAAGCAGCGGTGTTTGACTGTAGTACATCATGCACAAACATACATAACAAAGTTGTAAATACCAATGTAATGTCCTTCACAAGTAGTAGGTATTTTTGTTAAACCAGGATTAGATAAAGCCATGATGGTCCATATTCTCATATTCTACAGAAATGACACTTGGCCTCAGAGTACCTGTGCACTTCTCATTCACCCCTTAAGTTCCAGCTCCTGAGAGGAAACATGTTTACAGCAAGCTAAGCTGTACAGCCCCAACCATTCCCCGTGGACCCACCTGCCTCCTCATTCACTTCTAAAGCATGTATTCAAACATAAATGGCTGGGTTTTTTAAGGTCAGTCAAAAAAACATATTTCAGCAAACTACTGTTACAAAAATAGTTTAAATACGGTGTAGAAAATGTGAAACCTCCACGTCGTTTGAGCTGCCAAGCCTTGGCTGCTGCAGGCGACAGTGGTGTGTGCCATTGCCTGGCAACAAGCGCTCCCCGAGGCAGAGCGAGCAGCGAGGTGGAGACAGCTCCCAGCGCGGCGCTCAGCTCTACAGCTACAGTGGTTTGCACAGAGTCGCAACAATGAACACACAGGATAAATGTGGACAGGACTCATAAACTGTGGCACAAACCTGGACATTCAATTAATCCACAGGCCTATGGACAAGACAAGAACAAGTGAATCTAAACTTCAAAAGGAAGACAACAAGAATCTAGACCTATCATTTTGGACAAATTTAGATTCTACCTCCAAAACTGTGCTTGATTATTATTTCAAAACGTAGTTGCTTTTAAGCACTGCAAAATGAGATAAAGAGCATAAGAACTTTTTCCAACAAATAGAAACATTACATATAAATGTGGCAACATTAAGAAATGTACTATTTAAAAAAAGAGCATTATAAGTTGCTGCATACATGTTTACAATTAGCCACACTGGCAGCTATACAGCATTATGACTGAATGCATTCTAGAGGATTGTATTGACACTGAAGCTGGATATCGAGCCAGCTGTTGCTCTAAATATAGCAGCTTCTTTCAGAGCGCTCAGTGAAGCTTGTTGAGGGGCAAGAGGTGCTCGGATATATGTGGCCCACTACTGGCCCCTGAACTCAGTGAATGACAGCTGAAAATAACACAGAGGATACACCTCTGACCTATGACAGTGTTATAAAAGCACAACCTATTTTCAAACAGCTGAATGGCAAAGAGAGATGTGTTTAATATACATACAAGTAAAATCTAATATTTTGGTTATAATGCCTGCAATTTAACCTTTGTAACAAACCAACCAATTGATCTGATTTAGTAAAAACATGCACCCTCGCTCCAATTAATCTTATTTTGTTTGTATTAATTATATCATCACAGCAGTGCTGGCATACTGACTGACTGCAGCATTTGATGTCTGGGGAAATACTCATGTGTGGACACTAGAGACGCAGGTCAATAAGCTCCGCAGTGTACTGGAATTACAGGCTCCTGTCAGAACAACAGGATTACAGCCTTGTATCCCTCTAACCAAACGCTACACACGGACATAACAAACCACTGGAGAGTGTAAACAGAGCGAAAGTGAACGACTCTGAAATGTAAACTAAACTACACTGTCCAGGTTTACTTTTACACAAAAAATCTGATCATTATCCCATTTCTGTGGTTATCAGATTATTCAAATGTCATGTCAACGGAAGATATGCGCCGTCGGATTTCTTTCTGATAGTTCACACTTGTGTAGGTTTTGTCATGTCAAATTATGTAAAAAAAAATAATAAAAAAGAAAGATAAAATATTAAAGATTGACACTTACTTTAAAATTCATTCTGTTTTGTCTTTCAAATATAGTTCCCGTTACTAAAAAATACATAGATTAACTGACACCAGGAGTTTTCTATTACAAGTTTTTTGGAGCTTGTAAATACACCAAAAATCAGATTATTGGGTTATCTGATTATTGACGTTATCTGATAGGCGTGTAAATATACTCAGTGTTGCTCATAGGGATGTGATGAGGGCTGAAGAAGCTGATGTAATTTTGGTTGGATTTGAGTGTGAGGGAAAAGGTGGTAGACAGCAGTGACTGGGCACAGTGCCAGGAATGCCACCGCTGCCAGCCAAACAAGAGCGCGGTGAGCCCTGGGAAGAGCTACTGCAGCCTCTACCACAACTCGCTGTTCTCTTCTGCACATTCAAATACTGAAACAAAGCTCCGGAAAAAAACAAAGAGTCAAATGCTATAACTATGCACAATAATCAGCAGGAATGGGACAACATCTTATGCTACAAGATCTCGCGAGACAAAACTGCCACAAGATTGTGCACATGTGTGATTTTTTTCACCCTCATATTTTTACATTTGCCTTGGATAAAAGAATGGGCTAACTTTGCTGAGTAACTCCTCTTGAGAAGCTGTAAAACTAAAAAGCAATGCTAAAATGACAGCAAAACTTCAAAATGAAATGAATCAAAAATTGAACTGAATTTATTATCTCGTCTCATAGACATGTGCCTCGTCCCATCCCTAATAATGAGTAAGTTAACATTATGTTTAAAAAGTGCCAGGTAAGCACAGCACACTGACAAAGTCCGTGTGCAAAGAGGATTGCACTTGCAGTAATGTACTTGAAGCTATTCTCAGTGCGGTCATGTTAATGCTTTCTGACCCACAGTAACGACAAGGAAAAAAGAAACTAAATGCTATACTCTTGGCACCCACAGCCGGACCAGAAATAACTTCCATGGACACACTCCAAATGTGCTGCCTTTCCGTCCAGCATCCGTCATCTGCCAACAACAAGAGACTACAACAGAAGCAGACCCCTGACACGTCCAACAGATCAGAGAATTTCCTTTGCAGATCATTAATTCAACTCGCCATCACTTCGCCACCATCATTTCTGATAAAAGATACAAGAAATGAAGGGCGCTAAAGCCTAACTGTAATTTGAAACTGCATGCAGATTTGCTGGAAAGACATACACTATATTTAGGTGTAAATAAAATCAGGACAAAACACAGAGTACCACTGTTACACTTTTATGCAGTTAAAATCTTTCTGAAGATGTGAGACAGGCCTCCACTCAACAACAACAATGTTCAAATGTTCCAATGTTCCAGGCTCAAAACAGTTCTTTTTGCTGTGCTTATGACTGAAAGGTTAGTATCTGCACTCTTCAATTTGAAAATTCATATTAATATCACATGTTTTTTGTATTGTGATACTGCATATTTCTTGTTAGGCCTGTCACAACAAAACAACAACAAATTTTGAAGTGCGATATACTGCTGAATAAATATAGATGATAATACTGAAACTAATTTCTGCCACTGACACTATAAACCTGGAGCAATATAAACCACAAAAAACTATTCTAAATCTACAATACTGTTAAAAAATCATGAGCTGCAATAAACAAATAGCAAGAGAACGGAATGAAACACTTTACTACACTTTTTGCTTCTGTAATGGGTCATTGAAATTATTAATTCCAGCTTACACAGCAATCATATAGCCAAAAAATAACCACAAATAGTAACCATATGACAGGAGCATTTCTTGTTCTGTTATGCACTTTTAATTACTCTGATTATGAATTGCCTTGCCTAAATAGACTTGGAGGTGGTATGGAGTGGCAAAGACTATAGGCCTACAGTATAGTAGCTACATAAAAAAAGGCCTTGCATACCACTCTAATATAATGCTGACAGGTCACCGTTGAACATTTCCTACTTTGCCTCTCATTACTGACACCACACCAAATGACACCGTCTGGTGGAGGGGAGCACCCTGCGTGAGCCCGTGACCTACGTTGTATAGCAATCTCAGAATTTAGTAGCCTGTTTTTGTTATCAAGCCCCCTTTTGGTGCCTCTCTGTGAACACACAATGCCTCTTTCATGGGCTTGGGTGCTGCTGACGGATGGCCCCCAACCCGGCCAGTACTAGTGACAGACCCCCACTTTCACCAGCAGCACAGTCCTTCCCCCCCTTTGGTTGCTTCCAGGCCTAATTTAGGAACTCCAACATATTAGTTAAACAAGCAGACCAAGGGTTGACGTCACCTTCCGCTCAGTATGCATCTGCTGGACTGTGGCTGTCCCCCATGCATGGCTATGAGCATGGAATAACATAAGACCCAAGCAGGAGCAGCTGCAGACAGTATGGAAATGTTAGTATGGTGACTGTAATCAGTAGCAGTTAAAGAGGACACAAGACAATATCTTTAATTTTATGAACAAAACTAAATTATCAAAGAAAATATTTCATAATTTTTAGAGAAATAGAGGAATAAACTAGGATTCATGTGGGAAGCAAGTTTTTTGAATAGTCTGCACCCTAAAGGTAATACTAAAAAAAATAAATACAAGCTATCCTAACCAAGTCATATAATATTCTATGCAGTGCTTTCAGAATATATTTTCAGATCATGCAGCTGCAACTGTGAACATGCCCTACTGTCCTACACAAATGCAACACGAAGAACTCTGCTAAACCAATGCCCCTGACAACTCAAAGCAACAACAGGGATGTCCTTGAATATTTGGACAGTGGAGCAGCTGGACCCGAAGAGACGGATGCAAAACAAAGGCGCCATTCATAAGAAGAAAAAAAAAAGATATCCTCTCTTTGGTTTGGTGGATAACCGATTGAGCTTATAAACCAATAACGACGAAAGAAAACGAGCAGGCGAAGACAGGGCACTGATGTCAGAAGTGGGCTGAGTCGATACGTATGGATCCCTCGTCCAGCTGTGAACGTAAACTTGAAAACGGCGCAGGTATTTCCGAGTCTTTGCATTTCTGTTCGCGTTGTGCAGCCAAAGCGCGTAAAGATAAATCCTACCATGAAGCGATCAGTACGTTCTCCTCGGCGGCGAATCGTCTGCAGCCATTTTGTAGTAACTGACCGGGGCTGGAGCTGTAGTTGAATCGCTGGAAACTGGGGGGGAAGGGCGGAGCTTGGCCTTGTCATGTGACCTTCAATAACAAAACAAACCCGGCTCCACCTCCGCTCCGCTGGTGCTATGACAACTGCACCACCGCTGTCTGCGCCTCTCCTGTCTGTCTGCACCTTTTACTGCGCCTGTATTAAACCAACTAATGCACTACGCGAGTCTATAAACAACATTACAGACGCGCGTAAACTCGACCAGCGCTGGCCTGCGTGGTTATGGCGCAGTTGTCCGTTGTTGCGTGACCAACAGAGGGCGCAATTGTTGAAAAAGGCTAATGAGCATTTACCATCTTTACCACCATCTTCATCATCATCATGATTGACTGTGCTCTTTACTCTGTCAACTTGTTTTAGACTGGAAACATCCACTGGGAATGCTGTTATAGGCTTCCATAGTTGGATTGGTGCTTAGGCCCCAAAACAGAGAAATACATCCTCTGTACTGTACATCCTCAAGATTCAAGATTGTTTATTTGTCATATGCAGGATCAACACAAGGTCAGCAATGCAATGAAATGCTGAGGATCAGAAGAACCCGTTGACTTGCTAAGATAGTCGAGAAGTACTAATAGCATGCAATAAAAATACAAGGGAAAAAGGTAAACAATATAATGAAAAAATATGTAATAAAATATAAAATACAAAGGTAGAGTAGAGTATTTCACAGGTGGTAATACTGCTCAAATGAATTCCGTATTGCACATAATATAATATAGTATAAGTATTGCACGTGGATTTCGTATTGCACATAATATAGTATAAGTATTGCACGTGGGTTATTGGTAACGGTAGCATTTACAGTGAGGTAGTGACATACATGATACATTCATATAGAGCAGCAGCAGTAAACATATTATGCATTACGGAAAGTAGTTTAGTGCAGTATTATTGAGAGTTCAGTATTATTTAGAGTATTATCCTCTGTATATCTCTGTGTAGTTCATTCGTTCATGTGTTGTTCATACATATTATATTCATTCACTTATTATTTATAGCACACTTGTATACTTGTTTATAGCTCATTACATATATTAATAGCTCCACTGTATACTTGTTTATAATACATCTGTTTATATCCCCTATACAGATCAACAACAAAGTACTCCCACATGCTCATATTGCGCTATTTTTTTGTACATAATTCACGACAATCATGCTGTCTATATTGTATATACTGTATACATCACACTTGCTGCTCCTTGCACTTCTGATTAGATGCTAAACCTCATTTTGTAACCTGTATTTATACATATGTAATGACAATAAAGTTGAATCTAATCTAATCTAAATTTTTAAAAGTGCTTTATTTTAACATACAGATTGCACATGGGCCCACCAGTAGATATTATTGTTGACGTAAACTTGCCTATTCTGTCACTGGAATGTATATAATTTTCTGATACATCATTGTGTAGGCCTATCGTAATTGTTAGGCTATGTGACAGTGTGTTGGAATTTGATTCATTAGTTGGTAGGCTATATGACACAGTCTAGAGCTTATACAATTTATATGTATACATTTATATGCAAGATTAATTAGCATTATTATATATGCAAGCTCATTAAATTCAAATTTAGCTAATGTAGGCTTTCCTGTGCATTGTTCAGTAAAACCTCTGGAATTCAGGGCCATATGTCACCACCCAATGAGAATGAGAATGAGAGCAGGGAGTGAAATAAATTATCTAATTACTGAAGTCCACCCTAAACACGTCTCCAGCAGCAATTGATGGAGCAAATTAATCTGGAAGCATCCTATAGTGAGGAAAAAAAATATGAATGTGATTAGAATGCATTGGAATAGCCACCATGTGCAGACAATTACAAACCCATCTGTACCTGGCATGGTGGGCATATGGATTACAGTGTAGCACACATCTGGATAATGAACAAGATATATATGCATTACTGCGATGATGGCAAAACACAATTATTCAGTCCACAAGATGATGGAGTGTGCGTGAAGAGGTGTGTGGAGAGTGGAGGAGGGAGGCACTAATCAGGCAGATGTGATGAATATGCGTGTCATGGGAACAGATATAAATAATCCATTGTACAAGTCATTTTCAAATGTTATACTATGTGCACTCATGGGTGATTTTCCCATATCAAATTCAATATCTCTTCTACATAAAGAAAACAATATTAGGACAGGGAAAAGTCTAATTTATAAACATGTTTAATTTATAGAACATATTACTTTCAAGTAGTAGCAGTAGAAGCCTGTTGCATAAGTAATAGGATATTTTACAGTAGTAGTCTTGATAATTGTAGTCATACAGCAGCAATAGCAATAGTATTGGTACAGATGACAGAAATTGTTGTACATTTTAAAAAGTGGTGTCCTTTATATGGAATATGAGCATGGGGGTAGTTCACAGTTGACTCTTGTAAGCTTTAAGCCATGTTATAATGCTGGTCCCTCATCAAAAACAGACCTGGAGTTGTGTTACTCATGTCTGAGTAACCCTTTATTATTATTATTAATCCTTTGTTATTAGTTTGTCTACATCGCCAAAGCTCAAAATGCTCTGTTCCACCTTGTGATGTCATGAAGCAGGATCGTTTTCAAGTTAACAGCTACTACCTTTTAGCTTTAGTTCAGTAGAACTTGAGAATTACAGGGCTGAAATTATCCAAATGATTCTAGTGAAAGTGTATGTATTTTAAAATCATAGTGGAGCACTTCCTGAATTACCACATGATATCAAGGTGGAACAGAATGTTATCAATTTAAGAAAATAACTCATCCTAAATATGCAGGATTTGCGTGTTAAACATGTGTGAATGAAACAAAACACAACTTCAGGTATGTTTGCAATAAGGAAACAACAGTATAACATAGATCAGAAAATAATAATATGGGCTTTTTAATGCAGTAATTATGTAATTATGTAGTAGTAGTAGTCGTAGTAGTAGTAGTAATTATTGGCTTTTTAATGCAGTAATTATGTTTTCTCAAGTATTAGGCCTAATGTCTGTTGAACCAGGCAAGTGGTATCTATTAAGGACTTTTTTCCCACGCTTGCCTCACTGTAAGTTACCAGAAAACCTGACTCTCCTGTCTTTACTGCAGGTATTTGCCGCATTGATCAGTTTGCACTTGGTGGAATTCAATTATGACCGTGGCCAGTTGACCTAAGTGGCAGAGTTCAAAGTTCACTGGTCAGGTAGTTACTATTTCAACCCCGGCCCCGTGGTGAGTGCAGAGAGGTGAATCAAAGTGCCATTTCAGAGCACAGACTATGGTGAGTGCAGCAGGAGGAAGAAGACTTGTATCGATCTCCTTAAATGTATTAAGTGGATTAGATCTAACGATGGCAAATACATCATAGTGGAAAACAGTGTTAAAAGGCCCAGCAGCAAGATGTGCATAATGATCTATGTTACTTATCAAAATATAAAAGTAAAATGTAAATGTGCAGCTTTTATGTTTCACACAATAAATTACTGTTGTTTATTAAATCAGAGTCAGATTGTAACAAACAGTAATTAGTCACAACAAATGATAGTGATCAATAAGTATACTTCAATTCTTATTTTGTGCAGATTTTAAACTGAAAATGCTACTTTAAAAGTGTAACTTTTGTGATGGAGAGTTTGCCACTTGCTTGTCTCCATGGAGATCATATTGCTTTTCCGGGAATGTTCTATAGTATGACATTAAAGTTAACTCTTATATTTAATACAATTACTAGGTGTTTTTATTACTCTATCCATTTTCTTCCGCTTTTTCCATAGTTCGGGTCACGGGGGCAACAGTCCAGACAGATCTGCTGCCCAGAACACAACGCACCAGCCCCCATGAATCCTCCTGCGGGTGGTGGGTCCACGGGAGGACAGCCCCACGTTGCTTGACGCAACCGGCCTTGATGTACTCCTGGAATGGGGGTACCAGTGTACGCAGACACTGGGGGCGAGGTGGGGTTAAGTGCCTTGCCCAAGGACACAACGGCAGCATTCATCTGTGGGAGTTGGGGTCAACCAACAGTGTATTGTCGAGTGCAGGATTTGAACCGCCAACCTTTGGATCATTGGACAAATGGCGGACAACTGAGAGTGTTGGTAGTTTTTAGAGCATAAAAAACTATTGTTTTTTAACTTATGAGTAATAAGTTAAAAAACAACAGCAAAATACATGAATTTATACTGGGAACAGGGTAACATATCCACAGATCTTACCTGTAACTTGGCTTAATGGCTAATACCATGGACATGGAACATATCAGGCAAAGCAATAACATCTCCATGGAGACAAACTGGTGGTGAACGCTCCACCACAAAAATTACACAGTGCACCTTATATTATTTATTATAACATCTTTTGGCTTTGAATAATTTTTCGCTGGCATTCTTGGAGCACATTGTATAGTCAATTATTAAAGATCCCATGACATGGTACTTCTTGATGCTTTTATATGGCTCCTTAATGGTTCCCTAATACTGTAAGTGAATCCTTCTTCAAAATCAACACTCAGTGCATGAGAAACAGAGATAAGATGAGAAAGAGTAATTTTTCTCACTCTGAACACTCTATAATGGGCGTTGTTGCTTGAATGCAAATGAGGAGAAAAGAGCTGGCCAATAGTAGAGGGTGGGGGCGTGGCCAAACGCTCCGCTCTCGCTCTGAGCTCTCAGCTGATCCATTTCCTTGTTTTTGCACGGGGGGAGAGATTTGAAGCGTTCCATTGAAAAATAAACACATTTCCACATAAAATAAAATTAAACCACTGCTGTTCAAAGGTCCAGAGGCTCAGATAAAGGACTTCCGAGCCTAGAAACACTCGGACGTGCCTCCAGGCAAATAAAAAAACGCATTTCGCATTGCCTAGCGCATTCACAGTCCAAACTCTCTGGGCGTGATTTACAGAGACGCTGAGTACAGACAGACGGGGGAGGAACTGCATTTGCATTTCTTTTTTCGATCTGACGTCAATAAGGTGCCTTGTTCAAAATCGCCCGTTTGAGCTCCGATTTTTTGTAACACAGAAAAGGATCGCAAATGCTCAGTTTAGACATTTCGCAACTTTTAACCATGGGGGGGGGGACCTAAACAGGGTAGGGGAGCTCACATTAACGTTCAAAAACCTCAGAAAGTGAAAATTTCATGCCATGGGACCTTTAAAAAAAACACTCATTTTTCTCTAATCATCCTCAACATTCCAATAATGCAGATGTGTGTCAAACAGCATCACTATTATTGTCTGCATCTCAGATAGAGGAAGGCTACACTGTTAATGCGACTGACACATCCTCACACTTGACTTCATCTATTGTGCCGTAATAGGAAGTGAGGGATAAGCTATGGGGCGTGCTGCTAATCAGACATGAGCCAAGTGGGTGGGCATTAGTCCTCCATACGAACCAACTGCATAGATCAGATTTATGACCCACATAAACATAATTGTGTTCATTGAAAGGCTGGGATTATTAAAGTGGACAATTAAGCTCTGGTAAACATTTATTCTCCTGACCATCTTTGTATTCACTAGATCACCAACTGGCCATTTTCCTATCATCAGCATTTCATCTTTTTGAATAATGTGAGCAAACAAAGGCGTAAACAACAATTTATTTCCGTTTGCGAGTGATGGAGGGGAAATTTTGAAAGCTCTCTTTACCAAAGTCATTTATCCACAATTGTGACCTGAACTCCAAGGTCGAATGGCAGAGAGGAGAGGGAGCGCTTCCTCTCTGAGTGATATGATTGTTTGTGTTTTCATTTGAAGAAAGATTAAATTGTCATGAGCAATGATATCAATCTCCCACAGTATAATGAGTCCTTTCAGGAAGTTAATGAGATGCTTGGTTTAAAATGGGCTGTGGTCAATATCCGTGTGTCTATTGTGGCACTTAAAAATGTCTGCAACAAAGACATATTCAGGCAACAATTCTACATGATATGTGATATTTGATCTTGGCGAATTTGAGATAAGAAGAAGGTGGCAAGGAAGGGTTGTTTGAGTGTTTACATTTGAATTTGTTGCATTAAATATTAAACCCACAGTCTGTAACTAGACGATAAGAGCATGTTTTTTTGTTGTTGTGTGTTTAATGCACTGAAAAACACAGAAAACACGTGTCCTTACTCTGATAGGGCTTGCATCTCCGTTAACCTGACAGACCTTCTCCTGCTTGTTTCCCTAAAAATTGTATAAATATGGTGTAAAACTTATTTGCTTGCATGGAGAATGTTCTGAAGTATGGTTGTATATTGTAATCATACAGGTGACATGCTGCCTCCAGAAAATTACATACTGTACCTTTAACAAATATCTAGATTTTAGAAATATGTATGCTTCCCCATTGATTACATTGTATTTTCATGATTCAGTGTAATAAATGTTTTAATTATGAGACATAGTGGATGACAATATAAATTGCAGCATATTATAAATGGCATCAACAACAAGGCCAGAGCATGCGAGTCCATACGGAGCGTATCTGAAACATTTAGGACATGCCTTAATCCTGCTGTGCGCTCACTGTAACACACACTCTCTCCCACAGCACCCATGTGTGATGTGTCTGCATGATGAATGTCCTCTTCCTCTATATGACCCCAGAGGTCAGGGTGGGGGGGAGGCGCACAGCCAGGAGCAGCCTGGGTACGATTCTCCAACACAGCTCTCCTGGCAAATGTCTGAGGAGGATGCTCATGAGAAAGGTCTGTTTATCCATCTATTTATGTCCTGATCAGATCACATTTGATTAAAATAGTCTGTCCATAACAGTGAGAGAGTAATAACAACAAAAACAACAATAATAACAATAATATGTGAAGAATTCCTCAGTCGTTCAGGTAGAATCCATGGCAAAAGGAGAAATTCAATTTGGCAGCTGTTCAGTTCAGAACTGAAGAAGCAGCTTGGATGAGCTGCAAAACGTATTCAACCAAATAAACTTTGTCCAGTTAACAAATTGAATTTCTCCTTTTGCCAATGATAATAATAATAATAATAATAATAATAATAATGATAATAATAATAATAATGATGATAATAATAATAATAATAATAATAATAATAATAATAATAATAATAATAATAATAATAATAATAATAATAATAATAATAATAATAATAATAATAATAATAATAATCAATTCCAGCTCTCACAGATGAATGCTGCCGTTGTGTCCTTGGGCAAGACACTCAACCCCACCTCACCTCCAGTGTCTACGTACACTGGTAGTCCCCATGACAGAAGATACATCAAGGCCGGTAACATTATTATTATTTATTATTATTATTATTATTAGTAGTAGTATTATTATTATTATACATCATTATTAAAAATAATAGAGTTGAGTGCTGTCATTCATCCAATGCCATCTGTCTAAACCTTCGGCGAGCATTGAGTGGTACGCGTCGATAATCACTTGTAAGAGTTCCTAAACAGTAACTGATATCGAATAAAGTACAACCCAATATAAAGCAAACCCTACTGAGAAGCCTATTTCTTTAGTAAAAGTTTAGTTTCAAGTAAGTACTTTAACAATCGTCTCTTCTAACCGGTAAGTCTCACTCACTTCACCTAGCTTAACTCTTCTGACGGGTCACACCAACCTCGAGAGTGTAAAAGGGTTTTACAGGGGGTTAATCTTAGCAGTCCATCGGGGAGTTAATTCGACAGTTTCATTCTATAATACTGTGCTTTTTTGGTTGAAAATCTATGCTTAAATGAGAGAAATGTGAGAAAATGTTAATGCCAGTGTGAGAAAAGTGTAGAATGTGTGTTATTTTTAGAACGTAACCACTGCGATAAACGAGGGACCACTGTATGGAGCTGCAGGTTGCCGACCCCGGCCCTACAACTATATAGCTGCGATTGGATATTTTATTTGATATTGCATTTTATGACTTATTTTTCCATTTTATTCTAATTTGTACATAATTTTTTTTTATAATTATGTCTCATTGGACACCGGTCTCTTGCTCTTTTTTTTGCTATTGCATCTATTTTTTGTTACCCTCTGTTATACATTATATTATGATGTGTGAGCTACTATACCCAAGCCAAATATTGACACAAAAAAAATCTGCCCATCCCCTTTTAGAATATATACACATTTTAAAATACATCTACATTAGAACTACAAGATAAAAAGGGAAAATATGTTGCAATTTCTACAACTGTCTAAAATTTACTAAATATTAGACTAACCTTTTCTAAAACTTATTTCAGTACTCCAGAAAAACTGGTCATTTGTAGCTGCATCTTTAGGGCAGCCTGCATCATTTATTATAATTAACAGGTCATCAAACAGAGCATTGTTATGGTTTGGGTGGAAGCTGGCGCCAAAAGAATCAAAACACGGTGGCACCAACAAATGTACTTCAGCCAATTTTAGCAAAAGCTACCAAAGTTTTTCAATGTTCCGATTGTTTTCAGTGAGCAGTTTCAGATTGATAAGATAAGATAAGATAAGACTTTATTGATCTCACGCAGGAGAAATTTACTTGCCACAGTAGCTCCAGGACAGTTTGAAAACAATAAAGAAAAAAAGAAAATAAATATAGAAGCCGATTTTTACCTGTTAACCTTAGACTGATTTGTGCGTCACTCTGAATTCACTCTAAAAGCCATATTTGTTTAATAAAATGATCAAAAGTAGTGATCTTTTGGAGCTGGGATCACACGCGGTTGACCCGTCAAGAGCGGGATTCGAACCGCCAACCCCTGAATCAGTAGACAAACACCAAAAACATGCTCCAGGTAAAATCCTCCAGCTCAGGTCCTGACCAAGCCTAGCAATAAGATCATGGACATGGAAAAGGATGGGTCAAATGCAGAGAAATCATTTCCCTACAGGGATAAATAAAATAAATAAAAAATTGCCCATGCAGTGTAATAATTCACTTTTGAAATATTGTCAGCGGCCCAGTGGACATGCAGGGAAAGCCGAGTGGATGGTCCCACATTAGTCTGATTAAAGATTACATTCACAACACATCATAAAAACAGGTCCAATCAAATGAAGAGAGAAGGCAGGGTCGAATTTGTGCATAATAATATTAGTTATGATTAATCACATCACCACAGTGTTTCCAATAGTTATCAGCCTGCAAACATGGCTAGGCCTGTCATGATAACACATTTTTAAGCACATATTGCTACAGACTTAGTAATCAAGAATACTGAAACTACTTTATGCCTCTGTCACAACGCAAGATAATCCAAATAAACTAATTTTAAATATGCAGTATTATTAAAAGTCAAGAGCTGCAGCCACTAAAAATCAAGAATTAACTGATAAATACTGTAGCCATAGCAGTTATTTGTAGTTATTACACTCTAATCTCACATTATTACATAAAAATAACAAATATCTCCCCAGTATTGCAAAGAAAAATTACACACTATAAATACTGAGCCCCAAAATACATTGTTCCAGCTATCATATATTGAAAGATACTGTAGTTATGGCGACAGGCCTAAACATGGCATAAAAGAAAACATATTGTAGATTCAGATTTATGATAGTAAATGATACAAGTACAGGCGAACTGCTGCATAACAAAAGACAGTGCCAGCTAGTGCTCTAATGAATACAGGCAGCTTTGCAGTCGGCAGCATCGCCTCACTGGAGAGATTGTATCTGGGCCAAAGCATCCATCTCCCTGTCAGTGGTGCAGAAAAGCTCTATCTGTTCCTCTCTATCATAAACACATACATTATTCATACATTTGCATTATTGTCCACTTAATTATTCAGCAGGTCTTAATTACCCCGCCGATAATCCATTCCAGGTCACGGGAAATTAGATGAGGAAAAGATAACATTATTTCAGTGTCATCTGTATCAACATTTATGAATTATGATAGTGCTATGGGTATCAGATTTTTTTTTTAATTTTAGGTTAGTTTATTTGCTGAAGTTTAAAAACACATTGGAAAAGCATGAGCAAAATACTTAAAGTGCACCATGAGGCATTAAAAACAACCACACGTTTGAGTAATCCTTTATTATTAGTCTGTCTGCATCCCCAAAGCCCAAAATGCTCTGTTCCACCTTGTGACGTCATAAAGCTGTAGTTTTCAAATTAACAGCTACGTTTTACCTTTAGTTCAATAGAGACTGGCAATCCCAGCGTTGAAATTACCCAAATGGTTTAAGGTGTATGGAGTTTAAAAAGGGGAGCACATTACCACATGACATCACAAGGTGGAACTGAGTGTTTTTAATTTGAGAGAACTCTAAATATTTGTATGTTAAACATGTGTGAATGAAACAAAACACTACTTTAGATATATTTGTGATGATGAAACAACATTATAACATACAGCTCTGGAAAAAAATAAGAGACCACTGCATTTTTTTCCTGAAATCAGCATCTCTACATGTATTACAGCCATTCCATTCCAGCGTCTGTTGAATTCCAACACAAACACAAAGCTGAGCTACTTCAGTTCTTGCACCAGGAGTGGAATAAAGTCACCCAAGAACAATGTGAAAGACTTGTGGAGAACATGCCAAGACGCATGAAAGCTGTGATTAAAAATAAGGGTTATTGCACCAAATATTGATTTCTGAACTCTTCTTAAGCGTAACATTAGTATTATGCTGTTTTAAAATGAATTTGATCTTGTTTCTTTACATTGTTTGAGGTCTGAAAACATGTATCTTTTTTGTTATTTTGACCATTTGTCATTTTCTGCAAATAAATGCTTTAAACGATAATATTTTGATTTGGAATTTGAGGGAAATGCTCTATCAGGTCAATTTTTCCACAAATAATTCCTGTCACTTCCATTTGCTTACATTTCTCAAGTATTCATAATAAAGATACAATTGTGTAAGGCATCATAATCCAAAATTTATAGAAGGAAAAAGTCATAAATAAATAAATTCAAGCAGGTACATTGGCTCTGAATGGTAGTTTCACCTCAGTTCGCCCTGTCCCACAACTGAGTATTTTCTTCCAATGTCTTTACAGTCCGAGCACATACGCACCACAGAGGCCCATGAATCATTCAGAGCAGCACACGAGGCCCTGGAGAGATGGAAGAGAGAGACTGAAAGAGAGAGGACAGAGAGAGAGAAAGAGAGAGAGGAGGAGCAGACAAGACAGAGGAGGGTCGTGACAGGCAAGTTGGAATAAAATGGCTTCAGATACAGCATTCACAACAGGGGTAAAAGCTTGCACAGATCTGTACAGGGGCAGGTTAGATGAACTCAGAATGTAATATACTGCATCTCAAGTGTAGGAGCATAAATGTGAATGTAGAAATTATCCCAGATGCCTTTTCACATCCTTCTTGATTTGGCTTGAAACTGGCTATGGGACCTTGAAGGAAAAACGGATGGGCAAATTGTGATTAATTTTATTTTTATTTGGTTTCTTATACTGTACCCCTTTTTATGCATGCCTTTTATTCAATCAAATTTAATATGATCCTTTTTTTTAAATTATGTTGCACCATTGTCACCAAAGTGCATTCCTAGTTTGTTATTTTTATGGCAAGCTTAAAGGAAAAGTAACGTTTTTTACAATTTGAGCCTTATTTCGGTAATAAAACAAGTTGTTTTACTCACCCATAGCACTTTGGTGTCATATGGAGACTTCCAGAGATGTTTTAGTTTTGCGTTAGCCTAGCGCGACTTCTAGCCATAGCTCGGGGCATGTAATATATTCCCCGAGCATGTAATATGCCCCGTGCGGGCTCCAAATAACACAAACTTTAGCACTTTTCAAATCATAGAAGCTCGATGACTTAGTCTACGATTTCGTTTGAGTCAAAAGTGGCCTGTAATCCGAGATTTATCCATAGTTTACAGCTTTGCGTTTCATGTTTGGGTCCCGGGAGCTGAGAGCACAGTCCGCACATGCGCACTGGTGTCCTCATCTACTCGAAACTATGGCTAAATCTCGGATTACAGGCCACTTTTGACCAAACGAAATTGTAGACTAAGACATCGAGCTTCTATGATTTGAAAAGTGCTAAAGTTTGTGTTATTTGGAGACCGCAAACATGTGCCCCGAGAACTCACATTATGGAGATCGCAAATCTAAAACATCTCCGGAAGTGCTCCATATGACACCAAAGTGCTATGGGTGAGTAAAACAACTTGTTTTATTACCGAAATAAGGCTCAAATTGTTAAAAAAAAAAAAAAAAAGTTACTTTTCCTTTAACAAGCCTGTATTGTAAAAAATTGATATATGGTACAGAAATACTAAAATATGTATAAAGTTATTTTTTGTTAGTTTTGTTTTGTTTTACAGTTGTTAGAATGGCTGTCTTTAATAATGCTCAAATCTCTCTTGACAGAAGTCTTTGGTTTTGCAGCTGAGTAAAGTAGTGGCGGAAAGTACCATGAAGTTCCAGGTAAAAGCTTCCTCATTCATAGTATTGTAGGTAATTACAAGCTATGATAACGTGACAGGTGTTTTTCAAAGGCCCTTGACTTGAATAGAACCCACAATTGAAGGTTTTCCAACAACCTGCTGGCCAAAGTGAACAAAAAGTGAAAGACGCTAAGCTGCTATTACTACAAGAGTACAGCCCCTGCATGACCAGCCTTGCATTTACATAAGGAAAAAGGCGATGAGTGCTGTTAAATCCCCCATTAGAGCCCTGTGCACCCTTCAAACGCGCCTTTTTTCCATCTCAAGAACCATGAGTGTTTTTACCATTAATGCATCCACTCATGTCTTTGATGTCTGCAGTGCCGGACCACTCAAGATATTCCTGTATGTACTAAGAGCTGTTAACTTGACAAGGTTTACTTTTAAAATAACCACATTGTAATTAGAGAAGCATGCAATTAAAAAGTTGGGTGGATCCGTAGTGCCAAAGAAACTGTGTACAGATTGTACTTGTCAACATGTAATGAATAATTGAATGTTAGCGTACCAAAGCTGTAATCTTTCTATCATGTGCATATGTTGATGGATAGTAGCTGGTGAAATGCCTCTCAGAGTATCTCAATTTAAAGTGCAGGCCTAGCTCAGTCATAAGGACATGTTTAAAGGCCCTTATTGTGCTATTTTCTCTCTGTACCTTGAGTTATGTTTTTGTTTTATTCACACATACTGTATTTAACATGTAAACCCTGCGTATTTAGGCATATACAGCTCTGGAAAAAATAAGAGACCACTGCAAAATGATCAGTTTTTCTGATTTTACTACTTATAGGTATGTGTTTGGGCAAAAGGAACATTTTTGTGTGAGTCTATAAACTCCTGACAACATTTCCCCCAAATTCCAAATAAAAATATTATCGTTTAGAGCATTTATTTGCAGAAAATGGCAAATGGTCAAAATAGCCAAAAAGATACATGTTTTCAGACCTCAAACAAGCAAAGAAACAAGATTAAATTTATTTTAAAACAACATAATACTAATGTTTACACTTAAGAAGAGTTCAGAAATCAATACCAATACTGCACATTATCTGCAAATATGTACATAGCACATAGCCTATATTTTTCATAGTGTATGTTCTGTAAAGATTGTTTTATTTGATTATATTTTTTTACATGCTTCTCTTTATCTTATTTATCTATTTTAATGTTTCATCCAGTGTGGGCAGCAAAGTAAGAATTAAATTCTACAGGGAAACGTGTTTCTTTACTGTGCATATGACAATAAAAGCTTTGAATCTGGAATCTGGAATATTTGGTGCAATAACCCTTATTTTTAATCACAGCGTTCTTGGCATGCTCTCCACAAGTCTTTCACATTGTTCTTGGGTGACTTTATTCCACTCCTGGTGCAAGAACTGAAGTAGCTCAGCTTTGTGTTTGTGTTGGAATTCAACAGACGCTGGAATGGAATGGCTGTAATACATGTAGAGATGCTGATTTTAGAAAAAAAAATGCAGTGGTCTCTTATTTTTTTTCAGAGCTGTACTATTATGTAGGGCTTTGCAGCTAAATATTGTATGTTTAAGCTTTGGTAAAACTCAGCCCCTAATCTTCACTTTCTCAAGCCTTTGACTTTGTTTACAGAATTATGAATCAAATACAAATACAACATGTCCCAAATTATCCAGTATCCTGTAGTGTATACAGACTCCATACACCTTCATTAGAAACATTTGGATGCCTATCTCTACTGAACAAATGGTAAAACTTGAAAAATATTGCGTCATGACATCACAAGGTGGAACTGAGCATTTGAGCTTTGGAGATGAAGATAGATTAATAATAAAGGATTATTCAAACATGAGTGAATGAAACAAAACACAACACCAGTATCAACATGGCTTAAATCTCAAGAGTCAATTTTGTGTAATATAGGATCTTTAAAGCTCTACCGTAACAAAAACAATAAATAGAGTCATTGTTGCCGTTTGGAGGAACACTACATGCTGTGATTTATTACAGATGCAGAATTCTTTATTCACCCTGGCTTATTAAACACATGTCGGTTAAAGCAAGTGAAAAAAGTAGTTTAATGGCATTGTGTAACTTTTCAGGTGGAGGATATGCCACCTGCTTGTCTCCATGGAGATGTTAATGCCTTGCCTGATATGTTACAAAAACTGCCGTTATCTTTCGCAAACAGACTATGTCACAAGGTCAAGGGACAGGTCAGATCGGTGTAGAGGAGACTCAGTAAGAATGTATTTTTCTTTTTCTTTTTTAAGCAATAAGAATAAACGCAAAGCAGTAACATCTCCATGGAGACAAGCGCGGGTGAATCCCTAACCAGAAAAATTACACAGTGATCCTTTAAGAAGAGATATCAAAGCAACATAACATAGTAATAATAATAAGGGTGAATGATTAAACATAGAAAAAGGCACACTATAAAACTGTGCTAATTTCATTTAAAATACATCCTACTAAATGACTGATCTGAGAATCAAGAAGCCACAGCCACCCTTATAAAACCCTAGTGACTGTTTAGTGCACTCCTTGAAAGACGGTCTCAAATCAGCAGCAGCCATTTTTCTTCCAACAGTTCAGTTCTCAAGAGCACCATCCCTGACAGCTCTCTTGCTCTTCTCAGTTTGTAACAAACCACTATGATCAGGTGCAAGACGTGTCACCGAACTGGGGGTTAGCACGGAGCAGTTAACTCGCCCCCATAATCCGCTTATTGATCTGTCCTCTGCAGCCTAGCCAAAATCAATACAGGCAATAAAACCAGGCAGCAGCAGCAGCAGCAGCAGCAGCAGAGGAAGAAGGAGAGTGTTTCATGGGATATGAGGGGGGCGTTACGTATGTGCCAGTGTGTTATAGGTGATAAGGAGACATGCCTTTAATTGTGGTTCTATGGATAATTGACATGGCAGGAGAATGAGTGGGATGTACAGATGATCACGAGTATTCAAGCAGATGTTTGCATTGTCTCACAGTATGTGGTAAAGCCTTTGGTGGCACATTTTGAAGTACAATGCCCTCTGGAGGTTAAACTCCAGGACCAAATTTGGCCAAATGGTGACATCTATCAGAGGATCACAGTCATGGAACTCATTTCCTGCTCATGTCAGGCACTGTGGGTCCTTCTCAACCTTCAAAAACACGCTGCAACATTGGTTGAAAAATAATCAAACATGCTCACACAGGTAGATTTTCTTCTTCTCTGGGCCTCTTAAACTCAGAGAATGGTCTATTGTGGTTAAGTTGCTGTCA
This sequence comes from Paratrypauchen microcephalus, assembly GCA_036785185.1. NCBI lineage: Eukaryota > Metazoa > Chordata > Actinopteri > Gobiiformes > Gobiidae > Paratrypauchen > Paratrypauchen microcephalus. The sequence continues at coordinate 455,214 of JAVJIX010000154.1, read as the reverse complement.
TGTCTATTTGCACTTTTGTCTCTTTTGCGTGTTTCTCTAAATGTTCTTCTGTTCTGACCTGCCTTAGGACAACGGATGGACATTGATGCTGTTGTTGTCATGTTGATTAATATGTATTGTACTAATTCAAATAAATAAATAAATAAAAAAAATTAAATTAAATGCAATTTAGTTGTTTGTTTGATTGTAAGACTGTGTCCCTGAATGTCTGAATGATCCAAATTGCAACATTTGTGTTTACCTACTCTTTTTACTATACCCCAACATGGATGTACAACATATACAGTATGTACCACGTTATAATATGCCCTAATCTTCACCACAAAACATTTCTGGCCAAATTCACATTTCTGGCCAAATTCACGTCCATCATGGACGACACCTCTCACCCTCTGCACCGGACTGTAGAGGAGCTGAGCAGCTCCTTCAGCAGCCGACTGAGGCACCCCCAGTGCAAGAAGGAGCGCTACCGCAGATCCTTCATCCCCACCGCCATCAGACTGTATAATTCTACTGTATAGTCCTACCATGCAATATCGTTTTCCCAATGTGCAATATTGTTGTTTTTTCAATACTCCTATCGTGCAATATCGTTTTTCCAATTTTTTTCAATACTCTCCCTGTCACTGTTTTTTTTATTATTATCACTACTATTATTATTATTCGATTTATTACTTATTTTTTTAATTATTATTATCACCTATCTTTATGCCTTTTTTTGCCTGCATGCACTTGTCTTCTTGTTCAAACTGTCCCTACCTGGAGCTACTGTGACAAGTAAATTTCTCCTGTGTGAGATCAATAAAGTCTTATCTTATCTTATCTCTTCTTGTAAGCAGCTATTGTTTGCAGACTTATTTAAACTGCTTCACATTAGTTCATGCACCTTTTAGCTGACCCACCTTTTTGTACGTACAGAAATAAGAGCTGGAATACCTTTAGAGCGATCTTTAAATGCCTGAATACTGCAAAATATTCCGTATGATATTTAGAGCTGTTATGGTTACAATATAATGTTGAATTGAGTGCACAATAGGTCGAGGTTGAGGAATACTTTTGAGTCCCAGTAGGAATAACTGAATATCCCAATATGTACAGCTCTGGAAAAAATAAGAGACCACTGCAAAATGATCAGTTTTTCTGATTTGACTACTTATAGGTATGTGTAGGCTAGCTGCACGCATGACTTCATCTACTAATTATACCTATACCTGCGATTCATGCACTCATTTGTTCTGTAATTTAGAATCTTGTTAAATTATATTCAAAATGTTACATGCTGAAAATTTTTAATTGAGTTATTATTATTATTATTATTATTATTATTTTTATTATTTTTTATTATTATTATTATTATTATTATTATTATTATTATTATTATTATTATTATTATTATTATATTGATGTACAGCTTCGGAAAAAAATAAGAGACCACTTTCTGAACTCTTCTTAAGTGTAAACATTAGTATTATGTTGTTTTAAAATGAATTTGATCTTGTTTCTTTGCATTGTTTGAGGTCTGAAAACATGTTTCTTTTTTGTTATTTTGACCATTTGTTATTTTCTGCAAATAAATGCTCTAAACCAGAGGTCTTCAACAGGGGGGTCGCGACCCCTAGGGGGGTCACGGAGGTACTGCAGGGGGGTTGCGAAATCTTTTGATTTCACTTTAAAATAATATAATTTTATATTTTAATATTTTTAAAAACAATATATTTTTTTCATTTTTCCCCAATCAATTTCTCCCTTGTCTCTCCACCCTCTTTGATGTCTTAAAATGCACATTAATGCGTTCATGGCGAATGGAGAAATAAAGGCAAACGCATCATGCTATGCCGTATATATAGTAGGGGTCCCTGGCCCAGTTTGCCATCTGTTTGGGGGTCCCTGGCCTGAAAAACGTTGAAGACCCCTGCTCTAAACAATAATATTTTCATTTGGAATTTGGGGGAAATGTTGTCAGTAGTTTATAGACTCAAACAAAAATGTTCCTTTTGCCCAAACACATAGGCTACATCATACATTCACCTATAACCCTTTGTCATATATTACTAATGCAAGCCGTGCAATGAGACAGTTTCTGAAGGCAAATAAAAACATGGATTCAAAGTATAACCGGGGACATGTTTGTAATTCATTGCAGTTTTATGGTTAGCTGTCAAACTTGGTAATAATCTTTATCTATAGAAGCGCCATCAGAGAATGGATTGGGTGGTTACCTCATTATACTACAGCAGGACAAAACTATTGTCACTTAAATTATGCTATTTGTATGTGTGTGTGTGTGTGTGTGTGTGTGTGTGTGTCATAAGAGTGGACATTAAGGAAATCAGAGCACTGACTATCACAACAACAGAGAATATTATGCATGTTTTCACTGTGAAGTAAGTTGTGTTTTGTTTCATTCACACATTAATAACACACAAACACACACTCTATTCCACCTTGTGATGTCATGTGGTAATACAGGAAGTGCCCCACTGTATTTTCAGCTCTGGAATTGCCAATTTCTGCAAAACAAAAGGTAAAAGATAGCTGTTAACTTGAAAACTATGTCTTCATTACATCACAAATTAGAACAGAGCATTTTGAGATTTGGAGATGTAGACAGACTAATAATAAAGGATGTGTAAGAATAAATATGTGTCAGTGAAACAAAACACAACTCCAGGTATGTTTTTCATGAGGTAATAACATTCTTATATGACTTAAAGCTCTCAAAAGTCAATTTTGTGTAATATAGGGCCTTTACGCAAGTGGCATTGATCAAATATAAGGGCAAATAAGTAAAAAATACAGAGTTTTGTTTTGTGGACATGGACGATTCTCCCACTCTCACGCTTCTGGATCTAATATGATAAAAAGTGTTAAAGAGCCCACAGCTTGACCTCTCCAGCCCCAGACTCCCATGGGACTCAGACGGACCACCCCAGACACGACCTTTGACTCTTAGGCCTCCCGGGGTCTGATCAATAACCAACAGACAATGAAATTACCTATTGCTCATTAAATTATTAGAATTTCAGGTACAAACACTAGCTGAGTTAAAAAAAATATTGATTTATTCAGTTTTTTTTTTTTTTTTTTAAATCAATAAACCTAGCTATTCTAATTTTGTGGCTGTAAAGTAAAAAGCAATAAGTAAATGTGATACATAGAAATTCTAAAGTGTAATTGAATCCTGGATCACGTTTCACATAGTCAGTGGATATTTCTTATATGAATGAGAAACAGCCATTTTGATTCCCTATTATCAGAATCAGGCCTATCAATATTACTAATACAACAAACAAATAGAACTGTTATTTACTTTATTAACATACATACTGAAGACATCTGGCTTCGTCTTGAATCACTCTCCACAGATTTACTGCCAACTTCTGCCTCCTGTGTCCCTGATAACTGCACCCATAATGCTCAATGTCTTAGCCTACGATTTAATTTGGTCAAAAGTGGCCTGTAATCCGAGATTTAGCCATAGTTTCGAGTAGATGAGGATGCCAGTGCGACCCAAACATGAAACGCAAAGCTGTAAACTATGGATAAATCTCGGATTACAGGCCACTTTTGACTCAAATGAAATCGTAGACTATGACATCGGGCTTCTATGATTTGAAAAGTGCTAAAGTTTGTGTTATTTGGAGCCCGCACGGGGCATATTACATGCTCGGGGAATATATTATATGCCCCGAGCTATGGCTAGAAGTCGCGCTAGGCTAACGCTAATCTAAAACATCTCCGGAAATTCTCCATATGACACCAAAGTGCTATGGGTGAGTAAAACAACTTGTTTTATTACCGAAATAAGGCTCAAATTGTAAAAAACGTTACTTTTCCTTTAATTGCAGTTTCATTTGCTGCAGCCGTAGACTTTGCATGCTAATGTTGTACATAAGAGTTCATTTTGATATGGAGAGACAGGCCTTGATGCTGGTTTTCCCTAATGAAATGTCAGTGAAAAAGAAAAACAGACTAAGGTGGGGCTAAAAAAGTGCAATGTTGACTGAGGTAGTGGTGGACAGCTCAAGATGGGGTACAGTCAGGAACCTGTACCTGTAACATCCACAAGAGCATTTAATTTGCTTCCTCATCTCAACAATCACTATTTCATCTTTTCACTGTTTTTCTTTGTGAGCTCTTGTATATAACAGACATATTTGTATTACTATATTTCTATATATTATTTTTACTTGTACATTTATATAATTATGCCTTATTGACACCAGTCTCTTGCTATTTTTGCTTATTTTGAATGTACTATTGTCATTTATTTATATTGTTGTTTTGTTATTATATTATAGTAGCTACTATGTCCATAATTTCCCTTTTCGATCAATTAAGTTTGTCTAAGTCTAACAAGAGAAATAATACATAACCCAAAGCATAGCTGCCAAGAAAATGTAGGAATTCAAGATTCAAGATTTGTTTATTTGTCATATGCAGAATCAACACAGGGCCAACAATGCAATGAAATGCTTAGGATCAGAAGAACCGTTGACTCGCTAAGATAGTCAGAAGTACTAATAGCATGTAATAATAGTACATGGTAAAAAAAAGTGTTGCAAAAAGTGCATAATAAAAATATGTAATAAAAAGTAATAGAAATACAAAGTACAATGTACAAAGGTGCAGGTAGGATTAAATAAGGTGTAAGTAGATTATTTCACAGATTGCACATAATATGGTGTAGTGTAAGTGTTGCATGTGGATTTCGAATTTTAGATATTGCTCTAAATTTTGAGAACTACTGTTGTCAAGAAGTAGTGACATTACATTACACCCATTTTAGCTTGTAAATATAGATAGTTTGGATTTCAACATTGTTTTTAAGAGAGATAAATAATGTCACAGATTTTACAGTAGTATATTCACCAGTCTTGCTTTGTTTTTTGTTTAGCCTATATGTGGTGTATGCAGATAATTTGTCAAGTAATCCTACAGAACTAAAATAAAATCAGTCTTTTATAAAAACATAAATAAAATAAATTGTTTTTCTTATTTAGGCTATTACAATTATCATGCTAATACACTACAATATAATATACAATATAATCAATGTTGGAAGAAGTACTCAAATGTGTTGTTTAAATAAACGCACAGATACAGATGAAGCATAGAAATACTCAAGTAAAATTGTCACATGAAAAAATGTAATTTAAAAATAGTAAAAACTATTTTTATTTGTATATTTTTGTTTGCTCATCTTATGAACATAAAGCATCAGCCTTTTCAGTATTCTCAAACTAATCACAGAAAATACTTAAGTAAAGTACAGATACCTAAAATGTATACTTAAGTACTTCATTACTTTTATTTTGTTACATTCCACCACTGCACTGGAGCACAAGTTTGGGTCAGTTCAGAGTGGTCTGGCTTAGGTTTGTTTAGCCTAAACACACTCAAACAACTCAACAGCTCTGGACCAGCCCTACTTTACTTTACTTTATTGTTTATTTGATAGGGACAGATGCAACAAACATAGATTAACATCTGATGCAGGTACCACACTGCTTTAGCCAATGGCTAATTCGCAACACCAGTCCCTAGGAGGGCTTTTAAACAGATTTCAGTAAGTAAAAAAGTTAAAATGTATTGATAATGGAGAATAAAAGAGATGGATAATCTAAAACAACAATACGTTAAAATAATGATAAGATAATGATAAGATAAGCTAAAACAACAATATCACACTAAACATAGGCACATAAAACACACTTGCACTGTCATTCCCCTCACAAACACACACAAACATACAGCAGTTACACATGATCACACTGCTGCTGGTGAATAAACCAGGACTTCGTCTGTTTCTTAAAAGTGGAGAGTCTGGTTATAGTTTTTATATGAGCAGGTAAAAAGTTCCAAAGGTTTGCTCCTTTCACTGAAAATACAGTCTGTGCAAATGAGGTCTTGCAAAAGGGAACTGTGCAGTCCCCATGTGTGGTGGCTCTTGTGGACCTTGTGGAGAGTCTGTTTACACATCTGCTGAGAGGTTCAGGTGCAAGTCTATTCAAACATTTAAAAACAAGCTTTACATAGCTAAAATTGCAAAAATGTGTAAAATTTAATAACTTATATTTGGATAAAATTAGACAGTGATGAAATCTGATTGGCTTTTTGTCTAAAATTGTATAAACACGGTTATAAAGTCGTTCGAGAGGCTTTAGAGTGGTCGGGTTGGTTTGAGACCAAACAGTAGTGCAGTACGACAGCTGAGAAAGAATAACTGAATTTACAAAGACACAGGCGCTTTTCAAAACAGTCTCTAATAATTTTGAAGCAGTTAATGCTTGCTTTCATTTTTGATGATATATTTTTGACATGCTTTTTAAAATTTAATTGAGTGTCTAGTGTCACACCGAGGTATTTCTCTTGCTCTACCTGTTCTATGAGTTCATTGTTCATATGGAAGACCCTCCTTAAATTCTAATCTATTTCTTTCTAATCAAGCAGAGGCAATTTTAAACCAATGTGTGGATGAGACCTACGTAGCTTTTGGCAGGGTACCTACTCTATTCTGTGGTGGGTAATTAGATTGATTAAGGCTGTGCTGCAGACGTGACGACAGGCAGAGCGAAATGGAGATGGATGGGGCAGAGTGGCTGGAGCTACGAGACAGGAATGATGAATAGACTTCTAGGTAATCCCTGTCTATCAAGCTATTGTTTTCTGTGCAATGTTAAGCCTGCCTACTGAAAATAATGTATAATCTTGCATGATCTCAATTTGAATTCAAAGGTCCTATATTATGTAAAATGGACTCTTGCGTGAAGTAGGTTTCAACGCAACAGCTCCCTTTACCTTTAGTTGGCAGTTCCAGGGCTGAAATTATTGAAATGATTCTAGTGGACGTGTATGGGGGTTAAAAACACAGTGGAGCACCTATATAACCACATGACATCACAAGGCGGTTTGAGAGAAGAACACAGCCTAAATATGCAGTGTTTGTGTGATAAATGTGTGTGAAGGAAACAATGCACAACTCTAGGTATGTTTTTGATGAGGAAACATTATAACACACAAAATAGCGTAATATACAGCTCTGGAAAACAATAAGAGACCACTGCATTTTTTTTTCGTAAATCAGCCTCTCTGTATTACAGCCATTCTATTCCAGCTTATGTTGAATTCCAACACAAACACAAAGCTGAGCTACTTCAATTCTTGTCACCCAAGAACAATGTGAAAGACTTGTGGAGAACATGCCAAGACGCATGAAAGCTGTGATTAAAAATAAGGGTTATTGCACCAAATATTGATTTCTGAACTCTTCTTAAGTGTAAACATTAGTATTATGTTGTTTTAAAATGAATTTGATCTTGTTTCGTTGCATTGTTTGAGGTCTAAAAACATGTACCTTTTTTGTTATTTTGACCATTTGTCATTTTCTGCAAATAAATGCTCTAAATGATAATATTTTATTTGGAATTTGGGGGAAATGTTGTCAGTATTTTATAGACTCAAACAAAAATGTTCCTTTTGCCCAAACACATACCTATAAGTAGTAAAAAGAAAAACGGATAATTTTGCAGTGGCCTCTTATCCAAAAGGCCAATCATTTACTGTATACATGCTTCAATAACATAACAAGTGGACTTCAGTTCATGCTTGGGTAAATGTTGCTGAGCTTATCATTGTTAGACCATTTGAAAAAGAGAATGCGCAATCTTTTTCCCTCTGTGACCATATCAGGCTAATTAAAATGGGTGCTATTCATATTCATGACTAATTAGTTAAACGAGATGGTGACTCTAAAGTGGGCTGCTCTTAATTAAGATGAGACAGGGAGGGAGACACTACTACAGCACAAAGATTAAACTGGACACTGGGTTAGGAATGATTTCAAATGATTTAACACAACATGGATACAAGAACATCTACAACTTGTTTTAGACTTACATGGACTGTATGTTTATAATGTTTCAGTCAAGTGAGGTTAAAGGGTCTGTACCAGATTTTTTTTTCTATATTCAATGTAAAATTTGCCCCAGTATAGATATTGTATGAGCAAAATAAGTCTGCTGTGTACTGTCTGCATCTAATGAAGGGTTTATTGCAGGGGTGTCCAAACTTTTTTCATCAAGGGCCACATATGTAAACACAGACGAAGCAGAGGGCCGATCGAGGGACATAGACTGGTGCTCAGGACAGTCAATAATTGAAATCTATGCATGTTTAACACGTTAGAATGAGCTATCAGTCTTTTATTCATGCTAAGATCCTCAAAATCACACAATTCATATTAAATATTGTCTTATCAAGGTAGATTTTCAAAAAACTTGCAGTCAAAAGTTCTGCTCAAGGTAATGTGGGCCAATTAACCTGGAAGCCTGAGGGCCAAGAAAAATTTGTCTGAGGGCCACATTTTGCCCACGGGCTATAGTTTGGACATGCCTGGTTTATTGTCTGATAATCAGGACATGCGTGGTTAGCATGCAAGTTGTTGGTAGCATTACTGTGATGGCAACTCTCTAGGCTCTGAAAGTTGTGCCAAGCACTTATAAACTCCTTGCGGTGAATAATTAGGATGCTCAGAATGCATAAGGTGAGTGAAGAATAATTTCAAACCACTGCAAACAAATTTGGGCGACAATAGCTCTGTGTTTCTCCACTCCACAGGGGTCTGATCCACTAACTCACAGGTTGGCTGGTGTGATTCCTGGTCTCTCAGATGAATGCTGCTGTTGTGTCCTTCGGCAAGACATTTAACCCAACCATGAATGGGTGAGTGGTTCCTTGATGTAAAGCACTTTGTGTGGAACAGTGCTATATTAAAATGTGACCATATACCATTTAACAGTTTGAATGAGATAAGCCCAGTTCTGTTTTTCACATTTTAAGACAGTAAAAATTACATAACGCACCTTTTAGGTACCCACATATGGAAATTAGTCCTCTGCATTTGATTCTTTAAGCGTTGCATCCTGTCAGGAGCAGTGTATAATCTGTATTCTGTAGGGCATATCTGTTACCTATGCAGACTCCCTATAGAGAGGTTCTAAACAATGTTTTGCTTCTTGCAAAAAGTGAACCATGTCTTAGTATTGTCCAGTAAATGCCTTGAGACCTCCTCTGCCCCAGTCAATGTCACCCCATGTAAAGTACTGCTGCTCAGAGTACTCCTTCATAACATCATTAGAGCTCTAAACCAGATTAGGTCCCCTCTGTGTGAATGTGTTTCTCTACCATTTAGGTGAAGGGCACTATCTGTCAAACTGTATTGGCTGCCTAAGCTTGTCAGGCCCTAATCCACTTGTTGGCGCAGTGTATAGATTACCACTATAAGCTAATGGATAAGAGGCTATTGTGTTTGTACAAGCAGAGGCAGCAGGAGGAGCACCAAACGGCTAATGCTGATTCAAGGACCTGAGTAAATGATGTTCTGCAGGGGCACCAAAGCTAGAAATAGAATGACTTGATGTATAAAGGAATAAAAAACAACAACACACATTTTAGTTTAAGTTTTCATTTCAACAATGACTTGACTCGATAACTTGCTGTATTTTCTATAATAATTTTCTATAAAATATTAAAGGCAACTTTTCTGGAGGGTATGGTACCATCTCGTCTCCATGGTGATGTATTGCTGTGCTTGGAATATTCATTAGTATTCAATAAACCTTTCTAGTATATCTTGCATTTCTTCAATTTCAAGTATTTGTATTGCACAAATAAACAAAAACATACATTCATATTGTGAGTACCTCTCCACAGCTCTGACATGTAACTTAGCCATGTGGCATCACCTTGTCTCATGTCATACTGTGAAAACATTTTAAACAAAGAAATAATACCTTTATGAGGAGATGAGGAGGATGGGGGACCCTACATCAATAAAGTGCACCTTTAATAATCTAAAGAGTCATGTATATTTATATTACAAATGTTAACAATTTTCAGTATAATAAGTGTATTCCTCTTGAGACTTCAGATCTTATAGCTTTGTGTGTGATTGTCAGCTACACACAGATAAAAATGTTTAAATAATAATTGTGGTAAATGTAACAAGGTTAATTTGAGAAGAGGTTTGTGCTCACAAATTTGATATGTTGCAAGATAGAGGCTATGTTAAGATCTAAGATCTGAAATGCCACTAGGGAAATAATAGTTATTATTAAAACATTTGTTTTTGATGGAGATAGATTTTTAATTAGTTTGAATGCAAATGTATTAATACAGGTAATCATGAATGTATTATAAAACAGAAATAAACGTAATGTAGAAGGAATAGACAGAAAGGAGTTACTCCTGCCTGAACTGCCACCTCACCGTGGTGGGGGAGTTTGCATACCCAAATGATCCTAGGAGCTATGTTGTCCAGGGCATCATGCCTGGTAGGGTCTCCCATGGCAAACAGGTGACGGGTCAGACTAAGGGCAGTTCACGACACCCTTTTGAATTGTTTAAAATTGAGGATTGTGACGTTGCCTCATGGGCCAGGGCCCCACTCTGAAGTCAGGCCTGGGGTTGGGACTCAAATGCAAGCACCTGGTGACCGGGCCTTTGACGTGGATCCACCCTCCTGTGGGCTCACCACCTGCAGAGGGATTCAGAGGGTTCAGGTGCAGAGAGGACTAGGCGGCAGTCGGGGGTTGATGTCTTGTCGACCCAGTCCACTGACACACAGCTTGGGCTCTGGTACCCAACTCCTCGAGGGGGGTTGGATCCTCCATTTCTTTGGTGTTGGCCACGAGGAGCTGGTGTGCGCTTGCTTATAGCCCCACAGCTCAGTCACAACAAGTTCACCACAGTGAACAAGAGGGTTGCGTTCCTGCGCCTTCGAGTTGGGGACAGGTCTCTCACTGTGGTGTTAGCCTATAGACCGAACAACAGTGCGGGCTTCTTGGAGTCCCTGGGAGGGGTACTAGACAGTGCACCAACCAGGGATTCTGTTGTTCTACTAGGCAATGCCAGTGACACCTGGAGAGAGGTGAATGGGAAGAACGGCCTCCCTGATCTGAACCCGAGCAATGTTTTGTTATTGGACTTCTGTCCTAGTTACAGTTTGTCCATAAGAAACACAATGTTTGAGCACAAGAGTGTCCATCAGTCCATGTGCCACCAGGACAACCTAGGATGGAGGTCGATGATGGACTTTGTTGTCGTGTCATCTGATTTCCGGCCGTGTGAAGAGAGGGGTAAAGCTATCAACCGATTACCACCTGGTGGTGAGTTGGACCTGCTGGCAGAGGAGGAAACTGGAAAGACCTGGCAGACCCAAGCATATCGTGAGGGTCTGTTGGCAATGTCTGGCAGAGCTCTCTGTCAGTGGCACCTTCAACTCACACCTCCAGGAGAGCTTCTCCGAGATCCTGGGAGAGACTGGGGACATGGAGTCTGAGTGGACCACGTTCTCCACTGCCATTGTCAATTCTGCTACTCATAGCTGTGGTCAAAAGATATCTGGTGCCTGTCGCCACGGCGATCTCCAATCCCAGTGGTGGATGCTGGAAGCAAGGGATGCCATCAGGCTGAAGAAGGAGTTTTATCGGGCCTTGTTGGCTCGCGGAACTCCTGAGGCAGCTGACAGGTACCAACAGGCCAAGCGTGCTGCAGCCCGTGCAGTAGCAGAGGTAAAAACTCCGGGCTGGAAGGAGTTTTGGGAAGCCATGCAGAAGGACTGTCGGTCAGCCAAAACAGAGACTGGGGACTCAGAGGCGGACTCACCCATTACCCTGGCTAAAATCACTGAGGTGGTTGGCAAGCTCCTTGGTGGCAAGGCTCTGGGGGTGGATGAGATCCATTTTGAGTATCTTAAGTCTCTGGATGTTGTGGGCCTGTCTTGGTTGACATGCAACATCATCTGGCGGCTTGTTTAAGAAGGGGGACCAAACAGTGTATTCCCATTACAGGGGAATCACATTCCTCAGCCACCCTGGTAAGGTCTACTCCAGGGTACTGGAGAGGAGACTCCAACCAATAGTCAAACCTCAGAGTCAGGAGAAGCAGTGTGGTTTTTTTTCCGGCTGCAGAACACTGGACCAGCTCTATACTCTCCATCGGGTGCTCGAGGGTTCAACCAGTCCACATGTCTTAACGGTTCCAACCAGTCCACATGTGCTTTGTGGATCTGGAGAAGGCATTCAACCGTGTCCCTCTTGGTGTCCTGTGGGGAGTGTTCCAGGAGTATGGGGTCCAGGGCCCTTTGCTAAGGGCTGTGCGGCCCCCGTATGACCGGAGCAGGAACTGTGTTCACATTGCCTGCAGTAAGCCAGACCTGTTCATTCATTTGATCAACATACCACAGACATTTACAAAAAAAAGCCATCAACGATTGTCAATAATCAGAAAACTTAAAGGACTCTATGTTTCTCCACATCTGTTATTACTGTTGTATCAATCCATCATCCAGTCTATTCTGTTGTATTGTTCTACCTGCTTTTTCAATATGCTCACTGTTAAAAACCAGTCTATACTCACGAAGGTAACTCGTACAGCTGCTAAAATTATAGGACTCCCCACACCCAACCTTGCAGATCTCAACAACAGGGCTATTGGACGCTTTGCACTTTCAATAGAACAGGACCCCACTCACCCACTACAGGAACACCTCACCCCTCTGCCCTCAGGACGGAGGTACAGAGCGATCAGGTGCAGGAGGGCGTGCTTTGGCAGAAGCCTGATCCCTTCAGCCGTCACATTTTTGAACAACAGGCCCCGCTGAGTGTGCCGTAACGCTTATTGTATGTCTTTGTGGTTGTTGTGTTGTTGCTGTGTGTGTCAAACTCTTCTCTGTGTGCGTGAAAATGAATTTCCCCTTGGGGACAATAAAGTCTAAAGTCTAAAGTCTCTCCAAACTCATCGAATGTACTGTCGCCACCCAACAGATATCCCACCTCACCACCAATAACTTATCTGAATGTTTCCAATCTGGTTTCCGCTCTGACCACAGCACTGAGCCAGCCCTCTTCCGAGTCACTAATGACCTCCTGCTCTCCTCCAACTTCTTCATCCTCCTGGACCTTACTGCTTCTTTTGACACCATCAGTTACTCCATCCTCCTCTCCTGCCTGCAGACCGCCTACAACATCACTGACACCGCCCTACCTCACTGAGAGACATCATTTCATTCACATTAACCACTGCAAATCTGCTCCACTTACTCAAGGAGTTTCCCAAGTCTCAGTTCTCAACCCCCTCCTCCCCCTCGGTCATATACTGTAATCTGCCGCCACAGCCTCCAGCTCCAATGCTTTGCAGATGACATCCAACTCTACCTGTCCACCAAAGCCATCACCCTGGCCACACACTCCACGCTCACAAACTGCATCTCTGAAATAAAGTCCTGGCTACAGTCAAACATCCTCGAGTTCAACTGCAACAAAACTGAAATAATCATCACTGGCCCCAAAACACTCACCAAAGCCCAAAGTAACCTCACCCTCTCCACTGATGGCTCCTCAGTCCCTCCTCCTCCCACCTTCGTAACCTTGGCATCTTCTTTGACCAGACCCTCTCCTATGAACACCACATCAAACACATCGCCAAAGCCGCTTTCTATCACCTCCGGAACACTCTATGCCTTCGGCCTTCCTCTCCCCTCGGTCTGCTGAAACCCTCACCACACCTTTGTCACCTCCCGCCTCGACTACTGCAATAGCCTGCTCTAAGGTTCACCCAAACTCCTCACTAGACTCCAGTACATTCAGAACTCTGCTGCCCGCCTCCTCACTTCTTCCCATGAACACATCACCCCTGTCCACTGGCTCCCCATCCCCCAGCGCATCCAATTCAAACTCCTCACCATTGTGTACAAGTCCCTCCGTAACCTTGCCCCCACCTACCTCTCTGAGCTCCTCCACCACCACAACCCCAACTGTGCCTTCCAGTCAGTTGACGCCAACCTCCTTTCTCCCTCTACCAGGACTAAACACAAGACCTAGGGGGACAGGGACCAGAACTCCTTCAACCAAACACATTAGAGACTCATCCACATTCCCAATCTTTAAAAAAGCCCTGAAAACTCATCTCTTTAAAACCACCTTTCATTAACTGTCTTATTTCTTTGTTTGCCTTTGTTCATGTTAAGCATCTGTGAGTATCTTGAAAAGTGCTATAAAAGTGTTATGTATTATTATTATTACTGTATTATGATGATGATGATTATTATAATTATTAATGACCAAAAGAACAAAATCGCAGATACAAGTGGTCGAAATGAGTTTCCTCCGCAGGGTGGCTGGGCTTAGAGATGGGGTGAGGAGCTCAGTCACACAGGAGGAACTTGGAGTAGTGTTGCTGCTCCTCCACGTTGAGCGGAGCCAGCTGAGGTGGCTTGGGCATCTGTACCGGAAGCTTCTCTGGGGAGGTGTTCTGGGCACTTCTCACCAGGAGGAGACCCTGGGGAAGACCCAGGACACGCTGGAGGGACTATGTCTCTCGGCTGGCCTGGGAACAGCCCAGACTTCAGGAAAGCCTCCCTGCTCAGACTACTGCCCCCGTGACCTGGCCCAGGATAAAGCAGAAGAAAACGGATGAAAAAGGAGTTAAACCCTAAACCCTAATTCCTTCTCACAATATGGCATCCACGTGATTTCACAAACACAGTAGTTTAAAATTCAGGACAGGTCAGAATTTTATGGTCAAAAAGTGATGCCATTATTCAACATATGGTAAAATTGTGCAGACTATATCTCTAAAAAATATTTTTTTATATTTCTCTAAAGAACAATGAATCTCATATTATATCGGCCCCTGTCCTCCATTTGAAACTATGACACCATTCAATTCTTGAACGTGAACTATTACACCTACATTCCAATGTTATCAGTTTACTACCATACTAAAATACTCCTAATACTGTGTATTCAAAAAATATTTCAACAGAAAGTTACATCCAACCTCTTTTAGTTGCTTTTTTTTGTTGTTGTCTTATTCTATCCCTTCACATTTGACCTTAAGCATGCACAGCTACATTTTCTGATTAGTGGAGAAGGCTTTGTGTGGGCCTGCTCTCACACTCTTCTTATTGTGCCTGTGCACTCATGTGGAAAATGAATATCTCGACCCATGTGAGACTGTTTACTGCCCAAATCTTCACAATAGCACCATGTTCACCACAGCTTCAACTGTTTCTGCTTTAAAGATTTTCTCCTTTGGATTAGTCATAGTTTACAGTTAATTAATTTATAACTATTGGTATTCAAATAATCATTACACAATATGGATGAAAACAAGTCTACTTAACTTGTTTTGGTTCTGATTAAAGCTAATATTTCAAATATAAAATATTATATTCTTGACATGTTATATAGTGTTGGAAAGTATATTTTCTTCTCAAGACAGATTACATTCCTTTATTGCCACAGGCCCAATCCAGAAGATTGTAATTTAAAAAAAGCTAAATTATTGTTGACTAGTAGGACAAAAACTGCACTGAATTTGGAGTGTCTACTATGAAGTAATTTTTATATCAAATAAATAAATATTTTGTTATACATTTTATAACTGCAGTACCAATGGTGACAAACATTTTTTAATTATAATTTGTAAATAGCCCATGTTTTTAAAAGATTAAATAAACAAAAATGCTTGTTTAGGCTACTATAATCACCAAAAAAATTTAAGTTCAAAGAAAAATCAGTACTTAAATTACTGTAAATTGAAACAAAAGCCTCATGAAGTCCAAATATGCAGTGGGATTGAGAACCACTCTGATGGAACTCTGTACAAGATGGAAAAGTGCTTAACACATTTCAGGTTCTTTTGACTTTTCTACTTTGAGAACAAAATGAACACCACACAACCACATGAATGGCCTTGGTCTCATGTTATTGCTAATCGCACGCTCCGCCACTACAAACCTTCTAACCTGCCACCTCTTCCTATACACCAGGCTTCAAATGTGGCTTCTTCTTTCTTTATTGATTCAATGCAATTTGTATATGACTTTTAATTAACAGCTAGTCTAATTTGCATACTGCTGAGGAATTTGCATATAATCTGGGCTCCTTCCTGCCCTGCAGTGTCTGAAAGCCTGGCACAGTGCCAAAAGCCAGGGATAGAAGGGTGTACACTGGCATTAGAGAGAGGGAGATTAACAGAGGATGGAAAAATGGAGGAGGTGAAATGTCTGACAACAAAGAACAAAGAAGTCCATGAAATTAGTGGCACTTAAATGCATGCAATATGTAATATCTCCATGAACGTTAGCCAGTTAACTGGTTATTTAAATATAGGTGTTAACTGCCTCACGCCCAAAGCTTTAAAACAACAATTTAATGTCACATATATATACAGTACCCACTCATGCATTTTAACTATTGAATATCTGTATACTCCCTCAGCCGTCTAGGTATGATCCATAGGAAAAGAACAATGTAAATCCACAGTTCCAAAACTGAAGAAGCGGCTTGGATGAGCGCCGAAATGTCTTCACTCTAAAACTTTTGTCGACGTGACAGAATCGATTTTTTCTTTTGCTATTGAATAAGTAAGTGAGCTGAACTCAGACAACCTCTTTCACAGTGTGCCAAGCCTGACATGCAGGTTTCTTTGTTCTGTTGTGCTCATTAATTATTTTTCCAAAATGTCAGAGTGCCATTAGAATACATTTTAAACTGTTTGGGTAAGAAAAAGATGGACATCAGAATTTAATGGCAAAGGGCTCAGACTATGTGAAGCTCTTTGATATTATGTCATTGTTAGGGGATCAGGCCAAAACAGCATCCATTAAACACCATTATAATCTCTCGGATAATTGCCTGAGCCTGAAAAATCTTTCCCCGAACCCTTACCCTAAAAAAATATAAAGGAATGCGTTCCATCAAATGGGGATCAAAGTTAGCCCTGGAGATCATGGACAAAGGCTAAAATGCATCACAGCATATCTGATCTATGAGTGCTGCACACAATTAGACATGGGCCAGACATGACATGACCGAACCAGGGCTACACTAGGACTAAACTGGGATCTAAACTAGAGCCAAGGTGAGGAGAGAGAACTTGCACTAGTATCCCATTCAGAGGATGTGGCAAAGGAATGCAGAGGCTGCCAAATGAAAAGTGTTTGTGAGGACAGGCAGCTCATGCCTTTGCACCAGGACAAAAAAAAAAAGATTCAGTCCTATTGAACAGTGGTTATGGTTGGAGTAAACAAACTAAAAGAAAAGGTGTCAAAGCAGAGCCGACACACTGCACAAGATATTTGAAAGACCAATAAATATTAAGCTGTACAAATCCTGCACACGTATCTGTCACAAATCAACAGTGATTTAAAAGCAACTTCTCCCCTCTTTCACCGAGTCCAAAAAGGCACTCGTGCATTTCAATAATTACTGCTAATCAACCATGCTCTGACCTCGCAGGCGGACAAATTGATTTGAGGAACTAATCAGGAAAAAGCTTAATGACAAGAACGATTAAAGAGCTGCACTGTATTACACCTGCACAGGAATCTAGTGCAGCAGGAATTCATCTTCTACATTAAATGGATTCCACCATGTATTGTGAATAGAGATAGTATAACATTTTTATTCATTTTCTTCCACTTTTCCATTTTCTGGGTCGCGGGGGCAGCAGTCCAAGCAATGTTCTGCTGCCCAGAACACAATGCACCAAAATTTTTATATTCTTTATTTAAAATAAGATAAACATTTGTTATTAATAGTACAAAAACATAAGACACATTAGGAAATACAAGATGACATTGATGTCAAAAAGAGCCATTTTGTGGGACAGAGGTGTATACTGCAAAGAAATAACTGGGCTGGTCAAAAATAGATATATATTATGCATATTTGTACAAACACAAACTGTAAGTCATGTCAGCGTGGTTCAAACTAACCTATACTCCAGGTTTCAGGTACATCTACTAGCCAGCAATTGCCGATAAATAAGGCACGGTGAGGCAAGAATATTGATAGTGTTAAAATGGGCAACTGTGGTTCAACTGTTCACATTTTAAAATGTGCATATACTTTTCATCTTAAAATAATCACTCTAAGATATTTAAACAAACATCAATGTATATAACAAATTGGCACATTCAAGCTCACATTGAAGACAAAAAACAGAAACAGGCTAAAATTAAGTGTAATCAGAATGTACTTTCTGCCATGCTGAAATAGATCAGCTTTACGAGCTGCTAGTATCTTTGGCTTTGAATCACTCTATCTTTTTACATCCATCAGATTGATCAATCATGTCTCCTGCATGCATGGTAAATAGGCCTAACACACAGCTAAAAATGTGGAATAGATTTTCATTTAAACAATTTGGCAAATGTCTTTAGTCATTTGGCAGATGCTTAAACTTTGGTGTTACAGATTAAAATGTAAAATGAGATCAGAAAGCATGTATATTCAGACAGCAGCAGATTACAAAGCTCTGCATGGTGCTTCAGAGTGTGAGGATAGTAGCTGACATAAACAGTCCATTCAGCCGCTGCCCCTCACAAGTCCCTCTGGCGAGCTCTGAAGCCCGTCTCCCACCAGCGATGTGGAGTAGTGTGTGAGTAAAGACAGCAGGGGGTGCTGGTTACATCTCATGAGCAGAGTGGTCAGAGAGGCCGTTAGTGTGTACCGCTCCTGTGTTGTTCTCATTCAGTCGACGTACACGGTACATCTCATAATGGATGGTACTGGTGATGTCCTTTATGTTCTGCATATGGGTCCTGAAGATGGAGAAACATCTTCGTTAGTAAAGGCACGTAAACATGTTTTCATTTGAATGTGTGCAGGAAAACAAAAAAAACAAAAAACATGGCTGACCTGATGAGAAGATCTCTTAAATAGGCAAATTCACAATGGGCAATGTTCTCCACTGATGGAGAGAAACACATCAACACAAGTTAGGGCAGGAATGCAAACAGCCAACAGTGTAACACACACACAAAAGTTTGGAGGCATTTCTATGGTCTGTCCAGTAGGTGGGGCCAGAGCAATGTTATGTCAAGAATGCTATGGCCATGATCTGAGTCCAAATACTAACATTTTATTTATACTAACATTTTATTTATATACACACACAACGCTTTGAGTGACCGTTTACCTTCAATTGTTCCCCATTTGGTTTTTCTGCCCAACAGCCTTCTGCCATTGACCTGGTACTCTTGATCACTGCCCACCACAGCGAACGGTATCATCTCCTGTACCAGAAAATGTGTTTTAATACAGTCTTGTACTGATAGGCTCAAGCTTTACCACATTTTATGCAGCACTCACTCTGATCTTTTCATTTATCATTCTGTCCTCCTGGTCCTCATCAAACTCTTTTTGGGGGTAAACATCAATCCCGTTGGCTCGTAGTTCTTCCCTGATCTGTTGCATAGAAATGTTTTACAATTGAACAGTCGTGAAAAAGGTTTAATAAAATAAAATAAAATAAAATACTAGGTACGGGTTTTGAACCTTTTGTTTGAAGAAGTCTCTCTCCTCCAGGGTTAACGTATCTGCTTTGGCAATGACCGGAACAATGTTGACCACTTTACTTAGACGTCTCATAAACTCAACATCTAGAGGCCGGAGACTGAAATCAGACATCAGTATTACAAATTTATCCTGCAGAAATATTACCTGCATCCAACATTTATCAAAAACATTTAAGAGAGAATCAGGTTTTCTTTTTTAAAAGCCTTAACTATCCAAATATTTCTATAAAAAGAGTTTGTCCACTGAGTGTCATGACAAAGACAACACGCCCAGACTTAGTGTCTCTGTCCTTCCTGCCCTTCTCCCATTAGGCTTTTAAGGCAAAGTGCAGCAGCTGCCAGCAGACTATGCGACCATGTGACATGTGTTGGATCAACAAGACTCAGTGGGGCACAGAGACAGGGGCATCTCAACGGACTACCATGCAAGTAAGTTTAGACAGGCCTGGCACTTAAAAGATGCTTGGATTCAACAGAGGTACTGTACATGCAATAAAGTGCTTGCTAATGCATCACTTTATAAACACTCCGTCACTAAGAGTCGCCACAGAGCCCCACATAAGGAACTATCAACAGACAAGACGACCCATGTGTGGCCCAAGATGTACCCAGGGAGAAGATTATGTCAATCCTTTGGCTCAATGCCCTGTTCACCAAAACTCACAAGCTATATTTTGTTGTCATATGTCATAATCACGTTAGTTTTAATGGACTAAAAGTCTGCTCACCAGTGGCCAGTGGGAGGAATGAAGTATATACAGCAGTGGACCCTGGAGTCTGGGATCCTTTTCTTTCTGTCGATGTTGATTTCCTCTTGAAGGTATGCTTCATACTGATCATTAATGAATCTCATGATTGGCTGCCAACTGGACAAGAGAAAAGGAAGGCGTAAGAGAAAGCCACTTTAAATATGTGGTATTTAGCTGCTAAAAGGTGGTACCAGTTTTCATTGTTGATCTGATCTCCAAAACCCGGAGTGTCAATTACAGTCAGTTTCATTCTCACACCTTTCTCCTCAATGTCTGCAAATACAAACATTCACTTCAAATCAGTGCACTGTGCGTTTGGCATTACAACATTAAAATTAAAGTGCCTATGACAGATCAGACAACCCATTTTACTAAAACACAGCTAAGATCATTCATTTAAGATTTTTTCACTATCATTCACACTTGTATTCCCAATTTGGCCATTTTATAGGTTTAAATTTGTACTTCTTGGTTGGCAATTCAACACATTTTTTTCAACTGTTCTTCACAAATTTCTTCTTGATGGTGAAAAACTATAATTTATATTTACAATTGTTATAATCCCACCAAATTAAGTCAAGATTGAAGAATCAAAAATCTGTCATACGCACTTTAAAGTTACATAAGAACATGAGCTTTCAGACCATATGATGCTTACCATGGCTGATGGACTTGATCTCAATAGTTTTGGGAATCTTCTCCTGGGCTGTGGCCTGCACAGACTTGCGGCTGACCTTTGACTTGAACAGTGTGTTCATCAGTGTGGATTTACCCAAACCACTCTGCCCTGTAAGAACAACCACATCAGATATTTCAATACAGAAAACTGAAATCCAAAAGATGAACAAGTGTTAAGTAGCCCTTATGTAAAGGAAACATAATGTACTGAAGTCTTGTTGGGAAATGGTTCAGAGCAGTGTAAACTGTGGGCTTTCAGCAGAGACAAACAGCAGGTTTCTGTAGCACTCAAACTGACAGAAAAACCAAACAGCGTTTGATGAGCAGAGCCCAGACTTAAGGACACACAAAAAACTGAAGCTGTTCATTTGTCATCGTTGTTGAAGCTGAAATATACCACCAGGGCAAATGACGCTTGATACCATGACAACAAGCGTAAACAATATTTTGGCAGATATCTAGGGTTGTGAGATGAACTGCATATTAAACAAATCATGATCAAACCTCTGGCAGTAAAAGCTTGTGGGTAAGAGCAAGAGATTTTGGAGTAATAGATTCATTTAATTACATATATTTTTATTTATTTAGTTAGAAGCAAAGCCTTTTGAGATGTAACATCTTGTTTACGAGGGGGTCCTCCATAACAGAAAAATAGTATTTACATAAATGAAAAGAAAAACAAAAAAACAAAAACACCCTAACCATACACACACATAGAAGTCTGTAGTATTATGTTCATGTACTTTAATATTAAAGCCCTATACAATTATTTGCAAAGAGTACAGTGCACAATGCCCAGGACATGTGAAGGTATGAGTAGTTTTAGATTTTATTAATTTACTACAAATGCTGTAAAAGCTATATTGGACGAGATCCAGGTATAAATTCTACTCTGCTCAGAAAGCGCTTTATACAGCAATAGGAGCAACAGTTATCACATTTCAAGTCATGACACCATACCATACCAACCCTGCAATTCTTATTTTAGCATCAGTGGATTGTCTTGGATACAATTAAAAGAGCATGTCTCAGTCTAAGCCTAAGGCTAACAGTTTGAATTTACGCTGAAAGTTTTACAGTGGCCCATGAGCTGCAGAGGTGTGGCTGTAATTGGCTTCTGCTTAAAGGTGAGACATTGTCAAGTCTGACTGACTGTGTAGTATCTTATTAAAGGACTTTGAAGTCTCAAAAGAAATGGTTGAGAAAAGGTTGTGGCACTCACCGACTACCATAATGTTGAGCTCAAAGCCCTGCTTCATGGCCTTCCTCCTCATCTGCTCCAGAATGGCGTCAATTCCCACATAACTGAAGTCCAATGTGCTGGGCTTCTCCCCATACACCGGACCCACTGTGGGGGGCACCTCAGGGTGCACCGGCTCAGACATGGCACTGCTGTAGCTGGGAGTTACCTCCGGCCCTACAGAGACAGAGAGAGTGTCATCAGCATCTAGTGCAGAGTAAGATCAAAGATCAAAGTCAGCTTTATTGTCAATTCTGCCGTATGTGTTCAACATACAGTGTATCGAAATTTCGTTTCTCTCTGGCCAGGTAGTGCAAAAAAGACAGTGTACAAAATACAATATAAAGACAAAACACAACAGAAACAATCTAAGACAGAGATCTAAAGTTAAACTAAAGTCTAAGATCTAAAATCTTAAAGCAGTGCAACATAATAAATAAATACCTATATACAGATGTCCAAAGTGTGCAGTGTGCATCAAAAATGTGCAATGGAAGATACAGCAGTGAAATGGTAATGTGCAATAGAATGTGCATTGAAGTTAAGATAAAAATAAATGTGCAACAGTAGTAATTCTAGTGCAATAACAGGAGTAAACAGTAGTAAAAATTCCAGTAGTAATGTGCAATAACAGTAGTAAACAACAGTACAACAGTAGTAAAATTCCAGTAGTAAATGTAAATGTGCAACAGTGCAACAGTCGTCCTTAGCAGCAGTTTTTTAAAGTGTCTAGAGTGATATGTCTTTTTATGGAATACAGGTTATGCCAATATGGGGGGTGGGGGGTGGGAGACGGGTAAGGTGAGAGTTCAGGTGAGAGTTCAGCCTCCTGACAGCCTGGTGGATGAAGCGGTTTGACAGTCTGGTGGAGTGGGCCCGGAGACACCGGTACCTTCTCCCCGAGGGCAGGAGGCTGAACAGGCTGTGTGAGGGGTGGCTCGGGTCACCCACAATGCCGGACGCTCTGCGGGTGAGGCGGGTGTTAAAAATGTCCAGGAGGGAGGGGAGAGACACACCAGCGATCCTCCCAGCTGCATTCACTATGCGCTGCAGGGCTTTCCTGTTGTGTGCAGCTCCCGTACCACACAGTGATGCAGCTGGTCAGAACGCTCTCAATGGTACCTCGGTAGAAGGTGGTCATGATGGGTGGGGGGGGGCTCCAGCTCTCCTCAGTTTGCGGAGGAAATAGAGGCGCTTCTGAGCCCTCTTTGCCAGTGATACAGTATTCACTGTCCAGGAGAGGTCCTCACTGATGTGCACCCCCAGGAATTTGGTGCTGCTCACCCTCTCTACAACAGCACCGTTGATGGACAGTGGGGGGTGCTGGGTGGGGCCTCTCCGGAAGTCAATAACAATCTCCTTGGTCTTTTCAACATTCAGAAGGAGATTGTTATCGCTGCACCACTGGGTCAGAAGGCTCACCTCACTCCTGTAGTTTGTCTCATCGTTATTAGAGATGAGACCCACCACAGTCGTATCGTCCGCAAACTTCACTATGTGAAGTTGTCACTATGTGAGTAACATTATTTAATTAAACATAATATATAATACATAAAAACATTAATATTGGCACTGGCCAAAATGCATTCCATTCTTTTAAAAAAGAAGAAATGGCTATATGACACTGTTGAATCCAAAGTGTATCACCATGTAGCAACACACAACTGCCCACCACTGTTCTTGGGCACACTTAACTCTCCAATCACTTCTCCAATCACCTGTTCTCTACACAAGTTGTGGAATGTTAGTCTTTCATATTTAGTGAATATGATGTCATTTTTGACTATTTAAGGTAAAGTAAAATAAAACTCAACAAAACCATGTGGACTGAAGCATGAAATCCCTAAAGGCACTTCTGTGATATAAAGTAATACAAAAAAACAGCCAAATTAAAGTTTGTTCATTCTTGAAACACTCCCAAGTTCAGAAACAGTAGACTGGAACAGTCCCAGCAGCACCAATTTGACTCTACTTTAAATGCAAAGTGTATCATATTACAGGCTCACCCTTGGCTGGGGCTTATCACAAGTTTGTTATACCAGTGATTAGGCTGGTTCTTTTAGTGAGAATGCCTAAAGTTGTGTTGTAGGTTGTAAAACGCATTTCACTGTACGTTAGATTTGCAGTGTTTTGTTTAACAAAGTTTTAAACAAATGTAGAAGGCTTGTCTTGTGTCTGTACAGTATAACTTGTGTAACTTGCTGTGCTCCCCTTGTGTAGGCCTCCCCTGCTCCCCTCTGCACCATAACTGTCCTCAGAGTGAAAAAAGACCGAGTGCTCTGGCTGAAACTCGACCCTCTCCCAGCAACACTGTATCACTCATAGACTCAGAAACAATGGTGACTGCACACACCTGTGGCTTTTTACACAAACGCACTGCAAGACTGATCCAAGTTACTGGAATTTCATTGCCATTTATTTAAAAGGATCCCCATTATTCTTTACCAGATAAGAAAAGCTTTTACAGTTCTAACTGAAATGGAGCTTTCGACAGCAGAGGCTCGCAGTTTGAACCCTGTAGTAAAATATTGCACTAAGCAAAGAAACTGTAACCCCACCTTGAATTGATTAACAGAAAACTGCACACTGGAAATGCTTTGCTTAGTGTAAAGTCTAATCGTCATGGAGACCCAGCTCTGCCCTGGCCTTCTTCACCACTTCCTCTTCCTGTTCCAGCAGCAGCAGCAGCTCACCCTGACACACTGGCCTCACCTCCGTGCATCCTCCTCTCACATTCCTCTGTCTTTCCTCCTCACTAGACATCTCTCCACGCACTAGTTCTCCCTCTTCATCTGTTCTTGTGTACAAATCCCTCTCCATATTCCCAAGTCCTTCCTTTGATCATGCTCATTATAAACATACAGATTTATTATTTTCCTCTCTGATGGCCAAAGGTGGAGCCCATATGGTATTGTGGTATCTTCGTTGGTTAGAAAGAATACGGGTGTCAAAAAGGTTGAGACAAGCTTCCACAGCAAACAGGCAAATTTAAATGCACAAGAAGCACAAAAGTACAGATGTCTTTTTTTAACACAGGAAACAGTAAACAATGGTAATAAAATATACATTGTTTATAAAAATAAATGAAAATTATGGCACATATAGGGACCAATGTGCATATAGTATCATGGAAAAATAAATATAATAAAAATATAATATTGTTTCAGGATATCGGTCGTCACTTGTATGTAAATCATGTATTAAGACGACTGTTGGGCCAGCTTTTTTTTTACAAGGTCATAGTAAAGTTGTAAAACAATTGCATAAGATATCTGGAGTTTTTACAATGGCCAAATCACCAAATTCACCCACAAGAGACATTACATTTTCAGACAAATGGGTTATAGAGGCTCAAAATTAAAAAACCCAGGGATGCAGTCAATGAAGGCAAACAGAACATAAAGTGGAGAGAGCAGTTTTTCTCTTGGGCCTCCACTGTGGGAACTCTCAAAGTGAAAAAAAAATCACTTTGATGGTTGGACACAATCAGCATTATCTGTTTCATGATGCGACAAAGCAAATATTACTGAGTGAAGTGCTTTTATCGAAATGGTGCCACTGTTGTAAGCTCCAGATACTGTATTTTAAAGAGGCTATTATATTATGACGTGTACTGTGCTGTGTCCATTCATCAGACACATGTATTCCTAAGGTTTTATTAAAGGAAAAAGAATCTAATCATTTCCAGTGGTTACAAATTTATGGTTCTGTCCGTCTTTTGAACCATCCTGATTTCCTATTCCACTAATAATGTTAACTTATTTCCCCAGAGATAAACCCTTGGCCATTGAAAATATGTATTTTTTTTTTTTTTTTTACACAAACCCAACATTTTCAAATGGAAACCAGGAATGACTCACTCAACCCACACGTATTCTGTTTTCAATTAGTGACAAAGCTCGTCCTAGTCAAGTTGCCATTGTTTGGTCCAGCAGATTTATTTTCAACTATGAGAAAGAGACAGCCAAAGCACAGCACAGATCCGTTTGTTTGGTGAAAAGTAAACCACTAGACCAGGCCACCAGGCTACAATTGTTCACTGTTGATCTTGACAATGTGGCGTGTAGGTCATAGGTCACGTTCCCAACTCAAGTTAGAAAGAAAAGACAAAGACAGGACAGGTTCAGAGAGCCATGTCAAGCTCACATCAGCCCACCAGTCCTCCGAGATACACAGTTTATGGCTTTGCTTTGGTCCCAAATCATTTTACAGGCCTACTCAGAAAACATCTGTCTCTTTGTCATTTATTTACGTTCCCACACTAGAGAAGAGAGTCCTGCCACAGAGCATCATCTTATGTTGTTTTGTGCATCAAGACGTTGCTACAATAGAAACTAATGAACTAATAGAAAACTTGTTCAAGCAAAGATCACATACTGTTTAGGGTGTCTTTAAAATCAAGAACTTTAAATTGGAAATACACATTGCACTTAGACTTTTGTGAGAAATTGAGTTAAAATTGCTGTGGTTTGTGGCAGATCATGGGGAGCATAAGCCTGCTTTCCCACCCTGGGACAGTCAATCCCTCATAAAGGGGGAAATTGAAGTGATGGCAGTACAAACATGCTCTGTTGTGTTATTAAAGCCACTGTGTTTGAGCAACAAGGCCCACTTCCCAGAGTCCACAGCAATGTGCCCTTTGACCTTTTGCAGGACCTTGCATGCTCATCTCGTCACCTGCAACCCATCTATGTCACACAAATTGATTCTGGTTGTCCTGTATTTTGTCGGTCAGCTCAAAATGCAAACTGCAGTAATGACAGCATGGTGGTAATGATGCACTCGCCAAAGGAATGCACTCCAGTCAGAGATACTTGTGGAGCACAAAACAAACTCGTCTTTCTAGAGATTGATATGTTACCTTATGTTACCTTCTGCAAAGTCTTACAAATCCAAGATGTTACATTTGGAATACGAGGTCAGTTCTCATGTTCTACATTGTTTTATATTCCCCACTCATCTGTGTGGATATAAGAGTTGTTCATTGATCCAGTTAACTTAAATCATCTGAATACAATAATGACCTCATTGCTCAAATATATATGGTTCAACAAAAAAGTATCAACTGAAAACATCACACAGCTTGTAAGATTAGTTGGTCCTGCAACTAACTAGTCTTTAGTGCCACTTCACAACTGTCATTTTTTCTCTTGTCTTTAACCTATAAGCATACTTCTACTTTTCAAATGTTTGTATAAAAATGTACTAAAAAGGGAAAAAAAAGATCCATATGACAATCTAAAGGGATTCAATTGTATTCATAGCATATTTTCCCTATCAAACTGTTCCAAATTCCAGCTGAACAATTGCCACACATGATATAGGAGGTAGTGATGACCTTTTCAGAGTCCCGTGGAGCGGTGCAGAAAGGCTGCAGTCTGTTCTGTCTCTCCAAAGCTCAGGGACCAAACAGAGAGCCTTTCAACAGACCGCTGTGTCAG
Source organism: Paratrypauchen microcephalus (assembly GCA_036785185.1). Taxonomy (NCBI): domain Eukaryota; kingdom Metazoa; phylum Chordata; class Actinopteri; order Gobiiformes; family Gobiidae; genus Paratrypauchen; species Paratrypauchen microcephalus. The sequence continues at coordinate 427,737 of JAVJIX010000154.1, read as the reverse complement.
TGTGAGCAGGACCAGAGCCCACTCAGGTCTAAGGTGAAGACCTCAATACATTATTGTTGTCATGATACTGAAATGCCAAACCTTCGATACTAATAAAATAAACCAATAAAATAAGGTGCAATACTACAGACTGAGACCACAATGATTAAAAAAAAATGTAGAAACAAAAAATATGATCTTTTATTTGACTGTGATCTTATACTGGGTCTGAGCCAGCTCAAGATTGTAAAAGGAAAGGAAAGGGGTGAACGATACCACAGGAGTGAACACAGAGATTGGTGGGGTAAAAAAAAAAACACTATTGTCATTAAATTGATATTTTACAGGGCATATGGTGAATAGTGAGGTAAATTTAGTAAGTGTAAAACCGCACATGGCACTTTTATTAGAACCTCATTTATGTTAATTTTTGCATTCTATCCATGTTTAGCCATAATTTTTTACTTGAAATATTTACTTAGACGTACACACCTGTTGTAAGTGAATTATGTAGATTCATCAAAAGGTTATATCTTTGTCTGGTACATCATATACAACATTGGTCCATCACATACAACTGAAGAGACATAAGACCTAAGAGCTTAAAGAAAACAAATTAATTTGCAGTGGTACTGGTTGTACAACCAAACTCAAAAAGCCTGGATGGCAGAGAGAAAATAAAAGTCAAAAATTACTTCACTGAAAAAAGTGAAATAAAGACAGCTAAGGACAATCTGTTTTCGCAGGACACCTGAAACAGCTGTAAGAGTGCAGGGCACAGATATGAATAAAGCAAAGTCGTTACAACTAAAGCTCCTCTATCAGGCGCACATTCACATTATAGAGATACTATAACAACAGACGTGATTCTGATCCTTCCTGCAGACAAACATTTGCCTTCACTTGTTTTTCTGTCAGAGAAAACCAAAACTCACCGTGAGTGGAGTGTGAGCTGTCCCGCTGTAGAGTCGATCCAGAGAGGCCAAACTCTGCTGTGGCTCTGAAGCCCCCTGCCAGCCCCTCCCACTCTATCAGGTCATGTGACACCACACAGACACGCCCACTTCCAAACATGCCTTTTCAACATGGACCACAAAATGTCAGCACAAGGGAACAAAAGCTTTCAATTCTGGTGAATGCTGCAGGTCCGTGGGGCAGTAGTTTATAGACGGTGTAGTGACTCATCAGCTTTGTAGTCACATCCTCTTCATTCCAAAAACCCCTCTGCCCTGTGGAATTCATTTTAGTTTTCACTTTTTTACAATGACAATAGCCCCGCAGTCTTTTTTGACTTTTGTATGTGTGATTAAACCATTAAAAGGTTATACGTCGGATGTTTTTATGCTTTAAAGTCCATTACTTTAGGAGAGTACTATGGTTATGCGCCCAGTATAGCCCATGTGTGATTAGAGAGCAGAGGAAACAGCTGTGTAATTACACACCAGTGCAGAGGCGAGTGCCACCTCAGTCACACGCCGCAGACACTTAGCACAGCACCTGCATTCCTCAAAAAGAGACTTCATTTTATGTTGTGGAAGATGTGGACACTGCATTCTGCTGCCTAGAGAGATCTGGCGATAGACTGAAGATTAAAACACACCCATACTCTTGACACTGTAACAGTATGGGTGCATTTAAGAGAAGGGTTGAAACAATTATCGACAATGGTCTATTGGTAATCAAATAATTGTTTTATGAACTACTATATATTCCAAACTCCAAACCACGCCATCAACATCTGCTGAGAGAAAAGGTTTTACGAGTTAGACAAAACAGTAGGTCTAATAATTACCTTTAAATGACACATGTAGATTTAGTTTTTTTTATTACATTAAATATTGTATGTTGTAAATATTTTCCAGGATGTTCTCAAGTGCTTTAGCATAATTTTGGTAAAATTTTGTAAATATCTTAACATTCATGCATTGCACCTTTTAATCTAAACCTAAATCTCAGATTCATCATAGCATGTATACACAACACTACACAACTATTACACAAATACTAACCAGTGAAGGCGTCTTTGAATTATATAATGTATGCCCCAGTGCAATATGTTAGCACCACCTTCTGGTAGAAAACTTACACGCACTGTGAAAGGAAATAATTTAGAAAAGTCACAAAAATCAATCAAAATCACACATCTAATCATAACAATGACACTGGTCAGAAAAAGTGCCATTAATTATCTTTCCAAAATTGCTAAGCCCCGGTATACAATGACCCGGTATAGCCCCGGTATACAATGACCCGGTATAGCCCCGGTATACAATGACAAGCAATACTTTCAGATTCAATTTTGGTGAAGAGTTAAGATTTCCGGGGAAACGGAAACTGAACACAAACCAAACCAGTCCTCAGACACAAAGCACATACTATTGCTGCGCCCAGTCAGACAGGTGAGTTCACTTTTAATTCAATTATCTGTTGTACCTTCTCTGCAAATAAATCACACTCCAAAATTAAATCTATTGTGTTGATCAGCACAATAGATTATATCTGTTGTGTTGATCAGCACAATAGATTATATCTGTTGTGTTGATCAGCACAATAGATTATATACCAAACTAGTCAAAGATCTTCAGTAATGAAACTTATAAACTTCATTCAAAATGATTGAAATTAAATATACCATAGCTTGGGTTTTTAATTTTATTTGGTTAATATAATTACTGTAGTTTAATATTATTCCAAAGATAATAATCCAGCAAACAATTTTCAGCTGCTAATATGGCCTTTACTGCACTTATGTTCTTATTTCAGTGTACATCATCTTTCTTTGTTGTGGCTAAAAAATATCCTTAATTTAACAAAGTTACCAACATGTTTAGCTCCTATGCAGCGTGGAACATCTCTTCTTTTCATGAGCTTAATGTCTATGTAAACTAATGTAAACTAAACTCAATATTGCCAAGGCAATAAATGTGCATTTTTAAAGTGCTTAATTTGTTTTTACTACAGAAAAATGAAGACATCTCATGGAGTCATAATCCTGTGTGTACTGGCAGCAGTCACACTGATCTGTGAATCAGCTCAGCAGCAGCTCAATTCAATCAATGACCTGAAGACTGTCGATTTTGGAGGAGCTGTGCCCAGACAAAGCCTCCTGCTGATGCAGTGGTTTGCAAACCAAATTAACTTTGACCGGTACAATGAGGCTACACTGTCCTTTGATCCAAACACCGAATTTGGTTCTCATCACTATAGGAACTTTGAACGCTTGCTGGACCCACCACCTATGGGATACCAGTACTTCACAGTGGGCAATCTTAACCAAGACTTTCCACATTATGTCCGCAACCCCCCACAATGGCACAATGACGGGGAAAACCGGGTCCGCATTGTATTCAGTGCTCAGAGGGTCAACAACAACAACTACAGGATACATAGAGTGTTTCTCACACAGCATGAAAGAGGCGCACCAAACTACGATCCAACCAACACCTATGAAATATCTGCCAGCCTACTACGGGACATCAGATGGCGGTCACAGGACGATAAAAGAAGAAATTCAATTTGTCAACTGGACAAAGTTTGTTGGGTCGAAAACGTTTCGCTGGACATCCCAGAGGCTTCGTCAGTGGTCAATCAGTGGTCACGGGACACATTTGACAGCAGTATAAGTAGAGGAAATTGTAGTGATAGTGATGTGTGGCTCGCTTGTTTTGTGTTCACAATTATTTTATTGGTAGTTATCTTCATTATAAGCGCTCTCTCCACTAGAAAATAAGTAATCCATATTGTCATGTATCCATATTTGATAAATATTTAAATAAAAATTGAAGTAACCAATGTACTATAATAAATATTTTTTTCCTTAATCAGTATGCAATATGGACAATCAATGATAATTATAAGAGCAGAAATAATGGCCCAGGAGGTGTGGCGCTTGGGAACATGTAATGAGGAAACCCTGTAAAGAGTGGAGCCGAGTTGGAGCCAACCATCTTCACATTTAAAACAAACATGCTCAGGAACATCTTTTCGGCTAGCCTCTGCCAGATTGTTTTACATCTTTAAAAGACCATGCTTGCTCTTGTTACAATACTATGTTTGAATTAAACTTGATAGAGTTGTACAATAAAATGGTTCTGATGTTGGGATTGTTTGTAATGACAACTGTGCCATCAATGTGTATGATGGACCAATAAAAACCTGATATTTTGTGAGTAAAAGCCTGTCTGTGCTTCTTTCTAGCCCCAATCATATATGTTAAAATAGAGTTTAGTTTAAAGCACATTTAAAAACAACCAAAAATCCAAAGCACTCCAATGTGTTGCACAGCAGGCAAGAACAAGAAGAAGAAGTGAGTTTATTGATCTCACACAGGAGAAATTCTTCTCTGCATTTAACCCATCCTGTTATTAGGAGCAGTGGGCAGCAAGTGGTGCATAAACAAACTAAACATGGAACACAGTGATGATGTGTTGTCATACTTCCTGATTGACAAGACTTTCTAGTTCCATTTCCATTACCTTACATCAAACCACAGATGAACAGGGTTTAGGAGCGAAATTTGCTTATTGTTGCTATAGCTGCTGTCCCTAATGGATATGTGGGCGTATGGGACTGTGTGACAAGGAAGAGTTTGGCTAGAGAAATCAACAGAGATACTCTGGTGAGTGCATACTAAATTCTTATTGACTTGGTTTAACAGACAGGCTCTTTTGTGTAGGATGTACCGTTTGTATAAAGTGAATACAATACATGATAGACTTGTTAAGTAAATCAGAGCACCATGACAAAGTACAGTAAGTAAAAAACATTGAGAAAATAAGTCAATGCATCTTTCCTGTCCCATGTATTCAGTTATGATGTATTTATTCAGACAGAAAAAATGAAGTGGTCGAGTGGAATCCCAATCTTCTGTCTACTTGCACTTGTGCTGAGCTGTGAATCGACTTACCAAAAGCTGAAATCTGTGAATGACCTGAAGAAAATAGATTTTGAACGATCTGTGCCCAAACACAGCCTCCTGTTGCTACATTGGTTTGCCAACATCATTAACATTGACAATAATGATGTTTTACTCTTGACATTTGACCCAAATGAAGATTTTGGTTCTCATCACTATGGCAACTACGAAGACATGCTGGACCCCCTGCCCCGGGGATACCGGTACTACACTGTGGGTAATCTACATGAAGACACATCCAGTAGCCTCCCAGCATATGTTCTTCAGCCCCCGGTCAGAGAGTACGAGGGAAATAACATGGACCGCATCATTTTTAGAGTTCAGGAGAGAAGCTCCAGGGCTTCCAGAATTGATCGAGTGTATCTCACACAGCATTACAGACAACACGAACATCAGGGCACAAGGTACAACCCGGACCTCACCTACCACATCTCCACCACCCTGCTGCACGAGATCAGACAGCTTTCACTAGACAACCGCGGAATTCAGGGTGAGCTCAGAGATACTCGAGCCTCGCTGTTGGGGGAGGTGTCACACACATGGGGAGAGGAGCTGATGTGTCTGGGCCTATTGCTATGCATTGTGATACAGGAAAAGTACAGCGCAAATATGAGACCTCAACAGCTGCAATCAGATCAAAATGATCTAAAACCTGAAGAGGAGAGTGACAAGCTGGCACAGTCACACTCTGCATTAAATGTATCAAATGATAACAATGGCAACAATATCAGCAATTTAACAGGCAAGAATGAATGGCCTCAAGCAGAGCAAGGTGTGACATTAGCGCTTACTGACAAGAGCCAGAGAAACCAGACAGGAGACAACTGTATGTTAACAGGCATGCATGAAGGGACAACTAACAGCTCCAAGCCCCAGGATGGTCTGCAGAACAGGGAGCAAGATGTCACTAACAAATACCGTTTTTTTATCATAGATATTGCATTGATAGTCATGTGTGCAGTCATGTGTGCAGTGTGCTTTATTTTGCATTTAACAAACAATTATTTTGAAAAAAAAGGTCAAGAGGTCTGCCAACACCCACATCCAGGCAGAGTTCAAATTTTGGGTTACGATGCACATCTAGAAATTATGGCAAAGCAGCATAAAGCCTGTGCTCGCCTATATGTGGAGCAGGATTTCAGACAATGGAGATCTGAATTTGAACATTCCTGGGTTGGGTTTTATGAATCTGCAGAAAAAGACACGTCTCAGTATGTATGGGGGCAGTGGCAATGGGCGACTAAATTCATGTCATGCTCTGACTATGATGACTACAATGGACACTGTTTGGAGTATTGTTCAGGTATGAAAGCTGCATCAGGTGTCCAAGCTCGATTTATACTAAAGCACACCAGAGAGATAGCACATACTCCAGGTTTTCAAAGCCCAGGTGGAGTTGAAATCACAGGCTACAATGCACGTCTACAGTTCTTTGTGCAAAATGGTAAAGCCTGTGCTCGCCTATATGTGAGGAAATCTTTCTGGCACTGGAGATCTGAATTTAAAAACTCCTGGTTAGGGTTTTACAAGTCAGCCAGTGCAGGCACACGTGAATATGAATGGTTCCAATGGGCAACCAAGGTCAAACAATGCCATGAAAGTTGGTGGGAGTATCTGATCTTTGAGTATTGTTCAGGCCTGCAGGCTATTCCAGGTGTCCATGTGCGATTTATACTGAAGGACAGCATAGAGATTGCACGCACTCCAAACTGGCAATATTTCAACTAAACTTCTAAATGAATCTTGATGCAACAAAGGAAGCCTAAAGGCATAGCAAGGGGGAGTTTGCTTCCTCATATTTTGTGTTCTGGTTTAAAATTACATATCGTTTATTTAGTGGGGGCAGGGCCAACAGGTTCCAAAGGTACCTTTTCTTTAGAGCAATTAACCTTAATCCCCATTAATAAATTGTATTAAGGGATTTAAAAGTGGTTAGTTATTGTAAAGAAACTTCACTTTATGATTAAACCCATGAATAATATATGTTATGAAATCCATAATTTGCATCCTTACATACTATGTTGGATTATCATTGCTCTATGTTACTATTTAATGTAAACCAGATCCTTTAAAGTATTTGTACATTTACAATGTGTGTATTTTGTGTTATACAAATGAAAAAATGTGATTAAATGAATAAAACCTATTGACTTTTTTCCTTCAGTGAGTAAGCCTTTTGACTTCATATCAGATGAAGATACAGTATTCTTGTGGAGGCCAAGTTTATAAACCATTGCTTTGCTTTAAAGTGTTCTGTACACAGTTAATAGAATTAACAGTTACATATTTAATATGTTGAGTCTCATGAACAGCATGGATGCATTTACGTTTAAAAAAAAAACAGAACAAAACTCAGTGAGCTTCATTTCCTGGTAAACAGAAACTTAAGAGTCTTCAGACACAGAGCATCTCACACAGAATGACCATGCAGCTGCATCAGTCAGACAGGTGAGTGCTTTTATAATCTTCTACACAACCCACTGTAAACATGATGTAGCATTTTAACGGGGAACTACATCAGAATGATCAGTTATGAGTAGCTATAGTAGTAACAGCATGTCATGTGTAGAAGATTAAAAGGTCTAATGATTAACTACAGCCAGTATGTTGTAACATCCTTCCGTCCATCCATCTTCTTCCCCTTTTACATTTCTGGGTAGCGGGAGCAGCAGTCCAAGCAGATCTGCTGCCCAGAACACAATGCACCAGCCCCCATGAATCCTCCCGCGGGTGGTGTGAGGAAAATAATCTTTGTTATGAAATACGTCAAAGGTCGCTGATGTTCTGTTCTTATGTTATCAATCAATAGTTACCAATACATTGAGGTTTACGACAACTATGGCTGATTTATGCTGATTCAGTGAAAATTACCTAGAGACGTGGTCTTTTAAACTGGACTTTGCCTGTGTTTTACTATCATGTTATGTAGCACCATTGACACGCTGTCTGCATAAAGTTCCTTCTTGAGGGTCCTAGTTTGAGTTAATGGTTAACTACTCTGTAGGTTAAATTTAGCTCAGTTCTGTACCAAGACAGGAGACGGAGAATCATTACCTGTATACCCTGATGATCAACATTAAAGTGCCTTGCTGAACCAGCCCAGATTCCTGTATTCCTTCTACGAGGTCGAGAGAATTTCTTCCACAATCTGGTGACCCTGCGACGTGAAAGAACTACGCAGAAAGGACCAGGCCGTCGTCTCCCCGGAGGCCCCTCTGAGAAACAACGCATCCAGCGCGCTTCACAAAACGGTATGGCAGTGCCTTTTTCAAAGAATATCTGTCACATTGGCCAAAAAACCAAAAATTATATGTGATGTTTTGTGAGGGACCTTTGTAATAAATTAAGTGGTAATTTTAAAACAATATAAAATCAGTAATTAAAAAGTCCGTGTTTATACGCCAACACGTGAGAAAAGAAGGAGCGTAGAATCAAAATAATAATGAGCGTTTAAGCTTTAAATTTGATAAAGCGTGATTAAAAAACAAAGTTATTAATTAAGTTCCGTGTTTATTGCTTTGCACGAAGAGAGAAAAAAAGCGGATTTTGTAAGAAAAACACTTTTGTGGTTAAACTTTACACAAAAAAGAAAAAACAAAAACTCCTAATTTGAGTTTACAAAAAAAGGAATTCCAAAAGTAACATTATTGGTGTTTTTGATTGCCTTAAGCTCTCAAGACACCCAAGATGCAGAAGTAAGAGTTCGAAGAACATGACGTCACTTGCTTCTGTAAAATTGGCCGAAGGTCAATTGTCCAACTAAACGCAACTGACACGAATTGACAGACACTCGTAGCATACTCAATCTTATAGGGGATGCGCAATTTTGTTTGCGACGAAATTTATAATACTTTGGTACAGGAAAGTGATGTGACCGAAATTAAATTGAGTTGTACCTGGAAAAACTGACTTAAATTACAAGCAGGTTGCCTTTTTATGACTCTCCCGTCTGGTAGTACTGTTACGAGAGCGTCATCAAAAGTTTGTGAAAAAAAAATACACTTGAAACTAAAAGCTGAGCTTGTAAAGGAGATTACAGAAAAAGCTGAAAATAACGAAAAGTCTGTGTTCGGCTAATTCCACCAAAATTACGCAGATACTGAAAAAATTAAAAGACGAGTATGACACATTTAGAATTACCTGGGAGATTTGTTTCTTGGTGTCGATTTAAAGAGGAAGACAGTATAAATGAATTGTTCAAATTGATGGCACTTTGTAAATGGTTTAAATTATTAAGAAGCACTTATTTGAGCAAGCATGAGATGAGAGATGTTCAGAGTTGTTTATGATGGATAAAACGCAGTCTTGATCTGAGTTAAATATTGGCTATGGTGGTTTATGTAAAGTTTTGTTGAAAGCTTTGATTATAAATGAAATGTGATAGAAGAATGTTGAAAGATAAGAATTATGGCATTTATTGGAGAGATGTTTGTGGAAATTCTGGTTGTGTGAGTGTCATGATCTTACAAATGATACTTGGATCAAATAATTCTGCATTTATTGAGTAATTTAAAATTGCATGTTCTTAAAAATAAATTGCATGTTCTTAAAATTCGGAATAAATCTCTGAAATTATTGCATGTCCTGGAATATTTGGAGAATAATCTGAAACGGGAGATTTTTCTATTTACTGAAAATTGTCTTGTTTTGGCAAATCTCAATTAAAAGTCTTGTATTGTGTAATTTACTTAAACCAATAAATTCTAAATTTAATACAATTGTAAATATTTTAAATTCAGCTCACAAAGATTTGCTAGCTTAATCAATTTCATGGGAATAATAAATCTTGTTATGAGTGTCTATTTGCCTGCGGTCTCTCTGAGTGTGTGTGTGTGTGAGTGTATGAGCGGCAGCGAGCAGAGAGGTCAAGAGGTCACAGGGAAAGATATGTCAGCTCGTAACTTAGCTCTATTAATGTTGTTGTTCTTGTTAATACTGTAAGAGTTGAGTAAGGAATTAGAAAAATTAGGGACAAGGATAGAATAGTGTCAATCTGTATTTTGAGTGTTATGTGGGAATTAAAGAAAGCGCTTTGTTGCTTCAGGCTCGGAGCGCCTCTGGTCTGTATGTTTGCTCAGTACGAGTTGGACTAGTTTGAGTTTAAAGGAGCAGTGTGAGAATTACTCTTTGCACGGTGCCATCAATGAACGAAATAATAAATAAATAAGAAACAGTTTAAGCTATTGAGACAGCATTGCAATTATTAAAGTAAATATCTTATCGGCAATCAGGTCCTAAAACAATTGAGGAGGTAGATACATTTTAAAATTTAACACAAATAATTGGAGTATAGAGGTTTAAATTGCTCAAAGTTATTTTTAATTTATTACAGTTCATTTTTTCGGGTACAATTCAAAAATATAAAAGGTTGTATCACCTGTCATATTAAAGGAGGTACTGGATAAACTAATTGCTTTTATAAATAACTTAAGATTGGGAGTTTTTTTTTTTGTTTTATCTAAATTAAATATTAATAAAATAATTATTTTCAAAATTCTACATTTACTCCTACGCTACTTTTCTCTCTCTTTGTTGCAGAAGCTTAAAACTTAATAGCTGCAATTCGGACCGTCCCGCAGACAACAAAACGTGATAGACACATATTCTAATTAAGGAAAAACTGTGCGTAAATCAGGTGATTAAAATTTTAAATTAAATATTTTAAACTAATTATAACCTGAAGTTACAATTATCTAAATCAAATTTCTTCTCCCTTCTAAAGAACTGTCTATAGAACGGAGAAGTCCCCAAGAATTAAATTTTTAGAGCCAAAGGTAGAATCAAAAGTATACAGTACTCAAAATAGCGATACATTCACTAAAAAGCCATAAACTGGACGTTGTGCCCAAAATTTGTATAATAAATAAATAATTCAACTTTAAAAAACAAATTACCACAAAATGTCCTCACACTTTATCATGGTTGGCCAGTTGACAGAATATTGGTTGAATAAAGCACTCCAGGATGAAGCGGACCCCAAACAAGCCCGAGCGAATCAAACTGAAATCAAAAAAGCTACAAAAATGGGCGGGAGAGCTGGGGGTCCTGCAGGACGCCAAGGAGCTGTCTTCTATCTTGGTCCTAAAGAAAACTGGAAAAGAAGTGAAAATAAAGGAAGATTCAGTGCTAACTCATAGACAATTCAGAGACTCTTGTTGTGACACCGAAGATGAAAAAGGGTCTGCTGAGAGAAGAGGAAGGTCACACAGAAGAAGCAGAAGGGCATGGGATGAGGACACTGACAGAGAGATTTCTCTACTTGATAACATGTACCGACCATTACCCGACCCACCTATCGAACGAAGAGATTATTATTACAAGTCACCAAGACCATACCATCCCTTACCCTACACCAGCGGCAAGCTGAGAAGCCCCGATACTAAAGCTGCTACATTCTCGAAGCCCTCCCAATTTGGAGAAGATTCATCCTCCAGGGCAACATACAAAGTACTGACAGGAGTTTATACTCCCAGCCAGCGGAAGGAACGAGGGCCAGAAGCAAGTGTGTATCCAGTAAGAACAGATGGTCAAACTGTGGTCTATCAGCCATTTTCAATCAAAGACTGGAGTGCTTTGATGTTGACACTTCCAAGACTTACCAAAGGTGGCTTACCATGGCTAAGAGCTCTTTTCAAACAAACCGCAGGAGACCAACTTTGCTGGGGTGATATTCAGGCTGCTCTGACCAAAGCTGCTGACGAAACTGTTGCCAGAAACATCAAAAAAGCTATCGAAAGGAGCTTGAGGTATGCACTGTGTGATCAAGAAGGTGTATACAACTATCGTGATGTGCTGGAGAGAGAACTCAGTCAACGTTATCCTTCTGTCGTGACTGAAGAATTGTTGTCAATGCAAATGAAAGACAACGAAGACTACTACAGTTACAAACAACGTGCTACTAATCTATACCATGATGCCACAGGAGAGCGGATCGATGCCAGAGCAGGAATGTCAATCATCTATCGCTCAGCTCTGGTGAAAGGTATGCCAAAAGCAGTGCAAGACGCTTTGGACAACGTGATGGGCATATACACTAAATCTGATGATGAGTTCGATGCACACTGCAGCCATCAAATAAACAAGTACCAGAGGGGTAAAAAAGAGGCCGAGGAGAAGAAGCAAGAGCTGGAACTGGCCACTATGAAACTCCAACTGCAGAAATACCAAAATGAACTCAAAGAAGAACAAGCAGCAGGAATTTAAGAAACCATCAATGGACTACTGGAACCAGGATGAAGCTGCCTATGCAGAACCGGATGCTGAAACCAGTGAACAGCTTGATGACCCCATCCGACCCTTCGCCGCTGAGGCTCCAGAAGGGGAGGAAAAAGGGAGGAGATCGAGGAGATAGAGAAGAAAAAGGACAGTATAGGCCATATTATGATAATTTGTTAAATTTACAATGTGTAATCTTGACTACGCTGATTATATTATTCTCTGTTATAGTATGGGATACATTCTACTGACTGAGACTGATCTCGGACGGCTGGCAAACAACACGACAACCACAACGACCACTCACGGCACGACCAACTCAGCCAACCATATGGGTAAGACACAAGGAGCACTAAAAAGGGCAAAATGAGAACTTTCTAAAATTTCCAGAATTGAAAAATATTGCTATGAAGGCCAAACATGTAATATTTTATTCGACGTATGTGAAATATTGGACTGTATGTTAAACATACCCGCTATAGATCATGTTTTTAATACCCAAATTGTTTGTAAAGACACTTGTCTGACCAGAGTTAATAATTATGAGGACCACAGGGTCACAAACAATGTCAGAGCAATTTCTAGTACGGACGATCATCATAATACAGACCAAGGTGATTTTAGAACTGATCAACAGCAGAGAATTACCCTGACAAAGATCAGGAAAGATGAGGCATCTTATCAAGCAGATCTAAAGCATTGCAGAGGGAGTAAATCCCCTACTCAGCGATGCAACTATCAATTCAAAATCCAGAAGTTAGTGACTTAGGAATATATGCTATAGGTTTCCAGTGCTCAAAAATCACTACTGTTTTATGTAATCGGAGAATCAACTTAAATTTTGAAGGCTATATCCACATAACCATATTAGTAACTAATAAGATTGCTCCAGTGAATGAAATAAATTCTTTGACTGAAGCAATACAAATAGAGACAGGATTGGAAATGATAGAAAACACTTTTTTAAAATGAGTACAGTATACGGTCCATACTCTGACCATAGAAGATTGTATTGTATGTTCGACTGCCAGACCACAACTAACTACTGCATTCATACCATATTCCAATAACAAGGACTTGACGAGTATACTTAAGCTCTTTATTAGAAAATCATTTGAACGGACTGATGAGTGTTATTAACTCCATGACAAGTTACTGGTTGTAACTTTAAAGGACATACCTACCACTTGGAAAATGGGAACTGCAATGTATACATGTTTTCTCAGAGATACGATCACAAACGCAGACATAAGGACTGACAACAGAGTTGACATTGAGGGTTTCACTAATAATTTTTGTAATCAGACTTTTACTTTTAGACTTTTACTTCTGACAATTATGACAATTTTGCACTTTTGACTAATCAATCCATTTCATGAGCAGATATTTGGTGGTTATGTGCAGACTTCCGTCTATATGCAATACTATCTCCAACATGGTCAGGTGTGTGTGTGCCAATTATGCTAATTATCCCATTCACTATAGGGCCTACAGATTCACTGAATTTAAAACCGACTCAAGTTCTATATAAAACGGGACCGGACCATGTCCAAAAGAGGTCTTTGTCCCCACAGCTTAAAGAAACTCTGGTGTACTTGAATATGCCTGGACAAGTTGGTTTCATAAAATGTTTGGCCCATGGGCTGCGACAATTGTCTCCATTATCACTATCATAGTGACTGCAATTGCTATTTTAATTGTAATTGGCTGTTGCGTTGTCCCTTGCCTCAGAGGTTTAATAGAGCGTCTAATCGCTACTGCCCTGGAGCGAAGGGATCCTCCATCACGAATTCTGTTGCTTTCAGTCGACCCCTAATTTTGACTTACTGATACATTAATCTAGTCTGATCAAAATTGAACGAATTAAGTTTTGGCTGAATAAATAAATGATCTAAATTCTAAGCCCTAAGGTGTTGCTCTTTGTGACTTATTCTGCCGTCCGAGTTTTGTACAATGATTTACATGATATATTGACATAAAGACATTGAGATGTGTTATGCTCTATGAATGCTAAGGTTAAAATTGTCATGTTGAGATGATTAATTTTATTTGTAGAGGGAGCGTTTTGCCACTCTACTATGTAAGTGTGATCACATGTGTTTATGTGATCAAAGGAGGGAACTGTGAGGAAAATAATCTTTGTTATGAAATACGTCAAAGGTCGCTGATGTTCTGTTCTTATGTTATCAATCAATAGTTACCAATACATTGAGGTTTACGACAACTATGGCTGATTTATGCTGATTCAGTGAAAATTACCTAGAGACGTGGTCTTTTAAACTGGACTTTGCCTGTGTTTTACTATCATGTTATGTAGCACCATTGACACGCTGTCTGCATAAAGTTCCTTCTTGAGGGTCCTAGTTTGAGTTAATGGTTAACTACTCTGTAGGTTAAATTTAGCTCAGTTCTGTACCAAGACAGGAGACGGAGAATCATTACCTGTATACAGGGTTGGGAGGGTTACTTTAGAAATGTAATCCGGTACAGTTACTAGTTACTCCTTAAAATATGTATTCAGTAACGTAATCCCGGTACTATAATATTAAAGTAATGTAACTTGATTACTTTCAGTTACTTTTGGATTACTTTAACACCAAATATCCTATAACAACAAGAAAACAAGAAAATTACAATACAATTAAAAGTTTTTAGGAGGACAAGTACAGTTCTATGTGTAGTTTTAACAACTGTTATCACTATAAGCCAAGTCACTAGTAAACAAGGTCACTCACTAAACCAAACACCTAAACACCTATGACTTCAACCAAATTATATTTTCAGTCAAGTTTTAGTTTTACCGGGACAGTCATCTTGCCCGATCTCCGCAGCTGGACAGGATGTTCGTCCAGCTTGCGTGCTGGCCTACATCTAACGACAGCTTTGCTCGGAATTGTCTAAAGGGTATTCATGGATCAGTTAACATGACTATGTTGCCTAGATAATGTTTAAATATTGTAATATCGTTCTACAAATGCACAAAGTGTACTTGTGACCGCAAACGTTAGCTAGCTTGCTAATAGTTTGCTAGTCGATAGCTAACTCGAAACTGGCTCCTACCCAGTAGTCGAGTTGTAAAATGAAACCAGGGGGGATGGTGAAATTTTTCACCAACGGGGGAGGCATTAAGCTAAGCCCTCCCCCATCACTGACATCACTGTGGTGTTTCAGGGCAGGGCAGTATTAGAAGGTACTTTGTTAAAATGGAAATGCTTTTATAACAAAAAGTCCATATAATCATTCAATAATTCAATAATACACAGGATATATGTTATCACACACGTACACACACACACACACACACACACACACCTTAGTCCTGGTTTAGTCCTGGTTTAGTCTTGGTTTAGTCTTGGTTTAGTCTTGGTTTAGTCCTGGTTTAGTCCTGGTTTAGTCCTGGTTTAGACCTGGTTTAGACCTGGTTTAGACTTGTTTTAGTCCTGGCTTAGTCTTGGTTTGGACCTGGTTTAGTTTTGGTTTAGTCCCGGTTTAGTCCTGGTTTAGACCCGGTTTAGATCTGGTTTAGTCTTGGCTTAGTCCTGGTTTGGACCTGGTTTAGTCCTGGTTTAGACCTGGTTTAGTCTTGGTTTAGTCCTGGTTTAGATCTGGTTTAGTCTTGGTTTAGTCCTGGTTTAAACCTGGTTTAGTCCTGGTTTAGTCCTGGTTTAGTCCTGGTTTAGATCTGGTTTAGTCTTGGTTTAGTCCTGGTTTAAACCTGGTTTAGTCTTGGTTTAGTCCTGGTTTAGACCTGGTTTAGACCTGGTTTAGACCTGGTTTAGTCTTGGTTTAGTCCTGGTTTAGATCTGGTTTAGTCTTGGTTTAGTCCTGGTTTAAACCTGATTTAGTCTTGGTTTAGTCCTGGTTTAGATCTGGTTTAGTCTTGGTTTAGTCCTGGTTTAAACCTGGTTTAGTCCTGGTTTAGTCCTGGTTTAGATCTGGTTTAGTCTTGGCTTAGTCCTGGTTTGGACCTGGTTTAGTCCTGGTTTAGACCTGGTTTAGTCTTGGTTTAGTCCTGGTTTAGATCTGGTTTAGTCTTGGTTTAGTCCTGGTTTAAACCTGGTTTAGTCTTGGTTTAGTCCTGGTTTAGATCTGGTTTAGTCTTGGTTTAGTCCTGGTTTAAACCTGGTTTAGTCCTGGTTTAGTCCTGGTTTAGTCCTGGTTTAGATCTGGTTTAGTCTTGGTTTAGTCCTGGTTTAAACCTGGTTTAGTCTTGGTTTAGTCCTGGTTTAGACCTGGTTTAGACCTGGTTTAGTCCTGGTTTAGTGCCGAAATAGATGCAGAAATAATCTGATAATATGACTCACCCATAAGAATGCGGTCAGATCCATTCTAACAGTTTGTCGTGTTGTCTTTAATAATCCGGAGCTCCGGAGAAAAGGAAATAATCCCGAACATATCCCGTGTCCCGAGGCGAGAGTTCCTTCTTACGTAGCATTAACGTAGGAAGTTAAGGATGCTTCTTCTCTTAGAAATGCCGCGTAAATATCAGGCTCACAGCTGATCGGCGAACAGGCGCAAACACAACAGCGGCAATCGTCATGATTGGCGGGAGCGCGTATCGGTGCAAGTTTAGTCCGTAGTGCGCGACCTGCGTGAAGTTCAGTGCGCGCCGCTGCAAGTTTGTTTCACAGAGCGCGCGCGGCGCCGTTTTCCCTACATATGACCTCCGGCTTTAAATGAAAAAATGAAATAACATAAAATGCTTTCAAATTGTAATCCTGCTAAGTAATCCCCATTTTCACTAAATGTACCTGTAATCTGATTACGTCTTTTTCTTTGTAACTGTAGGGGAATACAGTTACCTTTTTTTTGTATCCTTTTACTTAACGCCGTTCCATGTAATCCGTTACTCCCCAAGCCTGCCTGTATACCCTGATGATCAACATTAAAGTGCCTTGCTGAACCAGCCCAGATTCCTGTATTCCTTCTACGAGGTCGAGAGAATTTCTTCCACAGTGGTGAGTCCACAGGAGATGTTGTAACATTTCAGGAGAAATTAAACTAAATCAACTGTATCAAAAGAAGGGCAATAACATTTGATGCAGATAAACTATAAGGCTGTCAATTTCTGTTATGATTTTGAAAAATATGATCTGATTTGATCTCAACAATACTTTGGTTCAATACCAACAACAAAGCATTAATCAATAGACGGGAAAAAAAAAAATCATACTAACAATGGTCATTAAGACTCAAAGACTTGAGTAGGGATGGGACATGAACTCAAGCTATAATATCTGGCAACACAAGATTGTGCACAATCTTGTATCACCAGACCCATGTGTTTACATGTCCCTTGAAAAGCAACGCTACAATGACACCATTAATATTAAAAAATGTAAAATCAAAAACGGTGGAGCCAAAATTGTGAACTAAACCTCAGAATCTATTGTGCAATAGGGCTGGTGCAATAACTAACGTTTTATGGTTGTGCAGCACACAAATGGACAATGGACATTAGACATTAATAATGGACTCATGTATCATGTGATAAGCTCTGACTGTTGTCTGACTGTAGTATCATGTCTGAGTAACTGTTTTTAAGCTGCAGGCAGTGAGCCCAAGACAAATTTCCCCTTTGGGACAATAAAGTTTATCTTATCTTATTATAAAATATGTCAAAGACCCCATCTCTTGTCTTGTTGAAAATTATACTTCTACATTATTATAAATAGAAACCAGAGATGATCCTGCTGTGGCAACTATGATCACCCAAGTTGAGAAGAATGAACAAATCGAGATAAATGTCATTTTTCTGAATTACATTTGAATTAGTTTTTCTCCATTGGTTTGGCTCATTTCTTGAAATAGAAATTACATTCTCAAAACAACATGGATAAATTCCCAAATCATTTGGCCATTGTTCAAAACAGAGTGGATATTCTCAATGATTTAATCAAATTGCAGTTGTCTTAGTACATCTCTTCAAATCATTAAGTACAAGTGGCCTACAGTTAGATTAAGACTAAGCCTTGTTTTGGTCTCACACACAATGACACAGTGACACACGGGAGAAATCTGACTTCTGCATTTGACACATCCTTTTCAGGAGCAGTGAGCAGCCATCTTTTTCGGTGCTCAGTGGGCAGTACCGTGAAGGGTCTTCAAGATTCAAGATTGTTTATTTGTCATATGCAGAATCAACACAAGGTCAACAATGCAATGAAATGCTTAGGATCAGAGGAACCGTTGACTCGCTAAGATAGTCAAAAGTACTAATAACATGCAATAATAGTACGTAAAAAAAGTATTGCAAAAGTGCAGGGGAAGAAGTAAACAATATAATAAAAAAATATAATTAAATATGTCATAAAATGTAATAAAAAATACAAGGTACAAGGTGCAGGTAGGATTAAATCAAAGATCAAATAAGGTGCAAGTATTTCACAGATTGCACATAATATGGTGTGGTGTAGGTGTTGCATGTGGATTTCGTATTGCACATAGTATGGTATAAGATAAGATATGCCTTTATTAGTCCCACAGTGGGGAAATTCCAGTGTTGCAACGCACAGATCAAGAACAGAGCAGAAAAAAAGTTGGAAAATAAGGGAGCGCGTTGCAACCAGCTCCGGCTCTCGCCGCGCCAGATCAGAGATATATATTGCACATAGGTTATTGCAGATTATTGCACAGGTAACAGTAATTTACAGTGAGGTAGTGACAAACATGATACATTCATATAGAGCAGCAGCAGTAAACATAATTATGCATAATGAAAGGTAGTTTAGTGCAGTATTATTGGGAGTTCAGTATTATTTAGAGTATTACCCAGAGTTCAGTAGTCTGAGAGCTTGGGGGTAATAGCTGTTTTTGAGTCTTTTTGTGCGTGCTGGCAGGCTCCTGTATCGTCTACCAGAGGGTAGCAGATGGAAGAGTCCTTGTGCCGGATGAGTATGGTCCTTAGTGATGCTGCGTGCTTTACGCAGACCCCTGCTGTGGTAAATGTCCTGGATGGAGGGGAGACTGCTGCCAGCGATGTCCTCTGCCGCTCGCACCACCCTCTGTAGTGCTTTGCGGCTCTGAGCGGTGCAGTTCCCATACCACACTGTGATGCAGCCTGTCAGGAGGCTCAATGGTGCACCTGTAGAAGTTTATGAGGATGCTGATGTTCATGCCAAACTTCCTCAACTTCCTCAGGAAGTAGAGTCTTTGTTGGGCTTTCTTAACCAGTGTCTGTATGTAGTGTCCAGGACAGATCCTCAGTGATGTGTACCCCAAGGAACTTAAAACTGCTGACCTGCTCCACCTCAGCGTTGTTGATGGAGATGGTGGGATACTGGTCTACACGCTGTCTCCTGAAGTCCACCATCATTTCCTTAGTTTTGCTGACATTCAGAGAGAGGTTATTTTCCTGACACCAGCTGGTCAGTGATTTCACCTCGTCTCTGTAGGCGCTCTTGTCGTTGTTGGTGATGAGGCCTAGGATGGTGGTGTTGTCAGCAAACTTGAGGATGATGTTGGAGCTGTGCCTGGCGGTACAGTCGTAGGTGAACAGGGAGTACAGGGCTGAGAACACAGCCCTGGGGTGCCCCAGTGCTGAGGACACGTGGCTGCCGATTCTCACCGCCTGTGGCCTGTTGGTAAGGAAGTCCCATATCCAGCAGCAGCAGATGGACGTCCCCAGGCCCAGGGCGGTGAGCTTAGAGACCAGTTTGGAGGGGATTATGGTATTGAATGCCGAGCTGTAGTCAATGAAGAGCATTCTCACATATGTATTTCCTCTCTCCAGATGACAGAGAGGTGTGGACTGCTAGAGCAATGGCGTCGTCTGCAGACCTCTTTGCTCTATATGCAAACTGCAGGGGGTCCAGGGTGTCGGGGAGTGACTCACAGATGTGTCTATGATTCGTAATGATTCGTTCAAAGTAGGGATGCAAATTATCGATTAATTCATTAATTGATAGTTGATTGACCTTATCGATCGATTAACGATTAACTGATAAGCGGCGTTTTTCACCTGAATTTGAGTGTTTGAATAGGGTCTTTAAGAATATAAGCTATAGTAACATAACACTGAGTCATAAATATATCATAGTATTATTATATTGTATATTCCTCAATTAATTATTCCTTAGTAAAAAGCAGACAAAAGTATTGATGCTGAATAACAAAATACAGTAATCCCTCGCTCTATCGCGGTTCTCAGATTTTTTAGATTTTTTTTTTTTTATAGTGCAACATTGTGTTCTGTCCTGGTTGGCTAAGAGACTAGACCAGGACTAAACGTGGACTAAACCAGGTCTGGACCAGAACTGGGCCGGGTCTGGACTGGACCTGGACTACACCGGGGCTCGGCCGGGTCTGGACCTGGACTAGACCAGGATTAAACCACCACGTGCCGCTGCTGGTTTTGTGCGGCTGGTTTGTGGCCGCGTGGGACCAGCAGCGGCACGTCTCAGCCCGAGCCAGAGCCTCGGGCCCGAGCGGGTGACCACGCGGGTGCGCGTGTCTGCGATTAGCGATTAATTACAATTAATGCATTTTGTTCGACCAACGTCTTAATCGTCAATTAATCGTTAATCGATTAATTGTTGACATCCCTAGTTCAAAGCACTTCGTTATAACAGATGTGAGTGCTATGGGCCGATAGTCATTAGGACAGGATGCTGTGGGGGTCTTTGGGATGGGGACTACAGTGGAGGTCTTGAAGATGGTGGGCACGATAGACTGGCTCAGAGACAGGTTGAAGATGTTGGTGAACACCCCGGCGAGTTGGTCAGCACAAGCCCTCAGCACCCGTCTGGGGATGCCGTCGGGTCCTGGTATTTTGCGGGGGTTCACTCTCTTGAACCCCCGTCTCACTGTAGCAGTGTCTATACAGAGTACAGCGTCCTCACTGTCCACATGGGGTCTGGTGACAGGCGTGGTGTTATCTGCATCAAACTGGGCGTAGAAGGTGTTGAGTTCGTCCGGAAATGATGCGCTGGACAGTTCCACGGGCCCGCTCCTCCCCTTGTAGTCAGTGAGGCAGCGTAGCCCGTGCCACACCCGTCTCGGGTCATTGCTCTGCTGGGCAGACTCCACTCTCTCCCTGTAGTCCCTCTGGGGAGTCCTGATGGTCTTTCTGAGGTCATACTTGGCTGCTTTGTAGGCTCCTGAGTTGAAGGCGGTGGTGTGAGCTTTCAGTTTAGCACGCACCTCCGGTCCCGCCAAGGGTTTGTGATTTGGGCAAGTGCAGATGGAGATTTTGGGCACCGTGTCCTCAATGCACTTCCCTATGTAGCCTACGACAGAGTCTGTGTACGCATTAATGTCACCATCCACTGCGTCTGCCAACATCTGCCAGTCTGTTGTTTCAAAGCAGTCCTATAACACCTCAGACATCCTGCTCCATTTGTGTATTTGTCTGGGAACCGGTTTTTCCAGTTTAAGCCTTGGTTTGTACGCAGGCAACAGCAAGATGGTGCTACGGTGAGATTTATCAAAGGCTGGGCGGAGGAGGGGTTTGTAACTGTCTTTAAATGGGGTGTAACAATGGTCTAAAGTCTGCCCCCCCCGGTGGGGAGGGATATGTGCAGGTAGTATTTTGGTAGCTGGTAGTATTTTGCCCAAGGACCCACACTGGCTTGCTCATTGCCGGGGGTGTCAGCCTACATTTAGCACACTTTAAGTGAATACATCTTGTTACTCTAAACTGATTGCCTGATTCTCAGTCAAATGGTCATTCTCTCCAAAACATGTCGGTGTTATTTCATTGTATAAGTTATCACATGCAGAATAGTCTGTCCAATTGTTTTAGGAACATACAGTAAGAGACTGAATACCATATGAATTTCTCGGATCATCCGGTGGCCAGAAGGGCGAGGATGGTGGCCAGGACAGAGGGTAAAGACGACCGGTGAAGTGCAACAGTAAATCAGCTTTATTTACAGTACTGTAGGCTATATACAATTTTGCTTGTATTTGTTTTGTCTTGTTTTGTTGTTGTTTAGAGCCTATACAGTATATGATGCTGTATTAATTTTCTTTTTACGGTGATGGCAGTAACTTTACAGTATGTGTGTGAATACTGTAATAAAAGTTACAGTTTCCTTGCCAGCATGAGTGAAATGTATGATGTTGAACCTTGAAGGCTTCTCTTTTACTCTTACAGTAAAAAAAAATTCCCCTCAGTTTTATATGCAACTGTTTTCTGTTGGCAAGACAAAAAATGTACAGTAACCAATACCAGTGAAGGACTGGGCTACTGTAAGACTACAGGTGGGGAGGATATTCCATGGTCCTCGTCCACACTGACAAAACATCTAAACATACTGACCTGCAGTGCTTACACAAGGCCAAAGGGACGATGCATTCTGGGGGCACGGACTATTTGAATGAGAAAGAAATTTGGTTTTGACACATAAGTGAACTGTTTTGGGAGAGATATGAGCTTTTGCAAATGAGCTGAAGTATTGTGCTAAACTGTAAGACTGTTGTGCCAAATGAACTTAAAGGAAAAGTAACGTTATTTTACAATCTGAGCCTTCTTTCGGTAATAAAACAAGTCGTTTGACTCACCCATATCACGTTCGTGTCATTTGGAGCTGTTTGAAGAAAGTTATGTTGTGGCGTTTCTGTTAGCATTTGTTAGCATTTGTATTTGGGGCATTACTTTGCGGTCTCCAAATAACACAAACTTTAGCACTTTTCAAATCATAGAAGCCCGATGTCTTAATGAAAAATTTCGTTTGAAGCAAAAGTGGCCTGTAATCCGAGGTTTATCCATAGTTTTCAGCTTTGCGTTTCATGTTTGGGTCCCGGGAGCAGTCCGCGCATGCGCACTGGCGTCCTCATCTACTCGAAACTATGGCTAAATCTCGGATTACAGGCCACTTTTGCTTCAAACGAAATTTTTCATTAAGACATCGGGCTTCTATGATTTGAAAAGTGCTAAAGTTTGTGTTATTTGGAGACCGCAAAGTAATGCCCCGAGCAAATGAT
Source organism: Paratrypauchen microcephalus (assembly GCA_036785185.1). Taxonomy (NCBI): domain Eukaryota; kingdom Metazoa; phylum Chordata; class Actinopteri; order Gobiiformes; family Gobiidae; genus Paratrypauchen; species Paratrypauchen microcephalus. The sequence continues at coordinate 404,702 of JAVJIX010000154.1, read as the reverse complement.
ACAGCACCATGTTAAGGATACGGGATCATTACTAGAACAGAACGGCTCAACATAAGTTCTGCGATACTGCTCCAATTGACAGAAAAATGCTATGGGTGAGTAAAACTACTTGTTTTATTGCCGAAAGAAGGCTCAGATTGTAAAAAAAACGTTAATTTGCCTTTAAGAGTTTTGAGAATGCAATTTTGGTTTCAAGAAATGAGCCAAACCAATGGAGAAAAACTGTAATATGCTTATATTAAACATTAAACTTAAATTAACTATATTAAATATTAAACTTATATTAATATCAATCCATCCATCTTCTTCCGCTTTTCCATTTCTGGGTTCAAAGTCATTTGTTTCCATTCTGGGATCAAAGTCTTTGATCTTTGGAAAATTTAATATTAATGGCTTTACTTTACTCTCCTTTACTCTACTCTGCTTTACTTTGCTTTGCTTTACTGTACTTTACTCAAAATTGACTTTGATCGTTGAATATTTAATATAACCATGCAGCTTGTGTACATTATGAGCTTTGAGCAGTACCATTTGCCTTTTCCCACAGAAAAATGATGATCATCCCCATCTACATCTGTCTACTTGCACTGGGCTGTGAATCGGCTTACCCAAAGCTGAAATCTCTGAATGACCTGAAGAAAATAGATTTTGGACAATCTGTGCCCAAACACAGCCTCCTGCTGCTACATTGGTTTGCAAACGTCATTGACATTGACAATAATGACGCTTTACTCTTGACATTTGACCCAAATGAAGAAGATTTTGGTTCTCATCAATATTTCAACTATGAGAACATGCTGGACCCCCTGCCCCGGGGATACCGGTACTACACTGTGGGCAATCTACATGAAGACACATCCAGTAGCCTCCCAGCATATGTTCTTCAGCCCCCGGTCAGAGACTACAAGGGAAACAACATGGACCGCATCATTTTTAGAGTTCAGAAGAGAAGCTCCAGGCCTTGCAGGATTGATCAAGTGTACCTCACACAGCATTACAGACAACACGAACATCAGGGCACAAGGTACAACCCAGAGCACACCTACCGCATCTCCACCACACTGCTGCACGAGATAAGACTGTTTTCAGTGGAGCACAACCCCAGGACTCTGAGGGAGCTCAGAGACATGTTTGACAGTGACGCTCAAGACTCACAGTTGTGGGACCTAAAGAACATTTGTGGTCACTCCATGGCCTTCCTCGGACTTCTGCTGTTCATTGTGATAGAGGAAAAACACTCTAAAAAGAGACCAACCAAAAACTGTCCAGCCAGGAGAAACACACAGGCAGATCATGTGATTGACATGCCAGATGAGATGAATTATTTGTACTATAATCAGTTAGAGGAGAGCAATCATGTGCACCTTGACGTAATAACAGGGAAAAATGGAAAAGCTACAATTATTTGGAGAAATGTTTCTGTCCCATGGCTGAAGGAGGGTGTTGCTGTAGTGCTTTTTAATCATGAGAAAGACCAGGAAGCTAGTAGCACATACAAACTTATCAAGTACCCCGGGGGGAGTTATAACACCTCTGTGCCACTCAATGAGGGGCTACAGGTGCGGCTGCACAGAGCAAAGAGATGGTATTTTTTCTGGACTAAAGTACAAGAAGAAATTTGCAGAGGACCAGCATTTAAAAGTCCAGATCTAGTTTCAATCACAGGCTATGATGCATATCTAAAGCTCTTTGTAAAGGACGGAAAAGCTTGTGTGCGGCTATTTGTGAAGAAGTCATTCAGACAGTGGAGATCTGAATTCGAAAAGTCCTGGGTTGGGTTTTATGATTCTGCAGACAGAGACACAGCAGACTACAAATGGTGGAAATGGCAATGGGTGACAAAATTCACACAAGGCCCAGTCTCAGGAGACTACAATACTTATGAGTATTATTCCAGTATGACAGTAGCTACCGGTGTCCAAGCACGATTCATCCTCAGGGATTACAGGGCAATAGCATGCACTCCAACCTGGTATTGACTGAGCTACTGGGAAAAAAAAACAGCATTGAGGCAGGACAATAATGTAAATGAAAATGAGTTTTTAAAGGGATAAGTTCGGGTTTTTTGATGTGAATCTGTATGGCATCCCCTTCAGCAGTGTCGTCCATTAACACTGACTTACTGCTGACAGTGTCCTGTGAGCCAAGTTATGCCCGGTTCTGGAGCTGATGAAAGTAGGTCCGGCAAGTTAGCCAGGACAGTTAATAAAGCTTGTTTTTCTTCTCAAAACAATATTTGTCCAAAAACTGATATATTTGTGTCACAAAACAATTGTCCCTGAAAAAGTCAGAAGTCATAATCGCTTGGTGCTATTTTCTGTCGATTCCTATCACTGCGCGCCTATTATTATTATTAGCCTGTTCACTTGTAAGTGGCAATGTTTACAAGTGAACAGGCTAATAATAATAATAATAATAATAATAATAATAATAATAAGCGGCACGCAGTGATAGGAATCGACAGAAAATGGCACCAAGCGATTATGACTTCTGACTTTTTCTGACAGTGTTAATGGACGACACTGCTGAAGGAGATGCCATACAGATTCACATCAAAAACCCGAACTATCCCTTTAAGGCCAGATAATCTTAATTATATATGAAAAACTTGTTATTTGAGTGTAAATCTATGGAAAAATAGTGTTGAGCATGTTGGTTTAAAATGATGCAATGGCATTGTAAATGGAAAAACAGAACAAAATGACTTTTGAGTTGACTTCCAGCTGAAGATGGGAATGGATTTGATACATATGAAAGTCATCAGTGAGACCATCTCCTTCCCTTATGACATGCACAAACTTATCACGCCAAGTCCAATGAAAAGGGGGCTTCAAAGAGATGAGCTCTTTTAATGTGTTCAAACTATGGTAGTAAACTGCACACAGCACAAGACCATGTTATATGTGTCACTTCTAAGAGTCAAAAACTAGATGGCTTGTTTTAAGCACGAATATACAGTATGTACAATTGCTAATTAAATAATAAACAATCAACTAAACAAAAACCCCAGACAAAGACATTACATCAACTAAATAGACTCAAACTCAATAGAAGCAGCATATCGCTTGTTACTGCGTCACTGCCCCCCCTCATTCCCCCCAGCCTCTGGACACATGAAACCATAGTGCAGCAACAGTGTACACTAAAGACTCACAACAACACTCCAAAAAGCCAGAATCTCAGACCAAGTCAGCACCAGGATTTAAGTAACAATTCTTGATTTGAATTCAGAAAGACTGTTCATTTTAATGAAAACTGATGGCAGCATTTACAGGAAATATCTTTGTTTGCCCGCTTGGGTTATTCTGTTCAATTTGGCTTCAGTGATCACTCCGCACCCACTAGAAGCTTTTTGTTGCCTGCCCCTCCACCCCGCGGATACACACATGAGCAGATGTCAGCAGCAGCGCGGAAGTTGTAATTTGAGCTCCAAGTAACACACCAAAATCCTGGCCTTCATCCAAAAGCTGCAGTGCACTTCAGTTTTACTAAGATCACAAAAAGAAGTGCTTCATTTTTTAAGGCCATGGTTAAGGGAGAGAATAAGCACAAAGAGAAAACTTGAGGAATTTCTATTTCTGTTAAATGTTTTTGAAATACAGATAAGGAATGCATCCAGTTCAAACGCCTACGCCAAGCAGAAGCTCAGGGCGGACCATGAGCACAGCTGTGGTCTGACACTAGAGACACAAATGCATACAATATCATCACTTCAATTAGTGAATGGTAGGATCCCAGATCCAATTGCCATCATATTAAAAAATTGCAATTTCAAACTGCAATTTGAAGAGTCACAAGTATAAAATCACAAATACTGCAAGTCTGATCCTGCTTGAAATTAAGACCTTTAAATTTAGCCTACATGTTTAATAATGGATTTTTGTCAGCTGTTTTTTGTAGGCATCGCTCACACCATACCATGTCCTCTACACGTAGGAATAGAAGTGGAACAGTGGTTAATTTGGTGGTGTTAATCAAGCTACCATCAAACTAGAAGGCTATGCTTTAGAGGTATAAATGACTATTTTTAAGACATAAAATAACAGTAATTTACTTGCGCCTGGATTTGTGACATAGTTCTTAGTATTCAGTTTGATTGCACTACCCCAAGTGAAGCTTCAGAGTCTGGAATCATCATAACTTCCTAGTCCAACTGAATTAAAAAAAAAATATTAACCATCTCATTTCAAATCTGGCATCAAATAAGTTCTAGTTTACATAATTGGATGAAGATCAAACTACCCAGAAAAATATGGAGCTTACTTTCAGTGGGTCTGACAGGCGGCAGCTCAGAGACAAGTGAGTGTACTCTGTCCCCTCGAGAGTCGACCAGAGAGGGCAGTGGAGCAGTGGGGGCAGGAGGGTGGTGGTGGTTGTTGTTGTTCTCTAACACATCATCGCTCTGTTTGAACACTGGCAGCTCTGGCCTTTTGATGGAGGTCTCCACTGGACTGACCACAGGGCTCTGGGACTCTGCACGAGGGATCCTTGAAGAGGCACCGGAAGACAAGTGCGAGTCCATCCTTCTGGGTGGTGCAGGGGGCTCCTGAGACCGTGTTGCGTTTATGTCACCCCTCCTGGAAGAAGAGTTGGAAAGGGAACTGTCTGCAGGGTTAATCCGACTACTCAGGCTCACCTCTGGCCGCTTTAGCCCAAAGCGTGCTATGCCAGCACTGGGTGAGCTGTCAATCTGTTTGGAGGAGACTTCAATGGACATCTCTGTGCGTCGAGAGGAGACTGTGTCATGGTTGCGACCACCAGTAAACTCCATGCGTTTCATGCCTGTTTTTGGAGAGCGCAGATTGGAGGACTCAGAAGGAGATGATCTGTTGGAGTAATCTGAGTTTCGAGATGCTGTGTCGTAGCTCCGTTGGCTGGATGTGGAGGAGGACGAAGAGGAGCGGACAGGGTTTGAAGACCGCCGAATAAGGGAAGTGCTGTGTGTAGAATCACTCTCCTCCACCTCAAATGACCGCTTTAGTGCTGAAACACACAAAACACAAGTGATTAGGACAACCCATAGTTTAGTGATGAATGACTATTGTAGGTACTAAAACTCAATCATTTTTGATTACTGAACTACTCAAAGTCTAAAATCAATTGGGCCATCTTTACAGCCAGGGTTAAAGGGATAGTGCGTTTTTTTTATGTTAATCTGTATGTGTTTCCTTCTAAAAATTACGTGTGTTGACACCGGCTTACCTCTGACAGTCTCAGCTGATCCTGGTTCGGCTCGCTTTCTGGAGCCCATGCAAGTAGGTCCGGTAACTTCCCTGGAACATGAAATAAAGCTTGTTTTTCTTTTCAAAACAAAACATTTGTCTGAAAGGTGATATATATTTGCGTCCCAAAAAGTTGTCCACGAAACATCCAGCAGCGTAGATTGCGTTCGCGTATTGCCTCTCCCGATTCGTATCACTGCGCGCATATTAGCTGTATTAGCCTGTTCACTTGTAAACTTCCCCTTACGGCGGACCACATCTGCTGTACACTTCCGCTAAAGGTTAACAGGCTAATACAGCTAATATGGGCGCAGTGATACAAATCGGGAGAGGCAATACGCCAAAGCAATCTACACTGCTGGATGTTTCGTGGACAACTGTTTGGGACGCAAATATATCACCTTTCAGACAAATGCTTTGTTTTGAGAAGAAAAACAAGCTTTAGTTCATGTTCCAGGGAAGTTACCGGACCTACTTACATGGGCTCCAGAAAGCGAGCCGAACCGGGATCAGCTGAGACTGTCAGAGGTAAGCCGTGTCAACACACGTAACTTTTAGAAGGAAACCCATACAGATAAACATAAAAAAAAACAAAAAAAAACACACTATCCCTTTAAAGGCAGGGTGGCCCCTTCATAAGATGTTCATTTATTATTATGCTATGGTGCAGACAAACGGACAAACAAAGCTACAAGCACACAAAATCCAAGTCATCAGTGTTATTTTGTGGATCTTTATTCTCACAAGATGCAAGAGAAACAATTTAAATGTATTTGGTAAGCGAAAGGACAAGACCCTGGACACGGAGGCCAATAACAGAAGCCCTAGAACAACTGTATGGGATTATAAACGGACTTGAAACTCACACCCTGATGCAGCTTTCATTGTTTTGGGGGGATTTCAATAGAGCTAACATGAAAACAGTTCTACCTAAATACTACCAGCACATATCTCTCCCCACCAGGGGGAGCAAACATTAGACCATTGTTACACCCCATTTAAAGACAGTTACAAACCCCTCCTCTGCCCAGCCTTTGATAAATCTGAACATAGCACAATCTTGCTGTTGCCCGCGTACAAAGGCTTAAAGGGATAGTGCGTTTTTTTTATGTTAATCTGTATGGGTTTCCTTCTAAAAGTTACGCGTGTTGACACCAGCTTACCTCTGACAGTCTCAGCTGATCCCGGTTCGGCTCACTTACGTGGGTAAGTAGGTCCGGTAACTTCCCTGGAACATGAAATAAAGCTTGTTTTTCTTCTCAAAACAAAACATTTGTTAGAAAGGGGATATATTTGCGTCCGAAACAGTTGTCCACGAAACATCCGGCAGCGTATTTCGCACTCGCGTATTGTCTCTCTCCACTCGTATCACTACGCCCATGTTAACTCTATCAGCCTTAGTTTACAAGTGAACAGGCTGATAGAGTTAACATGGGCGTAGTGATACGAGTGGAGAGAGACAATACGCGAATGCGAAATACGCTGCTGGATGTTTCATGGACAACTGTTTCGGACGCAAATATATCACCTTTCTAACAAATGTTTTGTTTTGAGAAGAAAAACAAGCTTTATTTCATGTTCCAGGGAAGTTACCGTACCTACTTACGTGGGCTCCAGAAAGCGAGCCGAACCGGGATCAGCTGAGACTGTCAAGAGGTAAGCCGGTGTCAACACACGCAACTTTTAGAAGGAAACTCATACAGATTAACATTTAAAAAAAAATTAAAAAAAAGCACTATCCCTTTAAACTGGAAAAACCAAATATACAAATGGAGCAGTTTGTCTGATGAGGTGCTACAGGACTGCTTTGAAACACACTGGCAGATGTTTGCAGACACAGCGGATGGCTACATTAATCCGTACACAGACTGTCGTAGGCTACATAGGGAAGTGCATTGAGGACACGGTGCCCAAAATTTCCATCTGCACCCAAATCAGAAACCCTGGGCTGGACCAGAGGTGCGTGCTAAACTGAAAGCTCGCACCGCCACCTTCAACTCAGGAGACTGAAGCCTACAAAGCAGCCAAGTACGAACTCAGAAAGACCATCAGGACTTCCCAAAGGGACTACAGGGAGAGTGGAGTCTGCCCAGCAGAGCCGCAACCCGAGATGCGTGTGGCATGGGCTACGCTGCATCACTGACTACAAGGGGAGGAGCGGACCAGTGGAACTGTCCAGCGCATCATTTCCGGACAAACTCAACACCTTCTACACCCGGTTTGATGCAGATAACACCACGCCTGTCACCAGACCTCATGTGAACCCCTGTAAAACACCAGGACCCGACGGCATCCCCGGACGGGTGCTGAGAGCTTGTGCTGGCCAACTCGCCGAGGTGTTCTCCCTGTTCACCTACGACTGTACCGCCAGGCAGCTTCAACATCATCCTCAAGTTTGCCGATGACACCACCATCTTAGGCCTCATCACTAACAACGACGAGAGCGCCTACAGAGACGAAGTGAAATCACTGACCAGCTGGTGTCAGGAAAATAACCTCTCTCTGAATGTCAGCAAAACTAAGGAAATGATCGTGGACTTCAGGAGACAGCGTGTAGACCAGCATCCCCCCATCTTCATCAACAACACTGAGGTGGAGCAGGTCAGCAGCTTTAAGTTCCTTGGGGTACACATCACTGAGGATCTGTCCTGGACACTACATACAGACACTGTGGTTAAGAAAGCCCGACAAAGACTCTACTTCCTGAGGAAGTTGAGGAAGTTTGGTATGAACACCAGCATCCTCACAAACTTCTACAGGTGCACCATCGAGAGCCTCCTGACAGGCTGCAGCACAGTGTGGTATGGGAACTGCACCGCTCAGAGCCGCAAAGCACTACAGAGGGTGGTGCGAGCGGCAGAGGACATCACCGGCAGCAGTCTCTCCTCCATCCAGGACATTTACCACAGCAGGGGTCTGTGTAAGGCACGCAGCATCACTAAGGACCATACTCATCCGGCACAAGGACTCTTCCATCTGCTACCCTCTGGTAGACGATACAGGAGCCTGCAGCACGCACAAAAAGACTCAAAAACAGCTATTACCCCCAAGCTCTCAGACTACTGAACTCTGGGTAATACTCTAAATAATACTGAACTGAACTCTAGATAATACTCTAAATAATACTGAACTCTCAATAATACTGCACTAAACTACCTTTCATTATGCATAATGTGTGTACTGCTGCTGCTCTATATGAATGTATCACGTTTGTCACTACCTCACTGTAAACTACTGTTACCTGTGCAATAATCTGTGCAATAACCTATGTGTCATATTTATACCATACTATGTGCAATACGAAATCCATATACAACACTTATACTATACCATATTATGGGCAATCTGTTTTACATATTTTTATTATATTGTTTACTTCTCCACCTGCACTTTTTGCAACACTTTTTTTTTTTTTTTTTTACCGTGTACTATTATTGCATGCTATTAGTACTTCTGACTATTTTAGCGAGTCCTTCTGATCCTAAGCATTTCATTGCATTGTTTAAACTGTGTTGATTCTGCATATGACAAATAAACAATCTTGAATGTTGAATATCGAATCAATAAGCATAAATGTCTTACCGGACTTCACACGTTTAACGTAAGTTGACAGCATGTTGCCTTAAACCACTTGAATTATTTTAACATCAGATTACGCACGTACTAAAAGACGTTGAATTGCTCTAATGAAAGGTTAAATAAAATCGCCAGGCAACAACTTTCGAACAATCCTCTGCAGATGTTGATTTGGTTTGGCGCACCTGGTGTTTTAGCGCCGCGAGCGCCCCGCAAATCTCGCGAGATTTGGGTACAAGTAAGTATCACGGTAAGTACACGGAAAATTGTTATTTCAGTTGCAATATATATGGCTAAACAAACTCATATCTTTCGTTGTATGTCATAGCGTAACTGCCTCTAGCGCCTCTAGGCCAAACATCCTATTTATTACAATAGAAAAACTCTTCATGTAGTTTTCAGTGTAGTCTAGATCTAGACAATTTAGAGACGCTTTTTGCAGATGAAATGGCCATTCTTCCCTCTGGTTATTAATACCCACATAGCTAAACATAAAAATGTATTTCCACATGGATTATGTCCATGTGGAAATGTGGACACACTGCACAGTATGGATCTTCCACGTTGGTTTGTGTTTATCATTCTTGAGTGTGCCCGTAACAGTGTGAAGAGACAATCTTTTTTTTTTTTTTTTAATGTAGGCCCAGGGAAAGTGAAGAGAATCACATTGATCCTGGCCTAAACTATCCCTCCAAAACCTACAGTAAGTAGGACGTTAAACTGTGGCAATGTGGTATTACGATACAGATTTTTACCTCTGCCCACTCTATTACTGCCCCCTTGTGGCCGAAGTTACATTTGGTTATATCACCATGTTGTATTTACTGTATCCTGATATTTTTTTTTCAGATAATTCCTATAATTAAGTTTTTAGATACATTCATTCATCTTCCGCTTTTTCCATTTTTTCTGGGTCGCGGAGGCGGCAGTCCAGCAGTGTTCTGCTGCCCAGAACACAATGCAGCAGCCCCCATGAATCCTCCTGCAGGTGGTGGGTCCACAGGAGGACAGCTCACGTCACAACTGGCCTTGATGTATCTTCTGCCATGGGGGCCACTGAGGGCGAGGTGGGTTAAGTGTCTTGCCCAAGGACACAACAGCAGCGCTCATCTGTGGGAGCTGAGATCACACGCGGTCAACCCGTCAAGAGCGGGATTCAAACCGCCAAACTGTCACTAGACAAACGCTCTACAACTGAGCTACTGCTCAGTTTAATATACATGAATCCGCCTAATGATTCAAAATTAACGCTAATATTAGATATACATGATGCTTTTTGGATATTGCATCTGCAACAAGTGGTTCAGTCCATAAGAATGGGATGCAGTACTTCCCTAAACTAATTGCCCTAAATCTGGTTACAAAGCTGAATCTGAATTTGAAAAGCAGTACAAAGCAGTACAGACTCAGGATAGTGGATTGATTTGACAGTGTTAATAGAAGTTTTATATCATGTAATGGGTTATATGTAATTTTCCCTAAATATTAGTTCCAAAACATTGTCCTTGTCTCTGGATTTTATATTCAATGTTGGCATCAGCCTTAAAGAAAATGATTGTATCTACTGAATAGTATGTCTTCTTCCTCCAAGCTAACTATGTGTGGTGACCCTTAGATTGACCCTGGAGTTTCCCATCAACCCACATGCTGCTGGTGTTATTTGGAGAAACCAGTCGGAGCTGGTGAGACGAGCATGCATGTTAATACTGATAACTGATAAGGATGGCCATTATCAGCCATTTCCTCTTTCATAGACCCACATATTCCAGCCATAAGACCAGTTGAAATAATAGCAGAATAATACGTCTCTTGTAAACAACACTGCAGAGGAAAAACAGTGACCAAATTGTGATTGAGTGACTAACATCATCTTAGATACGAAAAACCTATAACCACACAGCTAAGTGGTAGTTGGCCTGGGTTGTAATAACAGATTACATAAGAAGAAGGCTTGAAAGTCCATGATGAAATAGAACTACTACTAAGATCCTATGTGACAATTACTACTACAGTAGCAGCATGTTCTACTATTAATACTACTACATCTTAAACACAATGAAAGCAGTAAAATATCACCACATTAAGAGCATTGCATGACTAACACAACCAAATGAAATGCCTAAAGTAAAATACCACAAACAAAACAAATAATATCATATAGTCACGCAAATTATGCAATCAATTGTGACTTCATGTTTTCATATTGCCATTAAATCTGAACCATAACTCAGTGCTTTATGTTAGTTGTTGTTGCCAATGATGTGGAGACCAAGCCAAGTGCATATCTGTAAAAAGTTAGCTCTCTGCTCTTGGATCCTTTCTCCAACTGCCTACCCAGACTTTTGCACCCACCACAGAAATCTAGTCTTTTGGAATTTCCTCTCTGGACCAGTCAATGCCCTTAACATGCAGCTCAAACGGAGACACAGACAGAGTAAAGGGGAACAGTATTGACCTTTTTGGACCGATTTAAGACGGGTGGAGGTGTGTGGCACTTAGTGAACAATGGATGGTCAGTGATCCAGGTCACGGGGGTCTCAGCTGAAGTCATCACTTATGTCTCACTCATGATGTCATCAGTGCCTGCCTGGAGCCTGAACTACTTGCTCATATGTGCAGTTTAATATTTCACTTGCAGGATTATGACTAATCTACTACATTGACTGATTTTAATTATATTGCATACTATTATTTTACATTTAATAGGTTATTATTAGGAAATAGGAATATTATTTTACTCTTTCAATGCCACTACTTAACTGGTTGGACTGTAGCTTTTATGTTTTAATTTTTAGATCCAGTAAAATGAGTTTTTGTTCATGAATTATACTATTATAACATTGATTATATAGTTTTGTTGGACCATAATTTTGGTATCCTGTTAGTCTGCTTCTAAATCACTGTAACAAGTCAACCCTATGATGTTGGTGTATTCAACTTTATCTATTGCTGTATCTGGGCCTCACACAGAACAACATCACGTGCTAGTGGTAATAAAAGGCCTGCTAATACTCACATATAAAACAAACATAAGCCCATTGTGTTCAATATAGCGGTGTTGAAAAGCATGACCGCATGGCTTTCGCATGCTTCCTCTGTCTGATCCTGCTTTCTTAACAATTTTACTTTCTGCTCAGTTGGTTTAAGTAAGCAAGCAGACTCTGAACAAAAATGCTTAAGACAGGAAGAGAGAGGGCAAGGGTTTTTACCATACATACCACAGAAAAAGTAGTGTTGACAGAAGAACAGCTCTGGACATGTGCAGATGTGCAACTAATGGCTATGTGTTTGTTAGATAGACAGGCAGAAATGGAGGTGTGTGGGGCGGGGGGGTCCTGGCATGTCACAACGACAAAGCCACGCCTACCAAAGCCCATGCATCCACAGGCCAGAGAAAGACAGAAGATGTGAGGATAGATGAGTTGCTGAGAGAGGGAAAAGGAGGTAGGAAAGGTTGGACGGAAGGATGTGACAGCGTAATCTATGGAAAGATGTCAAAAAAAAGGAGAAAAAATAAAAACTAGAGAGAATTTTATCAGGTGTTCAGCTAGGTCAGTGACTGTCTTGTGATTGCTCAATACGCACACGCGCCATTATGGCTTTCTGTGATGTAGTTAAATCAGTTCCACACTCCTCTCTGGATACGCCCTGGTTCGTCCTCAACACTTAACTTCAAACTCCAAGTACGTTTCCTTTTCCATACCAGCACGGCTCACTGCAAATGTCAGTGAACCTACTCCATAGTTTGTCTCTTTTTGTTTTTTTCAATAAAAACATGTGGAAGCTATCCATTGTGTCCTCATGACAGGGTTAAAGAGAAGAAGAGTAAAACGGAAAACAAACTAGCTGGAGCAAAAGTGCAAAAAAGCAAATGGACTAACCTTCAAAGTCTGATATGATCCCTTCCAAGTGAGCGTTGACAGAGGAATCAGACATTTTGAGAGGTGTTTTTGAGAATATGAGTGTTTATAATGCTAGAGAGAGAGAGAGGGAGTAGCGGGAGTTCCCTTTCCCAAGCAAGGAAAAGTTTGCTGTCCCCGCTTTCAAACAAATCCCAAATTAGGAGTCTATCCAGTCCAGTGGAGATGGAGGGGGTAGGAGAGAAGGGGATAAGGAGAAAAAAAAACTAGAGTTGCTAGACGCTCAATGATCCGAGGCTCCCTTTTCTCCAATCTCTAGATCTCCAGTCTTTACTTTAAGCGTATTTTTCTAGCCCTATCCTCCTCCTTCCACACTTCCAGAGCTGGGAATGAGAATGCGTTGACAACCCCTTCACCCCCTCCTCTCTTCGCTCGCTTGCCCGCTTTATCTCTCGTTCTCTCTTCCCTCCCCCCTTTCCTCTTCCACATGCTCTTTTTCTGTAATTTTTTCTTCTTCTGCTGTGAGGGGTTTCCAGGCTGGTGATCAAACACACTTCCTTAAAGGCTTAAATCACATGACTTTCACAAATATGAAGACTAGATATTGGTACCTTCAAAGAATATAGACATTATGTAATATGATTTTATTCTTTAATGTTTTATCCATAATCTCAAATATGAATATCCATGTGAATATATGTGGATTAGAAAGTACGTAGTAGGCTATAGCTAGCCTGTTAAACCAACTGAATAACATGAGCAACAAGAAAGTCATTTTGAATGGCAAGCATGGATACGCCTAAACTATCAAATGTTGACATGCACATTTGGGGGGAGGATAGCGTTTGACCCTTGTTGTTGAGATAACATAAATCTATGAAAAAAGGAAAAAAAGTCCATATACTATGCGCCCAACAGCTTGATGTTGTGAACATAACTTTGAGAAGAAGGAAAAACAGGAGATTTTGACATGCACTAATATGGTGATGCCAGTGGAGCGTCAAACCTACTTTAGTGGCACACTGGGGACAGACGTCAATAAATAAGTTGGCTAATGACTTAATGAGCATGTGAATGAGCCTCTGTGCCTCGGAGCGAGGGGGCTGGGGGGGCTGCATGGGTGTTGGTCACACTTGAGAAAGAAGGAAGTGTGTGTGGGAATCCATAGTAAAATAAAAGTGTACTGTCCTATCTTCTGAACATAATACATTTAGACCGTCGTTGCTACTACTACTGTAAGTAATTCAGTCTATTCACACATGTCATAATACCTTCTTTGCAACACAGAAACTGTTTCTACAACTACTGAAAACCAAGCTATAAGCAGCTTCTACTATATAGTATTTATACTAATGCTGCTGCTTTTAGAATATTTGTACTGTGTGTACACAGTACCCCAGTATTATGTACAGAGCATTTTACTGTACTGTTATAACATTAATAGTCCTTATATTAAAAATATAATGAACTAAGAATTGGTCACATATGCACAACCTTACAGATGTTCAGCCTCAACAGATGTTGACAGGTTAAAATTGGTACGTCTTAAACCTGGTATTTATGTTTTTATATTACTGGTGGTCACTGCTAAGCCTTGCCCAGCAGGGGTCAGTGGAGGTCTTGTAACTTCAAGCCTGTTGCTATAAACACTTTGTCAGCATGGATACAGTAATAAGAGCTGAGAATAGATCAGATTTAGACATGGGGGAATCCTGCTGGGGACACACCCTCGACCCACATGCGACGTCCTGCCCCAGTGCAAGCGTGCCACATTCCTGCACTCTTTGGCATGGGTACACGCCACTTAAATACGGAATCCAAGCTGGAGATGGATGCAGAAATAGAAAGATGAAACTAGCATGCAACACATTGGAGCTATCTTTTTTTACTCCACTGTCCTAACAAGTCTGAACAAGTATTGAGGTTGTGCAAACCCAAAAACAATTCTCACAAGTACACTCACTGGTTTGTGAGCATTTATTATTGAAGTATAAATAAACAACTCATTTTACATGACTGTATTCAATTAACTGGGATGACACATAATCAGGCGATGCTACAACACAACATCTATCAGCAGAGTTCCTTCTCATAAATGTATCATAAGATTTATTACTCTTTGGGTCTATTCGCTAATTAGTTGTTTGCCCAGTGGAAAGTGAGTAATGGGTGAGTGGACAAAGGAAGATTTCCCATAGGGCTATATGCCAGGCTGCTGTTGCTGTTAACAGGACCATGTGAATGTCAGCACTCAATATCACACTCTGGTATGATGGTGAGTTTCCGACATTTAGTTATTAAAGGCCTGTAGATATTACAGTTCAAATGTGCAATTAATTTACTTAAATCGATTTTTGCAAGTCTTGTAACATATTAAATCTTGCTGCATCCACTGTCTCTAGTATCCAAACCTCTTTTTAAAACTGATGAAACATTGCAGAAATATTTATCATTAGTTTTTTTATAATCCCACAGTTACAAGATTTGCTTATTATGTCAAACATATTTCACGCATCGCAAACAGAGCTAGTATACCAGGAGCAGAATGAACTGATTTTAAAAACTGTGATGAGAAAATTTGATTAATAGATTAGGAAGTAAGAATACGGTTAAGATAGGGAGATATTGTAGTGATAGACTCTATAAGTGAGATCATTTGGTGTGTGTTACTTTGAAATGTCAACAGCATCTACGACAGAGGAAGCCCCAACTTCCTGCTGAGTTCATCCTAAAAACAACAAAGGCTTTGTTGCCAGCTCACCCCTGCATCAGTCTGTGTGGACCCAATAGGCTAACTGTGAGAAAAAAAAGAGTGTTGAAGGCATCTATGACAGGACTTTATTCATGTATGTATTTTGGATGTGACCAATTAATTAGCACTGCCTTGTTTACATGGCAACAATCATAATATGTGCACCTGGCATAGCTATATTAGGAAGAATGGACCTGCTGGAAACATGTACTTGATCTGTGTTGCTAAAACCACATGGCAGATCCAATCTAAATATATATATATACACACACACACTGGGAGGAACAATATGAATGACCAACTTAAGCAGTAAAATTGCTGAAATATTGTCAAGCAACTTAGTTGCTGATGTGATTAGCAGTGCCTTTGAAAGTAGTTTTAATTATCTGACAAATCCTGACTGACTGAAAACATTCGATTTTTGTATTTAGTACATAAATGTAGCCAACATACTAAATGCATTTTGTATTTTTGTTTCTTCGTAAACCAATATAACTACAATTAAATACTACACAATAGACCAAACCAGTATTTTTTGGCAATAATCGTAAAACAGCAGCAATGACTCATCCTAGTTCAACATTGTTATTTGGCAACAGAAATAATTTTCCTTGCAACGTTGACCAAAATGTCTTTATGTCTTAAATGTGTGTGCATGTAGCAGACAATTAGAAGAGCAGAGATGACACAGGCGCACAAACATGCACGCCCCCCTTGCCGGGCCCCACAGCCACACATGGTGCAGTAGATTCATCCAGAGTATATGCACAGCTGTAGTCACGACAGCTGGCCTTAACCAAATGTTAAACAGCAAGAGTTTTAATCAAATACAGCACCTGTTAAAAACTACAGCCAAGTCTTACCCACAATGTGTCCAAGCACTGTAAAGATTGTAAACATATTGACTTTCAGCCTGGTAACTACACAAAGCAGCTGTCATCCATCAAAAACACTTCCTATAGGTCTATGTCACTTTTACCATTATTTAGCAAGACACTTTGTAGTGTTTAGACAGTCAACAAGCTGGCATTGAAACCTGCTTCATGGCACAATACATTCACAGATCCATGTAGTCATGGAAACCAGCAACTTTATGCATAATGGTCCATTTCAAAACTTTGTTTAACACAAGCAGTGAGAAAAATGGGCTTTCTGGCCTCTGTTCACTCCCTTTCTTGGCTCAAAAGTAGCCATGTCTTTCTCAAATTGCTGTCTCCATCTAGTGGAAAAGACATAATACTACAAACACTGACAGCTATTTATACATTTTGATTGCCTTTTATTCTAACAGAGTTACACATTATTATTGTGTTAATGTTATTTGGTCTAAAATGTTCAGAAAAGTCAGGATAGGTCGTTTGCTGGGTGATGCACTCATTCATCACCAGCATCATCAGCTAAGCTCACTGTGACTGGAATAAATATGACTCTGTGGCTAATCCAACAAAGACTTTCCACACGGGCATGACTGAGGAAACTACTGCGGACAGAGGGCTTGAGAAATGAGCAGCAGAACGGGGAAACGCATATCACAAGTTTCATAAATGTATGTAGTGTCAATCTCAAGTCTTTTCAAGTGACTCATTTTAAGTCCAAGTCCAGGAAATGTGAATAGAGAATGTTTTTTTTTTTAAATAAATATGTTAATAAGAGATAACATACATTAAAATAGGCAACATGTGTAAATTGAATGTGCCATCATTTTTTAATCCAAGCTTTCCAATCATAATATGTTTTGAAGTCAAAATTGAGATTGATATAAAACTATATATTCTTGGGGTTCATTTCCTGTTATATTTGACATTTGACTTTCTCCATTCATAAGATATAATATTTAGTTTTAAATTGTTAATCGCTATGGCAACAGCCCTAATTTTCCATCATTGTGAAACTTATGAATAAGTAGATGCTGTGAGTTTTTGTCCACAAACCTTGGCCAATCTGATTACTTCAAGAGGCGTAATGAGTTCTTATGTATGTGAGACGAGAGTTAAATTCAATCAAGCAAGTTGTCTTGGTTTATGAAGAGATGTAGCCAATCTACTAAGATGGACTCTTGAGGTTCTTGATATACTGAAGTCAGTGTAGAGTCATTCATTCTGTTTTAAGTACTGTCAATAAGTCTCCTCGTTAGTTGGTTTAGTTAGTGTTCGTTGTCTCAACAATTGCACTTTGCGTAAACTCGATTCACTAGCAAAGAATGTCTTGCTAAATTTATTTGTCCCACGAGGAAGCACCTGGATTTTAAGGCCTTGTAAGACGACGTAAAATGGGCAGGGCTTAAGCCTTTATTGCCCACACGCACTTGACACTGACCTCACCTACACTTCCAGATCTCCAGACAACGTGCTACAATGCATGCTATGTTACACACAGGCATGCTGCTGATATGATGACTCTGCTAATGTCAGTATACGATTCCAATTGATTGTGTGTCACTGTCACTAGTCAGAAAAACGTATTGACTTTCTTGCCATCAGTGAAAAACAAAGATACAACTTTAACTTAGTATTATTTTTACTATTCATTGGATTACAGATACAAACACCAAGCATAAACAGCTTTTGAATGCAATTGTTTTTTTGTTGTCAGCATGTATACAAGACAAAACAAGTTAAAACAGTCAGACTACAATCTTGGAAACCCATAAAATTCTGTTGGATACAGCAAAACAGGTCTTGTGGGTTGCTCCACTGCACCCCGCGCTTCTCCCAAAACCCCAAAAGAAAACATGCAGTCAGCAAACAGGATAGAATGAGGGAGTGGAAAATACCATTCAACAGAGAAAGAGAAGGCAGACAGACTAATGCTAAACTATACAAGACCCTGTTGGAGTAGATTATAAATATGTGTGTTAGCTTACCTGAGAATCTGTCCCCTTCCATAACCAGATCACACCCTCCACAACCACATGCACTATCTACTCTACCGTCCTCTCGCTCTCCCTCTCTATCTCTCCCTGCCTTTTTTTGGACTTCCCTTTCTTTCTCTCCCTCCACACTCCTGCAAAACTACAAATTGTTGAAGAATATAAGTACCTTGGAATCATTATAGACTCACACCTCAATTTTAAGTCACACGTTTCACAAACCATCAAAAGGATCAAATTCAATCTATCAAACTTCAGATTTATTCGAAATTCAATGTCCACACAAGCAGCCAAGATTTACATGCACTCCATGATTTTTTCTCATCTGACATACTGCCTCACAAGTCTATCCCAGGCCAACCATACCACACTCACACCATTACAATCACTGTACAAGCAGACACTTAAAGTACTGGACAAGAAACCACGCCACTTTCATCATTGCAACATCCTGTCAAAATACAATCTTTTAAGTTTGGATCATCTCATTAAATTCACAGATACTTGCCTGGTTTATAAAATCCTCCATGGTCTTGCTCCTCCACCCCTTAGTGATTTTATTAGCTTAAGATCCAGCTCCAGTCGTGTCACCAGAGGTGCATCAAGAGGAGACTGTCTAATCCCATTTAGGAAGACAACATTCAGCCAATCAGCCTTTTCCATCAGAGCATCCAAAGAATGGAACAGCATCCCAACAATAATCAGGGAAAGCCCAACATACAGCTCATTTCGATCCCAGCTCAAACATTTTCTTTTAACAAACCAGACCTGTCAGCACTAAACTACTGCCGCTGCCATCTTGTGTTCACCCTTGCATGTTTTTTATTGTTTAATATTTTACTCTTTTTTGTATTAACGTTCTTTTAACTCTGTCTTGTATTGCTTTTATCCTGCATTTTCTTTTTAACTTGTGCCCCTTGTTTTGCCACTGTCACTGCTCATTTTACTGATTCTTATACTTTTAATTCTTGCCTGCAACTTTTACTATACTGTAAAATTTGATTATGTGTTAATTAATATGTATTTTATTGATGTATAACAATTATTGCACTTTTTCCAGGGAGCCATGTGTCCACCAGGCATCGGACAACAGATGAAAACTAGCCTTTTGGCTAATTCTGGCATGTTATACAGTAATTGTTGGTCAATATGCACTGTCCGTTATAAATAAATAAATAAAAAAATAAAAATAAAATTTGTCCCTCCCTTCCTCTCCAAGTTTTGATTCTTTCGCTCTGTCTCGCAAACAAATTCAAGAATTACAACAGCCCTTCTTGCCATGCGCTGATCATATGTTGTGTTTGTGGCTCTCTTGGTTCTTTTCCTTGTTTCTGGAAGGGAAATACTGAAGACTGAAGAGGCATTGTGTTGTCAAAATAGAAAGCCGTTAGTTCAGACATGTGACACACAGCCGGGACACTGTGGACTTAAAATAACCTGCTGGATGTGTGCAAATCTCACTTCTGTTTGGTTTTTAGTTTAGTTTAGTTGATCTAGGCCAAAATTGTTATTCATTGGATCTGCCCTTGTAAATTAGATTCTTTGTTATTAGAATAATATAAAAGTGATGGAAGCAGATATATATGCTGGAAGCAGCATATTTATATAATAATTGAATGCAAGATAATTTTACTATGTGAATTTGAGTGGTTAAAAATATATACTCATTAATTAATTGATAATAAAAGCTGTAACTAGACACTCATTTGAGTAGTTATCAATAAAAACATAATCACAGAAAAAGGACAAATTCTATATCTTTTCTGAATAGTTTTTGAATAGCCCCAGTTTATTATTTTCTTCATGTGAACTATAACACTAAATGTTAAAAAAAGTAATATTTTGTGTTGAATCACATTCTGTTGTCAATGAGGTATCAATGTCACAATCAAGTTTCAAGCCTTGAAATTTGTTTCAAGCCTTGAAATTTGAGTATCCTGACACCACTAAGTAGTGCTAGTAGAAATGTACACAGATATACTACATATTTGCATCTTCACTGAGAAGGAAATTCATGTTCATGTTTATGATTAAACACCACCACCAAGTAAATACTAAAAACTTTACAAACAAAGTGTAGGAAACTCGTTTGACCTTTTGGCATGTCATTCACACTGTGCAGCAGGTCAAGGGTTAAAGGGTAAGTGTCTAAGCCCTCGATAGAGACATGAGACGTGCTTGAACTCGGTCAGCCTCTTGTGCAACACTTGTGCTCTCATTGAATATAGTGTTGAGTGTATGTGTGTAGTGACACACATACACACACAGTCTTCTTATACACCAGTGCAGTCAGGCAGCCTGATACACTTGGCATGTTTGCAGCAGTGGTTTATAGTTTTCATGGTTAGCAGGTGAGCTATTTAGCCTTGTTCTTTGACCTTCATTTGAGATGAAGTAAAACATAAAATAATGATTAACATTGAATTAGCCACAGTAAAATCACAAACAAGTCATTACTGGTCTTTGTGAAACCTTTCAAACACTGTTCTACCAAAAACTGTCATTAAGCATGACTTAATATACTCTTGTTTCAACATTTTTTTTTTTTAAAAATCAGTGTTTTTTACAGTTTATTTTACATAGAGATGTTTTCATCCAATCTAGCTGGATCTGCTGACTGCTGGAGGGGAATTATGACAGCGCTCAGTAACAATGAGAACAGTGTTGGACAGACCTGGGCCTGTGCATGACTGAGTGCAGAGATGTTACGGTAACACATCCTCCCTGACTGCACTGTTAGCCTCTAAAAGTGCTCTATTTGCAGATATTTTGGAAGAGAGCACCATATGCACCCATGCCCCTGTAGTTACTGCTGTGTCACCGTCTTGGAGGTCTGCTGACAAGACCAGCCTCATTCTCTGTCCTGGCCACTTCCCCACACAATCAGTATCTCCCCCTGCACATGTTGGTATAGGTGAGTACTATGATCACACCTGTAGTCTTTGCCTTTCATTCATATGAACATCCTATAAAGTCACTGGAGTATTTAGTAAGCAAAGGAAGACATAACACCCCTCAAGATGCAAAACAACAAGTGGATTACAGTGGTACCCTGTTATGTATCTTTATGTAGGTACAATGTCAAAAAGCCCAATAGAAACATTTAAAGGACATGCTTAAAATATAATCTTTTGAGTGTTAACTTCTTTTTACCTCAAAGTTTAGTATATTGTAAACCAGCTTACTTTCATTTTCTTCTGCACCTGTTACGCTCTTGGCCGTCTGCAAAGGGACTTCACTCACAAAAACCTCACGTAGGGGCCATCATGCACCCAATGTGTCATTCAAATAAATAAATTAATAATACATGTTCTAGAATCTTTCACAGTTTATCTATGTATCAATACATATAAATATACTGTCTGACTGTTCTTGTCAGGCTCATGTGTGGATTGGAAGAAAAAATGCCTTGGTAGAAATCGAGGAACGTTCCAACACACAACTTTTTCCCATTAAGAGTTTAATAATTGTCATTCAGCGCAAACACACCACGCCTGCATATTCAGGCTGAGTTCTTTCAAACAGAAAACACTGTTCCACCTTGTTATGTCATGTGGGAAGTGCCTCCATACACCTTCACTAGAATCATTTGGATAATTTCAGTCCTGGAATTGCCAGTATAAACAAAAGGTAAAATGTAGCTGTTAACTTGAAAACTCACAAGGTGGAACTGAGTTTTGGGTGTGCATCCAGCAATATAAAATAGCTGGGAATTTGCTGCTTGACTGCTTATGTAAAGATATTTTAAAATATCTTTACAGTGGTACCTCACCTTACGAAAGACCCAACAAACGAAAATTTCAAAGTTACGAAACGCCTTCACGTTAAACTCTAGATACAAAAGAAAATTCAAGTTACGAAAAGCAAAATCTCAAAAATTCAAATAATGCGCGCTCAGCCACACACATATGCTTTTCTCAGACTGAATTTAAACTTTTCTCACATTTGTCTCTCGTTTAAACACTCAAACTTTCATAGATTTTCAACAAAATTATTAATAGTGAAGTGTGAGGGGAAGGGGGAGGGGGGAGAAAACTGCGCTCTGACACGTGTGATAGCGCAGCATGACCCGGCGCGGGGCTGCCAGCAGGTCTAGACCTGGACTAAACCAGGACTGGACCAGGACTAAACCTGGAATAAACCAGGACTAAACCTGGACTAAACCAGGACTAGACCAGGTGGATTAAAGCACCACGCGCGGGTCTATTTCCTGGTTTCGTTTCGAGTCACGGCTGAGGCGAGCAGCGAGGGGACCGCACGCAGTCTGAGCGCATGAACGAACGCATGCAAGAGCCGTGGTTGTCTAGACCAGGTCTAGAGGAGGTCTAGAGGAGGCACGGTTTGAGCACAGGTCTCGTTCATGCGCTCAGACTGCGTGCGGTCCCCCTCCTTCTTCTTCTTTCTTAGTTTATTTGACAGGGACAATGTGCAAAAACATTAAAGATGCTTTACACCAGATTATAGCTGAAGCTAGTTTCCATCTGCAGTCCCTGAGCAGGTGAGAAATACAATATAAAACGTAAACAATATAATCAATACACACTCACACACTACAAATTACCAATTATTACACAATAAAATATTACAATAACATCTCACTCAGATTATAACATACCAGTTATCATTCTTAATGCCGACACTGCTGATTCTCTAATAATAATTTCTTAACGTTAAATGAAAAGTTTTTCATGTCAGCCTCAGCCGTGACTCGAAATGAAACCAGGAAATAGACCCGCACGCGGCGCTTTAATCCACCTGGTCTAGTCCTAGTTTAGTCCAGGTTTAGTCCAGGTTTAGACCTTGGTCTAGACCTGGTATAGTCCACGTTTAGTCCTGGGTCTCTACGCAGAACACAATGTTACACTATAAAAAAAGTTACACTATAAAAAAAAAAACTTGGATCGGGGCCTTGGAACGAATCAGGCTTTTTCCATTGAAATGGCTACTCAACTTACGAAAAATTCACGTTACGAAACCACTTCTGGAACGAATTAATTTCGTAAGGTGAGGTACCACTGTATATACATTTATATATACTTTTAATATAAGTAAATATATTGTATTTACTTGTCAAATATCAAAATGTTATAGAATGATTGACGGTTTCCCTTGCCAGGATAGGATTGCAAACAAATGCTAACAATTATTGTTAGCACTTATCCTGGCTCTTATTGCTAACATCTTGAGTCATAAAAGCAAGACTGAACTGAATATGAACTGTGGAGTGGTGTGTACTTACCTGGACTTGTGATGTTAGACATGTCCTTTTCAGTTCTTCTTGCTCGAGCACTTGAGGACCGGACTGTGGGAACAAGAATCTAATGAGTACAGTTGGCAATATTACTACCGGCTCTAGATGATCACTTAGACAGACAATGGAAGAATTGTTGAAATGATAAGAATTTGCATCAGTCAGTTTCTGTGTTTATGCATTTAAACTATGTGGTGATACAACAAGACAGTGTGGTCTGATTCCTGTGTAGATAGACACATGAAAACAAAACAAAAAGATGGTGTGGTTGTTTTTGCCATAATTATGTGGTGACAAAACTACAGCAAAGCCTCACCTCTTTTATTTTTTGCACTTCCTTTTTAGGCTTGGTCCTATTTAGTTCTTAGTAACACTCTTTTACTTTCTGATCCCATTTACATTTAACTTTAGTTTAATAGTTCTTAAAGTTTTAGCATTTACTTTAATAGTTTGATGAAATTGTAGCTGGAATTGTTGTAGTGATAATAATGTAATGTAATTTAGCAGGGTAACATGTGTCATCTGCTTGTCTCCATAGAGATGTTATTGTTTGCCTGGATTGGTCTAGAGCAGTGTTTCCCAACCAGGGGTACTCATACCCCTAGGGGTACGCGAGCACACTGCAGGGGATACGCGGCAAATTAAGGACATGAAATAAAAAGATTTTCATTTAATAATCAGTTGTGTCACAAGAGTTAGGTACAACAAAGGAAGATTATTTTGATTTAGTATTTATTTGGGTAAATTATTTTCAAAGAAACATATTTTTATGTTTAACTAATTTGAGTTAAAGAAAAGAGAGAAAATGCCTGCGAATTAAATTTTCAAATTAAGGAGATGAAATAAAATGATTTTCATTTAAAAATCCGTTGTGTCACGTTCTACTTTTGGAGAATTATCAACACGTATGAGTGAGGGGGTACTCGAGGTATGACAAACAGGCTCAGGGGGTACACAAGACAAAAAAGGTTGGGAAACTCTGGTCTAGAGTATGATTCTCATTCCTTTTTTTCTGTGGACACAAGCAGACCAAGTTGCAGCTCAGGTCTGTGGAGAGGTGCTCACAGTAAGAACGCTTTTAAGGGATTCTGGAGCAATAAAATCACATCTCCATTTTGAAATAGTTTACTCTACAGGATAAAACAACTGCCTGTTATGCAATTCTATTGAGTGATTAAAGTCTTCATGGAAAACCGACAAAGCAAACAGAAGCCAGTTGACTCATCCAAGATTAGAAGCCAAAAAACATGTCTGTGCTTATTTAGTCACCTCACTGCAAGGACAACATGACACACTTTTACTGTATGTAGTTGCGCATTGGGAGAACTGCACTTCTCCAACTGAATGAAGTAGTATAGGAGTATAGTAGACGTGGTAAGGAGACATTTAAGACAATTTAGTGCTAAGATATTTGATGTGGGAGCCAAAGGTCAAGTTCTGTAAACAAATTGACAAATGTGATACAAACCTGAGTAAAATACTGAAAATAGACTTATAGAATAGACTTCAGTAGAGAGCAAGTAATTAAAGTTTACTTAATTGTATTATGTTTTTTATGCTAAAGCAAATGTAAGCCTTATACTGAAAACGAGTAATTGTCGTAGCAAAGTTTGTTGTAGCATTGTAACTAAAGCTTGAGAAAAAAATCGAAAGTAGCAGCAGAAATCAGTTAGCCATTTGCAAAAGTACACACAAGTAGTAAGATTATTGGTAGTATTAATATTGTTTCACACACACAAAAAAAAACCTTGTCATACTAATTGTACAAACTCTTCTGGCTAAGTAGAAGCTTTTCAATAGTTGTTTTAACCTACAGTGACAGTAACATATTGGAGTGACACTTACAAACCACACACTGTGTCAGAGGTACCGTTCCTCGCCTGCTCGGTCTTGTTTGGTCCCAAAACACACCTATCACTGCTTCAACAGGTTTTGAAAGACTTCTCCCAGCTCTGTGATTCCATTTCCCTCCGAGCGCTCTTTGTAATCCTCAGGTCATATTTGCCTTATGACAGTCTTGTGTACCAGCCTAGGTCACAGCACCGTGATAGAAAAGAATGGACACAGTGTCCCTGCAACTGGAAAAACATAATGACCGGAGGAAATGGTTGCCAGTGTATGAGCTATAGGCCTTGACTGATTGAACCCATTTGCAACTTTCTTAGGTTTTCCTATGTTTGTGTAGCTGTGTTTATTCCATGATGTGGAAGAATACGTATCCGCAAAGACACTTGTGTGGTCTTGACAAAAGCGTGTCCTAGCAACCGTATTGTTGTATCTTAATTTGGAAATTGTATACACAAGAATGAGTAATTAGTTTTTTTGTAGTTTGTGTGAGGAAAAAACACTTAATGCAATAGGATGTGCAATTGGTTATTTTTACCACTAGATGGAGAAGGTGAGCATCATGCACTTGCAACTATGGGCTTTAAGCAGATAACGCCCTAGACAAAATGCACGATGATAGATTAAGAACAGAACTAAGAGAGCTATGCCAATATGATTTGACATTTACATTTATATTATGAATAATATGCCCACATTGAGTAGTGTATATTGTCAAAGCAGGTGTTATCACTGGCATGAATAGGACCACAAAGAAATCCCCTGAATAGTCTGTGTAGGTCAAGTGCAGTGCTACGCCTGGACCAACATGTCAACTCATTAGTTATTGGTCTCAGATGAGTGGGGAGGGCAAACAAGGGGAGAGGGCTAGAGCACTTTAGCACACTTAACACAAGAGTGTGCACACAAGCGCTGATTTGGAAAGCATACGCGATGATGCATGCACGTGGTGCCGGCTTCAAAACACTACTACCTGATGACTGTGTTTGCAAAAGGAGGAAAAGGGCCAGGATGTTTGGTTTTCCTCTCTGTGTTTCCTTCATTTCCCCACAACCCACATGACTTATGACTTTTAAATATGGTGCTTTATAGACTGATATGGGTGTGCGTGTGTGTGTGTGTGTGTCTGTGTGCGCTATCTGTTTTTTTCCATTTCAGTTGTAGTTAGTTAATAGCGGACCCTCCACTTTAGAAGTTACATAGTGCACCTTTAAAGAAGAATTAACGTTTTTTACAATCTGAGCCTTATTTCGGTAATAAAACAAGTTGTTTTATTCACCCATAGCACTTTGGTGTCATATGGAGCACTTCCAGAGATGTTTTAGATTTGGGATCTCCGTAATGCGAGTTCTCGGGGCATATAATATATGCCCCAAGCGGTCTCCAAATAACACAAACTTTAGCACTTTTCAAATCATAGAAGCTCAATGTCTTAGTCTACACTTTCATTTGAGTCAAAAGTGGCCTGTAATCTGAGATTTATCCATAATTTGCAGCTTTGCGTTTCATGTTTGGGTCCCGAGAGCTGAGAGTGAAATAAAATGTGACTCCGCACATGCGCACTGGCGTCCTCATCTACTCGAAACTATGGATACATCTTAGATTACAGGCCACTTTTGACTCAAACAAATGTGTAGACTAAGACATCGAGCTTCTATGATTTGAAAAGTGCTAAAGTTTGTGGAGACCGCAAACATGTGCCCCGAGAACTCACATTACGGAGATCGCAAATCTAAAACATCTCTGGAAATGCTCCATATGACACCAAAGTGCTATGGGTGAGTAAAACAACTTGTGTTATTACCGAAATAAGGCTCAGATTGTAAAAAAAAAAGAAGTTAATTCTCCTTTAAAAGCAACACATTGAAACATTTTCTGAACACTTTAAGGTGAACCAACAATCAGTGTACAGACTTACTGGAGGTGTCATTGCAGGGACTAATCTGTACCTAAAATATGTCTCTTCATTGTTTTTCAGGCCATAATGTATTACTCAAAAATGTTTTATATTGGTAATGTTTTATATTGGCAAGGTATAGTTTATCTTTGACACTTAATGTGTAATTGCGTAATGAAGATAAAAGAGATATAAAATATAACTTAATCTTACCATAAGGTTCTGCTAAAGCTCAAAATCATACTAAAGCTCACATTTTGTCCTGTTAGTGTGATTTTGACTGATGATTATCTAGTTTTGATATTAGTTATAGCATAAGTATCATATTCAATACTTCTGACAACCCTGGAGGCTACACATAAAAACTCCAGTCACAGGGGGTAGCAAAGGGTGGAAAATTATTTATTTTGGTGCAGATCCAGTAGATTTTTCCTTTTTGCACTTTGACCCCCATAGTGCCAGACTGTCCACTATGCCCAGTACAAAGTCATCTGGAAATCATCAAACCACTTCTACTAAGTAAAAGGGTTTATATATTCTTTATCCACATTGGAATATAAAACGTCAGATGAGATTAGTGTGTAAACATCACCTTGATTCTCTTCCTGGAGTCCCCCATCTGTTCCTGTGTGTGTTTATGGCCCTCATTACACATGTTAAGGCTATCCTGCATTTCACAACTCTGCCCATGAAAGAGCTGTGGACGGATGGATGGGCGGAGAGAAAGAGGATGAGTGAGAGAGAAAAACTTGAGTCATTTTTCAAGCTTGTTTTTACAACCTAGATAAGGCTTTTGACTTGCATGCACTCTTAATGGACACAAACTAAGTCGTGCACAGAGTGTAGACTGTTGTGACCCTGAACTTCACTTCTCCTTCAGGAATAACACTGCTAGAGCCAAAGGAACCAGAAGGCGACTGCATTTCTTACCTTTTCCTATCACAAATCACTGATAATATAGTTAACCAGACACGGGACTACTCCTTAAACCCTCACAAAGGCAAAAAGGTAGTCTATTAATACAATAAAACAGCAGTGGAGTGGTCTTTGGGTTAATATTAAACCATGTATTTGTTTATCAAAAATAGATAATACTTGAATGTTGTTTTGAAGATATGCAGAATTTGAATATGAAGTATACTGATTATATTACCTGGCCAGCCAAATGATATCTCTCTGTATTTCCTATACAGCGCGATACCATTTGGACACCCTCGCTCCACCCTCGCTCCTCCGGTTAACAACAGACTCCGCGATTCTGATTCGTTCACAGATGGTGACGTCAGTGCACCCGCCTTTGCCCGCAACGTCCCTTCCATTCAGCTGTAAAATTGGTCTTAAATTACCTAAAACACATCGATTCCTTAAAACCACAGCAGCTGACAGCTCTAGAGGCCTTTCTTTTCAAAAAAGATGTTTTTGCATTGCTTCCGACCGGCTTGGTTCACGTCGCTGTCCGTTAACTGTTCTCAGATTGGTTCACTTAGCTGTCTGTCTAAGCGCAACAGCAGCGCATTCTGGACCAAGCGTTACCAGACTCGCCGCTGGTACAGCGATGAGTCATGGATTCTTCCAGGCAACTGATTATAATAAAAAGGTGTGCAAAACAACTTGTGGTATATACTTCCAAATATGGGCATACCATGAATTTTGTGGTCAGTATCGTAAACCATTAAAAGTGAATACATTAGTACTTAGTATTAAAACTCAATATTAGTATAAAAGTTCTGTACTGTAGTTTACACACTTACTATTTCTACTACTTCTTCTACTAGTATTTCTGCAACACTACTATTCCTACTCTAGTAGTAGCTCAGAATATAACATGATATTTTACCACTGCTGTTGCCAAACAGTTTATAAGCTTAAATTGAGATCACGTAGCATGACAGGACTTGATTCTGCTGTGCAAATAAAGATTATAATGTTACTCCAAATTACACGTTTGTTTGGATGAAATCATTTCTAAGGCTATTAAATGTCACTTATAAAAACAAAAATGAATCTAAATAGATTAGGCCCCTATTTATGAGTCAGCTAATGAACATTTATAATAAGCATGCTCTTAAGACTTTATAGATACAGTATGACCCCATAATAAGCGATTTGGAGGTGTTTCCCAGAATACACCTGACATTATTTCAGTCATTTAGAGTGCATTATCTCCTCTCAAATAGGATTTCTTAATACATGACTAGCTAACACTTGAAATAATTACTACCTGCAGCAGAAGGCTTCTCTCATGTCAGGACAAAGACACAATTGCTGCAGACAGAGAAGTTAGTAAAATTTTTCTATCAAATATATGATTCAAAAGCGAAGATGTTGCTAACCCTTATTTCCCTTTGACATATGGGCTCACAAGCACTGCTCCATAAGTTATTTACAGCCATTTAAGATTTTTGACTGAAACATTTTTCAAAGTTGGGACCCCTGTCATTAGTTTTACAAAAGTTTACACAGTGGTTTATGAGTGCAATGCTTTTAAGGAGATATATTGAAGCCGAGAGACAGTGATTGGACACCTGATAAACTGTACTGAATATCAGAAGTATAGTGGTTCTTCTTTAACTAAAGGTCATCTATAAAATTCTCATAAGATATACATCTCTTAGATATTCTCATAATTCTCATAATATCTGATAAGCGACCTCGGTGACAGTTAATTTTATCCAGAGTACTCTATGCTGTTCACACTATAAACCAACTCGTTTTGTTGTTCAACCCATGCCCTCAACATTCAGAGCTGCCATTTTATTGTGAAAACTGCTTTTTTTAAATTAAATAGGCCTTGGCTCAGCAGGGGATTAAGGGTGGAATCACAATACAATCCTGCATATTTACATGTACATGTTTATTTATTTATTTTTGCATTATCTTGTTTTCAATATGCATAGTCCCTTTAATAAATAAATACAAATACACATATTGCTCTGAACAGGATATGCATTTGGGTGAATTTCTAGCCACTGTGTAAAAACACTTAAAAAATTTTTTTTTATCAACTGTTAAATACAGTTATAGATATATTTATATTATAGTTATGCATTGTTTACCACTGAAATTCTCTAAAGCCACGGTTCATTCCAGCAACAACCAGGACAGGGATTACGTGGGGATATTTTTGTATATTTTAAAATCGGCTGTGTCCTGAAACAATATTTTTCTTCTAATGTAATTTTTATGCCATGTTTATCCCTCTACTTGCTGGAGAAGTGAGATGACTGACCAGCCATACCAAATCTTTTTGAAGGTTTTCTTTCCTGTTTGCATTAGTGTGTGCCCGTGCATGTACACCCTCTCACTAATATTTGTGTTTCACATCAGAACCTCTCAAAGCCTGACATTATCTTTTTACAGGCTCTCCTTTGGCCTGGGGCTCACGTTGGAGAACACACTTGTACTGTTTGACAATCCCAATAGTATCTCCAGACAGTGCACTCAGCTAGCATCCCTGCGCTGCATACTTGGCTGCAGCTAAACACATGGAGTGGAGTGGACACTTTCGAGCAGGCTCCACACTGCAGGTCTCATATACTTAAGGGGATTTCCACAGAGACAGGACAGCAAGGGAGTGATGCCGCGTCAACAGAAAAGTCTATTGTTCTTTATGTTGTGGCCATGTTACAGAGAGATAAGTGGGGAGAAGTATCACAGACAGCCACAGCGTTAGGATTTATAACCTGTCAGTAGAAATAAGCATCTCGAGTTACATAGTTACTCTATGTGTTTTAGTGCTTTGTGCAGGAGTTTTTCAGTAATAGTTGAAAAATGGCCCCAAAAAAGAACAGAAAAGGAAGCACAGTCACGGTCCTAAACAAATATGCAATTGTACTGTTAAGGCCTTATTAATCAGCCTGATATGCAGGAAGCCTGCAATAGGCGCTATATTAAAAAGGCTTTAGGCTGGTGCATACCAAATATTATTGTGGTGCCAGTTGGTAAGCTAATACATGAAAATGAATCCATTTACACAAGTGTACAAACAGGTAACTTAAGTATATGTAATAGGCTGCACGTTATTTCTTGGGTCTTGCAGTAGTGGAAATTAAGTGCCATTTCTACACAGAGCCAAACCAAACACCAGTCAACCAGTGAATCTGTTAAATAATAATAATAAATGATATAAATGATGCATATAGTCTTCTGCTTTCCCATTCTGAAAGTACTTTAAGATCATACCCTGCTCAAGTACAGCACATGTGTGTCCATGTGTTCTAATAGCTTATTAGTCTATTATTCACAGACTTCTAAGAGGCCAAATTGCTGGTTAGGCCATCCACGGTATGCTTTTCTGAGATGACAGGGCAAATATGTCTCAACGCAGTTTACAGCTCGACTTTTAAGTTACCATATAACAATAGCTTTAGGCACTGAATCAAAGCCTGACTGACTCTCCCATATAAACAGGCTAAAAGCTATAAGTGCAAGGCATTTGTCATCCAGGTACACGTCTGGGGAATAGGTGTGTTTTGACATAAAGGTGCATACGAGGAGTGGAAAATAATGTTTCTATTGACTTTAAGTGTATTTGTGCGTGTGTGGCACCAAGAAGGCTGTTACTCATACAGGTTATTCATTGATCCGGGTGATTTAGAGGGAGTGGTGTGCTAGGCTGGGATGGGCTCAGGTTCAGGACAGACTGAGTGAAGGCAGACACTTATGGACCACCAGCAGCTCGGAGGAGTACACTAAACTCACGTGTTTGTGGACAAAACACACACATGCTGACCTGCTATAACCAAAGTCACCCCTCCAGATCGCTTTGTATGCAGAGTATTTGCAACACTCTAGTAACACATCATACTATCAGAATGTATGCCTGTCAAATTAGTAGTGAGAAAATGTATGTTTGCAAAGTTATAACATGTTTTTAAAGTCTAAAACAAAGGTTATAATAAGCAAAGTTGCTTGTAATAGTAGCATTTGTAGTAGGCAAATTATTATAGTGATAAAAACTGTTGCCATTTCTTAGTCTTTATTTTTAATGACTAAAAGAATGCAGCAAACTTTAATTTTTACATTTTCTTTTCTTACTTTTGGAATTTTTCCTCTCAAATTTCTGCAGTATTTGGAGTATTTTTCCACTCCTTGCTAACAGATGCTGAAGGGCTGAGTTAAGTGAAGAAATGTGATTGCAAAAAGCAAAGACAAAAATCAGTAAACATAGCATATTAGAGCATGATAAAGAATGTGACAGCTCGGCACATGTTGCACAGTACAGAGACACACACATACAAACATCCATGCATACACACATACACAAACATACACGCACACAGAGGGAGTTTGAGGAGGCGAGGCGGCATGACCCAACATGCACCTGGCTCCGATGGAAAGACGTCGGACGCTCCAGCGCACAAATCCTCTGAAAAGACAAACCAAAGAAAGAAGAGGCATTCCACGGGACAGGCGTGCAGTGCAAAGACACAGAGGATCACCAGGAAGAGGGGAGGGAGACAGGGATGGTGCATGAGTAATGATCAGTAATGGTCTGCCAGTGGGGGATGAGCAGTGGTGAAAAACAGACTTAGTGATAAAATGCAATGCACACCAGTGTCATGTGTACTCTCCTCTGTGAAGGACTTGGCCTGGCTTTGTATTCACGTTTTTGGGGTTAACTTAAGCTCTATTAATGATAAACTATGTTACTTTTCTGGAGGGTACAGCACCTCCTTGTCTCCATAGAGATGTTATTGCTTTGCCTTGAATGTTCCACAGTATGGCATTAAGCCTATCAACATGCATTCATACTGAGCAGGTCTACTCTCCACAGGTATGACATGTGATTTTGGCCATGTGGTGTCACCTACTCCATGGAAATAGAGAGGTTTAATGTCATACTGTGAAATATCCTAAGCAAAGAAATATCCATGAAGACAAGCAGATAGTGTACCCTTCAGCAAAAACGTGCACCTTTAAAATGCACGTATACTGATGCTGAGCTCCAAAGTCAGCGTAGTCTCTTGATTGAGGTAGCAAAATTTTCTTCTATTGGTGATCACTCAGCTTGTTATTATTAAGGACTAAATGAGAGCTGAGAGCTCCATGTCTGCTTTGTCTTTATTCGCACACCCAATGAACTTGACAGATTGACTCAATTGAACCAATCAGTTTGCAGGGGTGACCGATATGAGTGAATCACGTAATCAGTCGCAGAAGGGAGTGACCAATATCTGTTAACGTATTAACGCACTCCGATTGGTAAATCAGTCATCATTATCATGCACCGTCAATATTTCTGTTGCACATCAGAATCCTCAGTTCTGTTCCGACACTTTGCGCAGCAGGAGATAATGGCTGACCGTTTACGCACATCCACCAATCAAACAAGTCATCAAATCATAACCACATAATTTGGGTTTGGTCGAAAACCAAACATGTGTATGAGCTAGCTTTGATTAAAGGAAAAAGTTACTCACGGATACGCACTCACCTGGATACGACTTCTTCATGATTCCTGATGTTGCTTATGTCTTGTTGAAATCTTAAATATTTCCACCTCTCAAGTTTGCATCCGCAAATAGCCTCCTTCAGATGGGTTTCCTCTCCTCTGATCCACTTGAGTGATCTGCCCAGGTACAACTCAGTGGCTCTGCGCGTGCTCCCACTGTGAGCCACTTTTTGGAGAGCGGCTCCTGACAGTGGATACAGTCACACCTGCCTCTTGACGCACGCCTAGTCCAGCAGCGGGAGTGGTTTACTGTAGCTTAACACACGTGAACTTCAGCGCCATAAAGACAGTGGGACTTACTTTCAGGGGATGTTGGCTGCATGTCCAAGGTCTTCTGATTTAGAACTAGAGTAAACAAGAACATTTACTCAGCATTTGTTAAACGCGTTCAAAATGACCATGACATACTCTGCATGTATAGTGATCAGTGTTAACATATTCACAGGAGAGGCATACTCGTATTTTCTACTCGGCCTACAGTTGATCACATTTAATAAAGCGGTCATAGGCCACTTAAGTACAAAAAAGGCTAGTGCCATAAACCATCCTCTCTGGGCGCAGTTTGAACTTTTGCCCACTGGGCGGCAGTATAGAGCTCCTGGATGCAGGACTAAGATTAAAGGGATAGTGCGGTTTTTTTGTTTTTTTATGTTAATCTGTATGGGTTCCCTTCTAAAAGTGTTGTGCGTTAACACTGGCTTATCTCTGACAGTCTCGTCTCAGCCCGGTTCTGCTCGCGTTCTGGAGCTCACGTAAGTAGGTCCGGTAACTTCGCGGGGACATGAAATAAAGCTTGTTTTTCTTCGCAAAACAACATTAGTCCAAAAAGTGATGTAAATTTCTGTCACAGACAGTGGTGTGAAAAAATCCACCTGCCTATTTCGCATGGTTCCCTTTTTTCTCGGAGTTGTATCACTGCGCGTCTAGCCTAGCCTAGCCTGTGCACTTGCCGTACCGCATCTGCCGTACACTTCCGCTAAAAGCTAACAAGCTAATAGAGCTAACGTGGGTGGAGTGATATGAATCTAGAGAAAATATGCGAATGCGAAATAGGGAACTGAATTTTTTCGCACTACTGTCTGTGATGGAAATATATATCACTTTTTGACAAATGTTGTTTTGCGAAGAAAAACAAGATTTATTTCATGTCCCCGCGAACTTACCGGACCCACTTATATGAGCTCCAGAACGCGAGCAGAACCGGGCTGAGAAGAGACTGTCAGCGGTAAGCCAGTGTTAATGCAGGACCCTGTTAGAAGGAAACCCATACAGATTAACATAAAAAAACAAAAAAAACAAAAACAAAAACGCACTATCCCTTTAAGAACTGAGTTTTGTGAAAGTTGCTCATTTTGTGAAAGTTGCTCTATCTCTGGAAATAGTTAATATTGCTGGCTTTGATAGTGTACTTGGTGTGTTTCATAAACTGGCTGATCTGGGCTCAGATGTTGTAGGCACCCAGTGTGCCCATAACCTGTGACCCTTTAACACAGTGTGGCGACCCAAGAAGGTCTGTGAGAGAGAGAGTGCGTGGAGCGTCACTCTAGAACGGAAAATATTGATTAAATAACATTGAGTGTAGTGTAGTTTATAAAATGTTTTTACGTTATGGAATTTGTTCGCACATATATTCAGAATGCGATTTCCCCCTCCTGGTTTTGATATCCCCACCTCTGCTAAATTATTTGGATATCTGGTGGGGACAAGGACTTGATTAATGCAGCTCCACTGATATTTCTTAAAATCTTAGAAAATATTCCCCCTCTGGTTTTTCGGCAAATCGCACCTGTAGCCTATATATTAGGCCGTGGGTGACGAATAATTTGTTAGAAAAGAATTCACTTTCTGGTCAAACAAAGTTTTTTTAAAAAGTTTATTCTCACAATGATTGACCTCATTATACATGTGAATAGTCCCACTGAGATGAATAAATACCCCTTTTACAAGTGGGATCTATGGATCTATTAAAATAGATATAATAGGTGGGATCTAGTTAGCCAAGACGGCAGCATATGTTCGATTTTTTTTTTCCAGAAACAGATTTTCAGAAACAAACAAAAACGGCACCTTATAAAACAGTTCACATGAAAATAAAATAAATGCATAAAAACACAACAGCCATCATGTGATGTCATGCAGGGACTGTGTTTTTAAACTTTATACACCTTCACCATATTTGGATGATTTCAGCGCTGGAATTGCTGCCAGGTCTTTAAGGAATGCAGGTCCAACTTGAAAAACCCGGAAACAAACACAAGGCTCAACTCAGCTTTAAGATTTTTATTGAATTTTTTCAACTTCTTCTTTAGCAGTAGTAGTAGAAGTAGTAGTGGTAGCAGTAGTAGCAGTAGTTGCAGTAGTGCAGTGGTAGGTCGAAAACCTTTAAAGTAAACAAATATGTGGAATAATGGAATTACATTTACATTTTACATTTACGTTAGTATTTTAATCTATTTGCATTTTAATTAATGTATTTTATTAATGTATTAATATGTATTTTACATATTAACTTAATTAGGCTCATTTTAAATGACATTTTAACAATTAATATTTTAACCTTCAATGTAACTTTTTTTTCTACAATTTTAAATGACTAGATAAATGAACCAAATTTAAAGATCCCATGACATGGTACTTCTTGATGCTTTTATATGGTGCCTTAATGGTTCCCTAATACTGTAAATGAATCCTTCTTCAAAATCAAGACTCAAGAGTGCATGAGAAAGACCCATGAACACAGGCAGAGTCAAAAAAATATGTCTCTGAACACCTCATTATGGGAGTTGTTACTTGAATGTAAATGAGAAGGACAGAGACAGGCCAGAGCAGCGGGTGGGGGGTGGGGGAGTGGGGGTGGGGTGGGGGAACTCTCCGCTGTTTCCTCGTTTTAGCTGTGCGCTGGCTCCACTTCCGTGTTTTATGCGCGAAGGAAGAAAGGAGAGGCGTTTCAATGAAAAAAACACATTTTCATAGAAAATAAAATTAAACCACTGCTGTTTCAGAGGTCCAGAGGCTCGGATAAATGAGATCCGAGCCTGGTAACATTCTCACGTGTCTCCAGGCAAATAAAAAAAACGCATTTCGCATTACGTAGCTCGTTCGCGATCCAAACTCTGGCCATGATGGTGGGTAGATATCCAGACGGGAGGTGGAACTGCATTTGCATTTTTTCCTTCAATGTGACATCACATTTACCTGGCCAGCCAAATGATATCTCTCTGTATTTGCTATACAGCGCGATACCATTTGGACACCCTCCATCCACCCTTGCTCCTCCGGTTAAAAACGGACTCCGCGATTCTGATTCGTTCAAAGATGGTGACGTCAGTGCACCCGCCTTTGCCCGCAAAGTCACTCTTGGGCAGCGGAAGTTCCTCCTCAGTTTTGAATCAAGATGGCGCAATCTCTGATTGGTTCACTTAGCTGTCTGTCTACGCGCAACCGCAGCGCGTTCTGGACCAAGCGTTACCAGACTCATCTGCTGGTACAGCGATGAGTCATGGATTCTTCCAGGCAAACATCACATAGTTTCCTTGTTCAGAATCGCCCATTTGTGCTGTCTTTTTTTCAAACGCAGAAAAGGATCGCAAATGCTCAGTTTACACATTTCACAACTTTTAGCCATGTGGGGGGGGGCTCTAAACAGGGTAGGGGAACTCACATTAACGTTCGAAGACCTCAGAAAGTGAAAATTTCATGCCATGGGACCTTTAATATATTATTTTATATCATATTTTCATGAATTAACAAATTACTTTTAATTGCTAAATTATACACTTTTTAAGATTAGTGCTCCTTCAACTTGGTTAGACTAATACATTTCACAGCATTTACAATAAATTGTAATATATTTAAACAATCATTTGCCAAATAGAGTAAATTATTAATTTCGTCCTTTAACATTTTCAGAACTTAAATTCAAAAAATAGTAATTTAATGTATCAATTTACTGTCAAACTAAATTTGGACATTTCATAAAATAAATCAGCCAATTGCATTTACAATCTAAATAAGGCTTCTCATTGTGCTATTAATTATACTTAAATTAAACAGAATGTTCACTTGAATGAATTAAGACAGATTACTTTTACACTATTGTGTCCTTAGGGTCTTAACTACACTTAAAAACTAATTTTGCAGGTAAATTTCCTCACCGGTGTCTCTGTGTTTCCCTTTGCGCACCTGCAGCAGACACTACCTGTATTTCTGGTGGCATCTACTGGCCAGACTAGGAATAGGATAAGGTGGAACTGTAAGGTGGAGTGTTTTGAGCTTCGTAGATGTAGACAGACCAGTAATAAGGGATTACATGACAAACATGTAAACATGTAACAAAACACCACTCCATGTATGATTTTTTTGAGGTAACAACATTATAACAACATAAGACCTTTAGTAAAAAAAAGTGTATAAGGCTTTGTTTTTTGTCAACAAGGAAAGTGTATAAACAATATTGACATTACCAGGCAATATACAGAAACTAGAGGGTAGATTATAAGGACAGCAACCATGTGAAGAAATCAGAGCTGACTCCAATATTTCTGGATCTGAAAATCTAAAATGATGGCAACATATTTAAAGTCATGTATTTATTGACACATACAAATAATATTATTACTACTCAAAAACATCGTTAGCGTTACCACTTTTTAACAGCAGACACATGTGGCACAGAAAAACAGGAAGTTGAATCACACCATGCACCTGCATGCACATATAAACTTTTGAAGCTACTAATATAAATCTGCTTAGTTCTATGAAATCACATCCTGCCACACTTGGTTAGATATTGAGGCTAAATGAGAGAGACATGCCAGTAAAGGCTTTTCTATATCTTATATTGAAATCTAGTGAAATGTTCTAATACATAAGCTTACCTATTAATTAATTAATTACACATGCTAAGGCATGCTAAGACACTGGATGTTTTTAACATATAATTATATAAAGTTTTATTACCAGTTTCTAGGAGGTAACACAGTACAGACCTAAAACCATCTTTGTTCAAATTAAAAATATATTAAGGCTGGACAATATGACAAAAAATTAAGCACATTTTTTGTACTTCTGATGATCATCATTTTGAATACATTTTATATTGTCCCATTAAAACCAGACCAAATTCCCTAAGCATGAACAAGATGACAAAAAGTAGTAACCACATGCTTTTACTGGTTAATCACTAAAATGTGATTAACCATTCTTTGAATAAAATTTTAAACTTTTTCTATAACTAAATATTTTATTTAATCACCTTTAAAGTATTTTTTTCTATTACAGTACCTTGCTGAGAATAATTTGATTTAAATAAATGCACACATAAATACTTCTTATTCACACTCTAAGTTATAGACTGCAGTCTGCAGTACATGTGTTTACTGTAACTACTTTTGTTCCTTCTTGGACTTGGTACCAGCCGAAGGGTCTTCCTGTGGTCCCCCTTGTATCTGGATTGCTTATATGAACCGCAATGCACTACAGGTACATAACTGTTCACATCACCCCTTCATACTCTGGGACAAATGAGAAAAAACATCAGATGGAAAATTAAAAAATCATCCCACTTTTTTTCCACTACTGACGCATGCTCCTGCAGTTTACTTGTGTGAACTATTTTACATGGTTATGTAGCACTAAAGAGAGACGCATGATTTTTGTGAACAACACCTTTTGGTTTGAGTCATAAGTTGCCTTTGATGCAACTTATCATTTACTGTTTCCTGTAACATGCTTTGACAAGTAGAGTTTATACGGTAAGTTGTGCAGCCCCCTTCAACCCAAGTGACACTTCAAGATTAAGTAGTACATGTTTAAAGATCGTATATTACACAAAATTGACCCCTGTGAGCTCCAAGTCATTTTAGAGTGCGGGTTACCTACTCAAAAACATATGTGCACTTGTGTTTTGTTTCATTTACACATGTTTGAGTAACCCTTTATTATTATGCTGACTACATCGCCAAAGCTCAAGATGTTCTGTGCCACATTGTGATGTCTTTTGGTGGTAGTTTTCAAGTAAACAGCTCCCTTTTACCTTTTGTTCACTAGAGATGGGAAATTGCAGGGCTGAAATCATTGAAATGATTCTAGTGAAAGTGTATGGAGTTTAAAAACACAGTGGAGCACTTCCTGTATTACCACATGGTATCAAGAGTGTTTTCCATTTTAGAAAAAAAACAGCCAAAATATGTTTGGAGTTTAAACATGTGCGACTGAAACAGAACACAACTCCAGGCATGTTTTTGACAAGGACAACATTATTACATAGATCAGAAAATCGCATAATATGGGCCTTTTAAGCCGGATCTAAAAAGAAGATGAGTTAGAGGTGTACTAACTTCTCTGGTGGAGCGTCTGCCACCTGTTTGTCTCCATGGATTTGCTATTGCTTAGTAAGGCAATACACTTATATTGCATTTACTAAATTATAGCTGTTTTTGTTTCTATAAAAATACTTCAGAAAAATATTTTTTGTTACTGTAAACACAGCACCTCCCCACAGATCTGACCTGTAACTTACACAGTGCACCTTGAAGTAAAAAGTATTGATAAATAATTACTAATATTCTATTTTTTATACTAAATAGTTTCTGTCTATACCTAGGTCGGGGACCTCTGTAAACAAGTATATAGTGCACCAATTGCCTTTGCACAGCTAAGACATGACAATAGGAAGCGCTGGGGTCTACGTATAAGGCCTTGTTGCGGTTATGGTAAACGTGGTTTATGTTTTTGCTTCTTTCCACATGTCTGTTGTTCGGACCTTATAGCGTGCTTTCAAACTTCCTTTAAATGGCAATGCATTGTTGCTCTGAGATTCTGAGCCTACGTCTTCAAACCGCAGCGCTAAGAAGGTAACACTCTGTGACCACAGATACTGTGTAAGTAAACATGATGCATGCAGCTGCTCTTTACATTTCATACTCTGTTAAACAAGCTCTTCTGACATGAGCGGGAACTCATATTGTTCAATTGTCCTGTGCCGTGGGTGTCCAAAGGTTTTTCACAAAGGGCCAGATATTGAAACTTATACTGAGCAGAGGGCCATAGGCGCAGGACAGTACAATGAGCCACTGTAGTGTTGTCACTGTAGTGAAGTCTGTGTTTCATATGGCATCACATTATTTTATAGGTTAATATTATTTAATACAGATGGAGGGCAGATAAAATTAATACTATTAAAATGCCTATTTTCCTGGTAATACAGTGAGTTCTTGGGTCTAGACAGTAAGATAAATTACCAAGTTAAACATTTGTTATTTACCCTTTACATATTTCATGATAAAATACAATATAATCAGTAGGGAAAAATGGCTCTTGCCCCCCATCTGGGAGTATGACATTCGCTTTCTAAAATCTGAAAACCATCCATACGCCATGGAACATTTATATTAAGTCTGTATCACATGTTTGTTTGGGCCAATTCAGGAAGCCTGTGGCCAACAAAAAGTACTCTAATCAAGGTAAAAATGTTTTTGGTAATGTAGTGACAAAATATTAGGCTAGAGGTAGATAATGTGTTACAGATTTATACAAATAATATATCTAAAAACGGATAAGCTACTTTTAACAAAATGTTTATTGAAAATCTACAGAATACATTTTTAAAAAAACAATATTTACAATATATACACTTTACACAAGGATACAGAATTATATTGTATATTTGTAAGGTCGCTCAATGTCTGTTGGGACAAAAGAGATCTTCATTGATGGTTTAAATGGGGAGGAACCATCACCGAAACACATTTATTTTATTGGTTTATTTGACAGGGACAGTGTACATTAATTAACATATCTGTAAATGTACCAGAAAGAGCCAAAAGGCTATTTTTCATCTGTTGTCCCTGGACAGATCTTAAAATGGTCTCCCTAAAAACAATGATAACAAAATAAAATTACACAGTGAACAATATACAGTTATTACAAGTAGTAAATTTTTAGCTAAAACTATAATCCAATTGATAAATACAGTGTACATAAAAATTTAAAATTATCGACAGTTAAAAAAATCCCACACACATCACAACAAGACACAACAAGACAGCAGAGACACAAGAGGCAGCACAGTGGAGTTCGAGGAAAGAAAATTAGTGATGACAGGTCTGATGTGTTATGAACCAGTTTTTTTAGATGTTTTTTATACAGGTTGTATGTGGACAGTTCTCTGATGTTTGAGGGGATAGAGTTCCACTCCTGGGCGGCTGTAACATATTTTCATCTTCATCGTCTTATGGTACCTCGCATGTCTTCATACACATCATTATGAGGAACAGGCCTTGATTTATTTCCTCTACGGGAATACTTGATCTAGGTAAAACAGATTGTACATTTGTATTTTAATTCTACAACAAACACACTTCATCATAATGGAAAATACTGAGTTAACCTCCCCCAGAAATTCCACTAATCTTTTAGGCTAATTTGCAAACGTTACCTTTCGGATTGTCAACAGAAGCAAAGCTATGAAGATAGCCAGCAGCACTGTAGATGAGATGACCACAGATGTTGCTACCAGGTTTTTGTGTGTTTTGTCTGGGTTGCAAAATTGAGTTGAATCTTGAATCTTGTCTCTTTTAAGAAAGAGACAAGATTCTAAAAGAAAAAAGGTATTATCAGCATAAACCCAAAACAGCAAAATTTTACTGCTTAGCCTTACCTCTTACAACCAGTAGCACGGATCCACCATCAAACTGTTTCCTTTCTACGTTTTGATACACACACCAATACGCCCCAGTGTCATTTGTTGTCAGATTCTTCAGCACAATTTGAGTATTTGGGAATTTGTTGTCAGCTTGTGTTCTATCAGAAAAAGCAAAGTTTTCTTTCGGAGATCCTTTGACTTTGTAGTAAAAATCATCATTTTTGTTCAGGCCTTTCTTCACGCTTAGTAGAAAAGCTTTGTCTTGTTCTTCTTTAAATTCACATTTGATGGTGATAGACGCCCCTGGATCCCTCCATTCCACTAAGAAATTAAATTAAATACAAAGAGATATTTTATTAACGAAATTCACTTCACAGTTAGAACTCTTGTTAACCTGTCTCACCTTTGCTGCATAAGGTTGTGGAGTCAGAGATGCAGAAGACAGCAAAGAATCTCCAGCAAACCCGCCACAAAGCAGACATGTTGCATTACCGTCAGTTTGCACAGGAAATTTGAGTACTGAGAGAAGTCTGTCTGTCTTTTAAAAACCTCAAAGAACAAGGCCAGGTCCATCAGGCTGTCCACACCCACAGGAAGTAACAACAGCTGATATACGGCGCGTCCCCACCAACACCGGTGACAGTTCTGAAGACGGCTTGCAGCTAGCATCCAAAACATGTCACTGTTGTCTTTAAAATTTAAAAAAAGAACCCAGGAAGTTAAACTCAAAGAACAAGACTGTGACCACGTGACCCAAATGACTCTAAGGTGCAGGTGAAGGAGTTTTGAGAGTAGTAAATAGTAAGGGTTGTTAATTAAATTGTAAATTTTGATCTAAACAGCTTGCTTTAAATAATTTAATCATGCTTGTGTCATGAAAAATTAGACTGGAAAATTCACACAAATCACACTTGTTACTGTAATGTTGCCCTTAACACCTTAACACTTAATATTTTATTTCATCTACAACTAAATGGAATTCAGTTCTGACAGGGCTTCACAAAAACTAAACAAAAAGCAATTTGGATTTGACTATAGTATTTGTCAAATGTGCATATCATATTTGTTGACTATAAGATCCTGCTAAAATATGTACTGAAGAAAAGGGAAAACTATTTCCAGTGCATGCAAAGTTAAATAATAAAGTGGTTGCTATAGGAGTTAAGGGAAGGGAGAGTTGGTTATTGAGAGAGACAGAAAGTCTGTCTACTGTTCTACTGTCTAACTGCACTTGTTGATCTGCAGACAGTTGGCCCACATCAAAAGAAGGTCATAGGTTTATGTGGGACGAGGGAAAGTAGACTGTGCCCCCTATTGGCATCAGAACGAACTACAACAATAAATCAAACTTTTTGAAAGGAGAAAAACAAAAACATGCTAATAACTACATGCGCCTGGCAACCTCACCTGTTAGGATCACTACTTCCTGTCCAGTTTTATATCTTTGTGTAGTACTTGTAATACTTTTTAATGAATACTCTTAATGGGTTGTTTATTTTATATTTTACAATTTAAAAAATTGACTGTTAGCTTTGAGACACAGTCAGCTAAAAAATACCCTACTTGGCAGATGCTATTTTTACATTATGAAATTCTGTTAATTTTTAAGTTATTCCCAAAAGAATAGCTGTATAAAGTGCTATTAACAAGGCCTCAATAAATCCATAAATCTATTACTTGTCACCACATTGATCACATTATTATTCAAGGATCAATAAAAGGAATTCTGATCTCTTGTGGAATAGCCTGGTCACATTGTTATTCTAATGTGCCCATTTCTGTGGTCTATCTAACTACTAGTGTATGGCATGTAGGCCTACTCATATTAATAATTCACTTTATATTTTACTTGCAGCAGCATGTTTTTACTTGCATTTTTAGTCTTGCGTTTAGTCTAAGGGTTGTGGACCAGGCCAGAGTCAGTTGCCAAGGGAAAGCCAGGTACTTCCTGTTTTGGGCTGTTGTTGGGTGGAAACTGATCTTGATAAAGCACATTCTAGTCATACCAAAATACACACTATAGTTTCTGAAACGGTTACCTTTATTTTAAAATGTATGACAGAATGAATTTATCTGCATTTGATCAGATTTAGTTGAGTAGATTGGAAGCCTAAAGATTCTGATACGAAATGCTTAAAGCAGAATTAACGTTTTTTACAATCTGAGCCTTATTTCGGTAATAAAACAAGTTGTTTTACTCACCCATAGCACTTTGGTGTCATATGGAGCACTTCTGGAGATGTTTTAGATTTGCGATCGCTGTAATGTGAGTTCTCGGGGCACATGTTTGCGGTCTCCAAATAACACAAACTTTAGCACTTTTCAAATCATAGAAGTCTTAGTCTACGCTTTCGTTTGAGTCAAAAGTGGCCTTAATCCGAGATTTAGCCATAGTTTTAAGTAGATGAGGACGCCAGGGCACATGTGCGGAGTCACAGCT
This sequence comes from Paratrypauchen microcephalus, assembly GCA_036785185.1. Taxonomy (NCBI): domain Eukaryota; kingdom Metazoa; phylum Chordata; class Actinopteri; order Gobiiformes; family Gobiidae; genus Paratrypauchen; species Paratrypauchen microcephalus. The sequence continues at coordinate 359,892 of JAVJIX010000154.1, read as the reverse complement.
TATTTCACTCTCAGCTCCCGGGACCCAAACATGAAACGCAAAGCTGTAAATTATGGATAAATCTCGGATTACAGGCCACTTTTGACTCAAAAGAAACGTAGACTAAGACATCGAGCTTCTATGATTTGAAAAGTGCTAAAGTTTGTGTTATTTGGAGAACTCGCATTAAGGATATCGCTAATCTAAAACATCTCTAGAAGTGCTCCATATGACACCAAAGTTCTATGGGTGAGTAAAACAACTTGTTTTATTACCGAAATAAGGCTTGGCTGATATAGTGTTGTTCATTTTGTGACAGAACAGGGCAAAGCGGTTAAAACAAATCAAATCTCTTCACCAAATTTCTCAGCAGACAGCTTACCATAGCAGACATATCTAAAAGTGTGTGCTGAGTCTAAGAGGGCATATTGATCAGCTGTTTCTCTGCAATGACTCCGCTCATTTCCTAATCCCTTTTCAGGCCCTCACATCCTGCCTCTTTTCAGAGCTCCCTTGGGACACAGCCTCATCTGGGCCGCACATGCTTTAATGATTGTATCAATAGTCTATAGTTTCAAATGAGTGGTGTGGCCTTAGTCATTCATTACACAGTAGTTAAACAGCTGGGCATATGGCTCTGGGGGAGGAAAATGGTAATGCAGAGTCGTTCTAAAAAAGATTAGGAGAATAATCAATGGGGGATCTGTAATTCAGTATTTATTCACTAATAATGTCCACAATGTCAAATCAACCAAAGGGTCCATGCATGAGACAGAGCAGTGAGCTTCAATAGCAACATCTTTTTGTTTAAAAATATATCATTTGTCATTTTACACAATTTAATGAATATGATTAGGTGTGCCAGTTAATTACATTCCACATTCTCTTTAGTTACAGGTGCACTATGTAACCTTTCTGGAGGGGGTTTGCCACTTGCTTATGAAACTTCTGTCTTATCTTTTTTTTTGCTGAAACATACCTTGAAAATGCATCTTACTCTGCAGGTTCGCCTCTTCACATATCTTACCTATAAATTGTCTCCATGGAGATGGACCTTAAAATGCAATACTGTGAAACATTACAGATAAAGCAATATCATCCCCATGGAGACAAGAACGTGGCAGACTCTCCACTAGAAAAGTTACATATTACACCTTTAATTGACCAAATCTAGCGGAACTATTTATGAGTTACTTTAATTATTAATTCTTTTGTTTTGCATTGCATTGTGTACTATGCCCTCAGATAATAAAAAGTTATAGACCTTCCTTTGGGATCCCAGTGAACTGAAGTATTCACACAAACCAACATCCTGGCATTTCTCCAGGACAGGAAGCTCGTTCCTGATCTGGAGTGACCTCAGCATGCCTCCGGCGAGATGAGGCTGAAATGCACTGGTGTGTCACATCTCACTTCACACTTGGTTATACAGCAGCAGCAAACATGGTGGCTTACTTTAAGGGAAGCTATAGCTCTTCATTTAATACAGGGTACATATAAATGACATATTTGCAGTTATATATTGTGATGAACAATAGATTAAAAATATCTGTTAATGAATTCCTGTCTTCTCCACAGCTTGTGATACCTGAGCTCTTAAATCAATAAAGATTTATTCAATCTAGGATTAGATTTACATGAAGCTTTATTTTACAGAGATGATCTGCCTCTTAGACCCACAATAAGAAGCTTATGGAGACCCCATTTAACAGCAAGTCACTTGGTACAGTTGGTCTTTGATGTTGAGGTCATTGTCGGATCAAATCACACTCTTAAGGAAGACTTTATAAAACTACATCATTACCGGGTCTATTAAAGCAGTGCTTTGAAAATGCTATAACATACAGTATTATGATTGGAAGGTTTTAGTAAAATAGAAGTAGCAGTGGCTCTTAGTGTAGATGTATACTAAATGCATAGTTTGGTGGTAGCAATTACTTGTGTAACATTAAAATGAATTAAAAGTACACACTACAAAGTACTTTATTCGATTTGCAGTGTGGTTGAGCCATATAAAACACTACATTGCTTGCCAGAATCACATTTGACACACATTTCCTAATAAAGCCCAAACAGCGCTATCAAGATTTGTACACATGAGCTCATTCAACATTTTAAGTTGGTTTGAAAAGTCTCCAGAAAACACCACACACATTTGAAGGGGCTGTGCAGGAGATGCATGGTGTTAGTTGAAGACATTTCTCAGCTGACAGAGCTGGCTTTGTGATTACTGGGGCTGGGCAGTCTTCCAGTCTCAAAGTCTGGATTTCTTATAACTGTCCTCAGCACGTTGCACAGCACTGAAAAATGACCCAACTAGGCTTGATTGGAGATTTCAGGTCAAATTTACTTTCCATTTCTTAAACCAGTTTTTTGTTACTTTTCCAGAAACTCTTAGAAGGAAAAACAAAGTCAGAAGAATTTCATATCAATCTTTATTGTATTTAGAAATTCACGCATCAAATCTTTTTAGTATTTTTGTATCTTTTACCATTTACAATAAGGGAGAAACGCGAGACAAGCATGCCTTTTCCAGCAGGCGTGATGCACTACAGGATGGGCTGAATGTAACAGGACAGAAAATACATAAAGTGCCTTTTTCAACAGTTTTTTTCATATTTTAATAGAAAAAAGGTTTAAAACAAAAGGTTGCACAAGTGGAGGAGGGGAGAGGCGATGAGAGGGACAGAGAGGTGGGTGATATATTTAAAAAATAAAAAAGCATTTGAATGAAAAAGAATGGCCTTATCCCAGGATGAGGCTGGACTTTCCCCCAGGTGGGTTTCTTCTGCCCCCGGCGTTGGCACCTCCCGATGGGGCGGATGGCTGTGGTGAGTCCTTTTGTTGGTTTGGCTCATGCTCCTCCTGCTCCCCTTCAACTTCATCAGGACAGTCTGCAGAACAAACAATGAACATCAGAAGTCTACAGTTTTACAAGCCCAAATGAGAGATTTATTCCTACACATAATATGAAGGTGGTTGGAGGTTTAAGTAGGCAAAACAAAGAAAATGGCCTAAGCCTAAGGTGCAAAAAAAGATCTAAATGAACTTTTCTTTTGTCCACATGCACAGATTTCACAGTTTTGATTGTCTGATGTTTAAAGAGAGCTCAAACCTTGCATTATATCTGTCCCAGGAGGCAATCACTCATTTGTAAACACACACACCTGGAGGTTTATAAAAAGCTATTCAATCACTTCAACAGAATATAAAGCTACTGATGGGGAACGCATGATATTTATTAAAAAACAAAACAAAACTTGAGAACATGTGTCTCTCTTGTGTTTTGATAGAGTAACAGACCATGATCTGTAAATAAAGGGCGAGTCCATTGAACATATTTATCTGTCAGAGCCACATCAGGCATTCAGTGTGGTAACTGAATAATGAAAGTCATGCACTGTAGTTTAGACATAGTGAGAATAGAACACAACTAAGAACCTTTATGCTTCTCAAGTGGTCATGATACTTACCATTATTTGCCTCTTGGCCATTTTCCTGTAGACACAAGAAAGTCAGTTTAAAACACCTAGAGATCACACGCCCTACTGCACTCTGACACATTTACTTCTGCTTTGACACGAGACAAACAAAACACGCATGTCACACTATTGTGTTTAGGAAGACTTACAGGTTTTATATTGGTCCTGCACTCATCGGAAAGCCAACTGTATTTTTGTGGTTTACTTTTTTCATGCCAGAACATAAACACATTTTGGGGGAAGGAAAACGCTAACTTAAAAAGCAAAGCATTGTTTCAGTGTTCAGATGTTAAAGGAAAGATGAGTGGTTAGACTTAAGATACTGATAATACTGTTTGGAGTTGGATTCAAGTCATTTGTACTGTGCTACTAACTATGACATCAGCTCCATTTTTGGATTTTTTTTTTTTCCAAAACATTCACGTGAAAGATGGAACTGATGAATTTTCCAACTTAATCTAAAGGAATGTGGCTCGTTGCAGTTGTTGGGCCTGCTCACATGAGCCGTAGAACAGAGCGTACCTGTCTTTTCTGGCTCCACACCAGAGCAGCTCCAGAGTTGTGGATGGTGGTCAGCTCGGGCTCGGGGTTCTTGGGGAACAGGATTGGCTGTTGGCACCGTCTCAGTGGAGCAGAGGGCTCCCCACACAGAGTCCCTGTGGCTGACCCAGCTAGATCAACACAGACAGACAGAAAGGGGCAACAATTATAACGTGATTCTATAAAATACAGAGAAATAATGGACTTTAAGTACACAGGATACACAATGCATTACATTATTTATGTATAGTAGTAGGGACTGTTTAGTCAAGATTTACATAGACAAAAATGTTATTTTCAAACCCTACTTTTACTCATTCTTGCTTGAGCAATATAATTTACAGTATACAGTGAACCCTCGCTCTATCGCGGTTCACTGTTCGCGCCCTCGCTGTTTCGCGGATTTTTAAATTTTTTTTTATAGTGTAACATTTTTTTAATAGTGTAACATTGTGTTCTGCTTCCTGATTGGCTAAGAGACTGTAGACCCAGGACTAAACGTGGACTAAACCAGGTCTAGACCAGAACTAAACCAGGTCTAGACCAGAACTAAACCAGGTCTAGACCAGTTCTAAACCAGGTCTAAACCTGGACTGGCCCTGGACTAAACTAGGACTGGACCAGGTCTAGACCTGGACTAAACCAGGATTAAATAACTAAGTGCGGCTCTTGCGTTCGTTTGTGCGTGTTCGGTTTGTGGCTCGGGCTGAGAGCACGCGGTCCGGGCGCCGCGGTTCTCTCTCGTGCTCGCAGCCCCGGTGTACGCGTGGCCTCGTGCTGCTCTGTCATGATTTGTCCACGATGAACCCCCTCATCGTGGACAAATCCGTGACAGAGCAGCACGTGTCGCGCACTTCTCCAAGGGGTTGGTGCACGTCGCGTCCAGGGACGTGGCAGTGCTCCTCGCGCATCCGGCGGGGCTCCCGGGGCCGTGTCCCCCCCCACGCATCACTATTAATACATTTTATTGAAAATCTATGAAAGTTTGAGTGTTTAAACTAGACACAAATGTGAGAAAAGGTTCATTCCAGTCTGAGAAAAGTGTATGTGTGTGGTGAGGCATTTACAGCCTTAAAACATGTAGAATAATTGTAAAATATAAAATTGTCCTACTTCGCGGATTTCTCTTATTGCGGGTTATTTCTGGAACCTAACCCCCGCGATAAATGAGGTATTACTGTATAGATATGTCAGATATGATCTTCTCTTGCCTTGAGTAATTTTCCTGTGCCTCTACTTTTTGGTAAATGGTCACATTTTTATATAGCGCTTTTCCACCATCAAGGCACTCAAAGCACACACTTAAAGCACACTGCTGATGTCTTTTTATACTTTATGAATGAAATAAACAAACAAAAATAATAAATAAAAACAACAAGGAACCACACACACATTACACCAGTGTACACAGACACTAGGGGAGAGGTAGATTTAGTGTCTTGCCCAAGGACACAACGACATCATTCATCTGTGGCAGATGGAGCACTCTCACCAACTCTCACCCAAGACACTGAAAACCTTCTGCATGTGGTCAGAATAAAATGATTCCAATTTGAGAGGTCAAAACCAATTGTGGAGCCCTCTTCTGCATTAATCTCACCTTTAATATGAATTAACATTAAAGTCAGACAGGATCTACTGTAGAAGAAAAATAAAACATGAGTAAGACCTTAGAGAAAGCAGCAGATTCATACCATATGGACTCTAATCCAATTAGTTACAGAGCTGCCCTCAGACCACACCGTTTTAACACAGCAGAATAATGTGTCTGCTTAGAATGACCGGACATTCAGGGGAAAAATGAATCACTAAATCCCTAAAAAGAGACATCAGCACTGAAGAAACCAACATCCTAAATACATGATTCTTTCAACAAAATGGCTATCAAATCTAGTGTTTCCCTGGTTGCATGGAGACCGTGAACAAGCCACATAAGGTAGCAGCAGTAGCAGCTTTGGTCTTGAATGCCAGCAATGCCAGAGATGGGACAGAGCGCCTTTTGTCCTGGGACACAACAGAGGGTGAGGAGTCGAGGGAGCGCGTACACAGTTGTTAATGGACTGAAGTGAATCATAAATGTTGAGAGTCTATCGTTCAACTGGACGAGTGCTCCTTTATTTCAGCCAGAGGATCAATTATGTGGACAGGGAAGATAGATAAATAGCAATTATGGGCATCGGGGCAGAGGAAGTGATTAGTTTGAAACACGGTCTTCAGATCTTTAAAGATGCACTTTGTAACTTTTCTGGTAGAGCATCCACGGCCTGCTTGTCTCCATGGAAATGTGATTGCTATGTCTAAAATGTTCCACAGAACTTATTGAACATCCATCTGGTGGAGACAAGCAGGTGGCACTAGCATGGCAAGTATCAGGTCAGATCTGTGGAGAGGTGACCCCAATCACAGTAAGAATCTATGTTTTTTGTGCAATAAAAACATCTGTAGTTAAACTATTTCTCTTGTGGATCAGTAAAGTTTGTCTAAGTCTAAAGAAATACTAGAGATACGTTTAATGCCATAATTTGGAATATTCCAGACAAAGCAATAACATCCCCATAGAAACAAACAAGGTGGTAGATTCCCAAAAGTTACACAGTAAACGTAAATTATAGTAAGATAAAGGCATATCTTATCTTAACTTATCGTAACATGTTGCTAATGAGAAAAATAGATTCTCAATAGATAATAGTAAAACAGACAACTACAGTACATTAACTAGATTACAGATTAGATTTCTTAGGCTATAGTAGGTTAAACTGGAATCAAAGGTTAGTTTAAACACTGTGATTAAAAGAAAAGATAGAACCAGGATGGTTCTAGTTGTGTTTTTTAGATTTTGTTTTTATGCATTTTTAACCATTTTTGAACACTGCTCTATAACCTTTAAGAAAACAGTCCATGTTGATGGAAACTGCACAGCCGTAGCACATTCCTTAAGATCTGAATGGCAAGTGGCCTTGTCTTTTTGGAGGCCTGCCCTGTACTTTGTGATCAAGAAAACCACTTTTAGGAGTTCCCCCGATGGCACGAGAAGTAATAATTTTAAAGTAAATACCTCACCGTCCACATACCAAAAGATTTAGTGTATGGCCTTCAGAGGAAACATGGCTTCCCTTCAAATTCCTTTAGAGTTTTTATGCTTCAACTCAAATTAAAATGTTTATACTGTCAAGAAAATGACTTGACAGTAACTATAAATAATCTTTAATCTACCAATTTTATCATTGACCCATTTCTTCCCACACAGTAGGACTGTTTCTTATCGGCGACATTTCAAATTACCCTTATGCTCTAGGGCTTTAGGAACCTTAGGAATTTCACACAAAAAGTTGTGTTTTGCTACTATATTCCTTGATGCATTTTACCACATATTTTGCTATTTGAACTAAAGACTAACATTCGTGAGTGTGAAAGTAATAAGATTAGATTTTGAGAATAAAAAGTTAAGTTACTGGGTGGATTGTTCCTTCGATGGGCATGCGGATCATCAGGTTCAGCAAAAATATTAGAAGCCATCTTGTTCTTGCGTGGGGTTGTGTTTTCTTCCGAGCCAAATGAGAAGCTCGTCTCTCCGCCGGGCGGCCTCAGTACCCTGTGAAAACAACAGTAAATAGTTGATTATAATACCAATGACTGACTACCCTTGCAAAACTCGCTCAAACAAAAACACATGGCCTATATGTCACCGCCAGGAGCTGCATAATAGCCAACAAAATCAATAATCAAAAAAGCAGGCCTCCAGCTATAGTTGCAGCATTTACCTTCCTGCACCCCACCCATTACTTAAACTGCATTATCACAAGGCACTCAAAGCAAACAGTGAACTCACAAAAGTCAGTCTCCAAAACAATGATCTCTCATGTCACGAGTTCATGAGAATCTTAATGGACAAATCTGCTCTTTTGTCTATAGAACCTTTAGACACGTATGGTACACTGGGAATTTCTGATCTCTATTCTGTAGTTTAAAATGTCTTATTAAAGTCTCAAAAATAGGCACAGCAATACATAATCTTTGTGAATTGCAATTAATCGTTGCTGGTTATTCTCACAGTTAAACAAAATGCATTTATTACTGGGATTAACAATACTTAATTTGTCAGTGTGAAAGTAAAAAGATTAGATTTATGGTGCCATCCCAAGTCACAGTAATGCACAATGGACTTAATGCTTAATATTAACCACTTTATTTGCACTATTGTGGAATGTTAACCTGGAATGTTCTAACTTCAACAAAAAAGGATGAGTTCTAGAGGGTTGAATAAATAGCTCAATAACATAGTAAGTTATCAGACAATACTGTTACTGTTAATTTGCGCTACCATGGTAATTAACAATGCAAAAACTACATATCTTTAGGATAGCCAAAAGGTCCTAAAAATGGCAACCACAAGAGAAAAAGATCATGCTTCTGAAAGCCATGCATATATTCAAAATCGGTTGCCATAACAAACTTATATTAAATTGTATCCCTGTGACTATACAAGGTGTGACATCTGTGTCTTATGTAGGTCAGCTGATAAAATACTCCAGTTTTGATGTCAAATAAAGAGAACACAGAACTCCATGATAGTGTGCTGTTAAGGGGACATGTTATTCCCTCGTCTTGATGTAGGGCAGTGTGTGAATGGAGAGGTCATACGCTGATGTGAAGCATTGCCAAGCATGGACCCCTCCCTCTTTTTGTCTCCAGCAAACTCCCCAAACCACCAGCTGACACATGGAGCAGCTGTCCAGGGCCAGACAGGGAGACTAGGGCTAAGGGAGGCTAGTTAGCCTTTACAGCCATACGACAGATATTAAAAATGCATTCAAACGTCCTATCAATCTGCTATAAATGCTACAGGATACGGTCTACTGTCACACTTAGCTATGACAGAGCTTAATGCCTAAACCAGAGCTCAGATCCTGGCCAAAGGATGAGCTCACGATTTCCACATAGTTTGGGGTGAAAAGGGATTTTAGCTGACACACAGACAGAAAGCCCCACCCTAAAATGAAAAAGCAAACAATATCAATAAAAAACAGCAATGAAATTCTGAGAAACAAGTGGAGCTGGAAATATTCTAGCTAGCAAGATATGTATGTGTGATAATGACCGGTCACTTGTCTGGTGAGTAGGTTTGGTGGTAGAATTGAGCCTGATTCGGTTCAAATTGAGGTGTAACCAATAACAGCACATTGATCGTGGACAAAAAGGATCAAAATGAGGGGTTAAGGCTCAAAAACGACCAAGGGAAGATCAACAAGAAGACTTAGCTATCCCGGGGCCCCCACCCAGGCCCCCGCAGCATCGACAAACAGCACGCGACTTGATGACTGACCGAGATTTGACACGCTCACTCAGCACAGATAAAGAGATCGATCCAGAGACAAATATTCATGTTCATCAACTGTAAAGTCGTCATGATTGTAGCCGAATAAGTGCCTGTCTTCTGCATTGTTTTCACCGCAATGGAAAGGCACGCAGAAGAGAGAGGCGCATATCGCTTACGGAAAACCCAATGACCGCATGCCTAACGGATGAGTGGTCCTGTAGGATTTTCTTTTTTACAATAATGAGTCAACATGTGTCCTCCAGAACCCACTGAGATGTCTGGAGTTAGCATGAGTAATCTACTTTTAAGACCCGGGCCTTGGCACGTCAAGACATCCAATGAAAAACTTGGCACACCTCCTCAAAGTACAGTGAAGCGATGGGAACATTTTACATTTCCTCGGGGAATAAATAAGCAGCGACACAAAAAGTTACCATAATCAGTCGAGTGATAATCTTGTGTGTTAGTCTTGACAATCTTCAGTCATCAGATAGAAAAGCATCCCCGAGGCGTCAAATTATTCCTATTCTCGAACTTCACATGAACACAATGGCTAGCCTAACTTTGCACAGCTAAAGACGAGATAGGAGACAGGGGCCGTGTCACACAGTAAGATTAACTTAATTAGCGGGGCGATGGGTCAGTTTAGAAAAATCCCCAGTCTGCCAGTCACATCGGCTCCCATGTAGAGGAAAAGGCGTTTGCAAAAGCCTCGACCGCATCCCACTTCTTTTGTTCCTCCGTCAAACGTTTTTCTGTTCCTTTACCTGGAACTGCTTTTAGAGCCGGGTTCCATTCCCTGGAAGGTGGTGGTCGTCGTCATCTCTGCAGAATATTTCAAAGGCTCGGCGCTGACAAATACTGAATGAAAAACTAATGAAAATACTGCCGTCCTTCAGAGCGGAGATGCGACGGGATGTAGACTCCACCCGACTGTGAGGAGCGGAACGGCGACCACAGCGGCTGGTTCTGCGGTGCCAACACAGAGCCCGCCCACCAGCATGTCCGACGCTCTGATTGGACACAGCGCTCATAACTTTAACTTTGATTGGACGGCACTCCTCGCAGCTTTTACCTCATTGGAAGAAACAGCAACAGTCAGCTGTCAATTTGATGGCAGCTCTCAGCCACATGCTGAAGACCAGACAGTAGAGCAATTAGTAAGGCCTACTGTAATATCCCCCGGGACAGTGTGGTTTCTGAACTACATGTGGCACTTTTTCCGTCTGTCATTTCAATAAAAAAAATAAAAATCTAAACATCAATTTAATGAGGATTTAAAAAAAATAAACTTTTTGTTGTCCTCAATGTGTAAATGTGCCATTTAAGAAAAACACAGCAATTGAGTTGTTCATGGTCAAATGTGTAAATCACTATAGCTCACAAGTTTAATGAATGCTCATCAATTTAACTGTAGTTAATTCGTTAACTGAATAATATATGCAAGTTTGGAAAAGGAAATATTTATTTTAACAAAAAACTTAAAGGACAACATGGGTGTTTGTATAAACATCCTTAAAAGTTTGGTCTATATTATAATAATGAGAACATTCAAAACAACCACTACCATATAAAATGTATAAAATGAAAAACATGTGCTTTCAAAAGAAACCAAGAGACAATCCACATTCTGAAGTGTGTAAAGAAAGTGGTCTCAAAAGTATGGAAGAGATGCCAGACAGAAGCATGAATGCAACAAATCTTTGCAAATATCATTATATATATTTCTACAGTCACCACCATTTTGTGGGTATGTGCCCTCCAAATTAGAAGGAGCTCCAATACAGCATCAAACAAAACAGACTGCAGAGAAGATAGTTTATGTACATGTCAAAAAAGGAAATAATACTATACAGCAGGTTTGCCTTGCAGAAAAAATATTTTTTTCCTGCAAAAATGATAGTGAACAAGGAAGTGGCTATTGAGGAAACCTGTGATACACACAATTTTAAAAGTAGCCTCCTGTCTGTTGTTGAAACACATCAATTGTATCTTCATCTTCCATTTCCAACTGAAAGGACAAACATATATTTCAGTTACATCTTGTTGATAATGTAGGAAAAAAGCATTTTAACTGCTTATATAGTTAACAATAATTACAACCATAAGCTTCAAGTGTGAAAAATGTGGAAATAAAATGTATTGCAACCTACACACTTTCCTAATGAACTATACACTACGTTGTTCTTTGTACAGCGTACAAATATAACAGCTTTTAGTCCCCTTTTTCATAATTTATCAATACACATGCAGCGTGGTGATTAGGCATATTTCTGTTACATTAAATAGGATGGTTTCTATCTATCTATATACAAAGGCTGTGTCCCACCATAGTGGGGTAGCCTAGACAGGGCTGGTTTCTATTATGGCTAAACAAGGATAAGATTATTGATCAGTTTCGTATTTGCAGCAAAAACACCTCAGTAATGACATTAACGTCCCTTACCTACTTTTACACATAGTTGTGCAAGTTAAAAGGTGCACTACCCACCTTTTCACATCCAATGTAAAGGCTTTTCCTGGAATGTTTCACAGTATAGCATTAAACTGATCTATCTCCATATAGACAAGCAGTTGGCATCTCCAGGTCAGATCTGTAGATCTGAGCCCCATTCACAGCAAGAATGCATGTTTTTCAAGGGATTTTGTACAATAAAAAACCTGCAATTAAATAAATGCTATATATGTTTAATTAAACACTGACCCACCCACCTCCATGGAGACAAACAAGTGATATTCTCTCCACCACTAAAGTTAAGTGGTGCACCTTAAAGATGACATTGGAAAATCCATTATTAATATTCATTTAATTCACCTGTGATGGCGTGTCTGTCTCATTTATTGGCTGCCCATCAAACCGGAACCTGATTTGCCTCATAGACAAACCCTGTGAGGAAAAAAAAACAATAGCATTACACACTGCATTAATACCTAAACAAGATGAGTTATCACCCTGTAGCTCTTCAAACTGTCTTTTCCCCATGCAATGTAAAGGCAACATTTGCGCAAAAAGGTCTCCATAATACTGCCCATGTATTTTAACAGACATTACGCCTATGCACAGGCAACTACCTGTGACCATTCCAGACACTTGTGCATGGTGCAACATTAGAGTGGTTCTACAGCAGTACAGGGCCTTTATACAAGTGTCTTCCCCAACAGCACTACTCAGAGATGGGATTTCCACCAACCATTGGGTGGTGTTGTTCTCAATGTTGTTTGCTACTAAATGATATTATTATGAGGAATGTGCTACGTTTAAGATCTACAAAGACACTAAGGTATCTGATGTGAAATGAATAGCGAACTGAGGTCCTGATGCTCACCTGTCTCTCGCAGTAAGCCTTCATGAGTTTGATGAGAGGAGTGTGTCGTTTGATCTTGAACTGCACCACAGAGCCATCCTGACCTGCCACCTTCAGGTTTATGTGCTCATTGCTTTCCGTCTTCACCCCCTCCTGAACGATACACACATCAGTGAGAATGATCAAAATCTGTGCTATTAATGTTCTTCTGAGTACTATTACGGATATACAATGGCACTGAAATGATTTATTACAAGAGCAAAACTATTTTAAGGTAATAAAAGCTTTTTCAATGTATGGCCGAAACTATTAGTTTGTGTTGTAATAAGGTAGGTAATACATCATGCCAGACTAGGCACTTTGAGCTGAACAAGAAACTTCAGTTTTCCTCAGAGCACAAACATGCCGTGCAGGAGGAGTGCGGACTGTCCTGAGCTGTGCACTGAGGATGACAGCTGGGGTTGGCTCTGATCGAGCCAGGAGATCTGCGCGCGTGTGGATGCGCGTTCACAAACCTTCCGGTCCATCAAAGTAGGAGTAGGCATAGCTTTTAGCTGACTTAAAACTTTACCAGTGCAAACAGAGAAAGCTTCATATAAAAATATTTGATAATTCAAATTGTTACAAAGCTAGATGAACGGGTTTAAAGTATGTCATAATATACTCACCTTTGGTTTTTCATCTGCCATGGTTACTCTTTTGGCGCTTCTCTTTGCTGCCACACAAAGAATACGAGTACGCGCACGTGCTCGTTCACGTTTTAATTATAGGAGCAGGACGTGCGCGGGCATGTGTCGGTGCGCGTCCACAACATTCACTTCTCATTGGTCAGAAGCAGTCACGTGGGCTGAAGCGCAGTCTTGGTGTGGGCGGGAGCCTCTTCCATGCGCGCTAAAGAGAAACTCAGTCACACATGAACGCGCATGAGTTGTTTTGGTCTTTATCGTGACAAAAATATCAATTCAGTCCACTCCACGTGTCATAAACCTACTGGCCCTATCCGAGCATAACACTTTCTAAACTTCACGGGGTCAGAATATGTGAATAAACCAGAAAATAAGAAAAACTTCTGACTGTCGTTTTCTCCCCCAGATTGTCTGGCGGCCATCTTGTTTTTATTTTATTTTTAACTACCCTGTTGACTATATTTTTGTGGATGATTAAATTCACCAAACAAGACACTGAAAAACATAGCATGGATGGAAGAACATTATGAATGTGTGGCTTACACAAAATGTTGCCCGCAGTGGTCACATATGTAATATATTAGATCTTATTGATTATTGTTTTATGGCGTAATTTCTATGCATAAAGATAAGTAAAAAATAAAAGAGACTGCCTGTTTTGGTTAAAAATGTAAATACAATAAAAAATGTTCAGGCATCAGTTGGGCACCAGTTGTGTGCGTCATTGCTTGTGCGCCACGGGGGCTTGGACTGAATGGCCGAGGCGCGTAATCAAGACATTTCACTGCTCCCGTGTTGAATAACTTTCTGTCTAATACAGAAATTGTATTATTTCCATATGGAGGAGGTCGATGTTGAGCCCGCAGTCACTGTAAGTTACTCCAGTGTTTGGCAGTGGACACATGATGTCTCTGCCCCCGGTGCCACGGGCTCCAAAACGCCGCGAACATGCTTAGTTGTGTCCATTTATTTTTTCTGTGAAATATATCAATAATAGTGTAACGATGTAGTAGAAACGCTTTTGTACGGTTTGTCATTCATGTAAAACATCTTATTGATACAAATTAGGACCGCTGCTTTAACAATATTCCTTGAATGGGGAAGAAAGGTCTCAAATGTTAGCTATAACAGGAAGCTGAAACATAAATATGACCAATCTTATTAATTTAGCACATTTCAGTCATGCATTTTCTTCCCATGTTTTCCCCCTACAGAATATACCAGCTGCTGGACGGGGCAAACATCTGGGGTTTGCTTGGGGTCCTGGTGACATCCTTGTATATGAAACTCACCATCAACCCAAAGGTTTGTTGACACGCTCCCTGTAGAGAATATTATTAAATCCCCTTCTGACATAGCATTTAGAAGTGGACATCTTTGAACGCTCTTGTCCTGTATTTAGAAGCCAAAGGTACAGGATCTCCATACATTCATGAAGTGCGAAAAGATGAAGACATCTACTCTCCAATTTTACGCAAGCTCTTCAATGAATCTCATCATATTTTTGTTGGACTGCAAACTATAAGAGATGAATTACCAACCAAAAACAAGAAACTCCAGTAAGAACATCCACACTGTGTGCTTCTTTTCTTGTTTTTATAGTTAATTGGAATGTCCGGCTCCCTTTTCTCCCTAGATTTGTCAGCGTCAGTAAAAACTACAGATCTGTCATACGGGCCTGTATGGAGGAGCTTCAGCAAGTTGCAGGTTTTTTTTGTCTCTATCCTTTTTTTTTTGTTTTATCATATTTTCAGTTTAAGAGACATTTTACATTTTGAGCATTATTTTCTTCCTTTTATATACAACAGTTTCTTCACATGATGCTGAAGTCGCGTCACAATATGGAGATCAGGTGCACACTAGTTGAGTTATTATTTATCACGCTGCTGGTGATCTCTCTCTAATGTGTAATATTTTGGTGACAGGTGTCGATTCTATTGGCTATCGAGCTGATTTGGAATTTATGTGAGGTGCTGTTTATTGATGCTGCTCCTGGTAAGCGACTTATTCAATGCCTAAAACTATGAGCTAGTGTAGTACATCACAGCACACTGTCCTTTTTTGAGTAGCAGGCTCCTTGTTGCTCCATCTTCTCGACTGGGTTAGACTGCACAAAGCCGATGTTGATGAGAAAACCAGACAAGTTCTCCAAAGTGAAAGTCCAGCTGAACACCACAACTACTGGGATGTGGTATGTAATAACAGCATTACTAATATAATAATGTTACTAAATAATAATTGTATTAATCTCAACTGTTTGGTGTGTGTTTTGCACAGGTGCTAAGTTATGTCCTGCAGGGGAGGTTGGAGGAAGCCAGGCAGATACTGGTGAAGCAGGCCAATATTCAACCAGCTTCCAGGAATATGTACAAGCTAATGGACACCCTACTAAGCAAAATGCCCTTCTACAATGTGAGATTTGTCAGCTCTTTTAACTTTATGCCACAGGAAATGATCTGCTTTACTGTACATTCAGTTTTCTCTCAAGAATAGCCAAATTCATTACTACACCTAGGTCATTACTACACTAAGTTAAAAGCAAACACGAACTTAAAAAAAAAAAAATTGCTTATTTATGCTCAATCTGATCTGTTCCTTTCCCCGTTTTACTTGGCACCACTTTTGGACCATTACATGATATGCTTCATTACTGTATGTAGGTTGGTCATGCTGCGATAATCCAAAGCCGTTTTTAAATCTGAACTTCTTGTACTTAGTATGTGAGCATGAACATGGTAAACTAAATTGTAACATGATATTTGGGCTTTTTAGCCAAGTGGCACACAGACATTGACAGAATTTGATGTGAAGTGGAGACATTGGCACGAGGAGGTCGACCGATGCCTTCAGGACAACTCCTTTGCCAGCAGCCACCATCTGGAGACTATTTGCAAAGTCAGTTTTTTCAATTGTTTACAGCCATTATTATTATTATTATTATTAGAATAAATTGCAAACACTTCTCATCCGTCATTATTAATACTACAGTTGCAACTAGATTGTGTCTTCAAACATTTATCTTTTTTTAAATTTTACTGTAGATTTTAGCAGGAGATGAAGATACTTTGTTGGAGCAGAAGGATTTGCTCAGCACATGGTATCACTTTTTGGTCACTAGATTGCTTTACTGCCATCCCACTGTCAAACCCACTGAGTTACACTACTACGCACAGGTAAATATATTTTCTATATTGTCTTCTACTGCAGTACTCATTAATTGCTGCTTTATTAACCGTGGTAACATTTTGTTGTGTCCTCCAGTCATGTTTGACCATGTTTCTGGAAACCAGTGCCCCAGAACCGCTTGACAGCATCTTATTGGCTGCTTTTGAATTTGACATCCATCAAGTCATTAAAGATTGCAGGTAGGACACATTTTAAGATGAATTATGATATTTGTTTTGATATTCTATGGTAATTTTAGATATAAAATCCCACAGCATTGCCTTGAACAACTGGTGGTTTGTGGCCCATTTGACAGATCTTCTAGATCACTGCAATCTTCTCCAATCTCACAATCTGCAGTAAGTGTTCTTAACTTCGGTGAATAATTTTAGTCTTGGGAATTTGTGTTCATTATTTTACACTATTATTTTTCTGCATTCATGTTAAGCTTTGGCTCCAACCTGAGGGAGTTCCTTCTCTTGGAATACGCCTCGGGGCTGTTTACTCATCACAGGTATAAATGTATCTGGTTGCATAGTCAAATATAAGCAGTACTTATTGTATTTTGCCTGACATTATTTTTGTGTTGATGTATAGCCTCTGGCAGTTGGCTGTGGACTACTTCGACCATTGCCCAGAGTTTGGTCATGTTTACTTGGAGCTGCAGATTGAGCATGTGCCTTTAGACACTGAACGCAAAGCTCTCAAGGTGCTCAGGATCTGTGAACAGAGGCAAATGTCAGAGCAAGGTAACTCTTTCAAATGTCCCATAAACCCTACAAAAACCCTCCCACCTCTTTTGCTGATCTTATTTGATGTTATTATAGTGCGCAGCATCTGCAAGATCATGGCCATGCGAGCACTTAGGAACAACCGACTGGGTTCTGCACTGTCCTGGAGCATCCGGGCCAAGGATGCTGCTTTTGCTACACTCATTTCGGAGAGGTCTATTATTATATTTTTAATATGAAACTTGAATTGCGCTTTGCTAATACATTTTTACAGATTCTTGCAGGATTACTGTTCTAAAGGAACATTCTCTGATCTGGATCTGATTGATAATTTGGGACCTGCAATGCTTCTCAGTGACAGACTTACTTTTCTTGGTATGGAAACAAACTATTGTGTACTATGTAATAGTTTCAGGTCAGAATTTAAAAGCTGGTTGTTTTGTGGTCTTCAGTGTGAGGTTTAACTACGTTTTAGGTCTCATGATACTCAGAGGTAGTTTTTACTGAGATCTTTAAAAGTATCAGTCTTATACTATAGTCATAAACATGTGCAAAAGTAAAACTTGCCTTTTTGTTGTTGAAATCCAGTTTTTCTTCTGAAACAAAGCATTGTTTTGTTTTTTTTTTCCTTCAAGGAAAGTACTGTGAGTTCCACAAGCTCTATGGAGAGAAGAGATTTACAGAGGCAGCTAAACTTCTGCTTTCTCTCATGACGGCAAAGATCGCCCCTCGAAGCTTCTGGATGACCCTGCTAACTGATGCCCTGCCACTGCTTGAACAGAAAGAAGTACGTTTATAAAATTAATAGCACTTACTGTGATAGTCTCCAGGACAGAGTAAAAACAAAAATTAAAGACTTAAAAACCACAATTAATGTATTTTTTTGTTAATTTCTCAGACTTTACTGTATATGGGAAAACAATTTAATATTGTTGTTCATTGCTTAGGTGATCTTTTCAGCTGATCAAACATATGAGCTCATGTGCTGTTTAGAGGAGCTTACATCTTCTTTAAACAAGACTGCCCCTGGACCTGATCAGCCCATGCAGGTATCCCCTTTTCTACATATATTTGCTACAATAAAGTGTAAAGCTTTGGTGCAATATTATTAAACAAATTCTTCAAAACATGCATGTATTTTTTTTTTAATTCAGGATGAAGATATTGAAGTGACCAAAATAGAGCTCCTACGACTGGCTTTAGCTAGAAATCTGGCCATGGCTATTGTCAAAGAGGGAACAGTTGAGGCATAATTATCATGATAGTGCTTTTTGATATTTTTGTACATACTCAAAAGAAACATTGTTATTAAAATACTTTTCAAGATTTTGTATATTTTGAGTTCTTGTTGTTTTTTTGTTTTTTTTAAAGGTCCGTACAATGTTTATATAAAGAATATTTATTTCATGCAGCAAACAAGACTTCAAAAACTACACTGAGGTTAATTTTATACAAAACATGGAAGATGACAAATGCACAGTTTATACACTTTCACTAGATTTGTTGACAATTTTATCTTCACATTTAATTTTTCCCAGTGATTTCTCAAAAATACTGCAAAGGAATACCCATAAATACATAATCACTTCAAGTTTGCTAAGAGAAAACACTGATGCTCCCCTTTCTTCATGTTCCTTCTAAACCTAACCATTGTTTCTGGTGTGTATTACAGCTAGTAAAAATGGAGTCCACTCATAACACAAAGAGTAGCAATTTTCTTCTTCACCACACCTACATAAAATCAAGAGAATGCTATTTTAACCAGAACCATTTACATAATCACACAGTCATCACTCAAATTTAGATCTTGAGCTAATTAAATCCTTGGCTATCTTGTGCACATATTCAGTATTAAAACATTTCTAGTTCCTAGTGTTGTTTAACTGTTGACCATATTTAGCCTTACAGGTGTAGAGTTAAAGGTTTTAGTATATTCATTTGAGAAAATGTAAGTCTTCATCAAATACTTTCAGTCCTATAAACATTCTATGGTGTGTTGGTTGCCTTGATGTCCATAATTTCCTATAGCGAACAAATTACTGTTGTTAGTAGCAATAAATATGAGAAAAATACACAACATAAAAGAGGAAATGACACAAAAGCAAATGAACGGTGGTAGTACTTCGCTATAGATGACCCCATGTCTCTGGTGGGGGGAACTGATCAACTTCTCCAACTTCATTGCACTGACGGTCTCCAAGTACGAAAGCAAGCTTGTATCGCAGGCGCACCTTATCCTACAAACACAAGCAATCATTTTGTAATCCAATATGAAAATTCTTTTGAAAGACTGTGGAAACACTTTTGTTAGGAAAGAGATACATACTCTAGATGGATTGGCCAATAACATGATCTGCGTAATAGATGCTGGGGGTAGAATTGGATTAAATGGGGCCAGTTCAGTTCCTGATGGAGGTTGAAGCTTGACTTTCATTGACTGGTGGGAATAAGCAAGGTTGGTGTTAGGCAAATATAACAGAACTTGCTAAAGGACAAAAAGATAAGTTTACCTTTGGTACTGCAGCTTGAAGAACCACATTATGGACAGGGAGTGGGGCTGTATTTAACATGGACACAACCATTACCAGGACATCTGACCTGCCTGGAGGACAGTTGGACGCAAAGTTGATCAAAACACGGACCCCGTCTTTATCGTATGCAGTTACAGGGAGCACTTTACCTGATTACAAAAAGACAGGGTTAATATTTTGAGCATAAGTTACAAATAGTTTTGTATCAAAGGTTTTCTTACTTGGTTTAATTGTTTCTAATGGGACATAGACATTACTAAGGGAGAAGTCTGCTCCTCTAGCTGGACTGCCCTGAAGCGTAGAGTGACCAGGTGACATGGGCAGAAACTGGGGGAGAAACTGTGGGCTTCCTGGAGCAGAGCTGAGGCTGTGGAACTGAGTCTGGGACAGAGCAGGAGAGCCGGGCATCGTGCTCTTGAGAAGGGAGGCTGAAGACGGAGAGCCTTGTGCGGAAACAAAGGAGGGGGCGGGCAACCCAAAACCGCTTCCTCTGGAAAGAGTGGATAAAGCAAAGACAAAAATAAATAAGGTAATTGTGTCAAAAAAGAAATGCCAACCTCAGTATTAATTATAATTTTGTGGAAGTTTGCAAAAATACAAAAGACGTGCATGTGTCTCTGCTTTATTTAACTTCCAGCAAGCAGTACAAGTTGAACATTATGGTTAGCAACATTTTGAACAACATTCACCCTTAATCTTCACACATCCGTCTCAGCTATTTTACAATAACATGTTTTGTGAGCGAGATAATATAGTGTCCACAACAATTTAAACGAGTACCTATTGTCTGAAAGCCCAACCATGGCCAGGTCTTGTAGGTTATGTAGACTGTGACTGACTTCTGACAATGCTGGTGCAGGCTCTCTCCCAAACAAATCAGCTCCTGATGCTGGGGTCTGTCAAAGAAGAGCAGTGTTAGGGGACATTTTAAATTGACCATCCAAGAAGTATATGAATCAGTACCTGCAGCGAGCTCCACTGCTGGGACACCTCAAATAATTTTGTCTTGGACTGGTTGCTCTGAGTAGTTGGAGGGTCATTCAGACCTAAAAATATGTAAAATTTAAAATACAATATACAACTTAACCAAGTACTACCAATAAAATGATTAATATTACCTAAAGACAGAAGCTCATCATCAAGAAGAGACAATGATGCAGAAGCTTTGTCGCGTAACGTGTGACTGGGAGTGCCTGTTTGACTGGCCTGGGAGTCGCCCACTGGTTTTGGGAGAGGGGCGAGTTCAGGGACCGGAGGGACCATGGCGTGTGTGGAGAAAGGATTGGAAGGTTGAGAAAGCAGAGCAGCAGGATGAGAAGGGCTCGAAGTGTCGCTTTCAGTAAGGTCGATGAGTGTGTCCGTCTCCGCTAAAGGGTAAGAAAAACAAGAATTTGTAACTTTTCAAGTGGGAAGTCTGCCACCTGCTTGTCCTCATATACTATTGCTTTCTCTGCTCTATAATAACATCTTACATTTCCTCAATTGCAGACGTTTTAATTGCCTTGAAAACATACATAGTTGCTCTTTCACAAATCAGTAACTTGGCCTTATGGCATCAGCTGCTTGTCCCCATGGGGATAAATAACATAAAGGCCTTATTGTGGAACATTCCAGGCATATATATATCCTTTTTTCCTTTTTCCTACTTTTTTGGTGAAAAACATTTGGACACCCCTGCTGTGGAAAAAAGAGAAGCTGTCTCACCATTTTCACAGTGACATGCTTTAGACCGGGGGTCCTCACTGTCTCCATTGATGGGTTGCCCTTCGACAATCTTTTTATAAGAGCTGATGACTCTCGAGAGGTCGTCAGTAGCTTGCAGAATGTCACCTTAGAAAAATATGCATAGTTACATTACACTTTTGAATGGTTTTGTCTGCTATTATGCGCTTATAGGCAATGCTGCACCAAAGATATCCCATGGAACCTATAAATAATGGACATTTTAATTGAAAAGGCAAAGCTTAATCATTCAAACTATGAGCTACAAACCTAAACATGTGTCATTGTCTTCGGACTCAGTGGCCATTTTGAATGCAGCCCGTCTCAGCTTGTCACACCGCTCATAAAGTTCCTGGGAAACATAATACGACCATTGTTGCTATTGTGCATCAGCTGATTTATTTTAGCTCCGTTTAACTCCAGAAAATTATTTTACATTAGTAATGCCGTCCTACCTTAATGATTTCTTTGTCCGAGTCAGATGAGCTCTCCTTGTTGTAGTGCGACAGCATTTCTGTTAACAGCTTCACATTGATGCTCACTTCCTCCAAGGTGTGCATTCTATTAGATACCTTTTGCACACGCACCTCATCCTAAACAATAAATTATTTCAGTAATAATATCCGCAAACAGCATATTTAAATAACAGAAATAGTACGGCAATGAGATTCAGATAGTATATACCTCTTTCACCATGCTTTTAATCAATCTGTTGGCTTCTTGAAGGTCTTCTGGGTTTTTACTACGGAGGAGCTCTGCAAGTAACTGCAAAAAGAACATCACTGCTTAATACATACATACTAAAACAATGAGTATTTTCACTTTCAATATGTTTCTTACTTTGCCCATGTCCTCATTATCAAACACTGGATGTTTTGGTCGTGTAGGTGGTGATGGAATTAAAGTTCTGTCTAATGGCAGCTCTGGATCCTGTGTTACAAGACCTAAATTCAAAAAGATAGTCAGGGTTCCCACAGTTTGCTTTAAATAATTTCCACTTCAAACTGATTACCACCATTTATAATTAAATAAATATACAGTTTAAGTATAATACAATATACAGTTTAAGCCCCCCATATTGGCATAACCTGTATTCCATAAAAAGACCTATCACTCTAGACACTTTAAAAAAAACTGCTGCTAAGGACTACTGTTGCACATTTACATTTACTACTGGATTTTACTCCTGTTGCACTGTTGTTTACTACTGTTATTGCACATTTACATTTACTACCGGAATTTTTAGTACTGTTGTTTACTCCTGTTATTGAATTTTACCCCCGTTGCACTGTTGTTTACTACTGTTATTGCACATTTACTACTGGAATTTTTAGTACTGTTGTTTACTCCTGTTATTGCACTAGAATTACTACTGTTGCACATTTATTTTTATTTTATCTTAACTCCAATGCACATTCTACTGCACATGACCAAGTCACTGCTGTATCTTCCATTGCACATTTTGATGCACACTGCACACTTTGGAAATCTGTATATAGTATAGTTTATTTATTATGTTGCACTGTTTTAAGATTTTAGACCGTAGACTTTAGTTTTAACTTTAGATCTCTGTCTTAGATAGTTTTTGTTGTGTTTTGTCTTCATATTGTATTTTGTACACTGTCTTTTTGCACTACCTGGCCAGAGAGAAACGAAATTTCGATTCACTGTATGTTGAACACATATGGCAGAATTGACAATAAAGCTGACTTTGATCTTTGATCTTTTGAAGCCTCAAGTCCAAAATCATACACTACTGCAATAACCTTTTCTATGGTCTACCCTCCAAAACTCTCAACAAACTCCAATACATCCAAAATTCTGCTGCCCGCCTCCTCACCCACACCCGCTCCCGAGACCACATCACTCCTGTCCTCCAAAACCTCCACTGGCTCCCCATCCCTCAGCGTATCCAATTCAAAGTCCTCCTTATGACCCACAAAGCCCTCCATAACCTGGCCCCATCATACCTCTCTGACCTCCTGCACCGCCACACCCCATCCCGCTCCCTCCGTTCCACTGACGCCAACCTCCTGTCCCTCCCCTACAGGACCAAGCTCCGAACCTGCCCCCACCCTCTGGAACTCACTCCCACAACCTGTGACTGCTCTGACCTCCCCACCTTCAAAAAACTGCTCAAGACTCACCTTTTTAAAACTGCTTTTAATGTTTCTTAATGTTTAATGTTTGTCTGATTGCTTATTGTTTTATTACTGATTTTACCTTCTGTACAGCGTCTTTGAGTGTCTTGAAATAAATAAATAAATCATAAAATAAAATTGATTATTATTATTATTATTATTATTATTATTATTATTATTATACACCAAAAATATTTCTGGCGGCACTCACATTAGATGAAGGACACACATGAACCCAATCCAACCCAAGAACAAAATATATATTTTCCAAGATATTTTCTATCTTTCCAGGATGCGGGGATAGTGTTGCCCATACACACCCTGTCTTTTGAGTGTCTGATATGCTTCAGCAATCTTGATTTCATCTGGAAAAGCAACTGTCCAGCTGTACAGCATCTCCACAATCTTTGTCTTCACCTTTTCAGGAGCACTGTCACCCATATACTGAAAAGAAAAATGTATATGTAGATTTAAAATATATAATGTCATTATTGGTTTTTAGATTGCTACCAAGACATACCTTGGGTGACACCACTTTAATTAGCTCATTTAAAAACCTAAATTTTCCAACTTCATTATGAAATCTCCTCCCACAATTTTTCATGCATGCCTCCAATACCTAGAGTCGAAAGAAAGGTCTTAATTAAACATGTCACAGAGTAACACGATGTTAAGCATATCTTACTGTTAAAGCTTGAAGTGCCTCCCATTCCTGTGGCGAATGGATTTTGTGTACAACAAGTGTTACTGCTATCTGTGGGCTAGCAAATTAAACATTTAATTATTACAGTATTATATTGAAAGGGAGATTGAATTATGTCATAGACATACCCCTCTAGTTCTCTATTGATTTGATCACAGAAGCCTATGATGTACTCCCAGTCTTCTTGTCTGTTAGTTGGACGAGTGGCTTTATCTGTAATAGACAGTATTAAGATAAACCCACTTATAAGGTACATGACATGTGGCAGGTACAAAAGGAAACTTTGTTTTGAAATAAGAAACAAAGATAATGCTTACAGTTCATCTTAGCTCTGGTTCCAACTGTTTTCCAATAAAAGAAATCTCACTCCTAAACAGGCCAAAAAGGCTGCAGAGATGCTTTAGGCATAGCAGTCTCATGTTTTTATAAGTCCACCTCGATCCACGGTCTACACACACTTAAATCCTCCTGAAGCGTTCAGTAAATTACACTGACTCTATTTCCACAGTTACTGTATTGGTGTCAGCCAAATAACAGACACAAATAAGCCAAACTAAAGCATATGTGCCCCCAGTGCTGTCAGTGGTGTCTGCTGAACTCCACCCATCCTGCCAATAAAAGCCATTAAAACATTATAACCTACGAGCTTTTAGCGCCTGTCAGCATCTGCACCTGCACAGTTATTACCCTTTCTGTGTGACACAGTAAACGCAAACCAGATAAGTGTAGATGTCATTCATAAAAAGGGTTTAATCACTTACTGAGCCAGGATTCAAGCGACTCCCCTTCCTGGTACGCCATAGCACTGAAAACATTGCGTGATGTCACTACCGTGTGAAAGCGTTCATCTTTTATTGATCAAAACAAAACCTCAATTACATAGATGTTATTTGTAATTATAACTTAAATTTATATCAATACGTTTCGATAGTTTATTTTAAAGCTGCATTTTTCTACAGGCAGATGCACGAGGTACAATCCTGGGGTCCTAGCTCGTTCACATTTTCAAGATGGCTGCCTCCATCACTGGATTATTAAAACCTTGGACTCCGAGGTAAATTTTATTTTAATGTCCCTGTCACTGGAAGCCCACGCTCTCTCCAGATGTTGGCCATATTCTTGCCTAACACATAAACAGTGTTTGACTGTGCTCCTGCTCTTAGGGTGTTGCTGGTGAGATGGAGCAGGTATAATCCGTATTATCTGGAGCCGGAGGTGAGGAAAGAAGTGTACCTCCGGCCGGAGACGGAGCTGAGCGCAGAGGAGAAGGAACAGCGGGATCTCAAAGCCCTCAGCCCCATCAAAGCTGCAACCAGCGGCCTTACCAGCTCCGTGTATGGTGATCCTGTCATCAGGTTCGACTACATTTTTGTAGACATGTCAGAAATATTTATAATCGTGAAGCACTAGACTGTAATATGTATTTCTCTGTAGTAAATTCATCAACATGATCATGACAAATGGAGAAAAGGTTTTGGCCAGAGAAATTGTGACTAATGTAAGTAAAGCAGACCAATGTCTAAAACATGTTTGGCCGTCAGGATGCATAACCTTTTTTGTTATCTGATAGACTTTAGAGAATATTAAGAGGAAACAAGTGGAGAAGTATCACAAAGCTCCAATGGGGAAGAAGGAAGAGATTGAGTGCAACCCTTACACCATCTTCCACCAGGCACTGGAGAACTGTAAGCCTGTGGTGGGCCTGGCCAGCATACAGAAAGGTGGAAAATTCTACCAGGTCAGTAACAGTGTGTAGAAGTACATACACAAGTACATATTTGAGCTAACTTCTTGATCTGAACCACTCAGGTGCCCGTACCCCTCACGGACAACAGGCGGCGCTTCCTTGCCATGAAGTGGATGATAAATGAATGCAGAGACAACAAGCACAGGCGCACGCACATGTATGAGAAACTTTCACAGGAACTGTTGGCTGCGTACAGCAACGAAGGAAATGTTATAAAGAAGAAATATGAACTGCACAAAATGGCAGAGTCAAACCGAGCATATGCCCACTATCGCTGGTGGTGAAGGGTTCAATAACAGACGAGCTTATCAACTTGTAAATACACTATTTAAAATAAATCGTTATACTTTCTAAGAATTGATGCACATATGGGTCTTTATAATTGCTGTTCTAGACATGGAGATAACATGCATACCTTATACAAATACAGGAAAAATATTTAAAGCAATTATTTTAGACACCCACTAATGCTCGGTGTCTCTGCAGTGGCCACCTCTGAAGGACTGAAGCCAATTGTGGAACACTTTTGTGCAAAGTACAAAGTACACAAAATAAATGGGGAAAAATAGATTTATTAGAAACAATATACACAACCAAAGCATTGATAAAAAAATCATACATTTTCATAAATACAATTTGTAAACTTATAACATAGCCACCACTGGAGTCCTACTTAAAAATACAGGTCTGAAACAAAATCTATTTTATTTTTTATATTAAATTGAAGATAACTCCACATTAAACTGATTGTCATTATAGACAAAACTACAGGACTGGCAATTCTATTTTATAGTCAAAATAACAATTACCAATACCATTTTAAACACAGTAAATTAAGGTAGCTAAATATATAATATATAATTGTCTTTTCTCTGCAGTCAATTATAAAGCCACCTTCTAGAAACTAGCCATGTTTATTCTCCTATATCTTTTGTGTAATGTAAAACTGCAAATAACTTGGTGAAACTATAACACCAACAAATCAATTCTTGTAATAATTGTATTGATTACAGAATAAATAAAGACATGTTAATCATGCAAAGTGGCAGAAAAATCTAACTGTTCTAACCAATTTTAATATTACTACATAAAATTAATTCTTTATAAAGAAATTTGCTTTTCACAGCAAGCTAAATTTAAATCCTAACTATGAAAGCAAACAGTATCTGTGGGAAAAAGCTGTTGGCTCCTGGATCCACAGCACCGTATTTTAGTAAGAAAATTAAAAACTAGAAAAACTACTGATCCTAATACATCTCAAACTAAACCGTAACCTTTGAAACATTTCCTTGATCATGTTGGCTGGTGAATATCATTGGTCTTACAATCATTAGCCGGGCCAAAGTTTTACAGATGTTGGAAAATAAGTCCTTGATCCACATCAGATTTCACTGTAGTAGTATTTATGAGCGGTACTACTGAGCAACCAGCCTCCAGCTCTGAACTCCAGAATCTCCAACAGCAACAGGCGGGCCATGGATGTGAGCTCCTCTTGGAGCAGAAACCCATCACGCAGCAGATAGAACAGCTCATCCATGCGCTGAGTGTTCATTTTCTCCAACTGTTCTCCAATTCGGTGTAGCTGAAGAACCAGGCAGTCGACCTAGACAAAAAGTCAACATTGAAATACATTCCATAAAAGGATATTGAGTCATTCTGTAATTAGGGGTGCATTTCATGTCCACTTGTTATATATATTGTGGTGGATTTTCTAAAAAGTTCACTGAGGCCGAGTTACGCAATTAAATGATATTTATTCAAAAATAGTGCACGCAATTACAAATTACAAAATATTATAGTATAGTGAGCTTATATGAAACTTTTTAGAAGAATAGACGCCGGAGACAGAATGACAAGGTCTGACCTCCCCTGACCCAGGAATGGAGAAAAATCAGCCCAGAACTCCATCCCCCTACAGTTTTACTCTGGAGCATATCGTCACATCAGGCCCATATTTGGAATGGCTTCTGGCTCCTCGCCTTTGGTTTCAGAACTTATTATAACAAATGTACAATTATTTCCTCAAAGCATTGAGTTTTTACATTGGACCATCATACGCTCTTTCTACAAAATTAGGAGAACTGCAATGGTTATAGTCACAAACTCAACACCACAATGAAGTCTCGGCATTTCTGGAGTGATATTTGAAAAGAGACTACACAGGTTTAACCCGCTTCTTTGAAAGAATCATCCTGCTTTATTGTGTAAATTATTGTGGTCTCACCGTGATGTTTGAATGCCAAAAAAAAAGACCAAAGGGACATATTACCTCTGCCTCATTCATCAGAGCATCAGGTTGGGCTAGCCTCGTCAGGCAATCATACACTGGATGCACCAGGGCCACCATTGGCATATTGTTTACCTAAAGAAAAATGCACAGTGAAAGACATTAATCAACCAAATAACAAAATGACCATGGTGACGTTCCCTTCTACCTACTTTGAGGTAGTCGAATGTGTTGCAGATGAAAGTGACATAGCACACCCATTCCTGAACTGAGCGCTTTCTTGTTTCTTCTCTATCCTTGAACTCTTGTTGGAGTCGATTCAAAAGATTCCTTCGAAAATTCCCATTGTTCTGCTTTGACTCCGCCTATATAAAACACAACTAACTGAAACATTTTGCAGACTATGTTGTTGTTGGTAATGTGATGAATGGGCAAAATCTGTAAAATAAACCACAAACCTGGACTATAGTGTAACAGATGCGTCCTGCTTCTTTGCTAAAAACTTGATCCTTCATAGACTGGTCCACAATAATATTTGCTACTTTTTCAAGGTTGACAGAACTGGGATCTGAAATGCAGGAGCACACGGGTAACAGCATACAAGAAAAAAAAACCTCATACATGGTAATTATAAATATTTTTAAGGGGAATCACCTTTTAGGGCTGTTTTTAGTAAGATCTGCGTATCCAAATCAAATGACTGGATCTTGTATTCCTCAGTGGGGTTCTCCATTGTACCAACCTAAACCAAACTGGGTGAATGTAACTTGATACTACATAATAGACACACCTGTTATTGGCTATAATTTTCGCAATTCTCCTTTTCATATTTGTTACCAAGTGATCACAACTTACAAAAGTCTATTTTTTGTTTAAGTGAACCCCCGTCCAATTCATCTTATATTTTAAAACATTTACGATTAATTTACGAGCACAAACTACAAAATGTTAGCCACCATCAGACGACAACTTTATCTTAAAGTTAACGGGTCCGTGCTAAAACAATGACATACATTCACGATACATGACGTTATAGAAATTCAGAAGTTAATAAGCCTTACATGTACCTGTTTAGAGAACACGGTGCACTAAATAATCATTAAATTGGATTTTATTGTGATCCTCTTCGGGCAAAATGTTTTTATCCCGTGAGTGAAGCGCGAGAGGCGGACGCCTTCGTCGACGGTGGCGGAACATTTCGCGTAACTAAGTGACTGTAGAGCGCCCCCTGCTGGCATCAAGTGAAACCACCTCAAACAGAAGAAAAACGTTGGTGGGACATGGAGATACACAGATGGTAACGGCTATAACACCAGATGGTTTAAAGTTCGTAATGCAAAGAGAGAAGGGTATAGGAAACAGGAGCCAATATTACAACCATTTTTGCGACAAAGAAACAGATATTATCATGTATGCAGCTCTCACTTTTTATAATTACTGTAGCATCAAAAAGATCAGTCAGCTTTATTGTCAATTCTGCTATATGTGTTCAACATACAGTGATAGTTATGGAGTGATGGAGTGAGACATTCTCTAAATAAGTGGGACAAGGGACACAGTCCTAAATGGGTGTGTCAGCTAGGACAACCAGAAGGACAGGTGGTCACTCTGAGGGTGGAAAAGAGAGAAGTAGTAAAATGAACTTATAAATGTATGCAGTAATGATATATATATAAAAAAAAATCAAGAACGTTTTAACGTTTTAACAAAATAAATATTGACTGTATGTGTAATATTGGCTGACTGTCTAATGAATAGATTTAAAGGAACTTGGAAGGATAGTGCCCTCTTGTGGTCATTGTTTGTTACAACAAAACAAATGAACACGTCTCTGGACATAGCTTTAATCAAAATATCAAAACATTTGTCATACATAATTAACGTTTCGTCGTTGTTGAGAAAACATAAAAAGTAAAAAAAAAAGTAAAGAAAATTAATAATTCACTGACAAAGCAAGAGCTGTGTGACCCGGAAGTGATCTTGCAGCAGCAGAAGCCGATGGGTGTGTGAGGTTTTGTTGACATGCTGGCCACACCAGTCCAGAGTCAAAAGAAAGATATACTAGTTATACTGCTGATGTTTATTTCGTTTGTCTCATTTTACGCACAACTCGTCAGTTTGTCGATTTCACTTAAACTTAAACTGACACTCGGCATTTTCTTCTTTAGCAACTCTAGCTAAGGCAGAGCCTGTGAGGGGTCATGGTGGGTTATGATCCTCGTGCTAAGGGTGCAGCTCTGTCCCCAAATGAGGCTGCCTTGGCTGGGTCAGCTGCAGGCATGGTCACACGAGCCCTTGTCAGTCCCATGGATGTAATTAAAATAAGGTTCCAGGTAAGATAAGATAAGACTTTATTGATCTCACATTTTCACATTAGCTCAAGGGCACTGACACTGGCACTCGTACTGATGCCTTTACAGTGGATCTAATGGTATGCAGCATTCAAATAATGGTCTATTTATAACCTCTTGTTTGTTGATGTTCCAGCTTCAGATTGAACCATTGTCATCACAGAAACTTGACGGCAAGTACAGTGGAATATTTCAGGCCTGTCGCTGCATTTATAAAGAAGAAGGCCTGTCTGCATTTTGGAAAGGGCACATCCCTGCACAGCTTCTGTCTGTTGCGTTTGGGGCTGTACAGGTAAGGTATCATTCTGTTCATTCTGTAATGATCAAAATCATGCCATGTCTAGTAATAAGTGTGTGCTGCCCAGTTCACAACTTTTGAGTTTCTGACGGAGGTAGTCCACAAGACAACAGCATATGACAGTCAAACAGCAGGAGTGCACTTTGTGTGTGGAGGCTTGGCTGCCTGTTCTGCCACAGTCTTCTGTCAGCCTCTTGACACTTTACGAACTCGATTTGCAGCTCAAGGTGAACCTAAGGTAGGTACGGTATATAAAACACCCATCACATAACATGTGATTTATGTTAATTAACACAATCATTTTCAGATTTACATTAATCTCCGACATGCTGTATTTACAATGTGTCGCTCTGAAGGGGCTCTGACATTTTACCGGGGCCTGTCTCCAACACTCATGGCTGTGTTTCCATATGCTGGTCTGCAGTTCTTTTTCTACAATGTCTTTAAAAAGATGTTAGCTCCTGCCCCTAATGCCAAAAACTCAGGAGGTCAGTGGAGGTCCAGCTCAAACATGCAGTATATGATATAACTTGCACTTCCATGATATTTAAATGCCATGTATGTGTATGTATATGTGCTGTTCAGGAAACCTGCAAAGCCTGTTGTGTGGAAGTGGAGCTGGAATGATCAGTAAAACTATCACATACCCCTTTGATCTTTTCAAGAAGAGACTGCAGATTGGAGGCTTTGAGGAGGCCCGCCTTCAATTTGGAAAGGTGAGCTATTCTCATTTGAACACTACTTTTTATGCCCTGAAGCTATAGTAAATTATTTGTATTATTTGTGAGCAGGTGCACACTTATAAAGGCCTGCTGGACTGTGCGGCTCAAATTGGCAAAGAAGAAGGGCTCCAAGGATTTTTTAAAGGTCTCTCACCCAGTCTTTTGAAGGCTGCGATGTCGACTGGCTTCACCTTTTTTTGTTATGAATTTTTTCTCGATCTAATGCGTGACCTTAAAGAAAGACAGATAAATAGGATCCCCCAAGATCCAAAGCAAAGATAGTCTTGAAAAATTGCAAAATCACGCACACAGTGGAGACTTGCCCTATTCCTTGGATGGACTTGAGACTTTTTATATAGAGTAAATTATACTGAAACATTATGTTACATGTAACACTGGGAGAGGATAATCATATATTTGTTTTGTCCTGACACATATAATGTATTTTATAAAGGTTTTATTATTTATATTTTCATGGTTTTATTATTTATATTTCATGCCATATATGGCGTGTGGTGTGGTGTGGTGTTTTTTTTTTTTTTTTTTTTAAGGGAACTCCAAAATATTCTTCCTGATTTAACTTAGTCCAACAGCAATACTGTATGAGAATTACAACAGAGTAAAATGTAACAACATTTTACTCAGTTGTAATTCTCATACAGTATTGCTTAAATGGCACATAAAAGGTCAATATCACAACAAGTCCAGATACCTTAAATATTAATTAATGTGCAATTTCTTGTTTCGGTACAAACCACTTATGAAAAAGTACAAAAATATATATTATAAAATATAAATATATTTAAATAAATAGCTTAGTTAATTCTGTCTGCTAACATTTGAGAATGCAGTGTTGTTGTTTTTTTGGCGGCACGGTGGCTGAGTGAGATGCTTCACAGCAAGAAGGTTCCGGATTCGATCTCCGGGTCGCCTGGGCCTTTCTGTGTGGAGTTTGCATGTTCTCCCCGTGTCTGGGTGGGTTTTCTCTGGGCACTCCGGTTTCCCCCATCAACCCTCAACCCAAAACATGCACCATAGGTACCTCCAGCTTAGGTCCTGACCAAACCGAAGCAAGATCATGGAGATGGTCCCCGGGTGCAGAAGTGTGCTGCCCACTGCTCCTAATATATATATAGGATTGGTTAAATGCAGAGAAGAATTTCTCCAGTGTGAGATCAATAAAGTCACTTCTTCTTCTTCACCTTTATTTTAGTTTGATGACAGTTTACATAACATACAGTATTTACATAAACATGAGATGACATGTGCTGTGAGCACTGGCAGATACTAGTAACATACAGCACAATCTAAGTAAAGGTCTCCAGAACAGAGAACATTATTTCACATGCACTGAAGCCAAAGCCATGCAGCTATACCAGTCATTATACAGTACAGACGTTGGTCAAAACATTCAAAACACAAGGGGGCAGCATTACCACAATAAGTTACCAATATATCTCACAATTGCCTATATACTGTTTATTCACGCCAATACACTAACCTCACAGCTCACTTCCAAACTACTCAACATATACTATATATACCATTTATTTAAATAGACACATCGGAAAAAGGATAAGATAAATGTGTGGAACTAGTAGGAATGTAAACTATTATTGAACTTATAGTGAAAACTCTGATGATTTCTGTGGAAGAACCTTTCCTCTGTAGGTTGCGTGTTTCATCAGCTTTCAGATAGCAGTATCTGGCATGTATCAGCGTCACCGGCATGTCTTCCGGAGTGCGGGGAGAGCTAGGATCACCAGGGCAGTGAAAAGTCTGCTTCACCGGAGCTGGCAGGGGGGCGTTTAGGAGATGTGCTGTGCAGTCATCCTCCTCTGATCCACGGGACATTTAGAGATCCAACACTGGTTTGGTCACATGCCTGTTCTCATTCGGGCTGTGGACTGGAATTCCATGAGAAAAAGCTGGGGAGCTTAAAAAGGGAGTCCCGCCGTCCTGGATCAGGCAGGGTCAAAGTCTCAGGTGCTGACTTCTTCCTGGGTCGCTCTTTGGGGACAGAGAGGAAATCTGGTGCTTCGGTGGAGAGGGGTGTGGAGGGGGCGCTGTTGGGACCATTGCGGGAGTTCATTGGTAATGGTGTCTCGGTAATGGAGATGGCTGGAGGGAATGAGCCAATTTTTTGGTTTGTGGCTTCCTGTGTGGCTCGTTCATACTCACGGACCTCCTCCATGGTCATATCTGTTAGTAAAGACATTACATATACAATATCAGGTCATTTTAATCATCAAATAATTATAACTGTGCATGCATGTAAATGTTTCTCAACTTGTCCTTAAATTCAACATATTTTTCAGACATAAATCTGCAAATATAATGTATAATATATAATAAATAATATATATAATTAAAGAGCAGAAAGTGCAGTACAAAAACCCTTCAAGTCAGAATAGACAGAACTTTAACAAACCAGAAGTGCTGACATCAGATCAAAGGTTGCATCTTTCTGGTTCATACTATGATTACATAAAAACATGCACTAAACAGAAAGAGGTGAATCAATATCTTGTAAATAACACAACATTTAATATAAAATTATTATGTCTCACCTATCCACTCATCAATCCAGGCGAAGGCTTGCCTGTGTCCTAACAGCAAAACATCTCGAATCACCTAGGGACATAAAACACAGTAATATACTTAAAACAATGATAGAAGTAGAAGTAGAAATAGAAGTAGAAATAGAAGAAGAAGAAGAAGTGACTTTATTGATCTCACACTGGAGAAATTCTTCTCTGCATTTCACCCATCCTGTTATTAGGAGCAGTGGGCAGCACATTACTGCGCCCGGGGACCATCTCCATGATCTCATACAAGCTCATACATTAAAAAGAAAGATGGGATAAGAATTATGCTTAGTAAAATTGTTATAAGCTCATAGATGCTTCTTTTATCACCATTAGGGAGATGTGATTAATATGAGTCATGGCTAGATTCTGAGTGAGTAATAACTTGGCGTGTGTGGATGGGCTCTGGGCAAAACAAACAGGGGCAGCCAACTCCCGGGACAGATGCTGTGAAGGGACATATGATTTTGGAAATTAGAAAAAAATTGCTACTACAGTGTAACTGCACGGAGCAGTGTGAACCGAGCAGATGTAGCTGAATCTTTCTTGCTGACCTTGTGTACAAACTGTTCCACCCGAGTCTGTAATCCCCACACTTCAAACTTGACCGTGACGAGTTTGTAGGAACACATGATGGGGTCCTGGGTGTCCATCCATCCCTCTGGAAGCAAACCACGCTCAGTCTTTTTGGACTTGAAATAACGCAGATCCTAAAATAAGAAAAGAAAGTTTTACATTTCCCAAAAGAACCAAATATACTTAAATGACAGCAATGAAGTAGAATACATTTGATAACAACATTTTTTGCTATGTTTTAAGAACATTTAATTGAACCGATGATTTTTGCTTTATTCATTGTTGTGCTTTAATACAGTCTTAGCTCTTAATAAACAGTATTTACTACCTTATAAGTTTCAGGAACTTGAAATAATTTAGGTTTCATTTCATTTCACTCAATTATTTGTTGTAAACTGTCATTTACGTTTGGGAGGAAGCTGGAATATCCATATTATATGCCAAGTTATATGCTGTAATAACCACTCTGAGGAGACTAATTATGTCTTTAGCCTCATTTGTCTTATTGTAATCCGCCTTGTGTCAAAGGGAAATGGGCATCCTGCTGTGAATACACACTGGCACAGGAGGTGAATGTGGACTGATAGGACTGGGACTGTCTACGATACTGTCAGAGGGGTATCAGAGGTGGGAAATGCTATTTCCTATTTGATCAATGGCATATGAGCAATTTCATATTGTACAGTGGAAGTGAAAAAAGTAATTTACTATAAAATTACCATGTTTGAACTACAGTGACACTTAACCAAATATGAATACCCTTCCATAATAACTATAGGTAAATAGATTATAATTAAGCTTTGTAAACATCCCAAGATAATTTGATTATATTGTTTACTCTTCTGTATAAATTATCAAAGCTTTATGTGGTTGCTCATCTGTTACAAATAAACAACTATTTCAGCTTATGCTACTTTTGACCCATAGGTTTGTTTTGCAGCTGTGTTTTCTTTAATCATGTTTCATAATTGGATAATCAACATTAAACCCATTCATTACTGCATTCACATTTTACACTGTGTTCAATATTTTTCCAATTTGTGTTTTATATATATAGTCAATATAAATTTACATAAGCATTTGTATCTGAGTTGTAGCTGTGCTGTTTTCCCCTTGGCCTGTACTTCAAACTATTCTTGGCTGTGCGCGTGTATTAGCAGACCATAAAATGCCCTGCTGGGAGTTGGGCATGTGTCAATACTGTACCACCCCTGCTGAGCTGTCATGACCCCTTATGACTATTAATAACTTCTCTTTTTATGAACATCTCACTGATAAATGATGGCCTGCTGCTCAAATACAAACGTTCAATCATGCCTACACCTCCTGCAGTTTGTAAACAAGCTTCTCAGTCACTATCGTAGCTCTCAGGAGACAATCGGAGAGCTGGTGGTCACGAGCAACCTCCCAATTAATGTGCTTGTATCCTTATTTTCTTTTAAGAATTTGTTTTTACACACAAACTAAGCACACAGCCCCAGTGACCTCTGACCTCTGACTCTTTGTAGTGGCGCTCCGGGACGTCGTCGTAAGCAATATCCACGACACATACTTCGGTTTCCTCCTCTCTGGGCTCCCTGCCAAAGATCTGTGCAAAGGTGATGTATGAAGATGGCTTGATCAATAATGCATAGGACAGGTCGACAAATAGGAGCAGTGAGAGCGGAGACGGTTTGCCTTGACGATAAATAAAGGTGATGGGTGAGGGTCAGAATCATACTTTTCATGTGTAAGTGCACCTGAGTGAACAGCTCTACTCCAAGGTCTATAAATAAAAGGTAAACATAAATGCTGAAAGGCATTCAACGCAACACATGGAGATAAGTGGGGGAGAGGTGCGTTTTTCATAATTAATCAATTGAATAGATGCAACTTGGGTGTAAAAACAACCGCTAGAACAGTTACTCACTTTGAAAACACCAGACTTGTTACTTACTACATACAATTGTGGCCATCTGTGGAGCAACTCAAATGTGATTTTCCCAAGCTTACACTGGGGGACGCTCTGGTTGTTTTACTGACTCAAAACACTGTTGCATAACACTCACTCTAACTGTAGTGTGTAGCGGAGTACAGCAGGGATTGAATTCAACTGAAATACGCACATATTCATGCAGTTGGTGTGAATGTCACTTCCATCAATGTCATTGAAAGTACGCAGATGTATTGTTATTACACATACATCTGCTTACTTTCATCTAATTACTGAATACACCTAACTACTGAAATATGTGTGTAACTACTGAAATATGTGTGCATATGATATGTACATAACATGAACAAAAATCTGTAAACTCTTGGAACAAAATGATTTGGGTAATTATGCAACGTGAATCTTTTTTGCTTATTACAAGACTAAAGTCCAAGTCTGATTCTTGCTGGTACCCAAAGCTTAAACAGCTTTTTATATATTTTATGTTTTATTGCTGTGATTATAAAGCTTTAATGATTTAATGAAAAAAAAAGAAGGAATTATTACTGTATGCATAACGAAGCACCTTTTAAACACAGGATTCTCACGCGGTTTCATAGGCAACCCCTTCAAAGGTGTGTTCACGTATGTAGCTGGTAATAAAATGCTAATAAATGTAAATGGCACCTTTTTCTGTAACCCTCAGAATGCTGTGATAAGAGCAGCCAGACTGTTAATGTGGGAAGAACAGAGACAGGCAGCTGTGTGAATCAAACGAACATCAGCTGCAGCAGTTCTCCTTTGACAGATTTCAGCCTGTTCCCTGTGACTCCCATCACAAAGCTCCACATAGCTCCATATAGCTCCATACTCACATGGTCATTGGTGCCTTTGTTGTCTTCATACTTAGTCTCGATGTGGATGGAAAACTTGGGCAGGAAGGAGCACTGTGGAAGAAAACAGACAGGATTAACCTCTGGTCTTAATGTTCCTATCTTCACTAATTGGCTATTTACATTATAACCTTTGACTGGAGAATATAAGAGATATTCATTCTCTTCATTGCATTTGTAAGTGGGCTGGATTCATAAGGGAACACACACACATTTGTCCTAAATAATAATAAGCAAACAAACAAACAAACAAAGCATACGAATTGACTTCAGTCCAAATCTTGTTGAATGTAAAATCAAATTTAAAAAAAAGTCAAAATCTTGTCTATTATAAGTTAGTCTCATTTGGTCTTGATCTACATCTTAAAGGTCCCATATCACACAAAACTGACTCTTGCAAAAGCTTTAACCCATGTTATGGCCGTCACCTCATCAAAAACAGACCTGGAGTTGTGTTTTGTTTCATTCACGTGTGTTTGAGTAATAACCCCTCATTATTAGTTTGTCTACATCCCTAAAGCTCAAATGGAACAAGGCGTTCCACCTTGTGATGTCATGTCAAGTTAACAGCTACCTTTTAGACTTGAAATAATCCATATGACTCTAGTGAAATTGTATGAAGTTTAAAAACACAGTGAAGCACTTCCTGTACTACCACATGGCATGAAAAGGTGGAAGAGAGTGTAAAACATGTGTGAATGAAACAAAACACAACTCCAGGTATGTTTTTGATGAGGAAACAACATTATAACATCGATCAGAAAATAGCGTAATATGAACAGAAGCAACATCAATACTTAGACACAACATTCACATTTGTCTGCTGTGAGATTGGATTAAAAATGTGTAATTATTAATCAACCTACAAAGGAAAGAGGGTTACATAAGCGCTTGAGTCTGGACGTGTTGTGTGTGTTAGTAGCAGCAGGAGAAATACAACAGAAGGGATCAATTTTATCCTGCAGCACTGAGCTGTAGGGCCACTGCCAGCTCACTGGGGGTGCATAAGAGAAAGTGAAAAATACATTTGGCTGCAGGACAGCAGTGGTAAGTACTGTGAAAAGAAGAAGTCTGCTGTGGATTTGAACAAACAAGAACAAGGATAGCACTAATCCTCAATCCTCTTAATTACCAGACTGCCAGAGATTTGCATCAAAATTCAGGCTAAATGTATTTGGAATAATAATTATTGAATTATACATGGGGCTGTAGAGATTAAAGGAAGTCTTGATCGACTAAAGACATGCCTGTGCATCGATTCATTGATTAAAAGAGGGCTGATGTGGCTCAGGCAAAAGCTGTTAAAATGAATAGGATGTAGACAATAAATACAGAGAAGCACTTGTAAACAGCATTTTCATAAAAGGCATTTTAAAAATATAGATTAAATTCAATCTGTGCCTTCATCTTTCTGCTGTGGTCCATATAAATCCTTATAAATAATTAGTCAACACATTTTTACAGCCGCAGTTACTAGTGCAGCAAGATTAATGGTGATCAAAACAAAAACACCACTTTAATGAATTGGGAAAACTGTAAGTCCAATTATTTAGGCAGCATAATATTCTTGTTTTTTGTGCATAACCCTGTAGTGAGCCTAGACCTCTACAAACATGTTTTTTGTATTAGTTTAGCAGTTCAAATGTCAGTTCTCTCTCTTACTTGAATGTGTTTAAAATGTGCATGTTGAACAGAATCTTATTCAACTTTGAATCGCAAATCTAATCACAGCCAAAGCTTGTGATATTTTTCTTCCAAAACTGCATTATTGTTTCCCTTCTTGGTAAGCAATGAATACAAATGAACTCCAGATTCAATTAAAATCAATTAAAATGTCTGAATACAGTATTCAGTGTGTGATTACATCCAGAGACATCAGCCTTATTACACAACAGATGAAGGTCGTTTGAGACTATGTGGTTTATTGCTGAACTGACATTTTAACTTGTGATCATTTTACATTTCTTTCTGTCATCCTCAACCTTGATTTTTTTAATGATTCTACTGACATATGGGTGATTACATCGATACACAAATGTCAGGTCAATCACGCCAAATGCCATGTGATGGAAGAAGTACAGATACCAAAAAATACTCCAGTTATCACATGAAAAATCTACTTAAGTAAAAGTATTAAAGTAACACAAGTATACAAATGTACTTAAAGGTCCCATGGCATGAAATTTTCACTTTCTGAGGTTTTTGAACGTTAATGTGAGCTCCCCTACCCTGTTTAGGCCCCCCCCCCATGGTTAAAAGTTGCGAAATGTCTAAACTGAGCATTTGCAATCCTTTTCTGCGTTAGAAAAAATCGGAGCTCAAACGGGCAATTTTGAACAAGGCACCTTATTGACGTCAGATCGAAAAAAGAAATGCAAATGCAGTTCCACCCCCGTCTGTCTGTACTCAGCGTCTCTGTAAATCATGCCCAGAGAGTTTGGACTGCGAATGCGCTAGGCAATGCGAAATGCGTTTTTTTATTTGCCTGGAGGCACGTCCGAGTGTTTCTAGGCTCGGAAGTCCTTTATCTGAGCCTCTGGACCTTTGAACAGCAGTGGTTTAATTTTATTTTATGTGGAAATGTGTTTATTTTTCAATGGAACGCTTCAAATCTCTCCCCCCGTGCAAAAAGAAGGAAATGGATCAGCTGAGAGCTCAGAACGAGAGCGGAGAGTTTGGCCACGCCCCCACCCTCTACTATAGGCCAGCTCTTTTCTCCTCATTTGCATTCAAGCAACAACGCCCAGAATAAAGTGTTTGAGAGAGATATTTATGACTCTTTCTTTTGATTTTGAAGAAGGATTCATTTACAGTATTGGGGAACCATTAAGGAGCCATATAAAAGCATCAAGAAGTACCATGTCATGGGACCTTTAAATAGTAAAAAGTAAAAATATAAATTAATATTGTTTCCTTATTATATGTTACATATTAATTCTCCTATATGACTTTCTGCCTAAATACAATATTCTGACAAAAATGTATAGCTTTATTTCTCAAGCAAAACAAGTGTTTCAATGCTAGGCTACAGATAAAGAGGCCATATTGATGGATGACCCCTGTATGTCTTCTTGAAGATTACCCCGCACAGGAGTTTTGCACATACAGTCAAAACAAATAAAAATAATTCTCCCAGAATAGCTTTGATGCTACTTCACTAAATGTTCGTGCCCACATGGGGATGAGTGGTTGGGCCGATGATTAAACTGCATTGATGTTTCTTTACCTATACCTCGTGTGGGTTAATGGCCTCCTGATGTCCTGCAGAGAATCATTAGTGCCTGTTCTCAGCAATACTCAATTAGCCAGTTTAAGCCACAAGCTCTGAAGGGGATTTTGAGTCTGTATTGACATGTGGTGTGTGACTGGGGCATAATTGTGCTGAGGCAGCTCTATAACCACAAAGCCAAGACAAACAAAAGGATTACTGTATATTTGCAAAGATATGAAGACACCGAGACATCAACCTATTGGAAGGTATCGAAGGTCATTGCACGGCTCATATATTTATACCAAAATATAAGGTACAAAATGAAATAAAAACACTAGAGTACAGCTTCTCCTTCTTGAGGCTTGTATTACAGTGCTAAGAGGCTCTTGTATCCTCTCCAATACCATGTCTTAACACAACATGGACTTTTAAAGGGATATGCCACCCCCAGGTCAAACTTGGGCATCTCCCCA
The DNA here is from genome assembly GCA_036785185.1 of Paratrypauchen microcephalus. Lineage (NCBI taxonomy): Eukaryota > Metazoa > Chordata > Actinopteri > Gobiiformes > Gobiidae > Paratrypauchen > Paratrypauchen microcephalus. The sequence goes on along the minus strand of JAVJIX010000154.1, from coordinate 318,592 downwards.
CAGTCCAGAGACTAAAATAAGTGGTGGAAAGCGTTTTTCTGGTGACGCAGCCATTGTCCAGGTCTGTCAGCACTGACCGCCGCGGTATCTGCAGCTACTCCGCGTTAGACTGGAGTCTAACGTCGCCAGAGAAAGATTTCGGCCAAAAGGAATTAATTTGCTCAATGCTTTTCCCAATTACTTTCTGTGTAGTGCGCATTCATATCGAGTGCAAATAAATGTGCAAATCAACACGGAGAGCTTGACTTGGTCATTTTGGGTGGGAACTATTTTTCAGTGCGGAAAAAGACAGCCGAAGCACACACCACGCTGCGTAACAGGGGAACTCCCTTCCTGGTGCGTAACAGGGATTCCCCTGTCAGCGTGGTGCGTGCTTCGGCTGTCTTTTTCCGCACTGAAAAATAGTTCCCACCCAAAAAGCATTGAGCAAATTAATTCCTTTTGGCCGAAATCTTTCTCTGGCGACGTTAGACTCCAGTCTAACGCGGAGTAGCTGCAGATACCACGGCAGTCAGTGCTGACAGACCTGGACAATGGCTGCGTCACCAGAAAAACGCTTTCCACCACTTATTTTAGTCTCTGGACTGTGGGGAGATGCCCAAGTTTGGCCTGGGGGTGGCATATCCCTTTAAGTTTACATAACACTGCCAATACCATAAGGCCTATCTAAAAATAGAATATTAATATATAAAGAAAATTCTTAATGTACCAGTATTGGCCTTTTTTGTTATTAAATGAGTTGAGAAAGTAAAAGAAAAACAGATGAACCTTTTTACATGTTAGTAATGTTATAATTGCTATTTTTGTAGCTAGTATGTAGTGGCTGTGTGAAAGTATGTACAAGTAGAATGGATGATTTACTATGTTTTTATGTTTAAAATGTTTTTTTTTTACTCGATTCTCTTTTATAGACAATACTAGTATCAAAGCTGTTACCTGTGCAATAACCTGCTTCATAACCCAGGTGCAATACTTATACTACACTCTATTATGTGCAATACGAAATTCTTTTGAGCAGTATTACCACCTGTGAAATACTCTACTTACACCTTATTCAATCCTACCTGTACCTTTGTATTTTATTATATTTTATTACATATATTTTATTATATTGTTTACTTTTTTCCCTTGTATTTGTATTTTTTCCCTTGCATGCACTTAGTACTTCTTGAATATCTTAGAGAGTCAACGGGTTCCTCTGATCCTAAGCATTTCATTGCATTGTTGACCTTGTGTTGATCCTGCATATGACAAATAAACAATCTTGAATCTTGAAAAAAAAAAAAGCTGATGTGTACAATAGAGCATTACTTATAAGAGGCGGCACAAATGAAAAGTGTGTACGTGTTTGTGTGTATGTGTTTGAGTGCATAGTACTACTCACTGTGTACTCTGAGCACATTGACAGCAGAGGTCATTAAAGGTAATCAAGATGCCATGGACCAGGATCACACACATGAAAGAAAAGAAGGATGACAAATTATTAATTTGGAATCAAAGTGATGAAGATTGCACTTCAAAACCAGCCTGGACATTGAACACATGCACCATCTAAAAGCACAGAGCAGTAAAGGCAGCACTTAGAAGTACATTTGCTAAAAGCACTGAGGACATGTCTCAGAGGAATGATGTTTAGCATATTCCTAAAATTTGACATTATTTGCACCATCGTTATCATTAAATTGTCACCACAAAAAACTCAAAAATAAACCAAGACAGAATCAAATTTCAGTACAGACTGAATCAGTCATTTCAAACAATCAGTGATAAGCTTAATGCTTTTAAACTGAGAGGTCTGCAATCATCTGGGAGTAAAAGCATGTTATTTGGAGCAGAGTTCAGACTACGGAGGAAGAAAATTGACAAATGTGGTATTATTGTTGTGGTAAATGGCTATGATTAAAATCAATCTTATTTATAGAAATTAATATTGTTCCAGAAAAAAAATATTACATTACATTACATAAAAACAAATCTAACTGAAAATTGTGATGGATAAATAAAAAAATTAAAAAAATCTTAATAAAATGTTTTGTCATATCACCCAGCTGTATCATGTCACACTATTATGTATAGACTTGAATGGACTGAGAGACCAAAATTACTAAACCAGTTTGATTAATTATAAGAGACTGCACCACTTAACCACAACATACATAAATACTGACATCAAATTTCATTACTGACTGACACTGACACTTACCAATGTAGAACTCATTAAAATAACTTGTTTTTTCCTACTTTTGAGACATGACATCTTTTGAAGACCTCTGAAATGAGTCTATATCCAATAAGTACAACACTGCTTTTTGGAGTGGGTAGAAATACAAACATAAGATTGTATTATCTTTCGCATTCTGTAAAGTATTTTGAATTAGAAATTGCTCTACAAGCAACCTGCCTTGCCTTGATACATTTGCTTATGGTCCAAATGTTTCCTGTATCTCTGAATAATACGAGAAGAAAATAATCATTTTTGCCTGAAAAATTTTTGCCAGATGAAGGCCTAGTGCCAAAACGTTGCATGTCTTAATAAATCTTACATTTTGCAAGTAAGATGGAGTGTGGGATTATTTTCTTCTCGTATGTTCTGGGGCTGCTCCCTCTCCTCCAACGCTCCAACGTTTGAAGAAATTGAAGTGCAAAGTTCTCATTCTTGTTCTTCTGTATCTTTGAATACACCATACCTTTTTAAACTTTTTACTTATCGGCTTTCTCTCAACTATGCACACAGCTCACTTAAAGGAGAATTAACGTTCAATCTGAGCCTTATTTCGGTAATAAAACAAGTTGTTTTAGTCACCCATAGCACTTTGGTGTCATATGAAGCACTTCCAGAGATGTTTTAGATTAGCAATAGCCGTAGCTATAATATATGCCCCAAGCGGTCTCCAAATAACACAATACACAAACACAATTAGCACTTTTCAAATCATAGAAGTTCAATGTCTTAGTCTATGATTTCGTTCGAGTCAAAAGTGGCCTGTAATCCGAGATTTATCCATAGTTTCGAGTAGATGAGGAGGCCAGTGCGCATGTGCGGAGTCACAGCTTATTTCACTCTCAGCTCCCGGGACCCAAACATGAAACGCAAAACTGTAAATTATGGATAAATCTCGAATTACAGGCCACTTTTGACACAAACGAAAGCGTAGACTAAGACATTGAGCTTCTATGATTTGAAAAGTGCTAAAGTTTGTGTTATTTGGAGACCGCATGGGGCATATATTATAGCTACAGCTATCGCAAATCTAAAACATCTCTGGAAGTGCTCCATATGATACCAAAGTGCTATGGGTGAGTAAAACAACTTGTTTTATTACCGAAATAAGGCTCAGATTGTAAAAAACGTTAATTCTCCTTTAACACAATATCAGCCGCAATGTTGGTTCCATGCCCCTTTGCCCCGTCAGTGACCCAAAACAACTTCCAGAAATGAAAAAGTGAACCATGTTTGCAGGCGTGTAGTACACAATTCTCATATCATATTGGTGGGCCTGTATTACTAGTTCTCTATATGGAAATAACATATTACTGATTTTGTGAAGGGCCCCTCCCTGGTAAACAGCACCCTTTAGCTGCCAAGTCAGCCGCCCTTACTGCGTTTGAAGCCACAGGCAGACATAGCTTTGCACTAAGATCAGACAAACACAGTTACCTGTAATGGTGTATGGATAATAATTCCAAGCCTTTTCAGTGACATAGAAAATCCGGGGGACAACAGCTCTGGCCCAACTTGGCAGCTTACTGAAAAAAGAGGAAAACTGAATTGAGTCTTTGTATAACACGTTTTATTACATATGTCTCAGAATGGTCATCTACAAGAATCTACCGGCTTAACAATAGCCGTATGTGTAAGCAGCGATGACCCCTTGGGAAGCTGATTTTATGATTACATGTAGCTACAGTCCTAACATTATTGTACAAGTGTAGAAAAGGGGAACACAGAGGACAGAAGACATGACTATAGGTGTGTCAAACTGCAACATATTGGACATGGAAATGCAAATAACTGGGAACCACGGGGGTAGGGTTGCCAACTCCCTGAAAAAAAAAAGGGACACCTCATCGGCAGGACCGGCCGGCCCGATTGCCTTCACCTTTTGTGGTGTAGTGAATCTTTTTAGCCATTTTTTGTATGTGTGAAGCGTTTTTTAACTATTTGACTCAAACCTGAATTTAATTAGATGCATATTTGAGTGATATGAACACATGGAAAATAAATTATTATCAGCAATTTATTTTTAATACAAAATAACAAAATTAATAGAATAAAAGAAATATCTGTCCTGCTCAACTTAAAACTGTATAAATTAATAAAACAGGGATGAAACTGACCAGTAATGGAAAAAGCAGAAAGTCACTGAAAAGCTAGGGGGGTCCGAGGGCATGTCCCCCCCAGAAAATTTTTGAACTCTAGATGCTCTGAGATGCAATCTGAGGTCATTCCAGCCAATAAAAACTAAGGTGTCAATCACCCATTTTGGGGGGAGGAAATTCCCTTTCCCCCCTCTTGATGATCCCACTTTGCACGACCTTCTCACAAAATTTGACTTGCACTGGATGGAATCAGCTCGGGACGTGTAGTCTGGACAGCAGCTGCTGACAGCCAAACTCAAGCACATTTCTAAATGATCATAGTTATGGTGGAACAGATTAATTTTAATCTTAAAATAAGCCAAGCAAACTGCACTGCACTTAAACACTCTGTGGCCCGTTTTTGGACCCTCACCCACAGTTTGAGGACCTGTTTTTTCAACTTCCTACCTGGAGTCACATTCTCTTACTGGTTTTGCAGTGGTATTTACCAGCCTCTGCACATTTACCAAATGCATGTGACAAACAGATGCATTTATGCACTTTTATTAGGCAAAATTCAACCACATGTCACGGTAGACCTGCTCTGGGCAGTAGATCTGCTCTCTGCGGACACTGTAACATAAATTTAAATTAGTTTTTGCTTTGCATTTCGTCTTGCTCTTCTAATCAAAGGCATTGAGGAGGAGTCTGTGTACGCTATAAGTGGGGAAGAGTGACAGTGTGAAAAGGAGGACATGAGTAGCGAATAAGCTGCGCGCGCTGACGGCGCGCGTTGTGCGCGTGCAGGCTGCAGTGCGAAGCTCCGCACGGAGCCGGTAAGAGTTTATTGCTAACGGCAGCGGCTGTAATGAAATATGAGACCAAGACCAAGACCGGTGTCATAGTATTCAACACCAGTCGACTGGTAGATCGATGTATTGGGCACTCCTGTTTTAGACACTATTTTTGATTCACACGGTAATACAGAACAAAGTGCGTCCCTTTTCAGCTCAATACGAGAAGCGTAATTTTGTTTCTGAATACGGGACGATTCTGTTTTTCAAGGGACGGTTGGCAACCCTACGCAGGGGTGAAATCTGGGCCAAGTAAAATATGATGTAAAAAATGGACGATGCACAATAGAAGTCTTTATTAGTAAGAGCTGCTGGTGAGAATTAAACGGCCAAAAAGCACAAAGACATGATTACAATTGTGCTGAATAACTTGCGATCTAACTTATAGGGCTGAGCGATATGGAGTCCAAAACTGTATCGCGATCTAGTCCCTGTGATAATCTGCTACTTTGGTCATTTCAAAATAGCAAAACACAGACTGCTTAAAGGTCCCATATTATGTAAAATTGACTCTTGTGAGCTTTAAGCAATGTTATAATGTTACCTCAAAAGCATCCCCGGAGACGAGTAATTAGTCTGTCTCTATCTCCAAAGCTCAAAATGCTCTGTTCCACCTTGTGATGTCATGAAGCGGTAGTTTTCAAGTTAACAGCTACATTTTACCTTTAATTCAGTAGAGGCAATTCCTGGAACAGAATGTTTTCTGTTTGAGGGAAGAACTGCAAATATGCAGGCATGTTTATGATGAAGAAACAATATTATGACAGAGATCAGAAAATAGCATAATATTTAATACTTTAACCACACTTTTATTCACACTTTTCCCTCCCATTTCTACAATTTGTTATGTAAGCCTCTGTGTGAGTGACAGCTGGATTTAGCCAATCACAGTCAAGAGTGAGTGTGAATTATGATAAAAATCTAAATTATAATCTGGCTTTGTGATATTAATTTTTGACCATGTTGCATACCTCTTCTTTTACTGTCTTTTTGCTGGAGAGCCTTCTGTTCATCATACAGGAAGACAGCAGCTAGCTACATGGTAACAGGTGGCATATATCAGACCTCACAGGCTAAATTAATAGTGTAATTAACCTCATCTTTCACTACCCACACATGAACACACATGCTAGCATCACCAGCAGCCAACTTTCCAACAGAGCTTGGCTCAAAGCCCTTTGCATTTTCCACAATGGTACTAGCCGCTTTGCCCTTTTCATTTTCCACTTGACACATCAGAAATATTGCGCCATTCAAATTATGTATTTACTTAATAGTTTTTTGGTTGTTCTAGCCTGTAAAACTATTCAAACTGCTCTAAAACGCTTCTCTTATAAAACTAATTGCACTAATTGTGGACAGGGAAGATGCCTGTGCTTTTCTCTGAATTGGATTGATTTTTTTGTCTTGTCCCACTACTGTGGCACTTCGACCAATCAGATTCAAATATTCATCATGATGTTCCACCTTTTCACGATCATTTTCAGTGAGTCATTCAAGACTTATACATGTGTCGAACTCTATTCAGAGTACCACACACACACACAGGTTATAAAAAAACTGTTTTTTTTTTTTTACAGATCTGACCTCCAATTTGGCATGGTTGTGTCACTTGCTTTTCCCTTTATGTAGGGAAAGGAAAGTTTAAAGCCATAATGTGAAATATTCAAGCAAAGTCATAGCATTTCAATTAAAAACATACAATACAATACCTTTAAGCATAGTACAGGTCTATAGTTATCCGACACAAGTACACTGGTTAAATAATTAAAATTAAATAAATACATACACAAGTAAAAAAAAAACTGCTCACTTGTTGAGGTAGATTCGTTTCTCTGTGAACTGGCCTTGCCCATGCTCTGGATCATCATAGGGTTCATTCTGGACCACTTCAACGCCCTCCCCGCGCTCGCTCTGCTCATGGCTGTGTTTGCTGATCATATACAGCTGTCCCACGCGGTACTGAAACACAGGACCACACCACACACTAAATGAGTTTGAGTTGTCTGATGGCATTATTTAAGACATGATAAAAGGAGAAACTCAATTTGTCAACTGGACAAAGTTTATTTGGTCGAAAACGTCACTGTGAGATGATGCACAATGACACTTCAGCATTTCAGTGCAGTCCAATACATAAAGCAAGAGAGATGAACAACAGCAGTAGTTATGTTACTCCACTACCACCTTACTCTACAAGTAATGCACACTTATGCCCCTGAGCAAGGGACTCCTTCAACATTGCCCTCTGCTGATGTCTTGTTGGTGGAGGGAAGGGCTGCAGAAAGACCAGAAAGAGAGTATGCGCTGACTAATGCTAAAGTAGTGACAACACTTACAGTACATGATGCATCAATACCACTAATGTTTGTCCTAATAGGGTAAAGCTTGTGCCAGAATCAAAATGACTTGATCACTTGCTGTTGCAACCAGCTGGTCAACTTAACATCAAAGTTGGAACAATATGTACCATGATAAACACTCTGCTATATGGTAACTGTAAAAATAAACATGAAGGGAAAATACCAGGATTAATGTTTTCACTGTGGGGGAATTAAAGGCTGTCTGCAGCATAGTGACAAAGACCTCATGCCAGCTTGGTCCACAATAGAAACATAAATAGCACCAGTGAGTTAAGTGACCCGCTGCTGTGGCCTCTTGTGACATATCAATCAACACCCCATGATCCTTTGCTTCGGCGTGGCCTGACCCACTTGGCCCAGTGGTACTGTTACTTTGGGGGTGGCTCGGAAAGACTGTCACATGGCAACTATTTCGGATGCATTCGGAAAATGACATAGCATGAGAGCAGAGATTTCCGAGTGTTTGTAGGCCTATTTCCGTGCCACTGAACCTGATACAGTGACCCTTTACCAGTACAGTGGTCATCGTCAGCAGTCCGGACCACAACATTTACACAGACACATCCAGAGATAGATGTGAGGCCAGTGGAAAAATGTCTGCACAGTGCAGAGTAGGAATATTTACAGTTATACTTTTGTGTATCATGTATCTGAAGTGGAGAAATGAACAAGGCAGCATCTTTATTTTGGTTTAAGGGCTACAGGGCAGCTCCTGCTTGTCTGCATGGAGATGTTGATATTGCAGTGATTAAGCAAAGTAGAGGCTGAAAGTAGGGCCACCACCACCTTCTTGAGGGCCCCACAATCAGTAAAATGTGAGGTTATTTTGTAGAGAAAAAAACGGGCCCCCTAGACCAAAAAGGTTGTATTGCTTTGTCTATGTAAATGGTCATGGTAAATGGTCACATCTTTATATAGCGCTTTTCCACCTTCAAGGCGCTTCCACCAAAGGGGCGAGGAGGGTTAAGTGTCTTGCCCAAGGAGACAATGGCAGCATTCATCTGTGGGAGCTGGAATCGTACCAACCAACCTGTGGGTCAGTGGATCTGACCACTCAACCACTAATGTTTCTTATGTCAAGAGCAGGATTTGAACCGCCAACCTTTGGATCAGTGGACAAACACTCTACCAACTGAGCTACTGCCGCCCTTGAATGTTCCACAGTATGGCATTAAACATATAATAAAAGTAATGCACTTTATAAGCTTTTCTCTCATAGACCTACACTGTAGTCATTATTCATTCACCATCACGCACACACCACTTTCATACTGGGCAAGAGCAACAAAGTGTCTTGCCCAATCCAATCTAACTCTTTGGAGACAAATGGGTGGCAAGTTCCAAGTCAAATCTGTGGAGAGATGAAGAGTGTGTGTTTTTCAAGGTATTTCTTAATAAAAAAAAAAAACATCTGAAAATTTTATGAATGTAACATAAATGTTTAATGCAAAACCTTTAAATATTTGTAGTGGAGTTCTACATACTCACTATAAAATGTACTGAACCAACCTATTGTAATCATTATAGAAAAAAAACTGAGACAACTAAACTAAATGCTTGATAATAACTGATAGAACCTTTCTTATTTTAAGGTGGCAACAACAACAACAAAAACAATATATTTTAATGAATGCAATATGTAATTAAAGTTTCAAATTAGCATTACAAATATAACATGTTATCTGAGAATCTATTTTTACTGGCATTGTCTGGTTTTCCTTGAGTTGGAGACCACCTTAGATACGGCATTTGATGTGACAGCGTATTTGCATTTTGCCAGCTTTGAACTGATATCTCAATCTGTTTGTATTGTGGTCTTTGAATGCATCCCTATAATGAACATGACGACATAAGTGGCTCTTAGCACGAGTATGAAGAGGCCATGAATAATTATTGCGATCTTTTGTTTTACCCCTCACAGCTCTAGTCAGCCAAAGTGTATGTAGCCTAGTTGAGTTACATTAATATCATGGATTTATTAGTGATTACAGAAAACAATGAATAACAGAAAATTCTATGGAAAGCAGACACTGAATCTGACAGAACAGCTGGGAGTAAGAAGCTGACGAGACAGAGCTGCAGCCAATGGCAAGTGCTTCTTGTGCCTGTAAATCCTGCCAGCCCACCCCACACAGAACACAATAGCAGCCGCAGTGTTAATTAATTAACATTCAGCATTGAGCACTGAAAAATCTGTTGTAAGTCATTGTCCAAGATAATGATTTATGTTAACATTTGAATGAGATAAACAGTATAAGCATCATCATGGAGCGGTGGTCAAAGTTTGCTTTTCTGCGTCCTAATGGAGAAAATGTCTTGGCTGCGTAGTCCATGCTGTTGAATGAGTGAATGAATTTTATTGACTGGGGTATGATGAATTTTAATTTACATAAGGCAGAGTACATCTCCTTCCATACTCCATGAGCTCATATTAAGGTCAACTGAGGACCTCTTTGTGTTGCCCTAAAGCAGTGCCACTGCAAGCTGTTCCAATCAAATCTTGTTTTTGCTGTTGTCCTTGGACAAGAGACCTCATTTTTTTCTGAATTCTTCAGTATTCTATTCTTTTCTATTGAAACCATAGCCCCCAATTGGAAACAACACAAAGCTGCCTTTCCTGCTTCTTCTCCTTCAGTTTGTTTGTTTATGATCAATATGCGTGAAGAGTCCCTCAGTCGTCCAGGTAGAATCCATGAACGAAAACGTTTCGCCGCTCATCCGAGAGGCTTCGTTAGCCGACGAAGCCTCTCGGATGAGCGGTGAAACGTTTTCGACCAAACAAACTTTGTCCAGTTGACAAATTGAATTTCTCCTTTTATCATTTATGATCAATAATTAAAACCTCCCAGTTGGTAATTATGTGAGTTACAACCGTGTGTTATAAACGGACATATACCAATGACCCCACCTGAAAGAACAAGAGAGCTACATAAAATGTATGAGATACGGAGCTGAATGCACTGCTGTTCCTCTTACCCTTCTCCCACCTCCTGTCTGCTGTGTCTGCAGAGGTCACTAAACCAAACCTGTCACTATCACTTCCTCTGCTGTGTAGCAACCACTCTCATCAAGACATTTACAGTACCATTTGATTCCCTATCTGGATAAGCCTACTTAAAATGCAACAAAATACTAAAGAAAAATATTGTAACTTATGAGCATTATAGCAAAACAATGCCAAGTTATTCTTATTTGAGATTTCAGGAAAAACAAAACATAATGTAAATATTCTTGTCTTCCCATAAACTATCATCAGAAATATGAAACAAACGTAGTGTAAATATGTTTGTGTGAGATGAAAACAGTTAAACAGTTGTTTCGGTGAAGTTTAATGTGAGATTTATAAAATGCATTTGATATTAAACAACAATTACACAAATCAATTTTTATTTCTCACAAGGACTGTGTTGCTTATGTAGTAAAAACTCAGGAGATGGTCTCTGTTATTATGAGAAAGTCAAGATGAACCCCTTTTTTAGGGTTAGGGTTAGTTTAAACGTCTTCTTTCTTCTTCATGCACAACTGGAACTGGTGCCAATCCTACAGGGAAATAGAAACCTCATGAACATAAACATGTATAATCTAGATTAAAGTGGTACCTCTCTTGAAAAAAAAATGTAAACAAGTTTACCATGCACAGCTGTGCTTTTCTTATGTTTGATAAATCCTGTAACCAGTGCTGTTAAACCAATAACAAGAAAAAATGTCCCAACAGCAATTTTGACTCTTTCTGACCAAGGAAGGGGTGGATGGGGATCTAGTATTAGGGGAAAAAAATAGTTTTACTTTAAAATCGAGAAATATGAATTTGATAAACAAATGTAAATGTATATTAACACCTCCTAGAGGTGTGACCTACCCCAGACCTGCACCAGGGGTTCAGGCAGGGACACATGCTCTACCATACAGGAGACTTCTTCTCCAGGCCTGGGCCTGTGCTCCAGGTGAGAGTGAATCTGGTAATACAAGTCTCCACTATACATGACATCAGTGGAAGTCACAGCTGAAGTAATCTCCTCTCCATTGAGTAACCATGTCATCTGAATCTCCTGTGGATAGAAGTTATAAGCACTGCACAAGAGCAGTACAGGCTCTTTTTGACTGGACTGCTTCACTGTAGTCAGTTTGAGATATGGGGCAGCAGTCACGTTTTCTAGAACAAAAACATTTATACAGACTAGAGTATTGTCTACACTATAATGTGCAGAAGAATAAACCAGATAACTTACTCGTGCCATCAAGAACTTTTTCGCCTTCTGTACACAAAATTATCTGTTCGGTTTTCCTTAGTATGGCGTCATGAGGATCTTTATTATAGTGATCAGCCCAAATACTGCAGAACGCTGTAAAGCCTATCCACTTGCCCTGTGTGCTGTTGTACTGCATACACATGTGTCTGTTGTATCTATATGTTAACAGATACTCAAACAAAGGTTTATCACTATCAAGGAAAGTACAACAGCCAGACATCTGTCCAAATGCATCGTCTGAAAAACCTGCAAAAAACACTTCATATAACATCTATTTTTTTTTCTTTTCTTTTTATTTGGAAATGTTTTGAAATCACTCACCAAAATGCACTGACCATGCTGTCAAATATAGGAACAAATGAAGTCTGCTAAAGAGTGTACCGTCCATTGAGTTACAAAGAAGTAAATAACGTCATACACCGTGAGTGTGTCTTATAAACCAAGTTCACGCCCCTTCACACAGAAATAATTCAGGAAGAAGTATCATTGTTGTTTTTTTTAAACAGACTCCAAATATTTTTAATGTTTTGTATTCATTTAGATGTCCAAAACTAAATGGCTTTAAACTTTAAACAGATCATTTGCTTTACCAAAACAAAATACATATTATGTTTTATGTTCCTTTGATTAGAAATCTGACTCACTAAACTGCACTGCAAAAACTGCAAAATACAGACATGTACAATGTGTAAGCATTTAAACATTTTGGTGCTGATAGTCCTTGAAAAAGAGGAATATTCCTGACATGAATGCAACGATTCCTAGAGTAGTACAAATTGCACAGTAAGCTGTGTAGCCAGTGTCTGTCCTACGAGAGTGAAACTCTGAAAAAGGAAATAAAACATGATTATATAAATTACCACAGAGAAAAAACAAACCTACAAATTTTTAATCATTTCAGCAATTCAACTCTCCTTTACTTACCAAAGAATCGCACCACAGGTTCCTTGAGGGTTTGATGTTCCACACTGCAGCTATATATGTCTCCATGTGTCGGGACAAAGCTCAGGGTGGACAAGACTTGAAATGTCCCATCAGAGCTTGGGATCACATTTTCAAAGGGGTCTTCTGATGCTATCACCTCTTGGTTCTTGGTCCATTGTATTTTAATAATTGGAGGGAAAAAGTTTCGGACAAAACAAATAAGAGTATTATCAATCTGGTCCTTGACATCTTCTCTGGGGTAGAGCATGACTGCAGGAGCCGCTGTAGAGAGTAAAATTAACAATGATTTCACATTTTAAAACGAATAATAAAGGTGGTTGACACATACCTGGAATTTGTGAGATAGAAGAATCCTGTTTCCAGATGTCTAAGTGAGATTTACACTGCGACTGGAAATTAACTGTGTAATTAAAAGTATAAGCTGAATAATAATATGATGGAACTTTGGCCTCCCACACAACAGTTTTGTTGCTGAAGTCAACATATAGTAAGTCTTCGCCGTCAAAAGTCACTGTGATTTGAGTAGCATCCGTGTCAAAGCATGCTACATTGTGACAAAGTTGATGAATCCCTACAAAAGATGAATTTTTGTATTTTCTGACAGCTTGGATTAAAAATAAAACAGATAAAAAGAGCACTTACCATGTACAGATGCAAAAGTACTAAAGAGAACAAGCACAGCACAGTTGAAAGCAGACATTTTGCTGAAGACTAATCAAGGAAATCGACAGTTGCTTCCTCATATTTTCTCATATCTGAGAGCAGCTTGTAAGAATTATTCTTTTGTAACTGAATTATATTCTCTGTGTTATAATGTTGTATAATGTTAGAAAGGTTAATGATTAGGGTTAATGAACCGTACTTTGGCTTGTTATTGTTCTTGGTTAACGATTAATAAGCCAACGTGGAAATGTATTTTGGTTGTTATTGTACTTTGACCTGTACGTACCATTTGCACCATTTGCATAGCATGTGTCATTTCTGAAAAACAAGTGATGCAGTAAGCTAATATTTGTCAGGATGTTCAGGTATATAAGCCCCTCTCATCTGCTGTACTATAGAGACGTGTGGGAACGAATCAACTGAATCAAAGACCTGTATCTGCTTGAGCCAAATAATGGTTGAGACCTATTTGTGGAACTGGACTCTTGTTTGAGGTCGCCTCCAGAGGAAGCTGTCTAAACAATGCTGTGGTATTCTAGAGGGTTCCATTTCAGCAATTTGACTCTGACAGTGTATTAACTGATATAGGTTAGTCATGTACGTATTAACACATTTTTGTTTAAAAAAAATACAAGTTATCCATTTGGCTGCATTGCACAAACCTATTTGTGTAATTTAGTGGTTTGTGTTTTAATTAAAGCTGTCACATCTCCAGTACATATAGTGCCTGTTGTGTGGGTTCAGATCACGCATGTCACACCTGTGAGTAGTGTGAATGTGATATGGCACTTTATCATTAGAGATGAAACTCATCATCAGTGAGCAGTGCATGTTTCTATAGCAACCAGGGATACTTGGACCTGTGACTGTCACATGTGTGCTATACCCTTATGTATATGCTGCAGAATGCATTGTCTTATTGCGGTAAATGGTGTGTGGTGTGTGGTGGTATAGCTCTGGGGGATTATCTCAATTTAATCAATAACGCACTTTGAATAGCAATAATCAACAAATTATCTGCAGCTATTTGTGGTGTGCAAAATATAATGCCTGCAAAATATCCTGTCTGCATGGGTCCTGGCCTGGCAATCCTGTAGTTAAGACCTCTACAAACATGTTCAAATCCAAATCCACTTTATTTCTATAGCACATTTCATAAACATAAACAGTTTCCAAAGTGCTGTACAGACAGAAAAACTAGTGACACAACAAACATCAGGTACTGTAGATGATTCACTAGTCCCAAAACAATAAAACCAGTAAAACCAAATCAGAACCATGGAGTAAGTAAAAACAAAATAGAGTAAAATAAAATAAATTAATTAATAAAATATAAAAGTAAAATAAATAAAATAAAAACACAGAGGACCACACAACTCATGAGGGATTAAAAGCCAGAGAATAAAAGTGGGTCTTAAGACGAGACTTAAAACACTCCACAGTGGGAGCTGTTTTGATGTGAGGAGGCAGAGCGTTCCACAGCTTTGGTCCAGCCACAGAAAAGCCTCTGTCTCCTCTGGTTTTAAGTCTCGTCTTAGGAACCACGAGTTGGAGCTGGCCCTCGGACCTCAGAGCGCGGACGGGAGTGTAAATCTGGATGAGGTCCGAGATGTAATCCGGGGCCAGTCCATTCAAAGCTTTAAAAACAAACAATACAATTTTAAAATCAACTCTAAAACGAACGGGGAGCCAGTGCAAAGATGCTAAAATCGGAGTTATGTGCTCTCGTTTTTTGGTACCGGTTAAAAGGCGCGCAGCGGAGTTTTGGACTAGCTGTAGACGAGAAAGTGCATGGTGGCTAATGCCAGAGAAAAGTGCATTACAGTAGTCTAAACGAGAAGAGATAAAAGCGTGCACGACTTGTTCGAAAGATTTAAAAGATAAAAAGGATTTGACTTTGGATAAAAGCCTTAAATGATAAAAGCCAGATTTGACGACCGCATTCACGTGCTTATCAAGCTTAAAATCATTGTCAATAGTGACGCCAAGGTTGGTAACAGAAGATTTGACTTGTTGTTTAAGTGGGCCCAAGTCCAAGAGGGGGTCAGTTTTGCCAAACACCACAACTTCAGTTTTACCCTCATTAAGACTTAAGAAATTGTGGGCCAAATGTTAATGTTAATGCACCTGGATGTTTAAAATGTGTAGTTTATAAAAAAGTGCTTTTGGATAACTCTCCTTTGCTTATACAGTAGAACATGTCCGATATGGAACACAATGCCTGCTCATATAAGAAAACACTGCAGCATTTTCTAAAGCTTTAAAATAGTGGTTGTTGGAAGGTCAAATATGTCACCATGTATAACAAAATGAAATTTTAATATTGAGGGGTTGCTAGTTTAATTTATACTTCAAATTAACTGTTCTTATAATTGTATGTATAGTGGGTGTGATTTTTGTGTGATTGTTTTCCCTGTCCGGTAGACTGTTTGACGTCACCTGTTGAGGGACTGAAGATGGAAATTAGGCATGTTGGCTACAATCTTTACATATTTACTTACATGGGATACATACAAAAAAAATCAAAACTTGACAATCCTGTTTGGTTTCATTAAACAGCACATGAGAGCACTTTCCACCTTTGGTGAGTACACAGAGTTACAACTTTAGCATCTTCTTGGAACAGATTTATAGGGAGTGGAAGTGACATGTACAAAAACAGATATGTTGGTAGGATTTAAATAAAAACATCACTCATAATAATATAATAGTCCAAGGCCAATCAGAGTGGGCTTAATGCTTAAAGCTTTGTATTATGACAGAACCAGCTGCTCCCCTCCTGCCTCCTGGCCCATATCTCCCTCTCATTCACATACACAGGAGCATCTATTCTCAGCACTCATTGTTTTTTATTCATGTATTGTTTTCCATTCAAAGGAGCTTCTATAATCTGTTTTCGATCAGCTGACGTTTTTCAATAAAGAACACAAACCACCACAACCACAACACATCCCAGGTGTATTGTGATACACTATTGTGATACAGGGGGTCCTCGGGTTACGACGGTCTCGGGTTACGACGTTTCGTGGTTACGAACGCGCCCCCATTAAAAAAAATATGTATATATTACGCGTCATTCCGTCTTACGCGGTTTAGCGTGGTAAGAGATGTAAACAAACACGAACGGCACGCGGCGCACGGCGCAAGAATACGCTCTGTTGTGGTTGTAGGGCGGAGAAGACAGCCTCGTGTGCCTGCCCAATGTGGGCGGAAGTACCTGATGTGGGCTCTGATCTACTCCTATGAAAGCGGCAGTGATAACCAAGCAGCGTAGTGGTCTAATTATTGAGATGGAAAGGTTATTGGTGCTTTGGTTGGAAGATCAAAGGCAAAATCCGGTTTACGACGAAATTCGGGTTACGACGCGTCTTAAGAACGGATCTACGTCGTAACCCGAGGACTCCCTGTAGTGCAAATACAGTGTGACTTTTAAAAGGTTATGTCCCTTTTGTTTAGTCATTCATCTGCTGTTTTGGTTGTATAAAACAATTGTGCAGATGCTCGCAAAATTCCCAAATGTCCCTGACAGGGTCTGCTTTTTCACGTCCGTTGTCTCTTACAGTTATTTTTTCATAATAAAGTTTGTAAGGGTGCAAATACTCCCAAGTGGAAGATAATTCATCATAGAGTCATATAAGTCAACACTACATCATTAGATTAGACATCTAGATGACTCTAAATTAAGCAAGTATTAGAACTGCAGAGGACCTTGAGTAACACCAGTGGTACACATACCGTAGTTTAAGAAACACTGGCCACTAGTTTGCTCTACTCAAAATACCAATCTCACTAAGTAATTCCTTGTTGTATGTAACAAAAATGATTTATGGTTCTGCTTTGAGCCCAGGGTAACACAACTGGATCCCATTCCTTCAACACTTTCTATTCGTACTTGTATGAGTCACATGACCCGCCCACACAACTATCTTCTGTAAATAGAAAATGGTCGACCCGTTGACCCACCCTCTACTTATATTAGAGAATATGATACCAAAAGCCAGCAGAATAATTATGATGACAACTACATCAGAGATTATTTTTCAAACATTTGTAGATACAGTACAATGACATTCATTTTTTCCCACAATTCTTGTAAAACAAGCCAAACCAACCCAAAAATTCATCATCCAAAGGTCACTGCTAAATGCAAGAAAGCAAGAAATAAAGTTATGCTTTGCTTTATAGTCCATATCACATTGTGTGTGTGTGTGTGTGTGTGCGTGTGTGTGTGTGTGTGTGTGTGTGTGTAATTTCCAGTGTTGCAGGAAGCACAATGATGACACACAGGGAGGGCTCTGAGCTGGTGCAGAGAAACATGCCCTAAAGAGCCTTAAGAGCCTCACAACACAAGCTCTTCAGTAACTGCCACATAGGAGCTGCCAGGAGGGAACCTGCATTAGTCTGGCAAAGAGTAGCAACCCCAGCATTAAAAGGCAGGTAAGAAGCCAGCATCAACTCCACTAGAACAAAGCAAATTCTTATTTTAATATATGACATGCCCTGACCCACAGTCTGACACATATTAAAGAAGAAATAAGAAGAATCTATTTTATTTTGACTTGTACATATACATTTATAAAATTATGCCTTCACTAGCAAGTGAAGACAGTGAAATAAGATAAAGATATTTATTGACGATGGGTAGATGTGATGGCTGGGGGGAGACTCAGGGTGGGGGCTCCGTCTCCAATCCGAAATGGTCACCCAGCTGATTCAGAACCCCCCCTCCTTAAAGATGATGTCTTCAGGCTGAAGGATGGACGAGAGACACGGCGTGGGAGGGAGGGGGTCAAGAGAGCTGACGTGGACGGTGTTGTCGGGAGAGGCTGTATAAACAGGGCTTCTGGGTAATTGAAGGTGTGGTCGAGATGAGCTGTGGTTGGCTGGCGAGGTGTGGTCCAGCTCCTGAATCTAAGTTAATTATTATCTCCACTTATTTACACCTGTCTCTTGCTATTGTTTTTGCAACTTATTTAGAATTTATTACCATGTGTATTTTTTTGTCTTTAAGTCTAAGTCTAAATCTATAAGAATCAGATATTAACTATTGTGCAACTATGTCAAAACAAAATATCTAATGACTTCACAGATATAAACATGTTGCTAATTAAGAAAATTACTGATGTGGTTGACACATTTGTTTATATCTGTAACTTGTCATTCAATAGCCAAAATACTTCCACCCTTCAAAAAAAAGGCAATAAACGTGAGTTCTCTAACTATACACCTATATCTCTACTTCCACAATTCTCTTAAAGGGATATGCCACCCCCAGGGCAAATTTGGGCATCTCCCCACAGTCCAGAGACTAAAATAAGTGGTGGAAAGCGTTTTCCTGCTCACCCAGCCATTGTCCGAGTCTGTCGCCACTGACCGCCGCGGTATCTGGTGCTCCTCCGCCTTAGACTGGAGTCTAACGTCGCCAGAGAAAGATTTCGGCCAAAAGGAATTAATTTGCTCAATGCGTTTCCCAATTACTTTCTGTGTAGTGCGCATTCATATCGAGTGCAAATAAATGTGCAAATCAACACGGAGAGCTTGCCTTGGTCATTTTGGGTGGGAACTATTTTCCAGTGCGGAAGAATACAGTCGAATCACGCAGCACGCTGCCAGGGGAATCTCAGTTACGCACCGGGAAAGGAGTTCCCCTGTTGCACAACGTGGTGCGTGATTCGACTGTATTCTTCCGCACTGGAAAATAGTTCCCACCCAAAATGACCAAGGCAAGCTCTCCGTGTTGATTTGCACATTTATTTGCACTCGATATGAATGCGCACTACACATAAAGTAATTGGGAAACGCATCGAGCAAATTAATTCCTTTTGGCCGAAATCTTTCTCTGGCGACGTTAGACTCCAGTCTAAGGCGGAGTAGCTGCAGATACCGCGGCGGTCAGTGGCGACAGACTCGGACAATGGCTGGGTGAGCAGGAAAACGCTTTCCACCACTTATTTTAGTCTCTGGACTGTGGGGAGATGCCCAAATTTGACCTGGGGGTGGCATATCCCTTTAAGTCCTGGAAAAACCTTTTGCTGCCAGGCTCAATAAATTCATCAACAAATATAACAGTCTGTCAAATAGTCAGTATGGATCTTTCTAATCTCTCTACTGCCACAGCAATAATTGCCTGGAAGAATCCATGACTCATCGCTGTACTAGCGGCGAGTCTGGTAAGGCTTGGTCCAGAATGCGCTGCTGTTGCGCTTAGACAGACAGCTAAGTGAACCAATCAGAGAACAGTTAACGGACAGCGACGTGAACCAAGCCGGTAGGAAGCAATGCAAAAACATCTTTTTTGAAAAGAAAGGCCTCTAGAGCTGTCAGCTGCTGTGGTTTTAAGGAATCGATGTGTTTTAGGTAATTTAAGACCAATTTTACAGCTGAATGGAAGGGACGTTGCGGGCAAAGGCGGTTGCACTGACGTCACCATCTTTGAACGAATCAGAATCGCGGAGTCCGTTGTTAACCGGGGGAGCGAGGGTGGAGCGAGGGTGTCCAAATGGTATCGCGCTGTATAGCAAATACAGAGAGATATCATTTGGCTGGCCAGGTAACAGCAATAATGCATCTAACTGAGGAAATTTCAAATGCTATTGATCAAAATCTTCAAAATACACTTGTGTTGCAAAAGAGGTGTAGCACTAGCAGCAGTGGGTTAATAGTTAATAATCTAAAACAGTGTTTCCCAACCAGGGGTACTCGTACCCCTAGGGGTACGCGAGCACACTGCAGGGGGTACGCGGCAGTGTTGCTGGCAGGCGCAGGGGAGATTTTTTTTATGTGTGCGCACAGGGAGACCGAGTTTAGCCTATGTGTGCTTCCATTTCGTGAAGAAGTCTCAACTATTGAGAAACATATGACAGTCACAGTAATCAGTAGTTTGATCTCTGCAAGAATATAACTTTTATTGTGACGGAGCGCCCGTAGCTGCCCCGTCATTCCCCGAACGGCGCCTCTCTCTGCCCCGAGAGCGCGCCTTAGCCGACAGAGCGCGCAGAGCACTCCCCCCTGTTTTTTCAAACAAACTGTTACCCTGCAGGACTGCTCACAAACTGTTTTCCCACTACCTGGACCCTGCCCCCCCCCAGTGCGTTCGTGTGCACCGTGCACACTCGGCGCCTATGGCTTCACACAGTCTTTTTACCGTCCGATGTCTCCACGCTGCTCTCTGGGTCAGGGGCCAAACTGGGGCACTTCCTGGTCGTGCAATAAATAGAGCATAGTGGCGCTAGGCAATGAAATCGTACCATATGGGGGGGTTATTTAAGTAATTTCATTATTATGTTGACTTACAGATGTTTTATTATAATGGGTAGTTTGGCATTGGTTTCAACCTTAAAACCCCACTGTGTTAATTGGTTAGCCAAGGTTAACCCGTATACTTATATACTTTTGGAGAATTATCAACACGTATGAGTGAGGGGGTATTCGAGGTATGACAAACTCATACTCGTACTCAGGGGGTACACAAGACAAAAAAGGTTTGGAAACACTGATCTAAAAGACAGAAATCAGATTGTGGAAATAGACAGTATTAAGTCAGATGTGTGTAAAATTGGTTGTGAACTGGCCCTAGGTTCGGTCCTTTACTTTTTTAATTTTTCTAACAATATTACATTTGTGCCTTCATTATGAATGTGCATTTTATTTGCAGATGACACCAGTCTGTTTCACTCAGGACAAAACATTAAGGATGTTCTAGAGGTTGTAGAGAAGAAATATAAAAAATAATAATAGTAAAAAATTGTTTTATTCTAAAAGATTGTCCTTATAGCAGTAAAACAAAATTTATGGTATTCAGTAGTAAGGAAAAAAAAAGTATCTCTGGATCAGACTGATTGTTCAGAATGATTGTTCTGAGCTCGTGTCTGGTGGTCTGGACTGAGGGAGCATGTCTCGCTTCATGTGAGTTTTGGGACTGGGTCACTGTCTGGGTCGATCCTTGGGGAGAGAACCACACAACAGAGCTGGCAGGTGCTGTGGGTGCTTGGGCTCACAGCAACACAAACAAACATATGGAGGTCTGCAGGGACAGTTCTTACACTGTAGGCTCAGGTCTGTGCAGACAAAGACGGGGCACAATGCTCTGTGGTCTACAATGCAACATTATGAAACTTAAATGTAATAATTCATATATTAATTAATATAATTCATATATTAATTTATTTATTTATTTTTGATCCCCGGGTCGCCCGAGCCTTTCTGTGTGGAGTTTTCCCTGTGTCTGGGTGGGTTTCCTCCGGGCACTCCGGTTTCCCCCATCAACCCAAAACATGCACCATAGGTAAAATCCTCCAGCTGAGGTCCTGACCAAGCCGAAGCAAGAAGATCATGGAGATGGTCCCCGGGCGCAGTAATGTGCTGCCCACTGCTCCTAATAACAGGATGGGTTAAATGCATGATCTGCGTGAGATCAATAAAGTCACTTCTTCTTATTTTTGTTGGTTTATTCTGGATAAGGGCAATACTCTTTTTAGTCTGTAGAAGCATTCATTCGTCCAGGTAGAATCCATGGCAAAAGGAGAAATTCAATTTGTCAACTGGACAAAAGTTTATTTGGTTGAATACGTTTCGCAACTCAACCAAGCTGCTTCTTCAGTTCTGGTTAGGGGTGGGTATTGGCAAAGAAGTCACGATTCATATGCCACGATGCGATACTATCACGATGCATCACGATACTTGAATTATTGTGATGCATTGCAATATATTCGACATACTTCAGTGAAAATGTACCAAAAAAAAAGAGGATAACTTAAATCTCAGTGGCTGTGTATCTGGGTAGTGTCTTCAACTGATACATAACTCTGAGCAACTCAATTCATAACTGAATTTATTGAATAACAAAAACAAATAAACCAAACCAATAACTAAAAAAATGCATAGGATTTTTTCTAAAACAAAAAATGATGCTCAAACATTTGCCATTTTGGAGGTAGCTACCATCATAACAAACAATACTCTTTCACAAAGAAAAAAGTGCATAGGATTTATAAAAAAAAACAACTAATAATTTATTCATTTATTTATTAATATTAAATATTAAATTATTAAATATTACATTATTAATTAATAATAATTAATTAATTTTTGGCATCAAGAATCGATGCAGTATATTGTGAAAGTTAGTATCGCGATGCATTGTCATGACGATTATTTTGCACACCCCTAGTTCTGGTCAGACGCTGGTGGATACTGCCTATACTGCCTGAAGGGAGGAGCTAACTATAATGAAATTACTCTGAAACTACCACACCTATTTGTTTATAGTTTCTGTTAGTTAGGCAGCCCTCTTAAATATGCATTTTGAAACTCTTTTTAGTCTCAAAATGGGTATAAATTAAGTATGTATTAGCAAGATTTGACCTGATTTTTAAGTTGGAATGTTATTTTTACTTATAACTATAATGGCGGCACAGTGGCTGAGTGGCTAGCACCCACGCCTCACAGCAAGAATGTTCCGGGCCTTTCTGTGTGGAGTTTCCATGTTCTTCCCATGTCTGGGTGGGTTTCCTCTGGGCACGCCGGTTTCCCCCATCAACACTCCATAGGTAAAAATCCTCCAGCTGAGGTCCTGACCAAGCCTAGCAATAATATCACGGAGATGGGTCCACGGGCGCCTGAAAGATGAGCTGCCCACTGCTCCTGAAAGGATGGGTGAAATGCAGAGAAATAATTTCCCTATAATAATTAATTTAATAATAATTTAAAAAACCCTAATAACAAGTTAATTAGGTCACAATCATTCATGGTCAGAAAAGGTTGTATTGAAGTATTAAGTGGGAGGTGTCAGCTATGGTTTATTTATTTATCTTTGCTTTTAACCATTTAAAGTACTGCACATGCTTATATAGACTCGAGATTTGTAAGCCAATAAAGAAAATATCACTTGACATCTAAATCCCAATAAATACCTAAAATACCACATATATTTTGTACTGTTTAAGAACATGTCTCAAGAACCACTTCTATTCACTCTCCTCTAACAGAAGTGTGTCTGAGGATGCCTGTTCAACAATGTAATCTGTCTGGTCATAACCGATGTAGCCAAGCAGTCTCCTTACAAACACTTGAATACAACTGAAGAGACCGAAGTTATGATGAGGGCACTTGCAATAGTTTCTGACCTTAGATGTAAGAGCACATTACAATTTTTTTCAGTATAAGCACACATTATATGTACACAGCAATATATAACACAATATATCTTCTCAGATACTGTGTAAGTGTGTTTGGTGTTGCTGATGGTAAAATAAAAATTGGAACATTTTCACATAGTTTACTGAGTCACTACTGTTTATATTATTCCTAGAAACCAGGAGTATGCAAGAACTGCAAAAACAAAAACAAAACAAAAAACTGCAGTACCTGGAAACCTATAGTACCTGCTACTGAATATAAAGGGTAAGATACAAACTGTTAAAAGTAACTCCAAGTTCATCTGTCAGGACACTGAGATCTATATCTGTACCTAACAATAAATCTATTGTCCTTTAGCTGTTTCAGAAGACAATAACTATATGGTCCCATCACCGGCAGCCCTATGAGCAATGTTCAATGTGCAGTGTATAGTCAGCTTTCAGTGGCAGAAGTTACACACCACACAAGTGAAACTCAATGAAAATACTCAAAGGTTTACTAAAGGGCACTACAGCGTAAGAAATCAATAATAGTCTGTCTCATTGATCGATATAAAAGAAAGGATGACCGAAGCACTTATGAACAAAACAGTGACACAGAACAAAACCTTGGCCGATAACATCAAACTGATGTTTTTTTGCATGGGGTGACCAACATAATGACACAAGATTCAACTGAGAAGAAAGTGAGATCTGCCTTTTTATCGTAATTTAATGCTTTTCTGTTTAATGCAGCTTTGTACTAAAAACCCAAACATCGTGGCTGAGTGGCCAACATTCACGCCTCACAACAACAATGTTCCAGGTTCGATTTCGAGGTCACCAGGGCATTTCTGTGAGGTGTTTGCATGTTTCTCCTCGTTCCTGGGTGGATTTCCTCCAGCCACCGGTTTCCCCTGTCAACCCCAAAGCATGAACTTTAGGTAATCCTCCCCCTAATGGATTCCTCCTGATCAAGCAAAGCGAAGATCTGGAGATGGTTCCCTGACAGGTGTCAGCAGCAGTATTGAAGGATGGGTCAAATGCATAGGACAAATTTCCCTTGTGGGGTCAATAAAGTGTACATTAACCTTAACACACCAGCCACTATCTCCAGTCGACATTATTATATTTTTTTGTCAAATATGTGATATTTTAAAAGATGTGTGTATTTGTGTCATTTTCCTGGTTACATTTTGAGTTGAACCATGTTTAAAACACTGAAAATCAGAAGCCCATATGACGAGAAACACAGCAAGACCAGTTACGTTGCCCAGATTGGCGTCACCAGGGCCTCACCCTGGAGCCAGGTCTGGGGTGGGTGAGCGGTGAGCGTCTGGTGGCCGGGTCTTGCCCCACGGGGCCTGGCTGGGCACAGCCTAAAGAAGCGGTGTGGGGCCGTCCTCCCACGGACCCACCACCCGCTGGAGGATCCATAGGGGCTGGTACAGGGAGATCTGGGCGACAGATCTGTTTAGGCCCGACCCAAACCCGGATAAGTGGAAGAAAATGGAAAAAAAAAAAAAAAAAGGATGGTCTGTGCCATAATGTGTGCTTCTATACTAACAATATACCAACATTTCAAAAGCACCTTGGTAACCTCTCCTCATAAACTGAGCTAAATGGTGCATATAAGCTTTATGGCTGTGACACTACATTAAGGAGTGCATTTGGAACATTTGCGGTTGTGGTTGAGGTAACACAGGAATTAATCTTGTTTCTACAGCAGAGAAAAGCCCTTTGAAAGGTATTACAGGGACACACACAAAACACAAGCACAGATAGTATCCAGCACACAAAAGGACAAAGATGCACACATTAGACAGCAGAGCTCTAGTACAAACAATGGATGAATACTAAAGCAGTATGTTTATGATGGCATTAAATATGACAGGTTACACTACCCATTTCACTAAAATATAATTAACGTAATTATATTTTAATGACCGAAAAGACAAGATCGCGGATACAAGCGGCCGAAATGAGTTTCCTCCGCAGAGTGGCTGGGCGCTCCCTTAGAGATAGGGTGAGGAGCTCAGTCACACGGGAGGAGCTCGGAGTAGAGCCGCTGCTTCTCCACATCGAGAGGAGCCAGCGGAGGTGGCTCGGGCATCTGTTCCGGATGCCTCCTGGACGCCTCCCTCAGGAGGTGTTCCGGGCATGCCCCGAGGAAGACCCAGGACACGCTGGAGGGACTATGTCTCCCGGCTGGCCTGGGAACGCCTTGGGGTCCCCCCGGAGGAGCTAGGGGAAGTGTCGGGGGTGAAGGAGGTCTGGGCGTCCCTGCTTAGACTGTTGCCCCCGCGACCCGGCCCCGGATAAGCGGAAGAAAATAGATGGATGGATGGATATTTTATTTTAATTTGGGTTTATAGTTTAATAATTCTACTAGTTTGACATGGGCTGCAGATATGACAACCATACATACATATTATTCCATAATAATTCCAAGAAACCATAATGTAATAGTATTATTAGGCTGTAACAATGATTATAATGTTATGGCTGGGCAAATAAAAATACATGACAACACCTTTATTTGTTTTCAGTGCTGATAACATAGGTATATAGATATTCTGTTACTACTTCTATTTTCATACTTTTCTAAACATTTTCTCCACAAACTGCCTGATGTAAAACTACTACTACTACTACTACTACTACTACTACTACTACTACTACTACTACTACTACTACTTATCATAGGTAAACCAAGTAATTATTAGAAAAAAAAACATGAAAAACTATAATGTACCCTTTAAAGAAAAATTCTATGCCAAAAAGTAGTAAGTCTGGCTGTCTTTAGTAGAACTTGCCATTAATTCTTTCTTTTCCCTCACTCTTGTCTCTAAAATGCCTTAAAAACTGCGAAACCAAAACACTGGCTCATAAGGCGGACAACAGTAGCGCCATCTGCAGTTGGCCGTGCGTAAAATTAATCTTCCAGAGTTCGACGTGTTCCTTTAATTCAAGCGACCAGACGGGACGAGGCACAATGACACAAATGAACCAAACATCGAGTGTTTGTGCTGCGGAGTTTGTGAATAAATCGGCCCAAGGACATAAGCAGGTAGAATAACAGTGTGGAATATTACATAAACTTCACTTACCTCCTCCACTGTGAGAGGCATGCAGATGCGGTACTCCTTCATCAACATTGTATTTGCAGAAGAGGAGAGGGGATGAAGCAAAAGACCCGTCCGACCTCAGAATCCAGATCAACCCTGATACAACGTCATTTGTTGAGTCGAGCACAAACAAAGCTTCACAGATTCCCCGGAGAGTCTTCCACTTTCCCCTGCACTGGCGCGTGCATCCAGCACAATTTACAACTCCACGTGCCAAGTCTATCCTCAAGATTGAGTCCGTGTTATTACCGACACAAAATCTCTCTTACACGCATTTTATCACGATATTACGATGCGATATTACACACGAATTAAGAAGAAGTTGGAATAAATGGAAGTTCAATGGCGAAATGATTATACGCATGTTTCTTGTTTGCACACAAAGATGAAAGGAGTACCTCGTGTTCCTCGGTGGAAAAAAAATAAATAAAAAAATACTATCACAATCTCTGAAACGTGCGTAGCTGAAACGTTACCTAACGTAACCTCCGCGTGTTTCACTCCGGTGAGTAGAGTCCTGACAGCTCTGACCAAGGATGCGCAGCAGCGCGGTGCAAGTGCATCAATTTACAACATGTTCCCGCAGCTCCACAACGGAACAGCCACACAATAAAGCACTTCCGGTGAGACGGTTTTGGTTTTCGTTTTTTCTCTTGTCTGTTCTTCTAAAATCAACATCCCGTTGTTAAGAAGCTGTAGATTGGACATATTGTCGTGTTACCCATATCTTAAATTCGCCCATATGTCTAGACTATAATTTGCTATAATAACCATGAGTTTTTATTCTCATTACCTTACCTTAGACCCTTGTAAGAATGTCCTGCAATTAGAATGCGACACTAATTAGACAGACATTGCAAACTGTAAATATATTTTTTATTCGACACTACCCTGCAGTACCTTCTTCAGACAGTAGATGGAAACCAAGTCATTTTCTTTCTTTCCTGTTTATTTCCGTTATTGTTTAGCCTATTGTTTGTCATCTACATTATTATTATTATTATTATTATTATTATTATTATTATTATTATTATTATTATTATTATTATTCTTATTATTTTAATTTTCTATTTGGAGGTAAATGAACACCTTAGCATTTACATTTTGTTAATTTTATTTGTATTCATAATAATTATATTTGTAACGTGTCCTGTGTAATGGACGTCAGGGACATTTTGGTGTTAAATCCATGTGAAGTTAACAACCTCACAAAAACTTTTTTTGACCAACATCTCTGACAAGCTTCTACAGTCACGTCAAATAGTTTTTAATCTCCCTTTTAATTTCTTATTTATGTATGTATTTATATATGTATTTTTAAAATGTATTTGTATGTATTATTTATTTTGTATTTATTTATTTTTATGTATTTATTTTAGTATTTTTTTTAAATTTATTTTTATGTACTGTATTATTTATTTTCTATTTATTTTTATTTATTTATTTTAGTTGTTTTTATGTACTGTATTATTTATTTTCTATTTATTTTTATTTATTTATTTTAGTTTTTTATTTATTTTTTATCTTTATATATTATTTATTTTCTATTTATTTATTTTACTATTTTTTATTTTTATGTACTGTACTGTATTTTCTATTTACTTATTTATTTTTATTTATTTATTTTTGTTTTTTTAATTTATTTTTATATATTATTTATTTTCTATTTATTTTTACTTATTTATTTTAGAATTTTTATTTTTATGTACTGTGTTATTTATTTTATATTTACTTATTTATTTTTATTTATTTATTTTTATTTTTTAAATGTATTTTTATTTTTATACATTATTTATTTTCTATTTATTTTTATTTATTTATTTTAGTATTTTTTATTTATTGTTATTTTTATGTATTATTTATTTTGACAGACTGGTTAACTCAATGTCCACTATAAAGGACACAAATGAATGGGCGGGTCTCAGGAGGATATAATATTTTGTTACAAAATGTTGGGTGTGTGAAAAATAAAAATCAGTTTTAACTCTAGAGGGAGTAGTAGCCTCACATAAAGAGCAGAGATAATATTGACAGTAACAGACAGCAGAATCACAGCAATGTAAACATATTCTGGCTTTCTGGTGTTTTGCTACATTCACTCACGACCCACCACTGTAGTTAATGGGTAAATACTTTTAAATACCTTATAATACTCTAACTAAACTGCCTCTTTACACTATAAAGGTGCACTATGTAACTTTTCTAGTAGAGGTTCTGTCACTGTTTCTATGGAAATGTTATTGTTTTGTCTGACATATTTCACAGTGTCCATGGCATGAAACTCATCTATCTCAATGCGGAACAAGCTTAACTTAGAAGTCAGATCTGAGACGCAACTCTGAAGTACTTCAATAGCTGTATCAACAATAATAAATAGCTGTAACTGAAGAAATCCTTTTTTTTTTAGTTTAAGACCATAGTGTGGAATAATCTAGGCAAAGCAATAACATATTTATGGCACAAGCAGGTGGCAGACCCTCCACAAAACTGTTACATTGGCCTATTGCCCATTTAAAAAATAAGATAATATATTTGACTTATTTATATGAGTTTGAACATCGTGTAGTGAGTTTGAGTGCAGTTGGTTGGAGAAACTGTTGCTAAGAAACGTAGCTTCCTCTCCTCTCTCTGCTCAGCATCATTACATGGCCTTTACTGTCACTTAGTTAACCTTAGCTCACAGCCAGTCCAGTCTGTAGAAAGTCTCACAGTGTTTTTCCTCTCCTTTGGTGGGGGTGGTGCTCTAGACAAAATTAATAAAAGGTTTATTGGAGACATATATCTGGGAAGGAGAGAAACTGGTATTACACGGGCGTCACAGGATAGATTCATGATTACATTACGACAGGTGGAGTGCGAGGGGGGTGGAGTGCGAGTGCTTTATATGCCTCATTTGTATCCCTATGGACTTTATTGGTGGTTCTTTTCAAATAAAATCGTTTCAATCTTGTCTTGAGTTTGCACACTGAAAATTGTGGTTATCTCCACTCAAACCAATTTCTGTTGCCAAGAATCACTCTGTGGGCTGTTTGGCTTTGTCTCCCAATATTCTTCTCAAAAGCGTGCACAAAGACACATGAAAAGACTAATTAAAGGGGACTTGAAGTAACAATTTTTTAGACAAATCTGCACCAAAATGTTCATTGTTACATTGTTAATAAAAGGAAAATATCTCGTAATGTTTTGCTTTATTGATCTAGTCCAAATGAAGTTATACCCACTGAAACCTAGGGGGAAATGGATGTTGAAAGTTTAAAAAAAAATCACTGCATTGAAACTTTTTTATTTTTTTATTATTATTATTTTTTTTACTTGCTTGTGTCCTTACCTGGCCAGCCAAATGATATCTCTCTGTATTTGCTATACAGCGCGATACCATTTGGACACCCTCGCTCCACCCTCGCTCCTCCGGTTAACAACGGACTCCGCGATTCTGATTCGTTCAAAGATGGTGACGTCAGTGCACCCGCCTTTGCCCGCAACGTCCCTTCCATTCAGCTGTAAAATTGGTCTTAAATGACCTAAAACACATCGATTCCTTAAAACCACAGCAGCTGACAGCTCTTTTCAAAAAAGATGTTTTTGCATTGCTTCCTACCGGCTTGGTTCACGTCGCTGTCCGTTAACTGTTCTCTGATTGGTTCACTTAGCTGTCTGTCTAAGCGCAACAGCAGCGCATTCTGGACCAAGCGTTACCAGACTCGCCGCTGGTACAGCGATGAGTCATGGATTCTTCCAGGCAACTTGTGTCCACGAAGATGTTATTTTGTTTGCCTGGAATGTTCTAAAGTAGCCTATGGTATTAAAGTTCCCTATAATGCATTTGTTTAACTGCAAAAAAGGATTTCCTCTCCACAGATCCAACCATAAACGTGGCCAGTTTGTATCACCTGCGTGTCTATATGGAGATACAGCTCTGGAAAAAAATAAGAGACCACTGCAAAATTATCAGTTTTTCTGATTTTACTACTTATAGGTATGTGTTTGGGCAAAAGGAACATTTTTTGTTTGAGTCTATAAACTACTGACAACATTTCCCCCAAATTCCAAATAAAAATATTATCGTTTAGAGCATTTATTTGCAGAAAATGACAAATGGTCAAAATAACAAAAAAGATACATGTTTTCAGACCTCAAACAATGCGAAGAAACAAGATCAAATTCATTTTAAAACAACATAATCCTAATGTTTACACTTAAGAAGAGTTCAGAAATCAATATTTGGTGCAATAACCCTTATTTTTAATCACAGCTTTCATGCATCTTGGCATGCTCTCCACAAGTCTTTCACATTGTTCTTGGGTGACTTTATTCCACTCCTGGTGCAAGAACTGAAGTAGCTCAGCTTTGTGTTTGTGTTGGAATTCAACAGACGCTGAAATGGAATGGCTGTAATACATGTAGAGATGCTGATTTCAGAAAAAATTGCAGTAATCGCATGCAGTGAACTGTACAGTGAATATCCCATAGAGATAATACATATCATGAATGCAACTTATGAGATATTTGTATTACAGTATTATGTAAAATAAAATTTCAAAGATCATATAATGTTCAATATGATGTTGAACACAAACACAATTTTTAGTTAATCATTTTGTTAATGCATTAGCACAAATGTATGCTGTCATTGCATTACTTTTGCTCTTTCCTTACAATGTCCATTTTTATCTATTTCACAATAGCCTACGTTTATTACTCATGGGCAAATATGATTATTTTTAGAGATAATATGGTAATTTTGGCACTGTGACTAAAAAGGTCCTGTTATGACATAAACAAGTTACAACCCACAGTGAAAACCTAACCATGGCGGCAAGTGGTCTTCAATTACCCAAAATGGTTGAGAGTAGAAAATAATCTGCATTAAATTTAGCCACAACACCGAAACACAAGGCCAATGGCACCAAAGTGGTTCGTTTTGATCAGATAAACTTTTTGAATAATGACGTTGTTTTGTTCCCTTGTACACACTCCAGGCTTATCAATCATGCAGATGCAACCTTTTAAGGCAGTGATTGACGCTACCATGTCAGGGCTGTTTCCATGGCTACGCTCATATCCAATTCTCCAGCTCAAATCCAAACATGTAGCTAGAGTTTGGTGCTATTGGTGCTCCAACACTTCAAATATATGTATATATTAAAATAAGTTCTATAATATGCATTTCTAGTAATATCAGACCACCCATTTGCCATGTGAGTGCGTCAGACTGCCATCAAGGTACACGTTTCATTTAGAGATGAAATTGTCTTTTGCATAATGGTTAATGAAATTTCAACTTATTGCCAGGAGAGAGATATTGCTAAAGCATCTTTTTCTCATCTTGGGGCTCAGCTTCCTTTTCTGTGACAAGAGCCCTATATCACAGCTATCAGTTTGCAGTGTGTTTGCAGGGAGGAGATTGTTTTCATACACAGATGAATACATATTTGTAAATGAGACCATTTCGTACATAGCAATTGGAGCTAAAATAGCATCTTTTGGTCATTTCTGCTTTGTCACAGTGGCTGCTGTGCATTTTGGGCTCTCTGATTACCCCCCTCTCACTACTGAGCGGCTGCCTGCATGTCACTATGGAGACACTGGTTGCTATACATCAGCCAATCACGGTCAAGCAGCAGAAGTTAAAAGGCGTTAAAGGCACATTAACGTTTTTTTTTTTTACAATCTGAGCCTTCTTTCGGCAATAAAACAAGTAGTTTTACTCACCCATAGCAGTTTGCTGTCAATTGGAGCAGTATCGCAGAACTTATGTTGAGCCGTTCTGTTCTACTAATGATCCCATATCCGTTAGCATGAGTGCTCGGGGCATTACTTTGCGGTGTCCAAAAAACACAAACTTTATCACTTTTCAAATCAAAGAAGATCAATGTGCCAGGGTAGACTTTGAGTGGATTCCAAAACGGCCTGAAACCCGATATCCAGCTATAGTTTCATTTGATGACGTCATCAGAGAGGACAGTGCGCATGCGTGAACTCAGCTGTTTTGTAAACACAGCTAGTCCGAAAGAGGCTAACACCGCTCTGAACTGTTGCGATATCGGGTTTCAGGCCGTTTTGGAATCCACTGAAAGTCTACCCTGGCACAGCGATCTTCTGTGATTTGAAAAGTGCTAAAGTTTGTGTTATTTGGACACCGCAAATCAGTGCCCCGAGCACTCATGCTAACAGATACGGGATCAGTGGTAGAACAGAACGGCTCAACATAAGTTCTGCGATACTGCTCCAATTGACACCAAACTGCTATGGGTGAGTAAAACTACTTGTTTTATTGCCGAAAGAAGGCTCAGATTGTAAAAAAACGTTAATTTGCCTTTAATGTAAGGAGAATATCAGAGTGTGACGAAAGTTTTGTCAACATTTAAAGAAAGTTTCAACTGAATGTAAAAAATATATATATACAGTGAAACACTGTGTATGATCAGGGCAGCCCCCATACAACATGCTACTTTGGGCCAAAATTAAGAAATAGTTTTAATCTACTTTACAGACTATAAGATTTGGCTGGTATAAAATATGTCCCCTATTTGACGAGATAAGACTTTGTGCATTGGTAAATTCTGACTTTATAACTGACATGGCCTACGTTTTTCTTGAAGGGCAGGTTTACATTTTCATTGACTTGTAAAAAAAAACAATAACATACAATTCTAAACATGTAAATATACTGTACTTACAAAGAATATTACGAATAAATATGTATTTACTGTATACGTAATGGCCAGAAATGTGTATGGCTTGACTTTCTTTACGTTGAAAAATGTTTTAACAAAAAATATTGTATTTGAAGGAAAAATATCTATACTGTATAGTCTGCAGAAGAAAAGGCGTAGAGATACAAAGGACACAGAAAGGCAAGCAGGGGGACACATCAGACAAAAGAACTTAGAGAGGGGAGTGCAGAGAATGGTAAATTAACACGGCTTTAGATGTGGCTAATGATGTGGTCTCCGGAGAGCGAAGGTGAGATCTTAAGGTCTTTCGTCACCGTGGGAACAAAGATACGCTGTGCAATTTATGGATACTTCCTCCTGTTCATCTGATTAATGTGAAAATCATGACCAGTCTTTGAACCCCACAAAACTACTAGCAGTAATAATGTAACCAATCAGATGCTCCATGTATGCAGGCTTGAAACTGCCGTACTGTTGTTAAAGAAGAGCTGTGTAACTTTTCTTGTTCGTCACCTGCTTGTAGAGATGTTATTGCTTTGCCTAGAATGTTGCCAACCAGGTCAGATCTGTGGGAATATGACCTCACTCACAATGTGTTTATGTTTTTATATGCAGAATCCCTCAGTTGTCCAGTTTTTATATTTTTTATGCTATGAAACAACTGTAATTGAATAAGTACAAGATTGATAAGTTTAAAGGGATAGTGCGGTTTTTTTAAAATGTTAATCTGTATGGGTTTCCTTCTAAAAGTTATGTGTGTTGACACCGGCTTACCTCTGACAGTCTCAGCTGATCCCGGTTCGGCTCACTTTCTAAAGCCCACGTAAGCCCACCTTTCTGACAAATGTTTTGTTTTGAGAAGAAAAACAAGTTTTATTTCATGTTCCGGGGAAGTTACCGGACCTATGGTCTCCAGAAAGCGAGCCGAACCGGGATCAGCTGAGAGTGTCAGAGGTAAGCCGGTGTCAACACACGTAACTTTTAGAAGGAAACCCATACAGATTAACATTAAAAAAAAACAACGCACTATCCCTTTAATGCCACACACTGGAATTTTCTAAGCTCCAGCTCCATCAACACAACCCCCAGAACAGTGTTTATATTTATTAGTTTAAGTATTCCCCCTTAGCGAGACGATTATCAGTTTTTCTGATTTTACTACTTATAGGTATGTGTTTGGGCAAAAGGAACATTTTTGTTTGAGTCTATAAACTACTAACAACATTTCCCCCAAATTCCAAATAAAATATTATTGCTTAGAGCATTTATTTGCAGAAAATGACGATGGTCAAAATAACAAAAGGATACATGGTTTCAGAGCTCAAACAATGCAAAGAAACAAGATCAAATTCATTTTAAAACAACATAATACTAATGTTTACACTTAAGAAGAGTTCAGAAATCAATATTTGGTGCAATAACCCTTATTTTTAATCACAGCTTTCATGCGTCTTGGCATGCTCTCCACAAGTCTTTCACATTGTTCTTGGGTGACTTTATTCCACTCCTGGTGCAAGAACTGAAGTAGCTCAGCTTTATGTTTGTGTTGGAATTCAACAGACGCTGGAATGGAATGGCTGTAATACATGTAGAGATGCTGATTTCAGAAAAAAATCCAGTGGTCTCTTATTTTTTCCAGAGCTATATATTTTTGGCTCGTTTTGCTGGAAAAACTTAAAATAAAAAATTAAATAACTGCTATCTAATACAGAATTTATAATGCCAGACTGTACAGCTCTCTCCTTTAATTTTCTTTGCAAATGATTTGTATGTGTGCCCTCAGAGAATACACTTATAATCAGGTTTCAAACGCGGCTTTGTTTTGAGCGCTTTGCATGGCTGATCCTTGACTGTTTTATAAATGAGTTTGTAAATGACGTGAGCGTATGCAGCAGTGTTGACAGAGCTGGTGCCACATTTATTCCTCACTCACCTGCACAAGCACTGGATTAAAAGTGTTCCCTCTCTATTGCCCGGAGAACTGCCGTGAGGATTAGCCGTGAAAATGTAGCATGATGGATATTTCATATGTGAATACTTGTTCTAATCATTTCAATGTGTGTGGATTGGGCAAATGCATGGAGTGTTGCCTGTTTAAAGCTATGCTAAAGGCACACTGCGGAACTTTTCTGTTGGAGGTTCCGCTACTTGCTTGTCTCCATGACAGGCCCGGCGCCAGACATAAAATATTAAGGGGGCGATCAGTTTATCACAGGGAGCGGGGTCGCGTCCCGACGCACGAGCGCACGCAAGCACGCATGCACACATGCACACACTCCTCGAGAGCTCAGCCGTTTCCCAATTCAGCAAGTGCACGGTTCGGAGCGTCCTTGGAGGGGGATGTGCGTCATATCCGGCGCGACAACCGCCGTTCCATTCGGTTTTTGTCCCCTGCACAGTTAAGACATGGTTTGAACAGCGCAGTCGTTTCCATGGAAATTGGGGCGTGGACCAAGTGTGCAAACATGCACGCTTCGCACACTTAAAAGCCCCAGCATGCACAGCGCAGCAGGATATATGACTACAATGATGGACTCGCCAGCGACATCGCTATGTGACAGTTGCAACTTCACTATAAAATATACGTGCTGGTTCACCTCACCTACAACTATGCTACATGAAACTCTTCATAAAATATGCTAAACATGTGTGACGGTAGCTGTAACGGCACAGTTCACAGCACCTGTATTACCGTTCACATGCTTTTTCCCTTACACTTCTATATTTCCTTTGAATGCTGGATATTCTACAGTGTAGCCATGTCCAACGTTTACTCTAACACATTCTCAGCGCACAAGAAAACCTATGCAGCGCACTGTAAATCAGGGATGAAATAGCTTTTAGCGGATCTTCGCTTTTTATTCAGCCGCGGGGTCATTTTTTTTTATATCTGCAAAGTGCGAGCCGCGCTCAGGGAGTTAGTGTGTTTGCTCAGACACATTAAAAATTAGGAGGAACATTGGCCATGTCCCAATTCCAAGTATTACTAGTCGCAATAGTATAATATTTTTGTCTTTAGGGAACAAGGAGCAGACCACCCGGCTCATTGAGCTGAGGTGGGACCTGTTCCATTTCGCAGACGCCCATGTTATCCCCGGACTGCACTCAGGGCTCAGCGAGTATGCACCGACTCGACTGCAGACTGAGACCACACTCCGAACCGTGCACTCGCTGAATTGGGAAACGGCTCTCGTGTATTTAGACTACACTTTTGTAAGAGACTGACTGAGTAAGAGTAAAAAGTGAGTTTTTTTTATTATACAGGGATGAAAGTGGCCAATCATGAAAAAAGCGGAAAGTCACCCCCCCCCCCCGGGGACAAAAAAAATTTCCGGGGGGGGGGGGGGGGACTTTAATAAATAGCGATAAAACACATTTTTAAACAATTGTAGTGGTTTTTATTTGAAAGTTGATATTAAAACACGGCACTGACCCCGATTTTGCGACATCAAAGTCTGATAACGAGCCGAGAGAGCGCACTCGCGGTGCAGCTCGGAGCGTGCAGGAGATCCAGAAAGCGGAGATCCGCTAAAAAGCGGAACTCTTTCATCCCTGATTATAATTAGGGCTGTCAAACGATTAATTTTCTTGATCGCAACTAATCTCAGAAATTTCATAGTTAATCGCGATTAATCGTGATTTATTTTGCATGTTTAAAATTGATATCTTGCAGTAAGACCGTTCGAATCTAAAGTTAAACTCACAATGCAAAGTATTTCTCACCATTTTTTTTTATTTCAAAAAAGTGCAGAGAAAGGAAAAAGTAACAATGAACCAGTAATAGTGCTTACTTTGAGAAATTGTAAATAAATGATTGAAGCCCGCTCGAGCTGCCTACGGATGCGTAGAAGGAACAAAATACTAGCAAACTCAAAATAGCACGTTTAACCGACAATGAGTTTAATTAATACAACCAAATGAGCTGCATATGGATGGTAGAATTGCGGAAAATGCTGGCAAACTCTGATCGCGATTAAAAAAATTGTTCGCGATCATAACTCTAATCGCGATTAATCGCGATTAACGCGTTAATATTCCCAGCCCTAATTATAATTAATTTAATTTATGTTTTAACTCATTTGTATTGCTGAATAGCGTGGGCTAGTATTTTTGCAGTATTTATTTTAATTTCTTTTTTTCTTTTACAACTCTCACATCTGAGGGGGCGGGGGCGTCGCCACCAAACGCCTCCTTGTGGCGCCGGCCGTGCTTCATGAAGATGTTATTGCTTTGCCTGAAATGTTCTATGGTATGACATTAAACATTTCCAGCCAGGATTTGTTCATTACAGGTGTTTTTATTGCTCAAAAATACAATTATTCCCTCCCTGTGAATAGGGGCAACTCTCCACAGATCTGAATTGTAATGTAGTGTGATGCTGTAACCTGCTTGTCTTAATAGATAGGTTTAATCTGTGGAACATTCTAGACAAAGCAATAACATTTCCATGGAGATAATGAAGTGGTGGACCCTCCACTAGGAATGTTACGCAGCGCATCTTTAACCTCCTGAGACCCGCCCATTCATTTGTCTCCTTTATAGTGGACACTGAGTTAACCAGTCTGTCAAAATAAATAATATATAAAAATAACAATAAATTAAAAAAATACTAAAATAAATAAATAAAAATAAATAGAAAATAAATAATATATATATATAAAAAATAAATAAATAAATAGAAAATAAATAATACAGTACATAAAATACTAAAATAAATAAATAAAAATAAATAGAAAATAAATAATATATATATATATATATATAAATAAAATAAAAATAAATAAATAAATAGAAAATAAATAATACAGTACATAAAATACTAAAATAAATAAATAAAAATAAATAAATGAATACAAAATAAATAATACCTAAAAAAATAAAAAAAATAAAAAAAAATAAATAAATAAATAAGATGTTAAAAGGGAGACTAAAAACTATTTGACGTGGCCATAGAAGCTTGTCAGAGATGTTGGTCATCAAAAAAAATAATTAATTAATTAATTAAAAAAAAATTGTGAGGTTGTTAACTTCACGTAGATTTAACACCAAAATGTCCCTGACGTCCATTACGCAGGACACGTTACAAATATTATTATTATGAATACAAATAAAATTAACAAAATGTAAATGCTAAGGTGTTCATTTACCTCCAAATAGAAAATTAAAATAATAATAATTCAGATACACTTTTTTTTTAAATCCAGGTCCCAGGAGGTTAAAGGGATATGCCACCCCCAGGTCAAACTTGGGCATCTCCCCACAGTCCAGAGACTAAAATAAGTGGTGGAAAGTGTTTTTCTGGTGACCCAGAACACAGCCGAAGCACACAGGGGAATCCCTGTTACGCACCAGGAAGGCAGTTCCCCTGTTACGCAGCGTGGTGTGTGCTTCGGCTGTGTTTTTCTGCACTGAAAAATAGTTCCCACCCAAAATGACCAAGTCAAGCTCTCCGTGTTGATTTGCACATTTATTTGCACTCGATATGAATGAGCACTACACAGAAAGTAATTGGGAAACGCATCGAGCAAATTAATTCCTTTTGGCCGAAATCTTTCTCTGGCGATGTTAGACTCCAGTCTAACGCAGAGTAGCTGCAGATACCGCGGCGGTCAGTGCTGACAGACCTGGACAATGGCTGGGTCACCAGAAAAACTTTCCACCACTTATTTTAGTCTCTGGACTGTGGGGAGATGCCCAAGTTTGACC
Source organism: Paratrypauchen microcephalus (assembly GCA_036785185.1). NCBI lineage: Eukaryota > Metazoa > Chordata > Actinopteri > Gobiiformes > Gobiidae > Paratrypauchen > Paratrypauchen microcephalus. The sequence goes on along the minus strand of JAVJIX010000154.1, from coordinate 279,592 downwards.
TGGGGGTGGCATATCCCTGTAAAGGATACATGTTTAGGAAGATTGACTTTGTGACCTTTTTAGATTACATTTAAACTACATTTTAATAAATTTAAAGTTTTGAGCATATTTGAGTAATCTTGCATTGTCTTGGACTCAAAAATTACCTCTCCTCTCCATGCAATGTTACTGGTTTGCGTGAAATATTACGCAGTATGGCATTAAATTGGTATGAAAAAAAATAAGAGATCACTGCAAAATTATCAGTTTTTTCTGATTTTACTACTTATAGGTATGTGTTTGGGCAAAAGGAACATTTTTGTTTGAGTCTATAAACTACTGACAACATTTCCCTCAAATTCCAAATAAAAATATTATCATTTAGAGCATTTATTTGCAGAAAATGACAATGGTCAAAATAACAAAAAAGATACATGTTTTCAGACCTCAAACAATGCAAAGAAATTCAAATTCATTTTAAAACAACATAATACTAATGTTTACACTTAAGAAGAGTTCAGAAATCAATATTTGGTGCAATAACCCTTATTTTTAATCACAGCTTTCATGCGTCTTGGCATGCTCTCCTCAAGTCTTTCACATTGTTCTTGGGGGACTTTATTCCACTCCTGGTGCAAGAACTGAAGTAGCTCAGCTTTGTGTTTGTGTTGGAATTCAACAGACGCTGGAATGGAATGGCTGTGATACATGTAGAGATGCTGATTTCAGAAAAAAATGCAGTGGTCTCTTATTTGTCTAGAGCTGTATGCCCAGGTCTAGGGAACAGACCCGGTCACAGTGAGATCACAAATATTCAGCAATAAAATAATAATAATAATAATAATTAAAAAAAACAAATTGAATAAAAGGAAAGCTGAGACACTTAATTTTAATGCCATACTGTGGAAATACTTGGCATAGCAATAGCTTCTCTATGGAGACAACCAGAAAAGTTACACAGTGCCACTTTAATAACACAGGCCTACAATTTACACTTATTTCTCCATCTTAAACAGTGATCACACAACAAATCTTGTGGCCTCAGAAATCCTGATGTCAGTGTATTTAGCTCCTCAGTAATTACAGTGCCTGACTGTTATCTGCTCACAGTCCCTAAAAGAGTGACTGTACCTTTGATCTGGGGAAAGCAAAGCACTACAGAGGGTGGTGCGAGCGGCAGAGGACATCACTGGCAGCAGTCTCCCCTCCATCCGGGACATTTACCACAGCAGGGGTCTGCGTAAGGCACGCAGCATCACTAAGGACCATACTCATCCGGCACAAGGACTCTTCCATCTGCTACCCTCTGGTAGACGATACAGGAGCCTGCCAGCATGCACAAAAATACTCAAAAACAGCCATTACCCCCAAGCTGTCAGACTACTGAACTTTGGATAATACTCTAAATAATACTGAACTCTCAATAATACCGCACTAAACTACCTTTCATTATGCATAATTATGTTTACTGCTGCTGCTCTGTATGAATATATCATGTTTGTCACTACCTCACTGTAAATTACCGTTACCTGTGCAATAATCTGTGCAATAATCAATCAATCAATCAAGCATTTATAAGGCGCTTTTCATACAAAAAAGGCGCTTTTCATACAAAATTGTAGCACAAAGCACTACAATTTTGTAAGAAATAACCTATGTGCAATATTTATACCATACTATGTGCAATACGAAATCCACATGCAACACCTATACCACACCATATTATGTGCAATCTGTGAAATACTTACACCTTATTTGATCTTTGATTTAATCCTACCTGCACCTTGTACATTGTACCTTGTATTTTTATTACATTTTATTACATATTTTATTATATTGTTTATTATATTGTTTACTTCTTCCCCTGCACTTTTACAACACTTTTTTTTTTTTTTTACCATGTACTATTATTGCTGTTATTAGTACTTCTTGACTATCTTAGCGAGTCAACGGTTCTTCTGATCCTCAGCATTTCATTGCATTGTTGACCTTGTGTTGATTCTGCATATGACAAATAAACAATCTTGAATCTTGAATCTTGGGACTGCACTAGACAGCTACAAGAATGGCTTTCTGATAGTGTGGAGCGATATGTGATTGGCAAGACAGCGACGTGGTCCTTCTGTTTTGTTTTGGTCTGATAAGTGCAGGACAAAACAGACAAACCCAACCACTGCCTCTAAAAATTAAACTGTTAAACTGTTAATACAAGACGATTACATGAGAAGTATTAAATCTCAGTATTTTTGTTATCACATCAATCAATGTTTTACCCACTGCTGTTATGCCAAGGATTTTCTTGCTTTCAACCGAATAGCAAAACACAAATTCTAAGGCAGATATAATAGATTAGAAAAGAAGCATGAAGCATTCACTGACGCACTCATGTGAAAGGTAAAAATAAAAATGTCATAGAAGAACTGAGTAGAGGTGGGTGGATAACCAAAGAAAAAGCCATATAATGTAGACATATGAATATGGTCTACATGTTCACTTAAAGCTACATTACTCAATTTACTTTGAATTTAAGATCAAGAAAATACTTTACTGGAGAGAAATGAAATGTACTTAAATATAACAACAACAAAAAAAACACTGGTGACTTCACCTTCAAGACACGATTCTGGATTAACTTATTTTTGTGTTTTGAAACAAATATAGAAAAACAATATATCGTTTGAGAGCTTAGCAAAACAAGAAGTTTCCACCTGCAGTTCCTGTTAGTTACAAAATGACAACTACATTATATCACAATTTAGTCATTCAGATCATGATGTGCATTGCCATAACTTCCTACTTCTCTTCTCTGTTGCCATGGTTATGAAATAATCTTAAATAGGAAGCAGTATACTGAGTTCAACAGATTGAAATTAAAATTGAAAAAAAAAAAAAAATTGGTTGCACTTCACTCCCACGACGGTCCACGAATGAGTCACTGGTCTGTGTGATGGAGAGCTTCAACTGCCAGCGTCAACCAAAAGCACAATCAGCCAATGAGCTGCGTGGGACCTTTCTCTCCTATTTTCTGGGAGATGTTATTGTTTTGCAAAATGTATTCAGACTTATTCACAGAACAAACAGATACAAACAAGTGCGCACTGATGTTACGTTAAGATCAGAATCGTCCATTCTTTTGCCCAGTTGGACCAGTGACGAAGCCTCTTATAAAAGAAAATCATTAACATTATATTTGCCCCTTTGCATATGCTCTTTCGTCATCCCATTCATTCATGATTTCTGAACACTTCCTGCTGCGGTTACCTCTTGTAAAAACATAATGGCACTCTTCTAATCTCTCTCTCCACAAGTGCTGTTGTGAGCTCCAGTGTTCAACAATAGTTTCTTATGTGTGTGTATCTGCAATTATTACCTGACCTTTTCTCCCACTTCTACTTTATACTGATTGTGAGTACAGTCTTGGATTAATAATTTGTTTTGCTCTTGCCATTGCCAACCTTGCCAAAATACGTGTTTTGTTCTGTTGTCAGAATCAAAACCATTGTAGACCATCTGAGGAACAAAACTGTGATATGATTTTGCTGCATGGCTTGTTGACCTGGTCATTTTGTCTGTCGGCTGAAACTATATTGGAAAACTATTGATCACATTTTAAAGAAAGGCTTGAATTCAAAAGACTTGTTGCAGTTATGTAGTTGAGCACTATTTCTGTATTCTTAATTGTTGGACACTGTTCTACGTTTCAGTAAAATATGTCGACCAAAGCTGGTACTCAAACAGTTTATTTCGTTGAGGACTGCAAACAAAAAAGGGATGTGGTGGAAAAAGTATTTTGATCGTCATAACAACAAAAATCTAAGATCTAAGACAGTGAATGCTGATATATACTGATCACTCTCACTGCATTTAACAATCTACTGCAAGACCCCGTGTCGCTCTAAAATGTCATCCAGGTTAAGATCAATTATGACTCATACGACCATCTTTCCATCATCAAGTACATTTTCTGTAATGTGTGACAAGATTTTACCTCTACATGGTAAAATCTTGTACTGTACTTGGCAATGTTCAGTGGAACTTCCCCTTGAAGTTTTTTGACTGCATTTAGTGCACACTCTCAGGGCATGGCCTTTTCTCTGACTGAGGAGGAGTGTAGCGGTTTGAAGTCCTACTGGGAGATACAGTCGGACGCTTTATTACAGCTCTATCTCCTCTCGACACTCATCGCCATCCAAGTCATTAGACGCCAGAGTGGCTGCTCAAGAGAGCACTGGAGCACGGAGATAGTCCGACAGTGAAGGCAGAGCCGAGAGGGGGTGTGCCTGCTGAACCACTCTAGACCTGATGGGCCAAATATTCAGTGTACTCAAGAAACTGTATCATGCACTCTTACATACTTTATCATGACCTGGGATCAGCACAGACAGTATGTTATACACTGCAAATTGTCTTGATAAAACCCTTGATGTTTGCAAGTGTTACATAAGGTTTAAACATGCTGGTGCTCTGCTACCTGCTTGTCTGTTTGGAGATATTTGATTGGAATGTTCAACACTGACAACATAAACTTGTCTTGCATTTATTCAATTAAAGGTGTTCTCCACAAATCTGACCTGCACTTCCATGGTGATAGATCAGTTTAATAATGCCATGCTTTGGAATATTGCAAAGCTGTAATATCTCTATTGTGACAAGCAGGTGACGGACCTATTCAAGCATTCTATTTACATTAAACTCAGAAAAGGGCAGGAGGCTATTAATATAAAATATGGTAGGATGTCATCATTTAAACTAAGCAATTACATTTACTGTATTTATTTATTTATGACAATAGCAAACAGGTTGATGAGAGTTGGAAAAAAGGTGTGCGCTTTGGTCATGAATAATTTGTGTAGCCTCATGCATCTCTTCCACTCGTTTTGACCCCTCCCGGTCCCCAGCCCCGCAGACAACACCAGCCCTCTCCTTGTGTCAGGTCCCCGGAGCATTTCCAATAGCTTTGTCTCTCAATTGAACCACATTTTCTGCTTGAGAGCATCTCAGACCAGGGTGACTTTGTGTGACCAAAGACACAGGGATCAAGTCAGGAGTTCAATTTCCATTTTCGTTCAGTGATACCTTCAGAACGTCTGTGGGCAAAATCACAGCACAACGGCTTTTGATGGTGTTTATTTTCAAGAAGAAACAGTGAAAATACTTTATGCATTCAGCTTCTCATAGCATCAATACATATAGCTGCATCATTAAGGGTAAATAGTAACTAAAACTATTCAAGTACAATTCTACAACTAAACTATGCTATTTAATAAAGGAATTGTATGTATGACGAAAATATATTTGTGTGTCTGCAAAACCCTGTGTTGATACTGCTATTGCTATTTCCAGTATAAAATTGTATAAAATCTGTACTCAAATTGACTGTTAACAAAAGTTCACCCTCTTATTTACGTTAATGATCACCATGTTCTTCCTTGATGTCAAGCTAATACATAAAAGCATAGGATTTTAAATAAATTATTAACTATTGTACATATTGGTTTGGTGTATATAACCCTCTATAACAGTTTGTAAGTGTTATCTTATACATCAACACTGGCATGAAGTATAGTTCAGGGGTCCAATGGCCATTATGTATAACATTATGGATTGGGGCACTGGCTGTTGAACACTGACCTAAAATCAATGGCAGATCCCGACCAGCAGGGAGTATAGGACCAGTTGGGCCTCTCCAGGGTCATTCACGTCTTCACTCAGATCTGACTTAGAACTTAAAGGAAAAGTAACGTTTTTTTTTTTTACAATCTGAGCCTTCTTTCGGCAATAAAACAATTAGTTTTACTCACCCATAGCACTTTGATGTCATTTGGAGGAGTTTCGTAGAAGATGTTGTAGCCGTTCTGTTCTACTAATGATCCCGTATCCGTTAGCGTGAGTGCTCGGGGCATTACTTTGCCGTCTCCAAATAACACAAACTTTAGCACTTTTCAAATCACAGAAGATCGCTGTGTCAGGGTAGACTTTTAGTGGATTCCAAAACTGCCTGAAACCCGATATCCAGCTATAGTTTCATTTGATGACGTCATCAGAGAGGACAGCGCGCATGCGTGAACTCAGCTGTTTATAAACATCGGCTAGTCCGAAAGAAGCTAACACCGCTCTGAACTTTACTTTTCTGTTGCGATATCGGGTTTCAGGCCGTTTTGGAATCCACTAAAAGTCTACGCTGACACAGCGATCTTCTGTGATTTGAAAAGTGCTAAAGTTTGTGTTATTTGGAGACGGCAAAGTAATGCCCCGAGCACTCACGCTAACGGATACGGGATCATTAGTAGAACAGAACGGCTACAACATCTTCTACGAAACTCCTCCAAATGACACCAAAGTGCTATGGGTGAGTAAAACTAATTGTTTTATTGCCGAAAGAAGGCTCAGATTGTAAAAAAAAAACGTTACTTTTCCTTTAATAGGGCTTTGTGTTCCTCTGGCAGCTTTAGCAAAGAAGGGGTTGTAACTGCCTACATTTACAGCCTTAAATCACCTTAAATCAACATACTTACTGTACATTTACTACTCAGCAAAGCATTCGCTAAACAGGACACAAAGGGCAGTGCTGTTTTATAAGTACTAAGTTGAGCAATAAACAGCTAATTTATTGCAATACACATATTCAAGTTTGAATTTATAAATAAACGTTGTAAAATAGTTTTGCCCATCGTGTCATCTAAATTTCAGCTGTGAAGAACTAAAATTCTTCAATGAAAATATGAAAAGTCAACACAGTTGACACATCTTGACTAGTCATGTGCACCCTGTTGATCAGCTTTCTGTCAATCAGTGGTCTCAGATTTGGACTAAAAAAATGTTTCCATTGATTTGAGCTCTCCCATAAGTGACCTCTCAACAGTTTGACACCATTGTCCTGGATGATGTCTGTCACAACACAGAAACTCGATCACAACAGCACTTAACCCATATGGCCTTTAAAGTGGGCAAATTGTGCTTTTTCGGGTATTTTACATTTTGTATACTGCAAACAACAATAAAATCTAAAACGGCTTGATAATAGAATTGGGACGGATTACTTCCTGTTCAAAACTGCAGACTTGACTCACAGAAGCAGGATTTTTGTTTTGTTTTTTATTTTTGGAAAATGGCTGGGCAACTGTTTTAAGTTGTGTGTATATGACTCAGTGTCTTAATCTTAGTCTTAGTCTTTCAAATAGTCACATATGGGCCGGGATAGAAGGTAGGTGAAAAAGGATATTTTCTGAGCATTCAAGTTTCAAATGCAAGATTACTCAAACTTGTATGAATCAATCAAAATACAACTTTGAATGACCTAATGATGAGGGAAACCATTATAGTATGGTTATAAGCTCATAAAAGTACGGAAGCCAACAGTAGCCATATTCCTAAGCAATATTTTTTCTTCCTTGTTATCCCGAGATAACGAGATAATTAATTCGAGATCTCGAGAAAACAAACAGTTATTCCGTTATCTCGAGAAAACAAAAAATTATTCAGTTATCACGAGAAAACAAAAGTGTTATCTCGAGATCTCCAAATAACAGTTGAGATGTCGGCTTCCATAATGTGGACGAAGCCATGCCTTCTTGTAGACAATGAAGGCGGAAGACTGTATCTCCGTGTATGTAATTCTCATTCTGAACAGACGCGTTTTTGGTCATTAGAATGTCTGCAATAATACTCGATCAGCTGATATGGCAATATTTTGACCAGGGGTTGACACAGGGGGAGATTGCATTACGACTTTTAATTCGGCTTCGTCTTTACCGACGGAGATACAGGCTTCCTCCTTCGTTGTCTGGCCTACAAGGGGGCGTGGCTGACAGCTCAACTGTTATTTCGAGATCTCGAGATAACAGTTTTGTTTTCTCGTGATAAGGGAATAATTTTTTGTTTTCTCGAGATAACGGAATAACTGTTTGTTTTCTCGAGACCTCGAATTAATTATCTCGTTATCTCGGGATAACAAGGAAGAAAAAATATTGCTGATGAATATGGCCTCTGTCGGCTTCCGCATAAAAGTCAATTTTGTATAATGTCTCATTTAACTGATGTTTGTTTCACACTGTGTATATAGAGTAGTATATATAACATTTTTGACAAACAGGTTTTTTTCTTGTTTTACTAAGAAAGCCTCTAATAAATTATTTCTGATTGCACTGTAAATGTTAGCATGGTTAAAGGGATAGAAACACTACTATTACATTGTAACATAAAGAAAAAAAAACTTTAACTTTCAGCTGCACATTCTGTATGCAATTCAAACATTAAAGGGCTGTATCGTATATTTCTCTCTTCAGTTGTAATCCTTTAGTCTAGCACCTCTGGCTCAGCATCCATGCAGGTCTCCCATGGGTTGCGGGGCATGTGCGGCATAGAGATGACCAGCAGGGCGGCACCACTGAGGATGAGGAGGGTGAAGGCGGCACAGGCGCAGGTGAAGGACCATGAGTAGTAGTATTCAATCCAGATGGTCTCGTCACTGGCAATCATTCTCTTGACAGACTGGCGCATCACCTCCACCGAAATGATGATGCAGAGGCCTATGAAGGAAGCAGCTGTGAGGTGACAGGAGCCATGACAACTGTTTCAAAACACACAGCGCCATGACGGAAATGTCAAAACTCTGGGTTGTATTTTTACATTACCTCGGATTATTAAGGTACTTTTGTAGGTGATTGGTGTATTTGAGTGACTTATAAAATGTGGGAGTTGATTGGCAGGTCATGCATTTACTTCATTAATTATCAGGTAAGTGTAGTAGAGTTGATTTGCTTTCTGGGTGTTTATAGTGTTTAGTGATGGGAACAGTGACTCAACTTGTGACATTCTAGAGCCTGTCATTGCAAACTTTTTCATATTTTCAGTAACTTATTAAATTAATCTCATATTAATTGTGAAAAATAATTCTTGCTGTTGATGACTTTTCTTCCAACTTGTATTTTAGTTCTACCTTCTTGCTATCTCTCTATATTCTATACTCTATACTCTACTTACACCTTATTTAATCCTACCTGTACCTTTGTAATATATATATATATATATATATATATATATATAGTATTATATTATATTTTGTTTACTTTTTTCCCTTGTATTTTTATTGCACGCTATTAGTACTTCTTGACTATCTTAGAGAGTCACCGGGTTCTTCTGATCCTAAGCATTTCATGGCATTGTTGACCTTGTGTTGATCCTGCATATGACAAATCAACAATCATGAATCTTCATGATTAGTCTTCAACTAAACTTTGTGCACTTTCTCCAAAAAACAAAACAAAAACAAAAACAAAAAAACTTGAGAGAGGTCATAGCTATCACATCTCATTTACAGATCCTGAAATCATCTATCAGCCCTTGCCACCTTCAAATGATGAGTGAAATATTATCTTTGTCATGTCTTAAATGAGCTGCACAGGTACCATCCCAGGTGTGTATGATCATGACACTCTATTAGTTACACTGAGCGGCCAGAGATGCCCTGCACAACGTGAGTTTGACCTGCAAAAGCAAAGAACATCCCAGCAGGCCTCAGGAGGTAGTCACGGCCCTTTCCAAATGAGAAGACCACACAGAGCGTGCCCAGGATCATGAAGAACAGGCTGAAGATGGCGATGGCTGCAGCAGAGATATTGTACTCTAAGGGGAAAGAGAGGGAAAGAAAAGATGTAAAAGAGAAGGTGTAAAATGTTTAGTAAAAGTACAGTTGTTACTAAGTTAAACTAAACTAAGAGTGATTTGATGACTTAAGAGCACTTTGTCAGTGATCAATGTATGGTAAATTTAAGTGCTCATTCTATAATAATATACATTAATTTGGAAATTTATGAAAATAAAAATCATGGAAGAAACTAAAATGGCTGCTGAAAAAGCTAGTACTCTGAGAAAGACAGAGCAAGACAAAGTGACAACAGTGAGTGGGACGCGACATAGGGAGGCCGCCGTTACCGCTTACACATTATTGTTTCCAAATTGCACACAGGCAAGTTATGACACAGATAATTAGCTCTTTAATTAGCCTCACTTAAAAAACACCAGTCATTTATGCAGACTCAGCTCACATCATCTCCCTGAGTCTGCCCACCTCCGTATTGTAGAGCTAAGCATAAAGAGGATCTGATCTGCCGTAACATTCAAATACTCACACTGTAAATGAAATGGCTCCGACTGGGCCTTGTTTCATTTCACATCTTAGGTGGAGAAATTGTGCTGGGTGGAGAATCGGCACTCACAGACATGCAGTACCATGGTCCCTCTGTGACCAATGAAATATTTGCGATTTTATCATTATTTTCTGTTGAGTAATATTATTTGTCTGATAAATCCTTACAGGTATATGCTGAAGAAGGCATGTTTTTATTTATAATTATTCTATTACACTGGTTAGTCTAGAGGAATAATACACTTTTAAATATGTTGTCCATCCATCCATTTTCTTCCACTTATCTGGGGCCAGGTCACAGGGGCAGCAGTCTAAGCAGGGACTCCCAGACTTTCTTCCCAGACTTTCCCGAACACTTTCTCCAGCTCCTCCGGGGGGACACCAAGGCGTTCCCAGACTGCCTGGGAGACATAGTCCCTCCAGTGTGTCCTGGGTCTTCCCTGTGGCCTCCTCCCGGTGGGACATGCCCCGAACACCTCCCAAGGGAGGCGTCCAGGAAGCATCCGGAACAGATGCCAACCTCAGCTGGCTTCTCCAGTGTGACTGAGCTCCTCCTAAGGGAGCCACTCTGTGGAGGAAACTCATTTCGACCATTTGTATCTGCAATCTTGTCCTTTCGATCATTATCCAAGTTCATGACCATAGGTGAGGGTAGGAACATAGATTGACCACAGCGACTGCATAATTGCAGACAGATTTGGAGAAGCTGATCCTCATCCCAGCTTCTTCACACTCGGCTGCAAACCACCCCAGTGCATGCTGGAGGTCTTGGTCTGATGAAGCCATCAGTACAACATCATCTGCAAACTGCAGAGATGAGATCCTCTGGTCCACAAACTGGACCCCGTCCGGGCCCTGACTGTGCCTAGAAGTTCTGTCCCTAAATACAGTAAACAGAACCGGTGACAAAGGGCAGCCCTGGTGGAGTCCAACATGCACCAGAAACAGGTCTGACTTACTGCCTGCAATGAACACAGCTTCTGCTCCAGTCATACAGGAACCAGACAGCCCTTAGCAAAGAGTCCCGGACCCCATACTCCTGAAGCACTCCCCACAGGACCCCACGAGGGACACGGTCAAATGCCTTCTCCAGATCCACAATGCACATATGAGCTGGTTGGGCAAACTCCCATGAACCCTTGGGCACCCGATGGAGAGGGTAGAGCTGGTCCAGTGTTCCACGGTCGGGACGAAAACCACACTGCTCTTCCTGAATCCAGGGTTCGGCTATTGGTTGAATTCTCCTCTCCAGTACCCTGGAATAGACCTTACCGGGGAGGCTGAGGAGTGTGATTCCCCTGTAGTTGGAACACACCCTCCGATCTAGGGGGACCACCACCCTGGTCTGCCAGTCCAATTCAGATAAATTTTCAGAGTTAGGCAGCAACACAATAGACTTTAACATAAACAATGAGCCATGGATTAACTCATTTAACTGCTTGATTATTGCTGGTGAAAATATCTACTAAACATTTGTGTGTTCTAACTCTAAGCAGCTTCAAATGACCATTGATTTACATACAACCATGTAAATAGTTGAGAGTGTTGTATAATCTCTGTCTCCAGTACCACAGATGTAAAGTAAAGATCAGAATCAGATAGGGTTGTTACCATTGTCAGTGAACAAAATTCACAAACTAGAAACTAGTTTTGATGTTATGGTGCAACATTAAACTAAAAATAATATAAATATATTAAAATAATATAAACATAAGGGCATGCATTAAATAAGATTTAAAAAAAAAAAGACTTTGATATATAAACAAAGATTAATATGGGCAGAAGATTAAAGTTATTTTTCTATAGTTAAAATATTATTAGGAAATACTCTTTTTGAAATGTGTTGCAAGTTCTCTATGATTTAATTGTGTAGACCTGGACTAAACCAGGACTGGACCAGGACTAAACCTGGACTAAACAAGGACTAAACCTGGACTAAACCAGGACTAAACCAGGACTAAACCTGGACTAAACCAGGACTAGACCAGGACTAGACCAGGTGGATTAAAGCGCCGCGCGCGGGTCTATTTCCTGGTTTCGTTTCGAGTCACGGCTGAGGCGAGCAGCGAGGGGGACCGCACGCAGTCTGAGCACATGAACGAACGCATGCAAGAGCCGCGGTGGTCTAGACCTGGTCTAGACCAGGTCTAGACCAGGTCTAGACCAGGTCTAGAGGAGGTCTAGAGGAGGTCTAGACCAGGTCTAGACCAGGTCTAGAGGAGGTCTAGAGGAGGCACGGTTTGAGCACGGGTCTCGTTCATGCTCTGGTCCAGTCCTGGTTTAGTCCTGGGTGTACAGTCTCTACGCAGAACACAATGTTACACTATAAAAAAAGTTACACTATAAAAAAAAACTTGGATCGGGGCCTTGGAACGAATCAGGCTTTTTCCATTGAAATAGCTACTCAACTCACTCAGCTACTCAACTACTCAACGAAAAATCACGTTACGAAACCACTTCTGGAACGAATTAATTTCGTAAGGTGAGGTACCACTGTATTTCCTTATGATGGCACTCACCTTTTTGTGTCTTTACTTCAAAAACTTCAGCCTCTTCTCCCGACGTGAAATGCTTAAAATAAGAGCAGTTTTTTGCTGAAAGTTGAACAAAGAGAGAGAGAGAAAGAGAGAGAGTTTAGTATTTGATTATCATTTAGGACTTTTTTTTTTTTTTTTAACACATTTCCTCTGTTAGCCTGTATTTTAGTGACTAATATAAAGTAGGTGTTAATTGGCAGGTTTCATCAGGGCTGTAACACGTTGCCAAGTAACTACTGAATAAATAAGTTTAAGCTTATTAAGCATTTAAGCTTCCTTCAGTGACACTGGAGAAATCTCAATGTGATATCATACTTAATCTAATCTAGGTAAAGCGATTACAGCTCCATGAAGACACGCTGGGCCCACTATACCAGAAAAGTTATGTATTGCAACTTTAAAGGGACACTTTTTCTGGTAGGGGCCACAAGATTGTTTCCATGGAGATATTGCTTTTCCTGAACGGTTTCACAGTATGCCATTAAACTCATCTATGCTACTTATTTTTCATTCATATTTTTCATAGTGTATATTCTGTAAAGATTGTTTCTATTTGATTATATTTTTTAACAGTGGGCAGTAAACTAAGAATTTCATTGTACAGGGAAATGCGTTTCTTTACTATGCATATGACAATAAAAGCTTTGAATCTTGATTCTTGAACCTATTTATTCAATTACATGTGTTTACTGCTCAAAAAACATGCATTCCCACAATGAGTGAGCTCATCTCTCCACAGATCTAAACTGTAACTTAACCTGGAGGCGTTGCAGACTTGTCTCAATGGAAATAATGCCATACTGTGAGACATTCTAGACAAAATAATAACATTTCCATGAAGACAAGCAAGTGACGGACCCTCCACCAGAAGGTTACATAGCGTACCTTTAAAAGAACACAACATTTCGCAACATTGAGGCCCCAAAAGAATAAGTCACTAACAGAATAATCTGAGTCCCTTCCCGTGTGACTGTTATACTCATAGGACTTGAGCACTTTTGAATAGGCTGCTCTGTGTTTGCCGTTTGCGTGTTTACTTCCCCAAACCATTTCACACCTCCTGCTACAGCAGTAATAGCCTGGCAGTGATTCCCTGTTTTCCTGTCCCCAAATGTCACTCCTTTGACCACAATCTGCAGCACCACAGAGCACCACTACCCGCTGCAATCATTTCTGGAGCATCCATCTATCAATCTATATTAGTATCAACTGCTAAGTGTTGAAAATGACATTAAAGGCCACAGTATCCTTTTCCACTAGCATTTTCAGGTTGAGATTAAACCCATAAAGTAGACAGGTGCTCTCAGTGTGCACATAGGAACAGTCAGTGTGTTGATATAATCGGTAGGGGTGAGGGGTCGGAGGGTGGGGGGGTTAATCATGACATTGTGGAGAGTATATAAAGTCATTTGGGGCCTTTTGCTGACTACAAATCAAGCTGCCGATAGGAGCATCCTTCAAAGTTGGATCAACCTCATTTTTAAATTTTTTATTTATTTATTTTGGGCAAGTAAACAATTTACATTCTTTTAAAAGTGTAATAACAGACGTAACAATTAACAGAAATAACAAAAAAACAAAAACAAAACATTTGCCCAAAAAGGAGTGAGAAGAAGAAAACTTATTTAATCCCACCCCCTCTTTTAGTTTAGCATAATGAGCTTTTTTTTTTTTGCATTCAGACATCTTACATTAGACTTGAACTATTTACAAAAGGATACCTACAATGGTAACAGACGCAGATACAAGTAATGTAATGAACAGAACACACCAAAAATGATGGCAATAATGAAACTACAAGCATAAACCAGCACTACAGAAGGCAGGAATATTAAGACCCACTCTCTATATACTGTGACCAGACCATATCTTTATATTTATTTAACTTGGATATTTTGGCATTTCATGAGATGTGTATCCAGACTGTTCCCGAGTTTTACACCACATGTAGACACATAGAAATGTTTATGGGTAATTCGAACATTTGGCAATTTTAAATTTCCATACCCTCTTAAATTATGAGTTCTCTCTCTCATTTTGAACAAGCTTTGTAGATTGCTTGGTAGCAAATTGTTGAATGCTTTAAATATGATTATCATGAATTCAAGTTGGGGCGGCAGTAGCTCAGTTGGTAGAGCATATGCCTCGTGATCCAGGGGTTGGCGGTTCGAATGATGGGTTGACCGCATGTGATCCCAGCTCCCACAGATGAGAGCTGCCGTTGTGTCCTTGGCAAGACACTTAACCTCACCTCGCCCCCAGTGTCTGTGGACATTGGTAGCCCCCATGGCAGAAGATACATCAAGGCCCGTTGTGATGTGAGCTGTCCTCCTGTGGACCCACCACCCGTGGAAGAATGGGGGCTGGTGCATTGTGTTCTGGGCAGCAGAACACTGCTTGGACTGCTGCCCCCGTGACCCAGAAAATGGAAATGAATGAATGAATTCAAGTTAACAAGTCAGTTGACTTCTGCGTCAGAAAACTGTGGCGCCCTGTGGGAGCTGACTTTACTGTAGACAGAGCTGACACCTCTGATGGATAGCTGCACTTCATGTGGCAGATTTTTTTTTTTCATATGTACCAAAATGACAACCCAACACTGCTGAATCTTGCGTGAATCACTGATTAAGAATATAAAATTGGAAAACAAAGAAAGAAAAGAGCAGTGGGTGTATGCCGGCGGCAGTGAAAATGGGGATTGATCAGCAATGTGCTGTCTTGAAAAGAAGTAATTAAAGATTGATGAAACATGCACAAATCACTCCAAATACAACTTCAGGTGAATAAATGGTGAAGGGAAACATTTTGCATCATAGGTCTGGTTTAAAATGATGCATTTAGATTAAGGTTAAAGGCAGATAATAATTAGGGTTAAGGTTAGGATCAGTCTCCAGGAAATTCATGTGTACGTTAAGACATAGGGCTAGGGCTGATGTCCCAGCAAAGTATTGAAATCCAATGTATGTCTGTGTGAAAGAGAGGGAGAGAAAGGGAGAGAGAAAGATAGAGAGAGAGTCACACAGAAGCTGTTTGTTAGGATGGATGAGAAGGAATCACTAAAGCAGTAACCTAGCAACAGGCTGCTGGAGGTCCTGGCTGGTCGTGTGTGTTTACCCATGGAAAAGACATAACATAGCGGCTGCATGCATAATTGCAAAGGTCTGCAAGTGTGGGTAGCACAGACACACGGGAAAGTTGTGTCAAAAGGTGCGTACTAAACAATGCGTTGCCTTGAATGTAATGTAATATTACCACAAGTTTTGTCACTTACACCAGAACTGTGGCAAACAAACAAAAAACAAAACAATTCAGGAAAACTGTAAATTACTAAATTGTGATTATGTCTTTATCTTTTGCTTACGCTGTATTAAAAGAGTTTCCAATATTTAAAGGAGCACTGTTTAACTTTTGTAGTGGAGGGTCCATCACCTGCTTCTCTCCATGGTGATATTACCTGAAATGTTCCACAGTATAGCATTACACTCATTTATCTTTAGGAAGACAGCAGATGACACCACCGGGCCAAGTTACACGTCAGATCCTTAATGCCATACCGGCCAATCAGCCAAGTATTAGGTTTTTTTGAAGATATTTTTGAGCACTTAAGTTACCTGTAATTGAATAAATGCAATGTACCAGCTTAATGCCAATACAGACGAATCAAGAACATCTCCATGGAGGCAAGAAGTTGGAAGAAGAAAGCAATAGGTGGGCACCTTTCATTACCTGACCAGCCAGAATCAAAGTTTTTGACAAAATTTTACAAAGACAAGTGGATCTGGAGCCAGGTTTGTCATCAGAAATTTGGGGGCCTGGGGCAAGGAGCCTCACATGGGCTCCCCTCCAATATAAATTACGAAGATGAAGGTCCAGTTCTGGGCCTTTAAAACCCTGGAACAACAGACTCCTTTGTTCCCTCCTGTCTACTCCCCAGTCTGGAGCCATATCCTGTCTCCCTGATTTCAGAGGGTGTGATTGACAGATTAACCAGTTAGAGAGACACATGGTCCATTTGCCTCAAAAACAAACATGGTTACTTCCAAGTAAAAAATTGAAGAAAACAACTAAAGAACTGAGAAACAGCACGGATTTTTACTGAATCAACAGATGAAGCATTAAACTAGTACTTATATCAGGTTAAAAAAAAATATATACAGTGTATTTTGTTCTAAATGATACGAGAATTTTCCACATTTGAGTGAACACGTCTCAGGTTTGGAATGAGGATTTTCACCCTCTATCGTCTGGTTCCCCTCTGGATTTAAACAGAATGTAGAAGGAACTGGCTGGTCAGGTAACACCATTAAGTATCCATAGTAATTTACATTTAGTAGGCTTGATAATTTCAATTATTTGTTTCTTTAATATTAAGTCACTGGCTACAAGACAAATCCCTCTCACTCACTCACACACATACATTTTATAACATTCACAAGAGCAGATGAAAATGCCATAAGGTACGAGACAGCTTGACTTGATATTGTTGGCACATTATGTAATAGAAAGTGGAGTATTGTTGCCGGAAAAACATGTTTTCCTTTTTCACACAAGACTGCTTCATCTAGTGCCTGTGAAATTTTAACATGATCCCACAACGAAAGCTCGCCAACCTTGCCACCACTTACAACAAATAAATTGAGACATAATTATTTTTTAGCAGGCTGCATTTCCTGTTTTTGTCCTTGCATACACAGACCACTTTGTTGGTCAGAGAAAGTAGGACAAAGGAGCCACGCCATTAGACTGGACAAACACAATGGTGATGGTTTATGCAGTGTAGTCTCTGGTGCTATTAAAGTGCACCATGTAACTTTTGATGGAGGGTCTGCCACCTGCTTGTCTCCATGGGGATATTGGGGATTAAATATAGCATTAAATGTATTTACGCTGATTTACATGTCAAATCTGTAGAGAAGCAATCCCATTAAAAGATTCAAGGATTTTTTGAGGAACCAAAACACATGTAAAGACTAAGCAGCTCTTGCAGAAAAATAGACCTGCGTGAAGTTGGCCCCCCATCAAACGCACACCTACACAAAAACTATGTCAAACGTTTGTGCTTCGTTTGTACTGTTTTGTGCTGCAAAAAGTTTTGTTTGTGCTGCTGTACTTTTTTATAGGTCAAATTGGGGTCAGCTAGCCCCCCACGAAGCTTAAAAATGCTCTGTAATTGCCCAAAATGTTGTCAATCATTTGTGCTTCGTTTGTGCTGTTTTGTGCTGCAAAAAGTTTTGTTTGTGCTGCTTTCGTTTTTGAGATATTAACGATTCTTTTATAGGTCAAATTGGGGTCAGCCAGCCCCCCACGAAGCTTAAAAATGCTCTAAAATGGCCCAAAATGGTGTCAATCGTTTGTGCTTCGTTTGTGCTGTTTTGTGCTGCAAAAAGTTTTGTTTGTGCTGCTTTAGTTTTTGAGGGGGGGGGGCTGGCTGACCCCAATTTGACCTATAAAAGAATCATTAATATCTCAAAAACAAAACAGCACAAACGAAGCACAAACGATTGACAGTTTTTGTGTAGGTGTGCGTTTGATGGGGGGCCAACTTCACACAGGTGAAAAATAGTCATCATGTTTATTTCTTGAGTGTGCCAAGTCCAGTTACTCCTGGCTAAACAATATAACAGCATATGCACTCAAAGGCACTGTTCTGGCTGTTTATGATCCTACACAGACAGCTCAGTACAATCCATAAAACCATGTAGTGATTCTTTTAACAGCACTCAAGCTGTTATGTGTCAGGGCTCATTTCAAAAGTCAATGTATTTTTGCCATCATTTCACGAGCCTTTCACAAACGCACTCTAATCACATGCATGGAAACGAGGTGTGTAGCACTCAGCTCTCCTCTGTTTAGAAAAAAATGCAAATGTGTGTTATTAAGTCCAATCACCGCTGCCTGCCTGGGTATAATGTTCATCAAGGAGCTAATCTCTACAATGCACTGTGAAACAACTCGGGAAGCTTTAAAACTCCACTGTGCTGCGCTCCTGTGTTTAATATGCAACCTACAGCCCAGATTAAGCTGGGACTTATGCACAATGGTGCCCAACACCAGGGGAAGATGCCTTTCAATATGAACATGTTGTGGACACTAAATAAAGGTTTCGACAGAGTTCTGATTTTTGAGTTCATCTGTTTTTAGAGTTGTAGCCTAAACCTACAGTAGAGCACTGCTACTGAACTGTAATGCTTTTTGTAATTTTAAGATGGAGATGATTAGAATAACTGTAATACAACAAAAACTTAAAACTAGTAGGAATCAGTGGTGCTTGACAAAGAGCTTTTAGCAATTTGCATTATTTGATTATATTATTTACAGCAGGGGTCTTCAACGTTTTTCAGGCCAGGGACCCCCAAACAGATGGCGAACTGGGCCAGGGACCCCCTACTATATGTACGGCATAGAATTGTGTTTTATATTAAATTGAGCTTAGTGTCATGTATAAACATTGCTACTCTGTTATGGTACATCCAATACAAGGAAATAATACATAGGTTAATACAGTATTTTACACTATAAAATATAAAATAATATTATTTTAAAGTGAAATCAAAAGATTTCGCGACCCCCCTGCAGTACCTCCGCGACCCCCCTAGGGGTCGCGACCCCCCTGTTGAAGACCTCTGATTTACAGTAATAAGTGGATTAATGTACACATTAGGTACAGTATAATCATATCATATATATCTGCAATGTGATCTTTGTGATAATGAGTCACCATAAATTATATTATAAATTATTAATAAGGTGTTGATAATGAGTCATTATCAGAACATGGATTTATTAAGACTGAAAATGTATGCATGTTTTGCACTTATGTTACTGAAGCTTGCCCGTGAAAAATAAGGCTGAACACACCAAAATCAGTGTTCAGTTAGCCACTAGACAAACATTGGCTGAACCCCTCTTTCAACGCCTCTTTCAACTGGACAATAACAATATTAATAGCTTTATAAAATATAACACCACCTGAGGTTGAAGGTCTTTACTCTCTCCCTAGTCATTCTTAGGCAATTACTTCTAGACAATTATTACCTGTGAATTGTTTGGGAATTGCCATTACAAATCACTTAGGAGTCATCTGAGAATTACCCCTTGCTGTCTTCAGAGAGGGCAAGGGCCTACAGCTTGCAGCTTTAAGGTGTTATTATACACAAAGTGTCCATATGGGGCAATGGATAGTAAGAAGTAGATATTTCTTGACAGTTAAAGGCTCCATAGAGCCATGAGAACTCATCTAAACACCTCTGGCAGCACTTGTGGGAAGAAAGTCATCTCTCTTCAGTTGGATCCATGTGTTAAGGTGTATTAGAGAGAGACAGTTTGGCTGATACAAGACAGTATTTTACTGCTCCTGTCAAACTGTCTGCTAGTGCAACATTCATTACACTGGGGACGAGTCTGCAGAAATACTGTCGTCTTACATTGACAAGATATGTCAAACCTCTAGTCTTTTCTGACCTAACAAGCATTATGACTGCTGCATGGGGATAAAAGCTGTCCTGTCACCAGTAGTGTAAGCTTATTTGCTCTCATCATACAAGGGCTTGTTTGAGGTCCAAGCTTCTCAAATTCAAGGAGCAGATTTCTGGGAGTTGAACCTGGGACCCTTGCCATGAAGTGTACATTGTGCACTGTCAGACAGGTATCGTAATAAAATTAATGGTAGTATTGTTTTGCTTGATTGAGACCTGCAGTTGCAGTTTAGGGATAAATGTCTATTAATGAAAAACCTATACAATTCTACTAGTATATTGCAAAGAGAATGAAAGCAGTGAGTCAGTAATCATTTGTACACTTTTGTACAAATGATTATTTTGTGATTATTTTACACTCTAAAAGAAGAACAAATACACCATGCTCAAATCATAAACCTCCTTTCAGTGCTTCACGTACATAACATTATTCATTCACTGTTCAGTCTCCACACTTGGTGGTGGAAGTATAGACCTGTAGCCACAGCTGCCCTGGGGCTACTGACCACCCCAAACCAAGCCACATTTACACTTTTCCTGCCCGCAGACCTATCAGAATTCAGTGATCAGCCATGTATGATACAAGAGTATGAACATCCGTGGGCCACAGCACCTCAAACATATTTTCCATCTCATTGTGTTCTGTCCCTGTGGAGTCTCCCAGGTGGACTCCTAACTCCTGCGCTTGAGCAGGAAGCCACACTTCATTAAGGCCTGGACTGATCCTGAAGCAGAGCCGCCCGAGGCCAAGTCAATGATAGAGTCAGAATCAAAATGGGAGAGTTTGGCTGCTGGGCACGCACACACACACACACACACACACACACACACACACACACACACACACACACCTACACACGTACACAGACACACACGTACACACACACGCACACACACACACACACACACGTACACACACACACACACACACACACGTACACACACACACACACACACGTACACATACACACACACACACACGTACACATACACACACACACGTACACATACACACACACACACACGTACACATACACACACACGTACACATACAGACACACATACACACACACGTACACATACAGACACACACACACACACACACACACATACACACACGTACACATACACATACACACACACACACACAGTGTCCCAGTTCAATGGCTGCTGCTTTTTCGGCCGCAGACGTCACTTTCGCCGCGACAAGGCCTGTCGGGCCGTGACTAACAGAACTAACAGAAACTGAAAACAAGTAGGTGTGGTAGTCTCAGAGTCATTTCATTGTAGTTAGCGCCCCCTTTGGGCAGATATAGGCAGTGTCCACCAGCGTCTGACCAGAACTGAAGAAGCAGCTTAGATAAGATAAGAGAAGACTTTATTGATCTCACATAGGAGAAATTTACTTGCCCCAGTAGCTCCAGGCAGAGACAGTTTGAACAAGAAAGAAAGTGCATGCAGGCAAGGATAAAATAAAATAAGTAATAATAATAAAAACAGTACCTAGGAAAGTATGGAAAAAAATATTGCACGTTTGGCCTATATGTTAGAATTATACAGTCAGATAGCGGTGGGGATGAAGGATCTGCGGTAGCGTTCCTTCTTGCACTGAGGGTGCCTCAGTCGGCTGCTGAAGGAGCTGCTCAGCTCCTCTACAGTCCGGTGCAGAGGGTGAGAGGTGTCATCCATGATGGATGTGAATTTGTCCAGCACCCGCCTCTCAGCCACCTCCTCTACAGAGTCCAGAGGACAGCCCAGGACAGAGCTGGCCCTCCTGACCAGCTTATTAAGTCTTTTCCTGTCCCGCTCTGTGCTGCTCGGGGCCCAGCAGACGACAGTGTAGAGGAGAGCAGAGGCCACCACAGAGTCATAAAAAGTGTTGAGCAGAGGCCTGCACACTCCAAAGGACCTCAGTCTCCTCAGGAGGTGGGCCCTTCTTGTACAGGGTGTCGGTGTTGTGTGGGACCAGTCCAGTTTATTGTTGAGGTGAACACCCAGGTACTTGAAACTGTCCACAGTCTCTATGTCCTGCCCCTGGATGTTTACCGGTGAGTGAGGTAGTGGTCTCCTCCTGAAGTCGATCACCAGCTCCTTTGTCTTACTGGTGTTAAAGGGATTATATGCCACCCCCAGGTCAAATTTGGGCATCTCCCCACAGTCCAGAGACTAAAATAAGTGGTGGAAAGCGTTTTCCTGCTCACCCAGCCATTGTCCGAGTCTGTCGCCACTGACCGCCGCGGTATCTGCAGCTACTCCGCCTTAGACTGGAGTCTAACGTCGCCAGAGAAAGATTTCGGCCAAAAGGAATAAATTTGCTCGATGCGTTTCCCAATTACTTTCTGTGTAGTGCGCATTCATATCGAGTGCAAATAAATGTGCAAATCAACACGGAGAGCTTGCCTTGGTCATTTTGGGTGGGAACTATTTTCCAGTGCGGAAGAATAAAGCCGTATCACGCACCAAGTTGTGCAACAGGGGAACTCCCTTCCCGGTGCGTAACTGGGATTCCCCTGGCAGCGTGCTGCGTGATACGGCTTTATTCTTCCGCACTGGAAAATAGTTCCCACCCAAAATGACCAAGGCAAGCTCTCCGTGTTGATTTGCACATTTATTTGCACTCGATATGAATGCGCACTACACAGAAAGTAATTGGGAAACGCATCGAGCAAATTTATTCCTTTTGGCCGAAATCTTTCTCTGGCGACGTTAGACTCCAGTCTAACGCGGAGTAGATTTTTTTTAAGTTTAGGCTTAAGCCTTTATTGGTCTCACACACAATGACACACAGTGACACACGGGAGAAATTTGACTTCTGCATCTGACCCATCCTTTTCAGGAGCAGTGAGCAGCCATCTCACTGCAGATACCGCGGCAGTCAGTGGCGACAGACTCGGACAATGGCTAGGTGAGCAGGAAAACGCTTTCCACCACTTATTTTAGTCTCTGGACTGTGGGGAGATGCCCAAATTTGACCTGGGGGTGGCATATCCCTTTAAGGCACAGGTGGTTGCGCGATGCCGCACCTGACGCTAGGTCAGCCAGAGTAGAATCAGAATCAGTTAGAGTACTGACTGATTCTGCAATATTGTGACCACCAGGGGGTGCTGGAGTGCACTTTTGCTTTCTTAAATAGCTGTAGGCCTACATGGCTAGGCTATAATGTGAAATAATTGCGCCTTTGGTCTTTTTTATGTTCAAAAACGTTTTTTGTAATTATTGTTTATATTTTTTTATTGCAATACTCATTAAAACTGTACATTTGTTTTTGAATGTAGTGGTTGTAAATTGAGTTTGTATGGACAACGGTCTTGTTTGTTTGTTTTTTGTTTTTTGTTTTTTTTGGGGGGGGGGGGGGGGGGGCATTTCATACTCCGTGCAACAGGTGAGACAATCCGTCTGGCCTGAGCGAGCACAGAGTCTGGAAAAATGTCCCACAGAGAAGGAAACTCTTTCCTGCCAATCACCTTCATGGCCTTATTTACAGTACCAGTTTCTCAAGTTTGGTTTTACACTGGACAGTTAAGGAACCAAACCAGGCGACCAGACTGTAGCGTATGAGACTCTCCAAGACAGCATTATAAAAACAAGTCATGATTTTTGTGTTCACACCAAACAGCCTGTCTCCTTAAAAAGTGGAGCCTCTGGGACAGCTTGGAAGACAGAAAATCAACATGTACATCACATTTAAACAGACACAGAAGGAGGAGTAGGATGACAATGTCCATTACTTTTTAAAGAGCACTATTCACCTCCCTTGGGGCAGATACCTCTGTTTGAAGAAGTTCAGAAAGATGGGGTCTGCTCAAGTCGTGATAATCCCCAAGATTCTTGCGGATATGTACAACATGATTGAGGAAGACCCCTGGGTAAAAGAGCGGCTGGCCATGAAAAGCCGCTGTTTTGTGGTCTGTTACAAGCTCTCTTTCCCCAAAGACCCGTCCGTGACCATGGAGCTGATGGAGAAGATCTTGCTGAAGGCCACGGACGACCTGTGGGATGAGTTTAAGACCCCATTCGAGATGGAAATGGCACTTCAGAATGCACAAAAAAACTTCAAGGGCGCCCTGAGCTGAAACCTGAACAAGTGGTATGATGCTCGGGCACACTTCCATGAGCCCAGTGTCCAGGAGCCACCTGCTGGACCTCCGTCTGTGCCGCAGAGGATCAGAAAGTGGTTCAGAAAGAAACTAGTCCTCCACAGGGGGCAGAGGAGAGGACACCAACCACCACCCCAGACCAGCTAAATGGTCCCACCTTTTTCACCTTCAAGACACTCGCTTTGCATCAAGGAACCACTCACCCAGTCACACACACAATCACACACCAGACACTGGGGCAAGGGGGGATTAAGTGTTTTGCCCAAGGACACGACAGCATTTATCTGTGGGAGCTGGAATTGCACTGCCAACCTGTGGGTCAGTGAACAAACACGCTACCAACTGAGGTTGGTAGCACGTTTGTCCTACTGCCGCTACTGCCGCCCCAGGAGCCAGGCATAGGTCTGAACAGGCCCAGTCCTGGGCTAGACCTGTTTCAGTCAAGTCTAACCAAGGACCCGGTTCAGTCCTGGGTTAGACTTGGCTTAGTCCACTCCACACTTGGTGGTGGTAAGCTACCGTTGTAGCCACAGCTGCCCTGGGGCAGACTGACGGAAGTGAGGCTGCCAATCTTTGCCATTGGCCCCTCCGACCACCACCAACACTCACGCACACACCACTTTCATACTAGGCAATGTGGGTGAAGTGCCTTGCCTAAGGACACAACGACATTTTTTCCGACTGGCGCCCCCCTGTAGCTCCTGGAATTCCCAGTGTCTCCCATCCAAGTCCTGCCCAGGCCCGAGTGTGCAGATTTTTCTCACTGGTAAAAAAAAAAGACCAGTGACAAAAATCTATTTTGCACTATTCACCTCCCTCAGGGCAGATACGCCTCACCTGAGCTACTGCTGCCCCAGGAACCAGGCATAGGCCTGAACACGTCCAGTCCTGCGCTAGACCTGGTCTAGTCTTAGTCTAGTCCTGGTTTAGACTTGGGGATAGACCTGGTTTAGTCCTGGGTTAGACCTGAATTAATAAAAATAAATAAATAAATATGTGAGCAGATTTTTGTTATTGGTAAAAACAATAAAAGGTAATAAAATACACACACATACAGCTCTCACACACACACGCACGCACGCACGCACGCACACACACACACACACACACACACACACACACACACACACACACACACACACACACACACACACACACACACACGCACCAGCCACAGGGCAGAGAGGCTGAGAGCTTTGGGCAGGTGCTGTTCACAGACTGAAGGTAATTAAAGCTACAAGGCTATTTCAGAGAAAAACATCTGATTAATTTAATTTTTGTTGTAATTTGTACAGTTACACAAGCGGGAGAGTTGAAATGTTATGTATGTGGACTTAAACACAGTTTTGATTGGTCCTAATGGTTGAAAGAGAATGACAAACTAATCCAACAATATCTATGTTGTTTTTCATATGTTACTATGGCATGACAGTTCCCTAGGTATTATTAGTGTCTCCAAAGGTCTTTGTTTTGAAATATTATTGCAGTGGACAATGGCAAGGTTTTTGGCACTGTATGCATTATAGCAAGGTGCTTGTGTGTTTGACTGAGTCTCCATGCAGAACTCCATACTGCCTTTTACATCTCTATCCTCTTGTAAAGCACGCAGATAAAGCTAAACAGATGTATACAATTTAGCCCTCTAGACATATTGTTGTCATCTATATGCACACTGGATGGATACATATCCATAACCCTGTCCAAACTTTTTTAATGATGGCCACATATTGCCGCATATACAAAGTGGAGGGCCACAAACCGGCGGTCAATACAGTGAATCATTCAGATGGGTGCATTTTACTTGGTTTTAACAGAGCCACTGTATCTTTAATAAGACTTGTAACAGAAATGTTTGGTCTGTATAACAATGGAATGTGATATTATTCAGATTTTACAGGGAGAATTACCTAAATTTGTTGTTAAAATTAATATGGGCCATTTTGGCAGAAGGCTTGAGGGCCAAGAAAAATTGGTCTGAGGGTTGCATTTGCCCCCAGGCCCTAGTTTGGACACCCACGCCCCAGCCCTTGCATTAACATTGTCTACTGTTCCTAGTAATTGCTTTTGTAAAATAAGTCCATTTCCAACTGTGTGTTTATCCCTGACAAACAGGCAATCACAGTGTTCTTCATACGTGCAGTTTTAATTTACACTTTCTTAAATGCAGGTAATATGCAATAAATAACATACATATTTCATGCCATGTTTCATCTCAAGTATAAAAGTTCTTTCTTGTCTTTGCTGTTTGATCAACGTCAACGTCAGTTTACCATAGCACTGTGAAGAGATCCATTCAAGCTACTGTCACTATAGAGTAGGTACAAACACTGACAGCTGTGGCAACACTCGTTCTTGGGTACTGATTTTTCATTTCATTTGCCAAACACGACAAATGAGGCATAACAGTGGTGAGGAGTGCACTGCTTGACTGGGGCAGTTTAATTGACGTGGTGTGTTTCCTTTGTAAAGATAATGATGGTACACGTGTCCATTTGTGCAGGGTTTGTGTGGTGTGGGTGGGCTCATGCCAACATATGTGCTGGCATGTGCCTCTGTGTGTGAAGACCAGCACAGATGGAGACAACGGACAAGCAATGATGAGGGAAGAGGAGCCTGGCCAATGTTGTCGCTGCAAGACGACACTTCTGGCTTGGTCATTTCACTGTTTTCTTCTCAACTGTAATGCTTTGAGAATTATTATCACATTACAAATATATAAAGATGACTCCTTGACATTATGTCTTTTATCTTATGAGTGAACATCTCCATAATTGTTCCATTCTACATCACATCTTTGAAAGTCTTCGGGTAAGAGCAGAGCATAGCACCTGACTATAATGTTTAATTTATTTTAATTTAAATTTAAAAAACAAACAAAAACAAAACAAAACAAAAAAAACTAAAGTGGTTTGAATAATGTCCACATTCTACCATAGTACCATAGTAAATTCATTTCAAAATTATCTGCACCAAATTCTTGAAAACTGCAGAAGGAAGGATGGAAAAACGATTTGGAGTCTTTTTAAACATTTTGGAAATTTGATTCTCATGACCACATTCTCTTTTTCCCATCTCTCAAATCCTGGCATTAGCTTTTGTATCAGAGTTGTAAGAGCCCACTGAAGTGAAGACTAAAGTGATGAATGCCCTTGAGTGAGGAACTGTTTCTTACCTCCAGGTAAGCTGATGGGACCACAGCCTTTGCCCTGAGGGTCCTCTCGTACTATGTAGATACTCTTCTTACAGAGCCTCCAGAGGCCAAAGTGTGCTGCTTCACAGGTGGCATTGAGCTTCTCCACACGCGGGCTGAGCACTGCCCAGTGGTCCGTCACCACGGCAGCCAGCATGGACAACATGCCCACCACAATCACCACAGACGTGATCTTCACTTTGGTGGCCTGCTCCTCAAACATGTCCGTGTTTGTGAGGTTGGCTGAGGTCACTGGACTCCAGAGGTGTCCTTCAGGAGAGATGTTTCACTGCAGCACAGTATCCCTGTGAGCTCTCCGCCACTCACTCCTTCCTCTTCTCTGCCTTGTGCCTATGCTCCGTAAAAAGGGGCCAGATAACATTGGCCTAGTTTTCTCCTCCTCTCCCTCCTGAGTTGCCCTTGTGGAGCTGGAGCCATTTTGCGCTTAAATGAATATACTAACATGTGTTCTTAGACTTTTACAGCTTTCTGAGGCATCAGTGTGACAATCTTTACTTTAGTGTGAAGTGATTTGTATTTTTATAGATATTTTTTTCCACTATGCCTGATACACATCATGACTAAACTCTTTACATTATCCTGTTTGGGCCAAATACAACTAATCCAAAGGCAATTATTTGACCGTGTTGCTACAGAATGGTTAAAAAAAAAGTCTGTGCATTACAACAACTACCTAGTCCTGATGGAAACTGAATTAACAGTTCACACCTATGCAGTTACTAACCATTGTTCTCTAATTCTA
This sequence comes from Paratrypauchen microcephalus, assembly GCA_036785185.1. Lineage (NCBI taxonomy): Eukaryota > Metazoa > Chordata > Actinopteri > Gobiiformes > Gobiidae > Paratrypauchen > Paratrypauchen microcephalus. Next base: position 251,404 of record JAVJIX010000154.1, on the reverse strand, counting down.
GAAAATTCTATGTCAAATTCCAATAGGCTGTAAAGTGCAGGAAGCTCATTAGTTGCTCTGCCAGTGGACTCCTCAGGGACACTTCCTTTATTAGATGATCGCCTCAGAATGAGACGGTCTACTTATTCAACCAATCAGCTTCTGAGATTTGAGAAACAGGTCCCACCTGATGCAGCAGATGATCCAGATTTAACAAGATTCAAAAATCCTTCCTATGCAACTAGTAAATTTAAAAAAATGAAACTTTTTTGAGTGTTTACCGGTTTTTGAAATGTTTCAATGTCATTATGAGTCTGCAGAAGTCAGAATGAAAGGAACTGCTTTTTATAAACTGCCCTGCCCCACTGGAGACAGGACTGTGGCCCATTTTAGCACTTACACACACAGTGCCCTAGCTTCTTAAAATACTGAATGACAGAATATTTCCAGATACATGAATTGAAAAATACTCCAAGCCATCATTTCAGCTGGTCTATTTTTGCTTTTACCTTTTTCATTTCAAAGAAATAGTGATTGCTGTGGGTGCAAAATTGTGAATAGCCAAAGCAGCAAATGGGTAAAGGAACATAATGACTATTCACTGGCAAATTAAATAAACATTTTGTGCTACTGAGGGACACGATTATATCTGCAACCTCGTTGGCCAGTACAAATGTTGACATGTTTGCACTTTTAAACACAAAATGCAAAAACATAAAAAAGACTTTTAAAGGGGACATATTATGTAAAATAAATGTTCCAAACATGTTCCCTTAGTTGTATTTTAGTAGATTCTGATTCTAATCTTGTTCTGTTTTGCATTTGAGGCTTGAGTGTTCAAAAAATGTCTATTTTCACCTACCTCTGCCCTTGATTATTTAAATGATTCAGATGCCAGAAATACCACCATGGAGTTCCAAAGTTTTTAACAGAAAATCAGTGAATTTTTGATCAGTAGCTGTCTAGAAAAATGAAATGTAAAATAATGATCTATATCTGTTGTCGTTTGATATTACCCCCAAAAGCCTAATGTGTCCTCTTTAACCTTTCTTCTAAATTAAAACTGCTCTATGTTGAAAGAAACCACACCACAGTCCACAAAACCACACAATCGATGGAAATGAATCATCTTTGATGAATCAACATTGAAGAAACATTATTCTCTCTCTGGGCCCGTGCCTTGCTTTACCCTGGGAACATCTGTCCTTAAGTGTGTAATAACAGTGTGTTAAGGGAGGGTCCATGTCTTGCCGTCTTGTCTGGTGGCCTTCTGACCGCCCTCATTCGCTCTTGGCCCTTCAGGGGAGTGGTAGACTATATGTGTGTGTGTGTGTGTGTGTGTGTGTGTGTGTGTGTGTGTGTGTAGGTGTGTGTGTGTGTGTGTGTGTGTGTGTGTGTGTGTGTGTGTGTGTGTGTGTGTGTGTGTAGGTGTGTGTGTGTGTGTGTGTGAGAGAGAGAGAGAGAGAGAGACAGTGTTGGACACAAACTCACAAACACCTTGCATTCAATGCGTCTCCAAGCAACAAGCGCTGGACAAGCGCTGGGCAGTGCGTCACTCACACTGGGTGTCATACACCGGGGGATCACCATTATCATGACAAAAGAAATGAAAACACAGAGGGCCAAAAAGGTCTTACATTCACATGTCATTGGTGTTCAACAGTCCGTTTTAGCACAAACCAAAAATCACTGAAATGAGGATTGACACATGAACTCAGCAGTGATTAGCTTCAATTATGGTTACCCAGGTTTTATTCCTGGCTGAAAAACATGCTTAATTGGAAGCTAAATTTACCCATACCAGAAGAGATTGCCTGGCCTTCAAAGGAGACCCAACTGTATTCATTTGCAAATGACAGGCAACATTACTCAAGCAGAATTAGATTAGCCATGCCCCCAAGCCATTTCTATGAGGGTCATGTTAATATTCCATCACTATGAAAACAACAGTAACAGAGAGAGCGCACTACCCTGCTTCTCTGTCCCATTTGACCTTACAGCTTGGGAGCCTCTGGACACTGAGCTACATGATGTTAAATTGAGAGCTAATGAACACAAATTGCACATAAATAAAATTAGGCTGAAATTGCAAAAGCATTTATGTAGCCTAGTTGTTTTGTAGAAACACGGGATAACAACCAAAATATAATTTTCCCTGCCGGGTAAACAGCATACTCTTAAACAAACAGATTGGTTACTAGCGATTCTGATGAAGAATAGTTTAGATGGCATCTGAAAGGATAGAACACTGCACTTAAAGGGATAGTGCGTTTTTTTGTTTTTTTTTTATGTTAATCTGTATGGCTTCCCCTTCAACAGTGTCCTGAGATTAACACTGACTTACCCATGACAGCGCGATGTGATCCCGGTTATCCTCCGGTAACGTAGATCGTAAACGTAGTTCCAGTAAATTCGCAGGGACTGTCCCAGACAGTTGTCCGCTAAAAATTCAGCAGCGTATTTCGCATTCGCCCTGTTAACTTTTAGCGGATGTGTACGGCGGATGCGGTCCGCTGTAAGCGGAAGTTTACAAGTGAACAGGCTAATAGAGCTAACGTGGGCGCATTGATACGAATCGAGAGAGAAAATATGCGAATGCGAAATACGCTGCTGAATTTTTAGTGGACAACTGTCTGGGACGCAAATATATAATTTTTCGGACAAATGTTGTTTTGAGAAGAAAAACAAGCTTTATTAAATGTCCCTGTGAATTTACCGGAACTATGTTTACGAGCTACGTTACCGGAGGATAACCGGGATCACATCGCGCTGTCATGGATAAGTCAGTGTTAATCTCAGGACACTGTTGAAGGGGAAGCCATACAGATTAATATAAAAACAAACGCACTATCCCTTTAAAGGTTCAATGGCCAATTTGAATGACTTTCCTCAAAACAGTGTAACTTTAGACTAGAGTGGTCTGGCAGCTCTACTTTGAGCGGCTGAAAGGTGAACAGTCACAATTCAAGGTCATCCACAACTAACCGCCTCCTTGGAAAACCTTTTTTTAAAGAGACACAACAGTGTAACCCTGATTTAGTTTATTTTTAAATATACAATAAAAAGGACAGTAACAAGACATGAAACAGGAAGTCTGTAACAAAGGCACTACTATTCAATGTCAGAAAACATAGTTCTGGTCCTTTTTTCTTGAATAGTTAACACGTCTGCACATGAACCTGTTTAATCACAGTGGCCTCTCCTTACATCCTAGGCTCTACTGTTGTTGTTTTTTAGATTTCGGTAATCATTACATGTCACATGTGTGGAGTAAAGTGTTTATTCAGAAATGACACTTGGCAGGGAACTTGGTCTCCTCTTCCGTGGGATAATTATGCGATAATTAAAATGAAAACAGTCAAGTACATCTTAAAGGTCTCTTCAGATAAATGGTTGTCATTCCTATTTACTGTATATTTGACAACTGGGAATATTTAAAAAACTCCATAATGTGGGTTACATTTAGGTTCTGTAAAACTTGTTTAGTGCGGTGACATGCTGGTTAACGTGCATGTATTTTACTGGACAGTACTTTGGTCACTTTGAGGGTTGTAAAGTGCTCTGTAAATGAATATTGATCGCTGTATGAATTTGATCAAGCATTTACACACTTTGTTACCAATTTTGAAATGCATCAGGCTTTGCCATTGAGCATAGAATCAAACATCAATAAGCATCAAAAGTAGAGTAGACACTTTCGGATTATGGTTATGGCTACAGAAGTTCAGCAACTGCAAAAGGTGCACTTACCAAAGCACCTTTAAAAACAAAGTAAAGACAATCCTCAAAACGGGTGGTTGAATTGTGGATCTTGGCTCCTGGGGGAGAATGAACTGGTTGTCTCTTATCTAAAACACTGTCTGAGCATCCACCTCATGAAAATCCTATAACCTCCTCAAATGCTATACTTTAAAGGTCCCATGGCATGACATTTTCACTTTCTGAGGTTTTTGAACTTTAATGTGAGCTCCCCTACCCTGTTTAGGGCCCCCCCATGGCTAAAAGTTGCGAAATGTCTAAACTGAGCATTTGCGGTCCTTTTCTGCATTAGAAAAAAACACAGCTCAAACGGGCGATTCTCAACAAGGCACCTTATTGACGTCAGCTCGAAAAATGCAGCTCCACCCCTGTCTGTGTCTCTACTCAGCGTCTCTGTAAATCACGCCCATAGAGTTTGGACTGCAGAGGAGCTACGCAATGCGAAATGCGTTTTTTTATTTGCCTGGAGGCACGTGCGAGTGTTTCTAGGCTTGGAAGTCCTTTACCCGACCCTCTGGACCTCTGAAACAGCAGTGGTTTAATTTTATTTTCTGTGGAAATGTGTTTATTTTTCAATGGAACACTTCTCATCTCCTCCTCCGCGCAAAAACACGGAAATGGGTCAGAGCGTACAGCTGAGAGCTGAGAGCGGAGAGTTTGGCCACGCCCCCACCCTCTACTATAGGCCATCTCTTTTCTCCTCATTTACATTCAAGCAACAACGCCCATAATGGACTGTTCAGAGAGAGAAAAATTACTCTTTCTCATCTTATCTCTGTTTCTCATGCACTGAGTGTTGATTTTGAAGAAGGATTCATTTACAGTATTAGGGAACCATTAAGGAGCCATATAAAAGCATCAAGAAGTACCATGTCATGGGACCTTTACCTTATGTTGTTCAATGTTTCTTTCTTGCTAAGCTATCCGTCTGTTAGTTCCATTTGTGCTTCTGACAAGTAAATTGTACCCATTTCACAAAAACAATAATAAGCACATTCAGCAAAATACAGCTGTTGCACAAGAATAGAAAATGTTCTTTACTTATGTTTTCTTATGTGCCACCTTACTTTACAAAACAAATATTTAAAATACAATAGTTTGGGGCTGAAAGCCACTGTAAGCAGAATATAATTGGTTCACTGTAGAATGATTCCAGATTACAAAAGGTTCACCTGTACATGTCCTAACATGGTCTCATACATTTATATTCAGGAGGTGACTACTTTACAATACAAACACATAGATTTTTCACACTAGAAAATTGTACAGATGGCTTTCTTTTATATAGGCTTGTTTAGTCCCTTCTTTCTTTGTACGATACCAAAAACACTAAAAAGAATCAAATATTGTATTTTAGGTTTGTGAGCTTGCTAGAATCCACAACCAGCTAAATAGCCCTAAGACTGTAAAGACACACTGATCAAACATTCATTCATAGGATCTTAATGGCATTTTTTCCAATTGTACTAAATGTATAATCATCTCCTAGGCTATACCTGAGAGAACTAAAGACTGTACAAGATACCAGGAAGATATAGGGATAGAATGGCAAACAATTGGACAACAGTGGAGTTCACAATTTGGCTCTGGTGTCTGGCTCAGATCTTTAGTTGTGACTGGCGTACACAGGTTTACATCTGGGTGGAAGGACAGTCTAAAAGATACGGAAGATACGCACAGGACAAAAACTGACATTAGTTTACGCTGATAAACGCTGGAGGATAAACTCGCTCCTAAAGGCCTACAGGGGGAGAGCATAAGGCAAGACTTAACTTACAGAGACATGTGGAGTCGACTTTTCATTAGCACCACGTTATGTCATTTACAAGTCTGCCACTCTCGGACATGGTGTGTAGCAACAGCTGCCCAGGTCAAGAAGGCTGTTATGTGCACACTGCTCATTTAGCGAGCCTGCCACAGCTGAAAGGTAACACTGATTTGGCTATGGCACACTTAATGGGAAATCTGCTTTGAAAGTCTTAAGCAACGAAAAGAGGACATAGTTTAATTGAATCTGTCCAGATCACTGTCTGAAATGTTCTCTTCAAGAATGCCTCTTCAGTTCATGACTATTGCAAGACAGGTCGGCCATGTTGGTTTTGTTCTGAATTGAAGCTGCTCACACTGGCGTGGTCCTGCGGTTGCCCCCGTCTTTTAAATCGTTGGGAAAACAGTTATGGACCTGTAAGAACTCAGCTGCCGCCTCGTGTTCTGGGCTGTAGGTGTTTTCGGTGACACTGTCACGTGCTAGTGCATACATAGACAGTTCATCCAGAGGTCCGCTGGAAGATGGTGCCCTCTTTAGGCCAACTACTGGAGAGTTTTCATGTGACGCTTCAGTTGAGTGAGAGCTTGTGTGGGACGTCCGCCGACGATAGCGAAAACTGGGTATCCTCGAATAAGGAGAAGAGGAGGAGAGGGAGCGAATGAACTCTCGCCGTGCCTTCCAGCGAATCTCTTTGTTTTTCTCAATGTAAATGTTAATGGCCAGCACTGCCACAGTCTCTGCCACAATGAAGGAGAGGGCGCCAAAGTAGAAGGACCAGCCATAGGAGTAAGTGTATTTTTTGTCATCGTCTCGTTTGTCATTGGGGTCACCAGCATTGCTGGAGATGTACACAATAATCCCGATGATGTTGCTTAGGCCTAAAAAGAAAAAGACACCATGTCAGTAAACCCTTAAAAATATTCAGTAGTGCACATTATACCAATGGGTACATCTTTGAGATAACAGTGCTTGCATGACCAGCCAATCTCTTTTACATTCTGTTTGAATCTAGAAGAGATTGGAACCAGACAACATAGTGTGAAAATCCTCATTTGTTTCTCAAATGCAGAAGACATCTCCTCTCCAAAATTCTCACACAACATTCAGCATAAAATAAAATAAAACAAACTTCTACCTGAGATAAGTAATAGTTTGGTGCTTCAATGGTTGATTCTGTAAAAATCTGTGCTGTTTCCCTGTTTTTTATTTTTATTTTTTCTCCTTTTTTATGTGTAATAAGCCATGTTTGTTTTGGTTGCGAACAGAGCATGTGTCTCTCTGATTAATCCTCTTGCCAATCATGCCCTCTGAAATCGGGGAGACAGGATACAGCTATAGATCCACTCGTCTTTGTAAAGTTTTATCAAAGCGTGTGGTTCTGGCTGGTCAGGTAAGAACTGTGCAGTCACAGTCACTAACAAGGCATCATTTTCAAAAGGCCAGTTTAATAAGTGAAACACACATTAGGTTTGGTTGTCCTGCTGCCATACGATGATTACATCCCATTCTATTGTTGACTCTTGTTGACTATAAGGGCTGGAATGGTGATTGCTCGACACAATCACAGTTCTAATCACTGACAGAAGCCACATTGTCCAGTGGAGTTCATCTTTATGATTGCTCCATTGATCAGGCTGGACGGTGGCTCAGCTTCAGTCACCTCTTTCTGGGCTAAAACTCACTGATGATTGGGCGTGACTGTGAGCCCTAGTGTAACACTCACCTGCTGCTACAAACAGGATGCCCGCGCTCAGAAGGACCGTGTTGGTTCTATTATAGAGACGACCCACCCCCACGCACAGCCCCCCGAGCATCAGCAGCACAGTGCTCAGGATGGGGAACATGCTGGAGGCACGCACGATACCTGCACACACAGACATCACGATAACGGAGCCAATGATTGGAAAAACAATGCAATTCAGACAAATGCCATTGTAATTCAAAACATTATAGGTATGTTAATAAGCATATCTTTATTTTTAATGACTATATTGCTATGAATATTTTGGGTCAATTTTTGGGTTTAGAAGGTAAAAAAGTGAATAGATATATTGTAACTTTCAAAATGCAATTACTACATGTACTTGAAATCTGTTGAGGGATGACCACAGAAATAAAAAGGCTGCGCTATTTGACACATTTCCAAGGATGGTGGAGTCTATTGAACTGTAAAGCTGGCCTTCTATGCAGCCTGGTTAATGGGCTGCACTGATAACAGTTTTTGTTCTCTCTGTCATAATAGGCAGATCCTGAATTAGCTGCGACTTCATACGAAGTAAAGCCAAACTCATCACAATCCTTCATGAGTCATTTTTAATTGTTTGACAGGGAAATTAAAGGGACCTCATTACTGTGCAAAGATGGATTTAAAAAATCATTATCGTGAAATAACAGAGTATTAAATTAAGATTATCTTCCTGTTCCAACTTCAAATAAAAACTCACGCAGTAGGTACTCAGAGCTGTCTGTGTCATAGTCATTGTCGTCAGGAAAGTGGTTGATTCTGTAACAACTGCCTTGATTGATACCTACAAAACAAAGAAAAGACATTTGGGGTCAGATAATGAATCACAGCCCACTTGCACTACTGTCTGGAGAATACAAATTAATTGGGGCTTTGGAGCAGGAAATGTACAACATATTTTTTGCCTAATAACATAGATATTATTTCACTCAAAGCAAGAAGTCACATGGACGTATGTGGTCTGTGGTTAAATGTAACATAATTCATTTACATTTTGGAGCAGAACAATAGAAATGCTCATACATGCATTTTTTTTATTTACTAAAATGAGAGCTGCTTGGAGGTTTCTAAACACAGCTCACAGTGCACAGTGTGATCTTGTTCACTCTCACCACATACACTTCTTCTGAGTCATTGGAAGCCAAAAGATCAGTTTTGCTTAAAGGCACCAAAATCAGTTTGGACTGCAGTGCCCTGAGCACAGGCCACAGTGTCTATCGACAGATATGAAGAGTATACAGTAGGTGGGAGAGATGGAGGTTAAAGGGGCCTCTGGCTGTAAGTGAGCAGAATAAACAACAGCTCGTGAAGAGTGGGAGGTGGGCCCGGGTTAATGGATGTGCACAAAGATGGGCGGTTTAGCTAATTCACCCGCATGATACCGGCCATGTGTGAGCAGTACACGGGAAATGTAACCATTACCGTTACCAGTGTGAAATTTTGTGTGAAAACAAAAACTGTTTTATATTTTATAATTATATTTTATACATTGATGTTTCAGTGAGTATGTTGTGGATATACTGTAAGCAATCAGTGATCAAGCTGAAATCACAGAGCAGGATAAAGTTTTTAGATTTAACCTGTCTGAGCCTGAAAAACGTGAGCATTCTACATTTGATAAATACTGTTTTAAAAACTCTACAAAGATATTATTGGATACACCATGATATGACATACAGCCATTAGCATTAAAGGTTCACAATGTAACTCAGAGGGTCTGCTATGTACTCATCTACAGAGAGATGTAACTGTTATACAATACAATATGATTATAGTATGGCATTAAATACATCTGTCTCTATGGGGACAAGCAGTTGGAGTCATCAGCCCAACTATTTTTAGCACCAAAACCTTGAATTAATACAAGATAGTTTTATGCCTTACTTAAAGGAAAAGTAACGTTATTTTACAATCTGAGCCTTCTTTCGGTAATAAAACAAGTCGTTTGACTCACCCATAGCACGTTCGTGTCATTTGGAGCTGTTTGGTGAAAGTTATGTTGTAGCGTATCCGTTAACATGAGTATTCGGGGCATTACTTTGCGGTCTCCAAATAACACAAACTTTAGCACTTTTCAAATCATAGAAGCCCGATGTCTTAATGTAAGATTTCGTTTGAAGCAAAAGTGGCCTGTAATCCGAGATTTATCCATAGTTTTCAGCTTTGCGTTTCATGTTTGGGTCCCGGGAGCTGATAGCACACTCCGCGCATGCGCACTGGCGTCCTCATCTACTCGAAACTATGGCTAAATCTCGGATTACAGGCCACTTTTGCTTCAAACGAAATCTTACATTAAGACATCGGGCTTCTATGATTTGAAAAGTGCTAAAGTTTGTGTTATTTGGAGACGCAAAGTAATGCCCCGAATACTCATGTTAACGGATACGCTACAACATAACTTTCACCAAACAGCTCCAAATGACACGAACGTGGTATGGGTGAGTCAAACGACTTGTTTTATTACCGAAAGAAGGCTCAGATTGTAAAATAAGGTTACTTTTCCTTTAACCACGGCACGGTGGCTGAGTGGCTAGCACTCATGCTTCACAGCAAGAAGGTTCCGGGATCGACCCCCAGGTCGCCCAGACCTTTCTGTGTGTGTTCTGTGTGGAGTTTGCATGCATGGTCTGGGTTCGATCCCCGGGTCGCCTGGGCCTTTCTGTGTGGAGTTTGCATGTTCTCCCCGTGTCTGGGTGGGTTTCCTCTGGGCACTCCGGTTTCCCCCATCAACCCAAAACATGCACCATAGGTAAAATCCTCCAGCTGAGGTCCTGACCAAGCTGAAGCAAGAAGATCATGGAGATGGTCCCTGGGCGCAGTAATGTGCTGCCCACTGCTCCTAATAACAGGATGGGTTAAATGCAGAGAAGAATTTCCCCACTGTGGGACTAATAAAGGCATAGCTTTCTTTCTTTCTTAAATACAGCTTCCTCATCTCCTCCAGTGCAGAAATATGTTTTTCATTATTGTGTAGATAGACAGCTGCTGTCGAATCACCATCACTCCCAGGACACCCGTCAACTACATTTCCCAGGTGTCCAGCTCGGTGCACACCAGCATGACGGTCTGCCACACAGCTTAAAGGCCACACTATTAAATGGGTCTGCTGCTTAATAAAGGACATCAAATTAATTAGCGTCAAATGTGTAGTTGAAATAGAGCAGGCGTTTCTGTGTCTACTCACTGATGGGATACAGGAAGAAGACTATTTTGAGCTTTGATGTAAGCCTTCACTTCAGGCACATGTGGCTAACAAGAACAGACTAGGTAGCAAAACCACCTTATCACTGTTAATTGCAGTGTAAACACTAAATCACAGTTTTTTCTTAATATATTGAGATATTATTTGCCCTTTTTTAAAATACGCTTTTCATGAAACATGTTACTTTTGTTGCTGTTTTTTATGTTCCTTTGCCATGGTCTACTGGTCTGTATACTGCAGTAAATGGTCCTTGTGATTATAAGACTGTTGATTTATATGTGACAAGCAGGACTCTGTGGGTTAGTGCTATGTGCAGTGGTCAGGACAGTAGGGATGACTCTGATGACAGTATACAACAGAGATGTCACAGAGGCAGGTGGAGCTGATACTGAACGGGACAAGCTCAGGTGTTCCTTGAGCTAATGTTTGAGCTGTGTTTGTGGCCAATTTTTATTCCATCACTACATACACAATAAGGCAAACAATCAAACTACATTTGTCTTGTCATCATCATTACTATTACTGAGTGAAGAATATCCACATGACCTCCGTGATACTACAGTTTTTATATTGTTGATTGTTAATTAAACTGCACTGACAGACTTATGGTTCTCAAGAGTGCCACATAGTGGTGAGAGGTCCTAATAAGTCTCCAGTCCCTGGGGTGTCCAATGTGTCATGATGATAAATGTATTGAATTTAAAGGAAAATTAACGTTTTTTTACAATCTGAGCCTTCTTTCGGCAATAAAACAAGTAGTTTTACTCACCCATAGCAGTTTGGTGTCAATTGGAGCAGTATCGCAGAACTTATGTTGAGCAGTTCTGTTCTACTAATGATCCCGTATCCGTTAACGTGAGTGCTCGGGGCATTACTTTGCGGTGTCCAAATAACACAAACTTTAGCACTTTTCAAATCACAGAAGATCGCTGTGTCAGCGTAGACTTTTAGTGGATTCCAAAACGGCCTGAAACCCGATATCCAGCTATAGTTTCATTTGATGACGTCATCAGAGAGGACAGTGCGCATGCGTGAACTCAGCTGTTTTGTAAACACCGCTAGTCCGAAAGAAGCTAACACCGCTCTGAAATTTACTTTTCTGTTGCGATATCGGGTTTCAGGCCGTTTTGGAATCTACTAAAAGTCTACCCTGACACAGCGATCTTCTGTGATTTGAAAAGTGCTAAAGTTTGTGTTATTTGGACACCGCAAATCAGCACTCACGCTAACGAATACGGGATCATTAGTAGAACAGAACGGCTCAACATAAGTTCTGCGATACTGCTCCAATTGACACCAAACTGCTATGGGTGAGTAAAACTACTTGTTTTATTGCTGAAAGAAGGCTCAGATTGTAAAAAAAATGTTACTTTTCCTTTAATTTAAATATTGCATTTATCAATGAGCTTATGTTACCAATCTATACTATTTCAAGATATACATTTTTATTAGAATTCTGTGCAGTATGGGACAGGTAAAGAAAATTAATGTTACCATTTTGTTCCAATGAGAGACATACAGACATTATAATGATAGCTGCTTATAGTCCACAGTATTGAGATGCACACAGACACACAGCTGTCTGTCTGGCATGAGCTATATTGTATGTAACAGAAAATAATTTGTTTTCCATTAGTTTAGTTTAAACAACACATATCACAACACAATCATCCATTTCATAAGATATGCAACTTGTGTTAATTCCTTATAAAACATTTTTACTTGTACTTGTAATTTTCCTACAGTTAAAGCCCCATCTCGTAACTTTGTAGCCACAAAAGACTACATTAAAAGCATCTTCATTTGAGATGTTTTAGTGCACTGAAAAACATGCATCCTTACTGTGAGTGGGCTTGCATCTCCACAAACCTGACTCATAGCCTGGAGGAGGGCCAACACCTGCTTCTCTTAGAGGAAATGATATTCTTGGCTACATTATTCTACAGTATGGTATAAAATGCATCTATCAGCATGGGAAATGTTCCAAAGTATGGTTTTAACTTCCCATGGAATCAGACAGGTTGCGCGGTGTTGCTTTAAATTCAGTATATTGGAGCAGATGGCACCTCTTTGCTTGTTTTGTGAAAAGGAGACACTCGTCTACACTGTTGTTACAGGGAGGTCAAAGGAGTCAATGGAGAGAAGAAAACTCCAAAGACAGAAGCAGCAGAAAAGGGCAAATGTGTTTTGCAGATAAAGGTCAGGATTGTTGTACAATGTGGGAAAAGACATGACCATACTGGAGATAGAAATCCTCCGATTACATTGAAAGGAAACGTGTACATGTAACAACGTCAGTTCAATGATTTGACTAAAGATGCTGTTTTTCCTTTCACCATAATTAAGCCTGTCACGATAAATTCTACATCAACTTCTCGCTCAATACATGTTGGATGGGAGAATAATGTTTGGGGTTAATATTTATCGCAGGTACTTTTTGGGTTATTTTTCTGTATTATGATGAGATTTGAGCTGTAGAAGGTTGGCTTATGAACTTATATGACTCATTATAGATACAAATTAAATATTAAAGTGTTGCATTCTAATATTTAGATTATTGTTTTTCATCTATCTTTACTTCAAAAACATATCTCACTTCAAAATGTGTTACCGTGATAGGCATAACCATGATAACCCCATTCCTGGAACACACTAGCCTTGCTTCAAATGTGTCACCCCCAAACAAGACAAACTCTTTTACAATCTTGTATTGAGATTGAATTACACTGTTAAAATCCAAATGTCATGGTTATGGCATGCAGAGTAAACATTTTTAACCCCACCATTTAGAGGTGTGCAAAATAATCGTCATGACAATGCATCGCGATACTAACTTTCACAATATACTGCATTGATTCTTGATGCCAAAAATCGATAATTATTAATGAATTATTTATTAATTAATTATGAATCAATAATTTTTTTTTTTTTTTTTTTATAAATCCTATGCACTTTTTTCTTTGTGAAAGGGTATTGTTTGTTATGATGGGAGCTACCTCCAAAATGGCAAATGTTTGAACATCATTTTTTGTTTTAGAAAAAATCCTATGCACTTTTTTTGTTATTGGTTTGGTTTATTTGTTTTTGTTATTCAATGAATTCAGTTATGAATTGAGTTGCTCAGAGTTATGTATCAATTGAAGACACTACCCAGATACACAGCCACTGATATTTAAGTTATCCTCTTTTTTTTTTGGTACGTTTTCACTGAAATATGTTGAATATATTGCAATGCATCGCAATAATTCAAGTATCGTGATGCACCGTGATAGTATCGCATCGTGGCATATGAATCGTGATTCGAATTGAATCGTGACTTCTTTGCCAATACTCACCCCTTCCACCATTGTTTAAAGTTACCTGATTTTAAATAGAGTAAGAAGGTGCTGTTTACTTGCTCTTGAAAACTCTTATATCAGGATATCACACCCAGGTGGCAGTAAGGAGGTTTTCTCTATTCATTATGTGATATTTTTAATATCTACACTCTACAGAATCTTCAGTGACAACAGAGTGATAATCTTATGGGCAACTGTAGGCTCCAGATAAGTCCCAGGTAAAGGCTCATTTTTGTATCCTCACTCACAAAATAGAACTTTTCTCATGGAGGGTCTGCTACCTACATGTCTCCAGGGAGATGCTTTGCCTGGACTGTTCCACAGTATGACCTTAAAGGAAAATTAACGTTTTTGTTTTTTTTTTACAATCTGAGCCTTCTTTCGGCAATAAAACAAGTAGTTTTACTCACCCATAGCAGTTTGGTGTCAATTGGAGCAGTATCGCAGAACTTATGTTGAGCCGTTCTGTTCTTCTAATGATCCTGTATCCGTTAGCGTGAGTGCTCGGGGCATTACTTTGCGGTGTCCAAATAACACAAACTTTAGCACTTTTCAAATCACAGAAGATCGCTGTGTCAGGGTAGACTTTTAGTGGATTCCAAAACGGCCTGAAACCCGATATCCAGCTATAGTTTCATTTGATGACGTCATCAGAGAGGACAGTGCGCATGCGTAAACTCAGCTGTTTTGTAAACACCGCTAGTCCGAAAGAAGCTAACACCGCTCTGAACTTTACTTTTCTGTTGCGATATCGGGTTTCAGGCCGTTTTGGAATCTACTAAAAGTCTACCCTGACACAGCGATCTTCTGTGATTTAAAAAGTGCTAAAGTTTGTGTTATTTGGACACCGCAAATCAGTGCCCCGAGCACTCATGCTAACGGATACGGGATCATTAGTAGAACAGAACGGCTCAACATAAGTTCTGCGATACTGCTCCAATTGACACCAAACTGCTATGGGTGAGTAAAACTACTTGTTTTATTGCCGAAAGAAGGCTCAGATTGTTAAAAAAAACGTTAATTTTCCTTTAACATATAGATCAAACATGTATTCATTATAGGTGTTTTATGTTGCTCAAAAATACAATAATTGGCACAGATCTGAACGGTAACGTAGCATAGTGCTTGTCTCCCTTGTGATAGATACAGTAGTTTTAATTATACTGTGGAATATTCTAGACAAAGCAATACCATTTCCATGAAGACAAACTGGTGGCAGATCCTCCACCAGAAATATTACGCAATGCACCTCTAAACTTTCACTGTTGTGTGAGGAGTCTGGAGAACCCTGAGAGCCAATATGTATTCAGTCATATTTAAAATATTCAATACAAGCATTTTCTAAATCATTGTTATGTATCTATTAAATCATTATTTTAAGTAAACATTTATTCCTCTACATGTGGCTCTCTGCGTCCTCTAGGTGAGAAGTGGCATGTAATTGGAAAATCAACCAATATTTTTCTAGTCCACGAGAGTATAAAAGAAAAGCAATTTGTAGCAGAAATCAGTGATTCAGTGATGATATGGCTGACAGTCGGTTAATTAAATTGTCACCAGGCTGTGATTTTGTCAAACACAACACTGCTTAGTTTTTTCATATATCTGCACTGTCGGAGTCTGTGATCTGCAGTGAAGTGTGGTATGATTCAACTAAACACTCATAAGGTTACATAGGGAGGACACCATTTTAAATGACAAAACAGGTGATGTCCTGGTTTTGTACTTTACTTTAATCTAAAATCTTTTCTTCCATAAAATCATCAGACTGACCAAGATCACCATAGTTGTAGAATAATCCTGTTCACGCTGTGACTTGCAGGACCTCATTAAACATTTGAGCAATTCCAAAACAAACACACATTTTAGGATTTATTACAGTATTATAGCCTCTATAGAACTGATCAAAATGTATACTGTTGTGGGAATTATTAACAATGGGCAAACGCCATGATACAGAACATGAGGAAAGAAAAAACAAACAGGGAAATACACTATCAAAAGTGGACTGGGTTCTTTGGGATTATTATTGTCCCTTATCCCACCAGACCTTAATTACACTTCCATAATTCAAACGGCATAGTGTCCCTAGCTCCGTCTCAAACCCACCTGTAGCCGTCTCTGTATTAGCTTGCTTTTTATGCTTGCTGCGTCCAATGTAAACACAACCAATGTCCTACCGCTCACACCAATCTCCCACCAGCTGAGATGTTGACTGTAAATGCATACCTGCTAATTGAGTTCCTAGAGGCTTTTAATGGAGTCATTATATACAGTATATGTTTTAAGGCATCAAACTATCTATGTAAATCAATGGAGTTGCGGTGGTCTGTAGGCAATGAAAATGATTGACAGGACACTACAGAATTACTCCAACATTTTGAGAGTGGCTGTCAGCTAGGCAAACAAGTAATGGTGTATATTTGCAGGCCTATACCAGTGACTGTATAAATGGACACCTGCTGGCTGCTGCATTCCAAATAGGAAGTGACCATGGGCACACTTCCAGCTCCATCTACTCTGGCTCCAATTGACTTTACATTGAAAAATTGTCACCCTGCTCTCATGCTACAGTGAGTCTAGTCATTTTGGTCTTAAAATGTTTGTATTAACCTGCTCTATATGATCCAGGTGTTTTATTTTGCTATTTTGTCTGTAAATAAATTCCTATTCCTAATGTGGAACTTGGCTATAAATTCACTCCTATAACTGCTAGCCTCATAAGCTTCCTTTGACTAGAGCCGAATGCTAAGGGTGATGTCACACTCTCTTAGTCCACTTCTTTATACAGTCCTAGGCCTATACCTAAACCAGCATTTTTTTCTACTCATATGCAGTTTGTTGGACCTATGTGAACCTTCATCACTTTCACCGAGTTACCTCTCTTTACTAGGAAAGCTAGTAGGAAAGGATGCTCTGCTGCCTTCACTACAACAAGGTCCCAGCTCAGACGGCTGGCTGATTAAGACTTTGAGATGAGGTACTGTAAGATCTGATTAAATGAGCTGTGCTGATCCACCTCAACATGTCAGCGCAATCTGTGCTTACTGTTATGGTCTGTGCAGAGCTGCACCTCTCAATAATAAGGCTGTGTTTGTCATTATGACCGGAGGGGTGTGTGTGTGTGTGTGTGTGTGTGTGTGTCGGGGGGTGAGCCTTGTTTCCTGCTCTATACTTATGAGTTTCCATGACAACAGAGCCACTGTCCAGCAGCTTGAAGAGACAAACTATGAGCACCACAGCAAATCATAAGACAGGACATTTTTGTTTGTACAAATCACTGCTGGCTTTTGTGCATGACAGGTGCTCATCTGCATCCAAGTTAATGAATAAAAAGTATAGCCACATTTGTAGTCTACACTCTAAACAGATATTATAGTCTATACGACCATTTATACTGACAGCCTAATTAGAAAATAATGTTAATATTTGCTTGGGCAGTAGAAGAATGCATTTTAAATTTGTGTCTTACTAATACATTCTGGGGGGACAGGCAGAATCTTTATAGTGTTGTAGGCATAATTTTGGAAAGTATTTATATAGAGCCCAATATATGATGATGATGATGATGATGATGATGATGATGATGATGATGATGATTATTATTATTATTATTATTATTATTTTAAGGCTATAATTCTTTTTTTCGCATCAGCTGATAGCAGCAAATCCATCCAAGCTACATCACTTACTCTTTGATAGTTGAGGCGTGGAGTCAAGAGGTTTCCGGAAGGAAAACTGGTCAATGACTGAGTGTCTGCCACTGAAACAAGACGTCATCGCGAGCACACCTTTCCGACAACAGATGCTTTATACGGAAACAATTAAATAATGAAAGTATTGTACTACACAGGCCGTTTGAATGTTAAAAAAAGGGAAAAAAAAGTGCTAATTTCTTTTGGACATGACGTGAACCTAGAGTCATCTATTTTTAAAGCGCCGGGAATGTTTCCATAGCAATTTCAGAGAAGTTGCCAAGCAACAGCATCGGATACAAAGAAGATATGAATGAAAGTATAGTCGACGCGCGCACATTTCCTGGCAGGGACCGGCGCAGCTGAATGGGCTCAGACGCGCCACTTGGCACCATAATGTGCCACACTGTACTAGGGCAAGCCGCTGTTTACGCACCCATTTAGTGTACAGTTCTATATAGATAGCCTATTAAAACAACCAAACAAAAAAATATATATGTATATATAAGCCTATTGGCATATTTTATTAGCGAAAAATGCCCGTCGTAAAGTCCTGGTTTCTCAAAATATCACAAAGCTGTCAACTGTAATATGGTTGAGAGAATCCGAAAATTACTTAAACTATATAAATTATTATTATTATAGTTTTAAGTAGCCTAGACTAATCTATCAAAGCAAATTAAACAACCTGGTCTGTGCGTAATTGTGCAAGTGAAGCCAAAGTGCATAAAACATAAAAAGCTTTACCTTCAATGCAGCAGATTCTCCAGAGCCCGGAATGGGTCAGGTCCCCCTTTTTGCTTTTGGGCTGAGGCTGACTTTCGTCTGTAGTTAAATTGGTGCCGTTACAAATATATGCCCGCGAATAGAGCCAATAGTCCGTGCCGATGGCGATAGTCATGAGACTGAACGCAGCAAAAGCTCCCACTGTGGCCAACAACGTCTGAACCCCGCGGTCACACCAAGCCATAGTGCCACATAGCCTTCAACTGTCCTCGCATCAAAGTGTGACCAGAAGAGAGCCCGATGTTCACCACAGACTGGCGTGAGACGCGTAAAGACCCCACCTGTTCCCACTCCACATGCTCCACAGATGTTCAGAGCGCACAGGGCAGCGCGCGCAGAACACCCCGAGTCTTTTGGACGCACCAAGAACCGCTCCGGCACTTCTTCTTTGAGTCCACTGACTTCATCTTTATCCAGCGCACTTTTGATTGTTTTTCCAGACTATGATGCCACTCAGATAAAACCCATAGGCGATATTTGCGACGTCAAAACACTTAAGTCAAACTCCACCCACCATATCATATCAAACCAATGGAAATGAAGTTCTGTGGAAACAGAGTGATCAATTCAACGTTAAAAGTAGTTTAATTTATAGGCTAATGGCCTAATAGTATTTTTATTTGTTTTTTAAAAAGAAAGAATGCTTTCGTGGCTGTGCTAGTCAGATTTCCATGTAAAAGATCAGCAGTTTACCAGAAAGATTCTGAAATAATCCGGTCACTGTATTAATTCTCAGTAGGCCTAAAGGAAAGATTATCCTACTGGAGAACATTAGCCATCAACCATTATGCATGCACTTGTTGACTGTCGCTATAGCAAACGAAAAAAATGTCCATTTACGAAGTAGCTTTTATTTATTTACCCTTTATTTATTTATTTTTACATTTCTAGACTCGCGGATCATTGATCCGGACAAACGGAACTGAATGTTGCCCATTATGACCTACATTAAGAAATAGGCCTATGGCTACTTAGCGTTAAAAAGTATTTTCTATGGTATATTAGCCTATATGTTCACTGTAGCCTAGAGTTGAACTTATTCTTATGTTGTCTGACACAACTTGGGCGCCCACATGGTTCCCTGCAAGGTGGGTTCTCAAAGTTTTTAGCCCAGTACCTCCTAACGATGATATCAGAATAAAATTCACACGTTCAACCAATGTAGGTTATAAAAACAATTTACATGAAAGCGTATTTTGTCATAGTCCTTAATGTATTGGTGTAGGCTAGTTCTTTCCATCAACACTTTATATATTTGGGGTTGTAAAGTAGGCCTATATCATCAGAAAACATAGCCTCGGTCTGTTTAAGTGGGCTATGATCAACATTGGCACATATTATTGGAGACTCTCCCCACATGGTCCCAGGCGTCCCCCGCGTTGCTTTATGATGAATGAAGAGTTTCTTTTCTCACCAGGTGGTGGCGCCAGGAGACTACAAAAGAACAAAGTCTCCTCGCCGTTAAACCTTTATGCGCATGCGCAGCTTGAAGCTTGGCTGTGCGCGCGCCGTGGCTTCGGGTGCGTCCCGTTTCTGTTCCCTTGCCTCCTCAAAGCCTCGACTCCTCGATTCCTCAGCTGTAAATGCAACTCTGTGGTGAGAGAAGACCAATAGTAAGAGGGCGCCTCTCTCTTGTATGGCTCTCCTCCTCTGTGGGCGGGGGTTAAAGCGGAGGAATAACGGAGCTGGAGCTTTGAGGAGGCAGAGGAGCAGACGTTGAGCGCGCTCCTCATGTGTGTGTGTTGGCGTGCACGCTCGGTCCTCCATTGGCCATGGTGTATGTTCTCGCCCACATTAGCACAGACCTGCCCCTTTTCAGGAGGATCTCTCCGCCGCCATCGTTACTTTACCTGTAATCATTACTACATAGGATTACGCTACTTTTATCTGTAATCTGTAATGTCTTTTAACACTGAGACCCCTGTTTTCAGCGGCACAGTGTCCGAAGTGGAAGTGGTTCAAAATGAGACCACCACCGAAACCAAAACGGCAATAAATTCTTGGCGTTACCGCCACCATTTCACGTACAAGGCAGAGCAAGGAAAAAATATCATCGTTCAATGTAATCTATGCCTTCCGAAGGTTAACCTCTTATCCACATCGAAGACATCCACTTCAAATCTAAAGAAGCACTTAGACGTAAGTCATGTAGCATTCTGTAATCAGAGAAAACCTGTAGGTTAACGCGTAAAAACACGGAATACCCCAGTTACGTTACACGTCTGCTTGTCTATTACTTATTCGTGGCGCCGCAAGATGTCTGCCGTGTGCGCTTTATTTTCTGTTCTTTTGGCTGGCAGTGTGTTGTCGGTGCAAGTTTGTTCCTCTGAAGTTGTTTTCTACAACAAATAAAAACTTAAAGCGCTGTCATGCTTTCTTTCTTTTTTTTTTCAGAGATCACATTTGGGCTGTGATGCCAGGCCTGATGCCAAGAAAGCAAGAAGAGACGAAAGCTCCCACTGCCAACTCAAAAAAATAAAAGCAGAAATCCTCTCCAAATGTTTGTCTCAAACACGGATTGACGATCTTATCTTTGACTTTGTTGTAGAGGATTGTCAGTCCTTTTATCTTCTGGAACAGCCTGGCTTCAAAAAACTAATTGCTGGTTTAAGTTCGGGGCTTAAGGTTACAGACAGAGTTACTTTATTCACAAAGATTGACCTGGCTTTCTCCAAAATGCGTGAGGAGGTGATGGCAAAACTCACCACCATCCAGTATGTTTGCACCACTGCAGACATCTGGACAGCCAATAGTGAGAGCTTTCTGGGAATGACCTGCCACTGGATTGACCCCAATTCCCTGGAGAGGAAGTCTGCAGCACTGGGTTTTTCCAGGCTTCAGGGTAGAGTAAAATATGAGACGATTGCTGGGCGAATACATGACATCCACCTGGCATACAATATTGAAGGCAAAGTACAGACAACATTTACTGACAATGGCAGTCCTTTTATCAGTGTTTTCAAGGAGTTTGGTGTAAATAACCAAGAGAAGGATGACATTGGACACTTTGAGAATATAAGTGCTGTTCTTGATAGTGAACCAGAGCAGGACATGCTGCTGTTCCTGCCCCCTGTCCAACGCTGTGCTTCTCATACTCTGGAGCACATTGTCACAGAGGACTTTTGGCGGGCTATATCACAGGGCCCCATGTGTCAGCTACATTACAGTGCCATGTCCAAGCTGAACAACTTATGGAATAAATGTCATCACATACCAGTGGGCATGGGCTGTGCAGAGGAGATCGGCAGGATGGCACTAGTTGTTCCCAATCTCATCCGCTGGAATGTGGAGTATTGTGCTATTCAGAAGATTGTCTCACTCAGTGAGCGTGAGCTAACAGAGCTGTGTGCCCGTCTTGAGGTCCAACGATTGCAGCCAGAGGAGATGGCCTTCCTCAAAGAATATGTGACTGTATTCCACCCACTTGCTTTTGCGCTTGAACTTTTTCAAGCAGAACAGAAATGCTATTTTGGTCTAGTCATTCCAACTGTCCTCAGCCTTAAGACAAAGCTGAATGAGCATAAAGATGCAGCAAACTACCTTGGTGATGTTATAAATGCTATTGTTGTGGCCATTGATATGCGTTTCCAAGAGTTGTTTTCCAGCACAGAGGCAAAGATTGCAACTGCAACAACCCCTCAGTTTCGACTTTGGTGGATGGCAGCATCTGAGAGAGAAGAGATGTGCTCTATGCTCGCTTCATTGGCATCTCAAGTAGATCTAAGTGTGGTCACAGATGGTGCAAGCACCGAAACTCTGCCTACCATTCAGTCAGAGGACGACTTCTTTAACTATGGGCCTGTGAAACCACCAGTGCAAGTGCAGCCGCGGACTGTGACAGAAGAGATTAAGAAATATGTTGAAGGAACAGGGAAGACCCTGGAGTGTCTACAGGACTTTCCCAGAGTCAAACAGCTATTTCTCAAGTACAACACAATGCTGCCCTCCACAGCACCAGTGCAACGCCTCTTCAGTCAGAAAGGCAATCTGGTTAACTGTCAGAGAAACATTCTTACTGATGGCTATTTTGAGCGTATTCAGCTCTTGAAATACAATGGTCATTTGTACACAGCCACCACCAAGTAAATCATTTTATTATTCATGATAACTGTTTTTCATTTGCAGGATCAAATGTGTCATGATGATATCACCAAAGTAAACCTTATAAACCGTCTTGTTTGCATATGTTCAGTAATTGCCTTCTTGTATATAGAATGTGACAATCATAAGCAAAAAAGAAAAAAATGAACAAAAACAACTATTCTGTCATTGTGATTTGAGGTAGTCACAGGGTTTAACTCGAGTCATTGTGTCTTATGATTTTTTTCTACAGCTGTTGTATGCAAATGCACCATCACTTATATTTTTTATTATGTATAAAATATGACTGAACACTCACAACTTCGGTTTTTAATAAATATTAGATTCTTGTTATATTTGATACATGTTTCAATTCTTGCTTTTCTGGAATACTGGCTGAGACATGTCCAAACTAGAGCACTTTGATGTTACTCTTGGAACCAGCCACTGCATATTCACTTATTATAAAAAAATATGGACCGACACTAAACATTCTGCAAGAAAATAGCAGGATAACAAACACGAGGTAGGAATTTAACAAAAGAATTAGAAGAAATCCACATACTCAATACTCAAAACCAAATGAGACATTTTTATTAATGTCAGAATACAAATATTAGTTTTCAAAACGTTCATGTTAACACACGCACACTATTTATTGTATTAGGCACAATGTGTCAGTATAAGATGTTCAGTATAATTTAGTGTATGTGCTGTCCCTTAAATCAGCCTCCATCTATAAAAACTACCATGGTTCCACTAATGCATAAATCTGATTTGATTTTAAAAAGGGGCATGGTATGTTATGTACTCACTTCACGTTTTAGATGTAATTAACACTAGCCATCTTGCTTCTGGTTTAGAAAGGTGATGTTTGTAGCAACCCATAGCAGAAATAAGTTTAATTCCCAATTCCCTTTTCCCACTTTTCAATATTGTCTAAGTAAAGAAAAGTTAATGTCACTGAAGGAGTTTTGCAGGGCTAAAATGGCCTAGATTCTCACACGACTTAAGCCAACGCTGGACATTAGCAGGGGCAGAGGAGGCAGGGACCCTTTTGTGCATACAACAGAAACAAGCAATGTCTGCCAGAGAGAAGTCAAAGCCAGCCACCCATGGGGTACGTCCCAGAGCAGAATTAAGAGCACGCAGAACAGTAGCTCGCTCCTTAGAACCACCCTCTGCCAGCTGAAAGAAAGCGGTGTCCACCCAACTATCTACCAATGTTGCCATTACAGGGTCAGAGGGGTAAACACTGAGCAGCTTGAAGAGGAAACGAGCTACATTGGCTTCCCCTTCAATGGGGCACATATTCTGAATGCTGAACTTCATCTGGAGCTTTGGAACTGTAGAAAGCAAACAAAGAAAATAGGCAATTATTAAATCAGTAAAGTATTGGATGTTAACTTATTACAAAATTAATGTTAATATGTACTTTCTTACAAATTATGATTTGGGTACTTGGTACCAACAGAAAGTATGACAGCTTTTTTAAAAAAAACATTGTGTTTGAGTCTGCTACATAGCTATAATCTGACATCCGTAGATCATTGTTATAATTTGCACATTTTAAATTGCAATATTTGGGCATTTTTTGCATAATAGGTCAGCTTTAAGTCCAGAATACCAACGATTCGACCAATTCTATAAACTTTCTTAATAAGTTTTTTTTACCATTTTTCCATATGAGCGTGAAGCCAAGTTGGAACAGTTGCCGAGCATAGCTGTCTGCATGGCGTGGTCCGAGGCAGGACAGGAGCTGTGGCGGCACACTGGATACGGAGGAGTGTACATGGACAGATGACAAAACTCGGTAACGTTGGCACAGGAGGCCATGGAGTACAAACAGAGTCAGAGGTGGTTCAGCAGGGTTGGCATTGATCACTATATCACGAAGAGCACCAAGGTCCTGGTGACATGAGAGCAAATAGACAACACGCATATCAAAACAAAGGCTGAACTGAAACTACTTGATACACTGGTGTGACTTCATAACCAAAGTAACATTTTAACTGGGTGTGTCCATAACATGATGCAAGCTGAAGTAGCATGATTGGAATTTACCTTGCCCAATAGTGATTCCAGGTCAGCCGGGCTTTGGAAGGCTGTGTCTGTGGGGCTCTGGGAAGATAAGCTGCTGCTGACAGTCAAATCCAGATCTGCGTCTGGAGTGGTCACAGTCTTGGCCAGTCCCTCTACTGCCGCTTTCAGCTCATACAGTTTACGCATGATCTCATCCTGACGAGCCTCCAGGGCTTTAACAGCGGGGTCCACTTCACCATTCTGTGGTCAAATAGCACAACAACACACACTTTAAAAGGCTGTGCAGTGAAAACAGGTATGGAGAGTGTTCAACCATACTGAGACCACACAAATTTTATTTTAAAATAAATGCAATGAAAAACATACATGAGCGTATTATTGATTATATATTTTTTACATGCTTCTCTTTATCTTATCTATTTTAATTTTTTTGCATAAAGTAAGAATTTCATTGTACAGAGAAACGTGTTTCTTTACTGCGCATATGACAATTAAAGCTTTGAATCTTGAGGGTAGGGGAATCCAACTTCCATCAGTTCACTAAGGATCACTCTCATCACTTAAAAACGCAATAAAAGAAATAAGGAGATGGCCAAGTTTAGAGGCTAGTCTATTTATTTATAAAAAAAAAAAAGAAAAAAAAAAAAGAAAAAGAAAAGATGGAACCGGAAGACGATTTTTTTGGATCCAGTCATGCTTATTTTTCCAGCTTGATGATTCTGTATGAGGCAACACTGAAGAAATGTGACACTTCATCGCGCATTAAGTATTCATACAAGACAACGGTGTAAAAAAATATATTTGCACATTTTCTGGTGAAGAGCATGCAGATTCAAATATGTTCTCTTAAATCAAAGGAGTTAGCAGTTACCTGGAGCGCGTGGTCGGAGACGGAGCTGTTCCCGTCCAGCGCGTGGATATTTGGTAATTTGTACATGCACGTGGGTAAATCAACTTCTATGTGACCGCCACACACTGGCTTTACCTGGTACATGGGCATGGTGACGATTGGACCCTGGCACGACTCTTTAATTTCTAACTAGGTCCTGGCCACAGATGCCCTCAGCGGCTGATGTTGACAGGCAGCAGCAACAGCGCAGCCCGGAAGTGCTAAGCGGGCCACGTTACGTCACATCCGCTAAAAGACAGCGACGCCTTTCATATAAACTTTTTTTTTTAATCCACATTTCTCTCACTAAGCTGTGAATTTTATGTAAAAAAAACTATTTTTCTTCGTTTTTTATTTTTTTATTTTTATTAATTATCACTCCATTTCTGCTTCTACCCCACTTATTACATGTAGCTATCACTTATCTACACTAGATGGCGCCTGTATATCACAAGATCAGAAATGAAAACCTTTATTTGTGCCACAATGGGGAAATTCAAGTGTTGCAACGCAGGGTACAAGAACAGCAGAATAGAATAAAAATGTAATTATACAATTTAGATATTACAATATACTTTAAATGAGTTAAGATACAGAACAGGACTAAAAAACAAAACAAAACAAACCGTGCTGCATGTGGACAAGGATAAGTAGCAGGAAAAGCGGCAGTGTATTGTATGGGTGGTGATTTAGATTATGTTACAGCAGTGCTCATGATTACTACAGGTGGATGACAGATATACAGGGCGAGCGGTATATTTCACATTCACTAAATACAAAAAAGAACCTGAATGGAAGGGGATTGAACTCAAATAGTAGAAATCCTTGTATCCTGACATTGCTGAGAGTGCTATGCTCCCCGGAAATAATTCTTAATAAAATAATCCATGACACAGTAATGTTCAATCAAAGATCAAGGTCAGCTTTATTGTCAATTCTGCCATATGTGTTCAACATACAGTGAATTGAAATTTCGTTTCTCTCTGGCCAGGTAGTGCAAAAAGACAGTGTACAAAATACAATATAAAGACAAAACAAAAACTATCTAAGACAAAAATCTAAATCTAAAAACTAGAATCTAAGATCTAAAATCTAAAATCTGAAAGCAGTGCAACAGAATAAATAAATACCTATATACAGATGTCCAAAATGTGCAGTGTGCATCAAAAATGTGCAATGGAGGATACAGCAGTGAAATGGTAACGTGCAATAGAATGTGCATTGAAAGTAAAGATAAAAATAAATGTGCAACAGTAGTAATTCTAGTGCAATAACAGTAGTAAACAACAGTACAGCAGTGGTAAAATTCCAGTAGTAAATGTGCAACAGTGTAACAGTAGTCCTTAGTAGTTTTTAAAGTGTCTAGAGTGATATGTCTTTTTATGGAATACAGGTTATGCCAATAGGGGGGGAGTGGGAGACGGGTAAGGTGAGAGTTCAGCCTCCTGACAGTCTGGTGGATGAAGCTGTTTGACAGTCTGGTAGAGTGGGCCCGGAGACTCTGGTACCTTTTCCCTGAGGGAAGGAGGCTGAAGAAGCTGTGGGCGGGGTGGCTCGGGTCACCCACAATGCTGGATGCTCTGCGGGTGAGGCGGGTGTTAAAAATGTCCAGGAGGGAGGGGAGAGAGACACCAGTGATCCTCCCAGCTGCATTCACTATGTGCTGCAGGGCTTTCCTGTTCTGTTCAGTGCAGCTCCCGTACCACACAGTGATGCAGCTGGTCAGAACGCTCTCAGTGGTGCCTTGGTAGGTGGTCATGATGGGTGGGGTGGGGGTGGGGGTGGGGGGGGCTCCAGCTCTCCTCAGTTTGCGGAGGAAATAGAGGTGCCAGTGAGGCAGTGTTCGCTGTCCAGGAGAGGTCCTCACTGATGTGCACCCCCAGGAATTTGCTGCTGCTCACCCTCTCTACAGCAGCACCGTTGATGGACAGTGGGGGGTGCCGGGTGGGGCCTCTCGGGAAGTCAATAACAATCTCCTTGGTCTTTTCAACATTCAGAAGGAGATTGTTATCGCTGCACCACTTGGTCAGAAGGCTCACCTCACTCCTGTAGTTTGTCTCATTGTTATTTGAGATGAGACCCACCACAGTCGTATCGTCCGCAAACTTCACAATGTGATTGGTGCTGAACGCTGGTGTGCAGTCGTGGGTCAGCAGAGTGAAGAGCATCGGACTGAGCACACAGCCCTGGGGGGCTCCTGTGCTCAGTCTAATGCAGCTTGAGGTGTTTCTGCCGACCCGCACTGCCTGTGGCCTCTCACTGAGGAAGTCCAGCAGCCAATTACACAGTGAGGTCTGAAGCCCCAGGTGGTCTAGTTTAGTGATGAGCTGCTGTGGGATTATGGTGTTGAATGCTGAACTGAAATCTATGAACAGCATTCTCACATATGAGTCCTTATTGTCCAGGTGGGTGAGGGCTGGGTGAAGAGCAGAGCAGATTGCATCCTCGGTGGAGCGGTTGGCCCGGTATGCAAACTGGAATGGGTCCAAGGTGGGTGGGGGGATGGATTTAATGTGTGCCATGACTAACCGTTCAAAGCACTCATTCAGAGTTGCAGAATTTGTATGAATGGGCTCACTAAAACATGGAACTTAAAGATATCTTAGTGTTTAAAAAGTGGACTAAAATGAAATAATATACTGAAATATTTAGACCTGTAAGAATTAGACCAAAAGCATGTTATAAAAGCATGTTAAAATTGTGATGACATTGGTGATGACATTGGACAATATTGCCAATCATCAGAAACAATAAAAATCATACTTAATCATTCGGTCGATAAAGTTAATTGGGTAACATGGTAAATGATCACTTGACTCGATTACACAAGGTTAAACAATCCTTTACCACAAGGAAGCAACCTAAGAGTCTGTAACTTGGCTTCATCTCATTCTCAAGTTTGACATCAGAGGTGGCTAGTTCCAGTTACTCATTTTAGCGTATTTGAGGAACATTTCAAAGAAATTTACTTCTTGAAGTAGTTTTCACTTCATATTTTACTCCTGCATGAAGGTTACCTTCTTTAAAGTAACAGTAAAAACAGTAAAAAACCAAAAACAAACCTTTGGTTAGTCTTCACACTGTCAGTAAGTCTATTGACAAAGTTTTATGTTGACAATATTAAATTATTTTTTGAAACTTGCACCACTCCTTTATTACTACATTATTTAAGATTTTGTCTTTACAAATAAATCAATTTCAAGTTTCAAGTAGTAGTAGTTTCCCCAAATATTTCTGTACATTTACTTTGTGCTTATATAATATCATGTACGTCTTGTACTTGTACTAGTAATATGATAGTAATATTTATATATTACTCCTACTTGAGTACATTGCTGGGTACTCTCACACTGCTGACTGAAATGCAGACCTTATGCTGTCACCTGGCCCTAAACACTTCTCCACATTCTAAAATCTTAACCCAGTTGCAAAGGCTTACTAAGAAAGTGCAAATGAGTTTGTCTCGTTACTCTGAATTATTTATTGTTCTTTGAAATCAGCTTAGAAACAAAAAACCCAATGACCCAGGGGTGTGTATCTATAAGGTATAGGCCTGTGGAAAACCAGTTCTGGCAGTGCAAAGGTGAATGTGAGGTGAAGTGCCATTGCTTTGAGCCCAAGGACCAAACATCCATCCATCCATCCATTTTCTTCCGCTTATCCGGGGCCGGGTCGCGGGGGAAACAGTCTAAGCAGGGACTCCCAGACTTCCTCCGCCCCGGACACTTCCTCCAGCTCCTCCGGGGGGACCCCAAGGCGTTCCCAGGCCAGCCGGGAGACATAGTCCCTCCAGCTCCAGCTTGTTTGGTCCTAGTCTGGACATGGAGACTAGACTAGGACCAAACAATGACAATGCAATTACAGTCAGACATAGTGGAATGTCTACCAAAAACTGAAATTATCCTCTGCATTTCACCCATCCTTCTGGAGCAGTGGGCAGCACATAGGACACCCGGGGACCCATCTCCATGATCTTATTGCCAGGCTTGGTCAGGACCTCAGCTGGAGTATTTTACCTATGGAGCATATTTTTGTGTTGATGGGGGAAACTGGAGTACCCGGAGGAAACTCCTCCTACAGCTCCGCTCAATCAGTGAGAAATACAGGACTACATTCATACAGAATCAGAATCAGAAAGACTTTTATTGCCATTGTCAAGTGAATAGAATTCACAAAACTAGGAACTTGTCTCGGTGATAAGGTGCAAACATAAAACACTAAATAATAATAGTAATAACTACAATATAAACACTAAATAATAATAATAATAACTAAAATATAGGTATAATATAGTAAAAAATAATAAGCAATCCAAATAACAAAAGCAAAAAACATACTCCATACAACTGTACAACAACTCACCTTTGTGCAATAGGTAATACTCCCTACAACTGTATATAGCTGGGATTGTACATCTTATTTGATCATATTATAAACAAAGTTCCGGTAGCCTGGGAATTCCCAGGCCGCTTCCGTTCGTTTCGAACTGGAAGGCGGCCTGGAAACTCGTCCAAGCGAGAGTCCCAGATTTAGGGCCCCAATCAGAGAGCGGGGGAGGTGTGGCAAGACGGTGACGCGTACTACATGACAAACGGAAGCTTGTAGTTTGAACTGACAACTGACATGATTGGCTATGGACTTACGTATACGCTCAATGATAGACATTCATAACGCCCAATAAACGGCCGTTGGCAATCGCTAACCACACCTCCGCTACGGGATTTTTCGAAGCGAGTTTCCAGACCCATATCTCACTTGTGATATGGTCAGGTGTTAACCAGACTAAAGTTCCGGTGCATGTTGGACTCCACCAGGGCTGCCCTTTGTCACCGGTTCTGTTCATTATATTTATGGACAGAATTTCTAGGCGCAGTCAGGGGCCGGAGGGGATCCGGTTTGGGAACCACAGGATCTCATCTCTGCTGTTTGCAGATGATGTTGTCCTGATGGCTTCATCGAACCGGGACCTCCAATGTGCACTGGGGCGGTTTGCAGCCGAGTATGAAGCGGCTGGGATGAGGATCAGCTCCTCCAAATCCGAGGCCATGGTTCTCGACCGGAAAAAGGTGGCTTGCTCTCTCTGGGTGGGTGGGGAGTCCTTGCCTCAGGTGGAGGAGTTCAAGTATCTCGGGGTCTTGTTCATGAGTGAGGGGAGGATGGAGCGTGAGATTGACAGGCGGATCGGTGCAGCGTCGGCAGTGATGCGGTCGCTGTACCGGACCGTTGTGGTCAATCTACGTTCCTACCCTCACCTATGGTCATGAGCTCTGGGTAATGACCGAAAGGACGAGATCGCAGATACAAGCGGCCGAAATGAGTTTCCTCCGTAGAGTGGCTGGGTGCACCCTTAGAGATAGGGTGAGGAGCTCAGTCACACGGGAGGAGCTCGGAGTAGAGCCGCTGCTTCTGCACGTCAAGAGGAGCCAGCTGAGGTGGCTCGGGCATCTGTTCCGGATGCCTCCTGGACGCCTCCCTCGGGAGGTGTTCCGGGCATGTCCCACCGGGAGGAGGCCCTGGGGAAGACCCAGGACGCGCTGGAGGGACTATGTCTCCCGGCTGGCCTGGGAACGCCTTGGGGTCCCCCCGGAGGAGCTGGAGGAAGTGTCCGGGGTGAAGGAGGTCTGGACGTCACTGCTTAGACTGTTGCCCCCGCGACCCGGCCCCGGATAAGCGGAAGAAAATGGATGGATGGATAAATAAAGTATATTATACTTTATTGTTACTTTTCTATTTAATTTTGATTTGTACATATACATTTATTATTATTATTTTTATTTTTATAATTATGTCTCATCTGACACTGGTCTATTGCTCTTTGGTTGCTATATATATTATTTATTATATATTATATTTGATGGGTGAGCTACTGTACCCAAAACAATTTTCCTTGAGGATTAATAAAGTTTGTCTAAGTCTAAGTCTAAGTCTAAACCAGGCATGGGCAAACTACGGCCCGGGGGCCATATGCGGCCCGTTAAGATTCTTAATCCGGCCCGCTGAACTTGAAGAAATTATATTAATAAACCTTGTTAATGTTGGAATGTTTTATGCAATTCTGGCGTTTTCCAATAGCTGGTGCACTAGATTGACCTTTGTTGTGCGGCGTTTTGCTCCACGTTTGTGCTTTTTCTTTGACCCCTCAGCCCTCCTGTAAAGATGAGCGGAGCTAAGAAAAGAAAAGTGGACAGAGAATGTCGAGTGTTTAATAAGGAGTGGACAAGTAAATCTTTTTTCACCGAATACTTATCAACTGCTGTATGCCTGATATGCCAAGAGGCTGTAGCAGTTTTTAAACAATATAATATCAGCCGTCACTTTGCCACAAAACATGCTAACTATGCTAGCAAGCAGTCAACGAAAGAACGAAAGAACCTGAAGGAGAACAGAACTTTCAGTGCTTTAAAATACTAACTGTTAGTATTTAAAAAAAAGTTGTATTTTATTAATTAAATTTTCTGTGTTCTAAGTCATTTCAATAAATAGCTAAATACCGTGGAACTTGAAAGATGGTCATTGTGTTGTAATGCTTTTGTTCATTTTTAATTGAAATAAAGCACATGTTTTCTACATATCCCATGTTATTTTTAGTGTTTTTACCAAAACACTAAATCTGCCTGCTCCTGGTCCGGCCCTTCTGTCAAATTTTAGAATCCTTTGTGGCCCACGAGTCAAAAAGTTTGCCCACCCCTCGTCTAAACCCACCCAGACACGGGAAGCACATGCAAACTCCACAGAGAAAGGCCCAGGCAACCCGGGGATCGAACACAGAAACGTCTTGCTGTGAGGCGTCACCTTGCTGCCGTGCTGCCGGGAATTTGCATCGAGTAATAATTGAAGAAGTTTTATTGAAAATATTTACATTTTCTTTTATTCTTCTATGAGACTATTTAGAAAAAAGTGTTTCGACATGCTTGAGGGTAAGGCAAAAAGTTGAAGTATATATACAAAAGTATTGAATTTTTGTATCTGCAATAAATCACAGAAAAGCTTAGGTGAGCGCACCGTTATGGATAAAAGAAATTACACTCCCCTCTTCAGGCCCAAATGTGAGTAAAACTGACTGAATTAAATACCGACATAGGGGTCCATACCACAACGACTGGCTCAATGGTGACCGCTGAGGCAAAGCACAAAAAAAGACACAGATTTTTAAGTTATACATTTTCAAGTCATGCTTGTGAAATTGATTGTGGTGCAATTATCCACACTGACAACTGTGTAACATTGCCCAGACATTGCTCTAGCCAAAACCTTATCTGATTGTAGCTCCTCATTTGGAACAGTCTCACTCTCTCTCTGTCTGTCTCCCGCTCTCTCTCTCTCTCTCTGTCCAGTCGGGTGTGGTTTACTTTCTTTGAATTTGACCAGACCTTTGAAAACAGTCAGTTAGGTAGAAGTGCCAACAATACGCCACAGCTTACATGGCAATAGCCTTCACTGTGCTATCCCTCAATCATTGTTGGAATTGCTACTGATATGTGCGTGGGTCTTTTATCATTCATTAATGAAGAGAACCTGTGGGCACCTCCATCATAAGTAGAGTCTCAGGACTAAAGCTTGTTGGTGAACAGAACCTGTGTTGTTCTCCCCTGCATTATGGATAGAGTTCCTCCGCAGAGCTCATTCAGCCCATTCAGTCATCCTAACACGCTAGTTAAATCTTTCACGATGTTCCTCAGCGTTCAGACTATCAGGTAGCCACAGTAGTAGTCTCCAGTAGCCACAGCATCCCAAACGCTATGACCTGGTCCAAAAGTGATCCCCTCTGGGTCCCATCGGAAGTACAGTAACTCGTAACCTGTGCTCACACGAGGATCACACGTTTTTCTGAACACTGTACGTGCACATTAAAGTTTCACATAGACTTAATCAGTAAGGTGAGACAGACACTCCTTTCTTGATATGAGTTTTTGTGACAGTGAAGCTAAAGCATCAATTATTGAAGTAGTCAAGCAGACAGGTAGGCTGGGTCTCTGTCCATCCCCTACAATGGACTACAAAGCAAAGCTGCATCTAGCACAATGTAACATGTAATACAATGGGAAAGCATATACTGCGTAATGGCACGTGTTACACAATGAAAGTGGAGACAAACAAACAAGTAAGCAGGTCCAAATTTCATGTTCAGGTTGACATAATGGTGTGTCAAGTTTCTTATATCTTCGCATACCTGTGCATGCACTCTCCATCTTGCTGCAGAGTGCATGCACAGGCTTCTCTCTGCACTATAAACACCGTAGCTTTTGGAGCTACGGTGTTTAGCAGAGATGGAACAGCTACTCTGGGGTTTGGGGTATATGAGTCCAAGTCATTTAAAGGAAAAGTAACGTTTTTTACAATTTGAGCCTTATTTCGGTAATAAAACAAGTTGTTTTACTCACCCATATCACTTTGGTGTCATATGGAGCATTTCCGGAGATGTTTTAGATGAGCGTTAAGCTAACGCCGTTAGCCTAGCGCGACTTATAGCCATAGCTCGGGGCATTCCCCAAGCATGTAATATGCCCCGTGCGGCCTCCAAATAACACAAACTTTAGCACTTTTCAAATCATAGAAGCTCGATGTCTTTAGTCTATGATTTCGTTTGGTCAAAAGTGGCCTGTACTCCAAGATTTAGCCATAGTTTCGAGTAGATGAGGACACCAGTGCGCATGTGCGGAGTGTGCTCTCAGCTCCCGGGACCCAAACATGGAACGCATAGCTGTAAACTATGGATAAATCTCGGATTACAGGTCACTTTTGATTCAAACAAAATCGTAGACTAAAGACATCGAGCTTCTATGATTTGAAAAGTGCTAAAGTTTGTGTTATTTGGAGCCCGCACGGGGCATATTACATGCTCGGGGAATGCCCCGAGTTATGGCTATAAGTCGCGCTAGGCTAACGGCGTTAGCCTAACGCTAATCTAAAACATCTCCGGAAATGCTCCATATGACACCAAAGTGATATGGGTGAGTAAAACAACTTGTTTTATTACCGAAATACGGCTCAAATTGTAAAAAACGTTACTTTTCCTTTAATGTAATTTAAAGGTGCTGTTTTGCCCATGAGTGAAGAACATCGCTGCCTACTTGTCCCTTCTCTCACAAGGGCCTCAAGTGTCTGTCAATGTTGCGCGTTACAACGTGCTGATGTGAAAGTGATTTATTTTTGTTTATGGCACATCACCTCATTTTATGGAAACAGAAATTAAAACTATACTTTGGAAGATTCTCCATGGAGATAGATATGTTTTATGGCACATTGTGAAATATTTTAGCCAAGGAAACAACATTTCCATGAAGACAAGCTGCTGCAGGCTGCTTGTCAAAATGCAAACCTGCTCACAGTAAGAACACATGTTTCTCTAAGTTTTTCCACTGTAATAAATAATGTGCAGTAAATAATGATAACAAGCTTTTATCTATTTTTAACTAAAAAGTTGGCCTTTAAAATGTACTGGATTAATATGAAATGAGATAGACAAATCCACTCACATCACAATATATTAAAATAACAACGAGAAAACATATGGTAATGGCAATACAAGATATAGATGGAAGGATTCATGATTGTGATCCCTGGGCCTCTTTTTCTTCCTTTTCCGCCCCTGCATATAGGCCTACACTCTTATGCTGTTCCCATGGAAACACTTTAAACTTTGCATGGGAAGGTCTTGGTCCTACTTCCTCTAAGCTTCTTCATGTGCATCATTAACATTATTAAAATAGTTACAAAAAATCACAAACCCTGCTACTAAAATTGTTGCTGTTATGTTCACTTTAATACTATTATCATCATAGTTTGAGTGGATAGAAATATGAGAGTGACTCAGGTGGTGGGACGATGCATTATCACTATAGGAGCTGAGCCAGTGCATGTTGAGTTGTACATTATCTAATGGAACGAGCAGACATTATCTCTGTTTGAATCTTGGCCCGAGTCACTCTGCTGTCTCACCTGTGGCCTCTGGTCCAGTTTATACTCATCACATTATGGGGTATAGCTGTACCTCCACTACAGCCCATGCAGCAGTTAGTGTCAAGAGCTCACATTTCCTTCCTGTAACAACTCCTGACCTACCGGGGTCACGGCACCATTGTGTGCAGGTGGCGTCTGTTACCTGCAGGCTTCTCCCACCTGTACAGTGCGACATCATTCACTATGAGGAATCAAGTTGCTGCCTTTATTATCTTATATGACGAGAAAGTCCTCAACAGTGATCCCAGCCAATTTAAAAACATTAGGCCAATAAAGGAAATTCCGAGTTGTCTTACATTCTTTTAAGACTCATGTGCGATATTTCTTATTCCTCCTTCTGTTGCTCGGCATGTCTCTTGTGTAAAGGCTACCCTCTCACTCTGACTTTTACATTTTTATGTAACTGCTCGTGTGGGTGCAAAAGAAACAAAAGTCATGGTGCACACTCCAAATCAAGGCTCCATCTCTGACTGCATCTGCTATGTGTGCCAGTGACTTCAGGTAATACCCAGGTTGAATTGTAGTGGTAAGGATCAGGAGACTGCTAATTGTTAGCTTCTACATATAATCATGATCACATAGACCTTATGTGAAGGCCTTTTCTGCGAAAGATGTGTTGCTCTACTCTGTATTTTGGTGCATCTAGTGGGCGGTTTGACAGTGAGGTGGTGGTTAATTTTAATCCGGTAAGTGTAGAGAATGGAGCAGGATGCTATTTAAAGGGAAATAC
Source organism: Paratrypauchen microcephalus (assembly GCA_036785185.1). NCBI lineage: Eukaryota > Metazoa > Chordata > Actinopteri > Gobiiformes > Gobiidae > Paratrypauchen > Paratrypauchen microcephalus. The sequence goes on along the minus strand of JAVJIX010000154.1, from coordinate 215,431 downwards.
TGAGTTCATGTGTCTATTGGACATCTCTCAAATTTTCCACTCAAATCAATGTAGGATGGTAAAACAAAAATCCCAAAGAAATCAACTCACAAGTGGGCTAGAGAGTTACACAAAAAAATACATGGAGTAGATGAGAAAAAGTGACAAACTGAAAAGCTCCCTCTGCAGTAGGGAAGACTGACAGCGGCACTACTGGCTCCATGCACACTTACTTGGAGTTACCTTCTGCTCTCAGCCATGCAGTCATAAAGATCACAGTGGTTATTACACATATTTACACAGCAAACACTTTCTGGAGTTAATATAAGCCAGAGTAGTGAATATCTGGATATGTATGTGATCTGCTATGACAGGACATTGCCTTGAATTAAAAATGTACCAGAAAAAGCCATTTGTTTTTGAAAATGAAATAAGGAAAATGAAATAATGTTACATGGTTAGTGTTAACAAAGCACCTACTGTATGTGTGTGTTTTCCTTTTGTATCTTATTCCCATACCAACTTTGTAATGCTTTTATTTTGAGAGCGGACCCTGCATTTTTAGAGATTAATGGATATCCTAAAAATAAACAAATAAACAAAAGCCTCATTATTATTACTGTTTACATGGTTGGGGCAGTGTAAGTTATACCTAGATGATGACATGCTGTAAACATGGCGGAGTGTAGCTATGAACTAATTTCCATATTTTCGCTATAACTAATGCACTCTCGGAGGCAAGGAGAGTGAATTGTCTTGCGAAATATGCACTAGAACCACTGTTGCCTCACACCTGGTATTCCTAGTGGTCTGTACTAACCAGGCCCAACCTCTTCAGCTTCAGAGATCAGTTGAGACCTCAAGGTGGTATGGCTAACTGATGTTTATAGATTTAATTGCTACAGTGCTTATGGTGATCAGTTAGAGTTGGTTTGATTTGGAATGTTTTCATAATAATAGTCTCATTTTGATCTGCATCCTTCATAGCCGTGGTTCAGCTCTCTCCCGGTCCATGTGGGTTGATTTACAAAGCTGAGGTCAGGCGTCACTCGATCCTGCTGTAATGTCACTCAGGTGCTCTTCAAGGTCAGGCCCTTCCCTTCTGGCCTTGTCTCTCTGGACTGTCTCAGGGAAAAAGATCCACTCCTGCTCTGTTTGCAGACCCTTGACACTGCCTGTACACCTGACACGAGCAGTCTCTCTTAATTACTCCTGTCTTAACCACTAAAGACTGCTGCCACTGCGGTAAAGAATAGCATGATTTGCATATGGCCTCAATTCTAACATAAATCCATCCTTCTAATAAATATTTCCCAAAACTACACAGCAAGACACTTTTAATATCAGTAAACACACAAAGCCACAAAAATTGGATTTTATTTTTATTTTATTTGGTAATTTGTCATTTGGGGCGTGCATATAATATAGTTATCAATCTACATATATGAAAAGGGAAAGCTGGTGACATTGTTGATGTTTGAGGACCTGAGAGACTTACATTACATGACAGGGAATAAGAAGAACATTGTTTCTAGCCAGATGAAATATGATTCACTACACCTACAAAGCCCTTAGAGCAGCGGACGGGGGAGATCAGGAATGGTTTATGACAAGACCATGGCCTGGAACTCTGTGGAAAAGAGAGAATGTATAGTTAGTACTGCAAACATCCAGATATATGCATCTTTTAATAAAAATAATGATACCACACATTATTAAAGCAGTACAGGCAAATATTTCTTAGCCACATCTTCTACGTACGTAATATTTCATTTCCTCACCATCTACTCCAATTCGTCCATCGCTGTCGTCATCAGCAGCGCAGAGGAAGGCTCTAGTCTCTGAGTCTGTGAGGGCGCGAGCACCAGGGGAGAACCGCTGCAGGAAGAACCTGGACACAAACAACACACAATTACAGGGTAGTGAGAGACACCGAGGCAATAGTGGTTATCACCGAGGAACAGCGTAAGCAACAGTCACTTAATTAGCTAGACTAGGGTTTAACTTAATTAGCTAGACTCCAAATTCACATCACTTTATGTTCCAAGAAAGATATGACCAGCAAAGGTTTGTTTTTTTTATTATTATTATTTTTTCTCGTCAACCTGAATGTTTATGAAAAGGATATTAAGTCTTATATTGCAGGGTGTCAAAGTCCAGGGCTCGGAAACTCACTTGAGCTCTTCCTCCTCAATAAAGCCGCTGTTGTCATTGTCGAGGATGGAGAAAACTTTCTTCACATCAGCTGCACTCTTCTTGGAGAGGCCGCACTGCTGGAAAAACTTCTTTGGGCAGAAGGAGTCTGGTGCTAGAAAAACAAGAAGAAATGGTTGCTGGTGTGTGAACGCATGAATGTTAAAGTGGTAATAATGTTTGTCACCAAAATGTAAAATAATGGATTATACTGACCACCACTGTACTATGAGCTTGTTCATATTCTTAACAAGACTATGACACTACAGCATCATTCAGGATCACACCCTCATTGGTGAATTATACATAGCAATGAGCAGAAGTATATAAAAATGTCCGTTTATGCTAGAGATTACAATAGGAACTTAGTGTGCTCTTTGTTGAAGTTGATACCTTGGCAGTCCTTGATAGCACTGTCAATGGCATCAGCAGAGAGGACAGATGTGAGAGACATTTTTCCTGTAAAGAAGCATCAAAGACAGTGCATCAGTGTATACATAGAAAATACAGCAGCAAACTACAGCCTCGATGAGGAAAATCGACATGCGTAAAAGGCGCACTGGCCCTTTAAAGCGATGCGCCGCACTCCAAGACCAAGTTACTTGAAAATGATTTAACTTCATCTTTCCAAAGCGTGCATCCTAACTTCTTAAGAAGCTCCTAAGGTTGTCTTTAAACTTCACGTTGGCTCAGAAACTTCTACAAAATGCGGCAAAAATCACTAGAAACATCACGAGCTCCCCGCATCCCCGCATCCCCGCAGCCGTGCGCCACTTACTTCGTGTGGAGTGTTCCCGTCCGCCTGGAGAAGTGATGCAGCAGAGAGTGGTAAGGCTATGTGGTGACTGCTGTCCGTCAACGTGGGATTTATATAGGTCTGATTACAGTGACAATGGAGATCGCTTGAGTTACCTGTCTGTGGATCAAATTCTAAAAAGCCCGCCCCTGATCCAATTTCTCTGCTAACTAATTAACCTTTACTATTTATAACGCTTCTCTGCACTCACACATACCCTGGACATCTGTAAAGCCCTGGTAACTAACACATTAAGTTAAAAAAATAAATAAAAAAACAAAACAAAAAAACGCATAGTCCTCTGCCTCCTTATTCTTCTTCCACGCTCCCTTCTGTCAACTCTGCTCCCCTCCTACTACCACCTCCAACATCATGAAGTAGCCTAAATGCAGGAAGTTCTACTGCAGTTTGCATCTCTCTCTATCCCTCTTTTTTTTACACATCCCCTGTTGTATAACTGACGATTGTAAAATGAATATGTCCATTTTAAAATACGTTTCTTTTTCTTACCATATTACAGTGGTACCTCACCTTATGAAATTAATTCGTTCCAGAAGTGGTTTCGTAACGTGAATTTTTCGTAAGTTGAGTAGCTATTTCAATGGAAAAAGCCTGATTCGTTCCAAGGCCCCGATCCAAGTTTTTTTTTATAGTGTAACTTTTTTTATAGTGTAACACTGTGTTCTGCGTAGAGACTGTAGACCCAGGACTAAACGTGGACTATACCAGGTCTAGACCAAGGTCTAAACCAGGACTAAACCAGGACTAAACCAGGACTAGACCAGGTGGATTAAAGCGCCGCGTGCGGGTCTATTTCCTGGTTTTGTTTCGAGTCACGGCTGAGGCGAGCAGCGAGGGGGACCGCACGCAGTCTGAGCGCATGAACGAGACCCGTGCTCAAACCGTGCCTCCTCTAGACCTCCTCTAGACCTGGTCTAGACCTCCTCTAGACCACCGCGGCTCTTGCATGTGTTCGTTCATGCGCTCAGACTGCGTGCAGTCCCCCTCGCTGCTCACCTCAGCCGTGACTCGAAACGAAACCAGGAAATAGACCCGCACGCGGCGCTTTAATCCACCTGGTCTAGTCCTGGTTTAGTCCAGGTTTAGTCCTGGTCCAGTCCAGGTTTAGTCCAGGTCTAGACCTGCTGGCAGCCCTGCGCCGGGTCATGCTGCGCTATCACACGTGTCCGCGCGCAGTTTTCTCCCCCCTCCCCCTTCCCCCCACACTTCACTATTAATACATTTTGTTGAAAATCTATGAAAGTTTTTGCCTGGAAGAATCCATGACTCATCGCTGTACCAGCGAGTGAGTCTGGTAACGCTTGATCCACAGAATGCGCTGCGGTTGCGCTTAGACAGACAGCTAAGTGAACCAATCAAAGATTGCGCCATCTTGATTCAAAACTGAGGAGGAACTTCCGCTGCCTAAGAGTGACTTTGCGGGCAAAGGCGGGTGCACTGACGTCACCATCTTTGAACGAATCAGAATCGCGGAGTCCGTTTGTAACCGGAGGAGCGAGCGTGGAGGGAGGGTGTCCATATGGTATCGCGCTGTATAGGAAATACAGAGAGATATCATTTGGCTGGCCAGGTAATGAAAGTTTGAGTGTTCAAACGAGAGACAAATGTGAGAAAAGTTTAAATTCAGTCTGAGAAAAGCATATAATGTGTGTGGCTGAGAGCGCATTATTTGAATTTTTGAGATTTCGCGTTTCATAACTTGAATTTTCTTTCGTATCTAGAGACCAAAATTTAATGTGAAGGCGTTTCGTAACTTGAAATTTTCGTTTGTTGGGTCTTTCGTAAGGTGAGGTACCACTGTATTGAGGTATTATCAATGAAAATAATTTCTAGTATATTGTTTCAAGGAGGGGAGGGAATTTTATTTTGATTGGATTTAATACATTTGGCCATTACAGTAAAATGCAAGCCCCCAATGACTTTTAATAATGTCACTTATTTGAATGCAATAGTGTGTAAAATTCAGGGCTAAGCAATAACAAATCCATGGAGACAAGAAGATGGCAGACCTTCCACCAGAAAAGGTACATAGCGCACATTTAAAAGATGATGTCAGATATTTCCTAGTGTTTGCCTCACTAAACTGCTTGTCAGCTGTTTTGTCACTGAAAGCAATGATGGTGCATAACATGTACTTTTGGCTTTAATAATATCTAAATTATATGAATAAACTATATGGATAATGGGGTTAACTGCATGTGTTTTCCAGTTGCACAATGAGCCAGAGTGGAGGACATGTGTGGCCCCCAGGAGCTCAGAGACACCAACATACAGAGAGGTCATTAAACACTGTCCTGGGAGAGTAGATGCAGCAGAAAGAGAAGGTTGTGGATATAAGGTGAGTTGAAGGTTTGTAAATGCAGCGATGTAAATGGATAGGTCATTGCACTCACTCTGTGAGGTATACATTAATTATATTAAACTCTTTAATATTGTCCATAAGAGAAAAAACAGGTCCCACCAAAATTTGAACTTGGATTTTTGGATTCAGAGTTCAAAGTGCTAACCTTCATTTCTCTGTATGGTCTTCATTTATCACCAAAGTAGGTTCTGAAAGTTGATATGGGGGATATCCTAGACTATGTCCACATGAGGGACAGGAGCATAGACCTAATCTAAAGCAATACTGTCTTTAAACACATGTAAGAACTTAAATTTAAAATAGTTGAATATGCAATTAATTTGTGAATCATAAGGACACTTTATACATACATATTGTACATGGTTAGTTGCACACAAAACATATTATTATTATTATTATTATTATTATTATTATTATTATTATTATTATTATTATTATTATTATTATTATTATTATATTGCAAAAGAAACAGAAACTATGTTCCTACACATACACTACAAAATAGTCTCTTTGGATAATGTCTTTTTATTTATTTTTTGATAACTTGCATATGTATGCTGGTAGCAGCATACAAAGTGTTAAAAGTGTGGATTTGTGTGAAACAAAGTCACTGACCACTGAGCAGAAGCCCATCCTCACATACAGTACATGTGTCCTGACACCGTGCACACCTATAGTATTACTGCGTGATCATTTATTCATTTACATTTGCTAATGTCCTGTGAGTCCCAGCCTGGATGTATAGACCGGAAGACAACCATTCTGTATGGTGTTGTAACTTCATTTAAGTAAAGGTGATGTTACACAGTTGACAAGGCCTGCTGAAAAGCATGGGGAAACTTACACCATCTGACTAGTATAATCTGCATTTTTGAATGGGAGAATTTTCTCTTATAGAAGTAAAACTAGACAAGTGAAATTTTAAAGCCTACTAATGACTGCAGTTACTGTTTCTACTTTAACTATCCTCTACAATTATTACAGTCATTTCTGCAAGAACTATTCATTAACACTCAAAACACTGCATGAATTATATATTCCTGAAATGAATTGTAGAAAATCCAAAATGAATGAATATTGTTTAAAGATATTCTGTACATTTTACAGTAATATTCTGACAACATATTGTACATTACAAATCTACCCTCTGCCTGGTGTTATGCGGGAAGCTGCTGTCAGTAACTAATTGATCCTATTGAACCTGTTTTGCCCATCTGTCTTACAGAGTTGATATGGCGCCATCTAGTGGCAGAACTCTGTAGTCGTTCTTTTACACGCGCCTAACCTGAATTGATCGGGTAGGTCTACAGTATTTCAGTGTAGGTGTACAGTACTTTCAGTGTAGGTCTACAGTACTTCAGTGTAGGTCTACAGTACTTCAGTGTAGGTCTGCAGTACTTCAGTGTAGGTCTACAGTACTTCAGTGTAGGTCTGCAGTACTTCAGTGTATATCTACAGTACTTCAGTGTAGGTCTACAGTACTTCAGTGTAGGTCTACAGTACTTCAGTGTAGGTCTGCAGTACTTCAGTGTATATCTACAGTACTTCAGTGTAGGTCTACAGTACTTCAGTGTAGATCTACAGTACTTCAGTGTAGGTATGCAGTACTTCAGTGTATATCTACAGTACTTCAGTGTAGGTCTACAGTACTTCAGTGTAGGTCTACAGTACTTCAGTGTAGGTCTGCAGTACTTCAGTGTAGGTCTGCAGTACTTCAGTGTAGGTCTACAGTACTTCAGTGTAGGTCTGCAGTACTTCAGTGTAGATCTACAGTACTTCAGTGTATATCTACAGTACTTCAGTGTAGGTCTACAGTACTTCAGTGTAGATCTACAGTACTTCAGTGTAGGTGTACAGTACTTCAGTGTAGATCTACAGTACTTCAGTGTAGGTCTACAGTACTTCAGTGTAGGTGTACAGTACTTCAGTGTAGGTCTGCAGTACTTCAGTGTAGGTGTACAGTACTTCAGTGTAGGTCTGCAGTACTTCAGTGTAGGTGTACAGTACTTCAGTGTAGGTCTGCAGTACTTCAGTGTAGATCTACAGTACTTCAGTGTAGGTGTACAGTACTTCAGTGTAAATCTACAGTACTTCAGTGTAGGTCTACAGTACTTCAGTGTTTTTGTACTCTAACCCTTTTGTCAGAACAAATTAAAAGTGCTGCATAGGCAGTGCATTGATGCATTATTCTTTTACATTCTAATACAATAGAAAAAAATAACAATTTAAACTTAAACAATTTTGCAAATATTTATATGTGTGCGTGGGGAGTCTGAGCACAAGTCTGTTTTCTTCATAGTAATTTAATTTCTTTAGGATAGTCTTTGTCAACACAAACAATGAGTCTTATAAAAAGATAATAGATTTAACAAATATAGTTATTATTACACATTATTGTTGTATGTTGTATTGAACTGTTTTTAATGGAAATCTTAATGTAAATGAAAGAAGATTCTGGACCATAGCAAAAGAATATTTATTCTTTTTACTATTCTTTCCTGGAAAGTGCATCATAAATTTTACAATAAGCAAAATTCATATTTAAGACATGGACACAACTGAGCGACAATCATTTTTGGAGAGTGTGTTGTATAGGAGGAATTGTCTCTCAAGCAAATGTATAAAAATTATTATTAATATAATCAGATGAAAAGGGGAGGTGGTTCCATTAGAGCAGGTGTTGGTCGGTTGCCACTCTATGCTTTAACCAGTGCGGCGAACTCTGCAAAAGACACAGACAGACAGCACAGTTGGTCAATCTATTTTGTGACAATCATCTGGGGAATGTGTTTTACAAGGATGCACACCATCAGCGCCGATCTTGCCATCTCCATCGGTGTCACCAGCCGTGAGGAAAGCCTTGGTCTCAGCGTCGGTCAGGGCGCGTGCATCTGCCTTGAAGTTCTGCAAGAACAGTCTGAGACACACACAACACAAAACAGTGGTTAGTCATAATATGTTTATGTGCACATGTAAAGACAACATGACAGACAGTAATGTAAGCATTGTTTTCAAGTGGAGGAGCATGAATCTCCTGTCAGGCACCTGAATGGCTTGCTATGAATAAGTGACCTTGGCCCATAAGGCATGCAAACTACACATTCTTTGGTTTCTTTAAGACACAGCTTCAATTCACGGTTTTATATTGCAACACTAGACTGTGCACACTGGATATAATGTATAAATACAAGTGGCTATAGGGCAAACTGGGCTTGAGGGACTGGTTGTGCCAGGTATGTATAGGTTTGACCCTCTTACTTCAACTCATCCTCCTCAATGAAGCCACTCTTGTCCCGGTCAATGATGCCAAAGGCCTTCTTGACATCATCTGAGGACTTGCCGGCCAGACCGCAAGCTTTGAAGAAGCTCTTGTGGTTGAATGTGTCAGCGCCTACATAACACATGGTGTAATGTAAATACTTTACACAAACACACGCATATATTCACACTAATATACATTCATATTAATAAAGTAGAGAAGTAATAATACACAGTAATAACAAGTAATAATGTGTCTCTAATAATATGTCCCACCTTTGCACCCCTCCAGGGCTGCAGCGACCTCAGCATCTTTCAGTACATCTGAAAAAGCCATTGTGATCTAAAAGACAAACAATAATAATATAAACATGAACAAGAGTTTAAAAAAAAAGAGTAAAAAATTAAACTAAACAGAATCAGCAATGCATTTTGAAAACTTGAGGATTCAAGCAGGATTCAAAATCCAAAAGAAGTAACTCAAATTTTAAGATAACTTCCTTTGGCTACTATGAAACATTAGTAGCTCTCCTAGTAACGTAATCCTTATCTCCACACATCTCCCATAAATCCTTTAGTTTAAATGTTTCCTCAAAGATGATGCAGCAGATGACAAATGCATATCCCACTCTTTTCCTCCTTTTTCTTTCCTTTCTTGTCTTTCACTCACCTCCTGTCTTCTGTTTGTAGGGTACTGATGACACGGAAAAGACTCAAGTCGGCTGCAGTGATTTAGCTGCTGCTCTTGATGACCTTTTATAGTTTCCTCTCCATCAGAACACCGGGCACAAGACAACTGACACCGCGTGAAGAAGAAGGGGGTTGGCGAAAAAAGACCAGCTCTATTTTAAGTTTCACAAATGAAGACGCTTAAAAGGTGCGTTTGAAGAAGTCTGTGATATCCCCCCTCTGCCCTGTGCTAAGAATAGGCCTGGCCACTGCTGAGAAGGGTGAATTGGAAATGCACACACCGTGTTCTAGAGGGTGGACACTGATCCCTGTGTAAGTGGCATTTATTGGTTGTTCTGTCTATTTTGTATTGACTAGTATTGTTTAGTTCAATATAAATGGTTAGGTTCCCTTTCATTTGTCAGGTCATTTGAAGTAATCACCCTTCCTGTATAGTAATGCAATTTTGGTTGCAGAAAAAATGTGAAACAAATGATTTCTATTCTAGCTATTGCATTTCCAAACTCCAAAAATAAATAAAAGTGTACATTCTTTTCTTCAGAACTTATCATTGACTTTCCAGTTGACTTCAGACTGAGGAAACAGTTTAAGCCAAAAGGTGGCAGCATTGCTATGTAAGTTAAGTAGGAGGCACTTGGTTTACAGTAACAAGACAACTGTGTCATTTGACCTTCTTTAAAATTGTGATATAGCTGAACTCTAGTCCCCCATCTGAATTCTGGTATGAAGAACAAGCTGCCTTCATTCACATGGAGTTTTATGAATGTCTCCAGCTTAAAAGTGGAGACAGACACAGTCAAATAGATGATTTAAGAAGTCCTGAGTTTGCTAAAGATCTGCAACTCTGCAGCAGATTGGTGCTGCTGCTGAAAGGATTTGCTGATGCAACAGTGACTGTGAATAGCCCTCCTGTTGCCACAGCACATCACCTAATTGACTACACAGCAGTTGGTAGGAGGAAAAAGCCCTTGGACCAGAGCAGCTCATTGCAGGATGTGTGACAGCTATCGGGTGAAAAGCTTGTTCGTGGGCTGTGTGAGTGAGTTAGTGAGCATTGCCCCCTCCATGTGGTGTGTGGTATTCTGGCTTTAGTCCAGTGAGCACTCCCCTGCCCCATTAACCAATTATTAAATCGGCCCATCAATCTTTCAGCGCTTTCCACCGATTCACAAGAGCAATGAGATAAGGGAGTTGTAGGCCTTTTCCTCCACCAGCTGCACTGTCATCACTATAAAGCTAAACAGTGAACAATGTTCATGCAAAAATGACTGCCTAGATCCAAATCACTTTACACCAAAAGAGTATTTATTCCTGGTTATTCACTCTTCCTCAGAAGTGCATTTGGTGTACAATTTGCACAAATCATTTTCAAAACATTAACACAGTAATATTTACAGTAGCAGTAAATATGTGTTTGAATGTTGAGAAACAGTTCGCAGGCAACTCATAAATAAGGTATAAAAAATATTCTTTCAGCTGATGATACTGTCTTGCAAGGAGTTCGCAGTTCCATGAAAAGAAGTAGTTCTTGGTCAGTGGAAATTTATGCCTTTACAAGGGCAGCAAACTCTGTAAAAAGTAAAATAAAATGTTTATTAGTAGGGGACAAAGCTCAATTAGAATGTAAAGTCAATAAGATGCCCTTATTGAAGGCTTTCTTTGACCAAGAAGCTGTGAATTGGATCATTTAAAGTGTGAAGTGCAAAATCAGAATTATTTGCATTTAAATATTTACTTTTTAACTTTTTAACCATTATCTAAAGATTTAGATTCCATTAGAAATGGTGTATAATTGAAGGTTTTGGTCTGGCCAGTTAGTGTGTTGATCTAAGTGTGATCATTTTCAAAGTGAACTTACCATCAACTCCGATCTTGCCATCACCATCGCTGTCACCAGCGTTCAGGAAAGCCTTGGTCTCCTTGTCGGTGAGTGCTCTGGCACCAGCAGAGAAGTTCTGCAGGAACAGCCTAGAAAGAAAACATTTTCAGTTACCCACAGCTGTATACAGAATTTCTATGAATTTCAAGGCCATTCTAACAAATGTAAACTTAAGGGAAATATTTCATTTTATGGCTAATCCCAGTGACATTTGCATTATAGGGCTTTTCTAGCTTTAGGATCAGTGTATTTCCTGTACTTACTTCAGTTCATCCTCCTCAATGAAGCCACTGTTGTCCTGGTCAATGATGGCGAAGGCCTTCTTGACCTCATCAGCGGACTTGCCAGCCAGGCCGCATGCCTTGAAGAACGCCTTGTAGTTGAAGGAGTCAGCAGCTGCAATACAACATTTGTTTTATGACTTAGTTCAAACATGGGCGACTGGACAAGGTTCACACAGTACTACAGTGTTGATGTAATGTGAGAAGTGAGTTTGTCAGTTTGTGAAACACATTCCCAAAGTGAGAATTTGAGCCTCTGTGGATGCAGCTAATTAATATCAACTGATAGAAATAAACTGTTAGCAGATGCTTATGATATCAGTGTTGTGATCTCATGTGTTGCTAGAGAAATGAATGAGTTCTTACCTGCGCAGCCATCAAGGGCGGCTTTGACTTCAGCATCCTTGAGAACACCAGCGAAGGCCATTTTTTATTCTGTCAAAAAACATCAAATGTTAGTTATAAAGATTATAGTAAATAAATGTTAGTAATAAAGACTGTAATGTATGTGCATTTGTCAAAAAACACTAAAGCTGTAACTAAAAATGGTGAGTGAAACCATACCAATAGCCTACAATATTAAAGTAATTAACTTTGTTTTAGTAGCAAAAAAAAAAAGAAGGAAAAAAACAAAAACAAAAAACAGCACCACTTGCTGTATAAAAAACAAAACATCCCAGGCAATGATTTAGTTAGGATGCATTTTAGCTGAATGAATGAATTTAGAGGTATTAATTTAATCCCAACTGTTGATTCAGCTTCAGATCTAAACAGAAGGTCGTTCCTCCGGAGAGCCTCCCAAAAAGCAGCTCAGTAACGCAGTGTTGCACATGCGTCCATCTGTATCATCCACTGCTGAACCTATCTACAGTAAAAGAGCTTATGATCCAAAGAGTCTGATCCAAAGACTTCCTCTGATCTCTTGAGTTTTCAGCCGTGTGCTTCTTGTAGATGTTCCCTATGTTTCTCTCTCCAGAGCTTGTTTCTTGTGCCTCAGTCCCTTTCCTTGTGGCAGTGTAGAAGTGTGGCCTCTAGTCCACTCACCTTTTGCGCTGCGTTGAGGCGAGTGAAAACCAAGGCGGACTTGAGTGAATGCCAGGAGTCCTTAACCCTCTCGCTTATATATCCTTGAGCAACACCATTTACAGAGCTTTGAGTCTCAGTATCGGGTACCAAGATGCATGGGTTTCGAAAAAATGTGTCTAGTAGTCTAGGCCTATTTTTAGGTGAACAAATGAGGATGCTACCATGTGTGCGGAGGGCCTATAGCTAGACGTGTGGAAACCTGAGCAGGCGCTCTCCTAACTGACTTCACTGGCACACTTGTGATTTATGACCAACATTTAAGATGCTCGATTGTGGCAAATTTGTCACTGCATAAAATAGAAATGAAAACAGCAATGCGCACGCAGAACATTGACCAACACTGCAAGATTCTGTGATAAATCCGCATCACCCAATAAGACTGTCACATGTCTGTGCAAATCAAATTAATATTTTGCCTAGATAAATACGTATATACATACATACAAATTAAGCGAAACACTTCCTGTATTAAAACGTTTAGTGGTTACTTTCAAAGTTTATTTTGCTTGGATTTTCTTGCTGATTCTCTGAAATGTGGGGTCAGACCACTGAGTTGCTATTCTTGTATAAAGGCAGGGTTTGAGCTGCAGTGGGACCCTGAGATGGTCACAGATGATAGACATGTGTTGCCTCTCCTGCCTGCTGTCCTATGACGTTAACTAGTCTATACCTAAAGCATGGCTTCAGTATATTTCTCCTTATGGAGACACATAGGACAGTGTCTCCAGTTTCAAGCTGAGCTGGGGCCTTAGAGTTTGTCCTTAAGAGGTAATGCAAACATGAATTAGCTTATTTGCAAGACTGGACACATGGACACAGTGTTTGCAACATAGGCATTTTGAGGGTTGCATTTTTTCCACGTGCCATTTTGGAAGGATGTCTTTGGCTGTCTTTGCTGACTTGTGTATATGGCAGACGTGTATATGATCTCTTCATTGAGTTTTGGTCTCACACTTTATGACTTCCTTTAAATCATAATGAGTCATCAGAAACCCTGTCACAGCAGTTATATCACTCTTGTGGCCCTTGAGAGGGGTTTCCTCATCTGCAGCAAGTCTTTGCAGTCTTTGCATTGTATTGAATTCCAATCTAAATAAGGTCACCTCATATACAGTCATAATAGTTAATGCCAAATAACAGCTTTAGTTGCGTTCCCTTGAAGTTCAATAAATATATGATAACTTTCTAACGAGATTTGTATTACTCAAAATATATATGAGTATATTTTAATCACCTATGCACTATTCATTTACATATTAGTAATCTTTCATAAGTCCAATGCATGCTCTTTTTCCTGTCAGATAATCTGCCTCTGATACTCATCACTCGCTCTATAATAGTGTTCTACTACTACTACTACTATTACTACTACTTCTATATATACAGTCTACGGGTAATAACCACTTTGGCTCTGATGCAATATGAAAAGTGGATGTATTTTTACCTCTAAAACATTTGACACATCTGTTCAATAAAAACACATTTTAACAAAACATTTTTTGTTTTTTTTCTTATACATTTATTTTTTCCATACCAGGGAAATTATTTGGGAAACTTACAACGACAAATGGTCCTGGACTAACTGTCCATAATTAAACAGGGTCACATATTGGTATTGGATCACATTTATAGGGTAAGTAAAAATGTAGGTACAAATCTTCCATGGTCTTTTTGTCTTATTGCTTAATCATCTGGAAAGTTGAAAATGGGAATGATGTGACGTTGTTATTTCAGGAGATCACAGAACTCTGCAGAGAAAAGTTACGACCTGTGTTTATACAAGAACTTGGATCATCCATCAACAGTCGAGATTTTGTATTCACCTTCCATGCCAATCTTCCCATCGCCGTCCTTATCTCCGGCTTCCATCAGTGTCCGGGTCTCGGTCACAGTCAGCTCTCGTGCCTCTGGAGAGAAATTCTGCAGCAACAGTCTGGTGAGAAATTCAAATAATAGTTATAACTTTAAACATATCTCATTTTCTGAGATTTTTAATATGTCAGCTTACATTTTGCTTACATTTTGTGTCATTCATAGTGAAATGTCATCCCCATTCACACAGTGACCTCTGCCCCAGGTGCTAAAACCACACACACATTATCTACAAAGCAGTAACTTACTTCAGCTCCTCTTCTTCTATATATCCACTCTTGTCTTGGTCTAAGACTGTGAACACTTTCTGGCCAGCAGCAGGGTCTGAGCCAGTCAGGCCTATTTGCTCAAAGAATGTCTTGTAGTTGAAGGTGCCTGGAGCTACAAAGACACATAGATAGGATAGAAAAGACCAAAAGAGAAGAGGCAGACAGATGCGGGTGTATAATGAGCGGGTCAGTGCGTAAACCAGGATAGCAAAGGGGTATGAAAAGAGCTGTCACATGTACTCTTTCGCTCAGATGACTTTCATTCATCAGGCAATGACATTTGCTGATATGCCCCCTGTAGCACATCCCTGTCTTTTGCCTTTATAACCCATGCCATTATGCCTGTAAAGCAGCCACTCTATGAGATTGGAGACAAGTGCAGCCGTAACTGGTACACATAAATTATTAAGTGTTTTTGGATTAAAAGAAGGTTTTAGTTTGATAGCTTATTATAAACACTGGATTCTGGGAGGGAACTGCTCTCTTGCCACATGGTTGCTTGGTTACCAACGGGCACCATGTTCCCACAGTGGACAACACACAATGCAAGTTTTCCCTATGGGTATGAGAATGGAATTAATAGGTTCTTTCTGGCTTTATGAATGACTTTTGCATTTTGGATGTTCATTTGTGTGAGGGGTCTGCTGACTTACCTTGGCAAGCCTGAACTGCAACTTTGATGTCCTCTTGGCTCAGCATCCCTGCAAATGCCATGGTTCTCGGTGGCTGCCTGAGGGACACCCAAGTATACAAATAATGTAGCAATACAAAGTAACAAAGTCAATAAATGGTCAGCTCCAAGCAAAAAATAAGTTTCATAAAATGTTAGAATGAAAAATTAATTATATTTCCATGGGAAAACTATGATAAAATTAATGTGACAGTATAAAAACACACAGTAAACTATAACAAATGAGAATGCAAAGTAAATGGAAACATAATGACATAAATTGAGATGCAAAGAACAAGTCTGATTCTCACCGTGCTTCAGTGTTGACGTTTAAGCTCTTCAAAACCTGTGTATCCTCTGCCTGTTTTGGTTTGTGCCAGAGCCACCAACACTTGCCTGCTACTTTGTGATCCACAGAGCAAGAAGCATCCTGACGTATCTGTCCTCAAACCCAGAGAGACTTCCGCCGCTACAAAAGCCCGCTCCTCCCTCATCACTTAATCAAGGCAATATTATGCTCACTGGCCCATATTTTAAATGAGGTTACTTAAAGGGTAAAAAAAGATATAGGCTACTAATCGTGAAAAGATAGGCTAAAACAAAATTTGTTATTATCTGGGAAAAATGTATCTTAATAGACAAATAGACCTACTTCTAGGCCTAATTACAGACTACAGTTTTTACTATTTTGATTGTTTTGCTTAATAATAATAATAATAATCATAATAATAATAATAATAATAATAATAATAATAATAATAATAATAATAATAATAATAATAATAATAATACATTTTATTTATTAGGCGCCTTTCCGGACACTCAAGGTTGCCTTACAACAAGTATAAGTTAAAATACAAACAGTTAAAAACAAACAGTTAAACATTTAAACAATAATGTAAAAAAAACAACAACAGTAAAACATTTAAAACAAT
Source organism: Paratrypauchen microcephalus (assembly GCA_036785185.1). Taxonomy (NCBI): domain Eukaryota; kingdom Metazoa; phylum Chordata; class Actinopteri; order Gobiiformes; family Gobiidae; genus Paratrypauchen; species Paratrypauchen microcephalus. Next base: position 199,140 of record JAVJIX010000154.1, on the reverse strand, counting down.
TAATTTGTTTAATTGATCAGATAATATAAATAAATAAATTATTCATGCATTTTCACATTTAAACATGCAGTTTAACAGTAACCTCTTAGAAGGGGCTATGAGACTACTACTTTAGGCCACAATTAAATAATGTATTACTTAATTGCATATTGAGTTAGACTGCTCTAAATGATATGTTTATTTAATGAAATTGCTTGATCTGTGAAAAATGCACTGAACTTGGCTAAACCTAGCTGTAACAAAATCTAAACAATATAGGTCGTGTAACCAACTACAGCCCACTTTCCCTCGGTGGTATTCTGCCTGTCACAGTATAATTCACTTGTAATAAAAAGCCTATAGCCGACCGTCCGTCTATTACAGGCATAAGAAGGCTACATCACACCAGCATAACCAACATCACATGGCTGACAGGAGACTTTCTGTAATGATTAAAGGATATGATTTATATGACTGATGATAAACCGTGAGTGCTCGGGCTGGTGGCATTGGTTGGATGATCTGTCAATCCTTCACATCCGTACATCTCATTCCTGATGTGACGTTGTCTGGGAACATGGCGCTGAGGATGAGAGGCGCTTCATGAAAGTCTAGATACAGGATATTTTTGTAAGATACTATCAATTAAATGCATATATCCACCTTCACAATGATAGGTGACGAAGTGATGATTTACGGTCGATCTCTATGGACGACGTAACACTACACCTGACATCGGTGACTGCTGTCGTCAGCTAAAACTGTTAGCATTGAGAGCTAGGTCGTTAGCTCGTCTGTAGCCATAAGCTAAACGCTAAAGAGATGGTTATTTTGTATGATACGCGTATATAATACGAAGATCAAATGAATAAAACAAGGTATTTAGTCTCCAAGCAACCGCCATTGGTTCTGGACGCGTTTGTTTTGTAGCTAACATTTAGTTAGCTTGGCTAAAAGGATGGGGGTCCGTACTGGATTTGCTCTGTTGCTGGTCTTCGGGATTTTCCTCACTGTGTCCAATGGTGCACCTCTTCACTATCACCACAAATCAGGTATGTTGACTGCTAACTGTCTGCTTAACTACATGTACTTAGTGCTATTATATAATGTTAGTTTGTGTGATTGACTGCTGGAATTGGTTTGCCAAGTCACTGTTGTTTAGCAGTGGTTTGTGCTCAGCGCTGTTGCTAACAAGCTACAGAAACGCGATTTATTATCGAGCATTAGCTGCTTTGGCTGTTGAGTAGCTCTAATCTATTTGTGGACATGTTATGATTTTCCGCGTGTGAGATTCCACGATGTTTGTTGTGTGTGCCAACGTTGATGTTGATTCTTTAAATCAATATGTGCACTGTGTGATAAATATAAACCACACCACTGTAAACAGATAAGTCTACTCCATAAGGTGTAACATTCAGGCCCAGGTTGTCCTGTCATTGGCACTCCTCAAAGTTTATAGCAAAATAAGGGACGTTTTCCTTCCCGCATGGAAAAATTCTTCCTGCTCCAATACAAATTCTTACTTTCAAATGTATTTGCAATTGTTGAAGACATCCGATCTTCTGCTTTCAGTCCCCAACATTCACCTAGTATGTTGTATGTTTTTTTTTATTATTATTATCATCACGGGTGTATCATGATATTGCTTTGTTTGATATACTGGTGTATGTTTTCTGGAAAGCAAATGCCACTATGTCTGTGATGTTTGATTAATGAATGGAAGAAGTGAACCAAATGTGTTTTGCAAATCAGCAATGTGTAACTGTGAGACATACCAAGCTTATCAACACCAGTCAATGATTAGCCACTGTGCTGTTTACTTTATCATAACGTTTTACAAAGCAGTTTTGGCAATATGATTTTATGCCATGGCAACCTTTTTATTTGTCCCACTTTCTCCTTAATTTTTCAGTTGTGTCACAACCAGTGAAAGTTTAAAATAATATAATAAAACCGTTTTACAATACAGACCAGTTAAAAAATTAAATGAATAATTTACATTAAAAATGTAAATGATTTAACTGTGGTAGCAACACCTGACTAACAATGGTAGCTGTTAACTTTGACCTTCAGCCCCAGGTACAGTTCCCAATCAATTTATGGCTTTATGCTCTCATGCCCTCACGCTCTCACGCACAATTAGTATTGGAGAGTTATTTCTTTAATTTTTTGATGCAGTGTAAGTAGGTCTGTCAACATATTTGGAAACGTTTACGATCCTACAGCATATTCATTCCTGGAAAACTTCTTACTGTAATTAACAGGAGTTGCATCTTCCAATAAATAAATTAATATATATATAAAAATAGGTTTGTCACCAATACAAATAGAAAGGACCTGTTATTGCAACGAAACTAACAATAAGAATATTATGTTTTTTATATTCCTTTTTATATTCCTTGTTCCTACTTATGCCAAGTATTTTTTTTTATTTTAGTAAGAGTTCACAGACCGCGTGCCATGTCTGTAAACCAGCAGACTGTGCTTTGGTCGTCAACTAGATGGCAGGCACAGAAAGGTTGTGCTTTTAGCTTGCCAAGCCAATAATGATAAATAAAATAATGTTTACCTTTCAAAACTGTTCAATCAGAATTCAAATCAAATGGAATCCATTCTAATTGAATAGTAGTAATTAATACAGTCTTGAAATAACCAAAAAGGGGCATTTTATGTTTTAATTTACCACCAAATACATTAATCCAGTTTCCCGGACAAAGTATGTGCATCATGTCCCTTATTGTCCCATTGTTGTCATTGTTGTTGATTTTTCTTGAATGAGAAGCTGTCTGCATTTGAGTTAATTTTTCGACAGAATTAGTTGCAGTAGTATAATGTACCTGAGTGTAGGAGGAGTGGGAGACTGACAGCACAGCAGGGGAAACGTGTGCCAGAGCAGAATACAGAGCTGATTGCCACCGTTCACCCTGTGTCTCCCAGTTTTACTTCTTAGATGAAGGGGAAAGACATTAGATTATTAGGCTTAATTAATTCATGCACCTGTACCTTTGCATATTAGTAGGTAAAGACTGCTATTACTGCAGTAATAACTACCAGCTCTGATGCTAGTTCTGCATGGCACAATTGTACGTAATGTGTTTACCCTCAGTTTGCCAGAGACAAGACAGATGAGTTTCAACCCCACTGACATGTAAAACAAAAATACGATATTTTTATGCAAAACCTTTATAATCACTATGCTGTGTTGCTTGATGCTTCTAACTTACTCTTAAACAGTCAGGATGCCTGATTTGTAAAAACAAACAAAAAGCAACAACCCCCTCTTAAATCTATTGACTGTGACTGTGCTGTTTGCTGTGTTTGATAGGTGGTGCCCCGGCTGACTCTCTGTCCGTGTCCCTCTGCCTTTCTCTGGTGGTGTCCCTGACGGTGCTCGTTGTCTTGGTGGTGGTGTTGGTGAATTGTGTCACCTGCTGCAAGGAAAATGAGATCAACTTTAAGGTGAGACATTATAATTAGAGCTGGACAATATTATCCTGGTTCTACTATATACTGTATTCAATTTTTGTTTTACATTACTTCTTATAACATGTAAATGTAACTGTTTTTTAACTATTAAGTATAATAAACTTGGAGAAGACCTTAATCAAATGAGTCATGTTTATTTTTAGTTGCCACAAAAATTTCCTCAAGTCCTGGCTGACATTTCTCCAAACAATTTGCTTTTACTTTCACCTTTGGCTCTAATAATTGCGATCTGCAGGCAGTTTGATCCAAATTTGTTTTGAATTTGATGATTGACATAGTCCTATTTATAACACCCTCTCTTGTCTTTTGCTGTGCTAGGAGTTTGAGGACCATTTTGATGATGAAATTGACTTCACCCCTCCAGCAGAGGATACCCCCTCTGTGCAGTCTCCAGCTGAGGTGTACACACTGGCAGTGTCCCCAGTGGCTCTGCCAGGACCCCCACATCTTCAGCCCCCCTCTCACATAGCAGGTTAGGGAGAAAAACTCACTGTTAGTCCTCAATTTGTAGTAAATTGTGTACTATTTGTAAATGCAAACTTCTCTTCATTTTATTTAGCAAAGTAATAGATGATATGAGAGACTGATATCTATTTGTATCTGTTAACTAACAAGAAAATGTGTTGAGTGTTGAAATTGCACCTTGAAATTGCACCTGTTTTGCAGAAGTGCCGACTGGAGCTCAAATTGCTCGACACAGTCTGAGTTACATCCAGGAGATTGGCAATGGCTGGTTTGGACAGGTTTGTGCCATCTAAATGTATAGATTGGCCGCTTTGCATTATTTTGATAAAACAAAACTATGCTTGTTTTGTGTTTGGTTAATTAGGTCCTTCTTAGTGAAATCTACACAGACCCTGGGGGCACCAGAGTGGTGGTGAAAGAGTTAAAAGCTAATGCTGGCTCTAAGGAACAGAATGAGTTTCTGCAGCTGGGAGACCCATACAGGTAAAACATGTTTGTTATTGGTCAATCCATCTATGGCTGATTATTGTTCACTATTTCAACAGTTTCAAAACTATTTACATACATCACATGCCCTTTTGAACTTTTGAATACCCCTTTCTCCTGTGCAATTAAGGATCTATTATCTTGTTAAATAATAATGCAAATTCTCTGTGACCGCAGGTCAATATTCCACTTTCAAACGATCAAAACTGAATCATAGTCTGGGTGCATGCACCATTTCACCATTTCTCATCATTTTTACTTATATGAGTAAATAGTTGTACTCTTTGACTGTGTGTGTTTTAATCTTATTTTCAGTGTGTGTGTTAAAAGTCAGTAAATCTATGTTTCCAGAGTGCTGCAGCACCCCAACATTCTGCAGTGCCTGGGCCAGTGTGTTGAGGCCATTCCCTTCCTGCTTGTGTTTGAGTACTGTGAGATGGTAAGGCCTGTTTTTTGCTGTTGTATGTTTTTACAGTTGGGTTGTTTTGTTGTGGAGGATGTGCGAATGTGCTCTAAGGAGGTCTGGTTATTTACAGTTGGTTATACTGTTGAGGCTATTAGTTGAGATATTTGACAATTACCCTCTGTCACCCTGTTAATCCCACACATACATAGGGCAAGACTCTTTCTAAAGAGCTGACCAGCAGCTGTCCACCCCACATGTGCATCTGTATTTTTTGTACTTTCTTTCTAACTCTTAATTTAATGTCTTGTATTTTGACATTTCATTAACACAACATACGACTTGGACTGCGTCGTGGCATTTGATTTATTTACTCTTCGTCTTTTTTTCTATTCTCGGGGCTTCTTGCCGTCATCGTGACAGAAGGGACCTCCCTCTTGTCTCCTCATGTCCACCTCCTCCTCCTGCCTAAAGCCTAGTGCTAGTCTAAGCTTGGGACTTCTCACATTCCCACCTTGCCCAGTAAAGTAACTGGCTTAATTTACACTCCTCTGGTGTCAGCTCCAGCAGCTGCTCAGTTTGTGCATTTTTATAGGTAGCACCTTGTCTGTGTTGGATACTGGTAGAAATGCTCGAGCTTTGCGAAAATGACATGTTGAATGATTAAAAACTAATAATGAATTGTATTAATAGCCCTCTCATCCTTGCACTAACACCTTGTCTTGCCACTTGCGAGACATAGTAACACGTCCAGCTCATCTTGTTAAGTGTGTCGAGCCAGTCATTGCACTTGGTTTTTGGGCTCAGACTATTGTCAGCTGCCCGGGCCTGGCAGCTCTGCTGGCATTGTGCTTTGTGCTGTGCCTGGGCCAGCTCCACTTTGTGTCCCCCGTAATGACAGCCCATGGAAATGAGTCAAGGTGAATGACTTATCACACGTGCGTGGGAGCTATTAGAAAAGGCGGCATGATGAAGAACTGTATGTCCAAGGTGCTAATGTGTGAGGGAAAGCACAACTGACTGATGCCTATGCTTGTTATTTAGTGTGGGATCAAGACTTTTTAGACCTTAGACCAGCTGGCAATCTACTTTCTTTACTTTCCTTTTCTTTTTTAAATTCAGTATCTTATGTAAACATAAATAATATGTGCTTCTACTTCCACTACTACTCCTTACTTGATGTATTATAAGCATTTGTCTGCGGCTTCACACTTCTTGATGCCATGTCAATCATCCCCCTGATGTCGAAACATGAAAAGTGACACCACAGCTGCGTAGTGGACAAGGTGAATCCCAAAATGCTAATATACTGTAACGTTCCCCCTGACAGGCCGGTGATTGATTGTGTTTTTTCTGTCCCATATCACCCGTGCCAGGTAACCCTGACTCGAAGCATTTTAGACTTCAAAATACATCAGGCAACTGGTGCAGGGGCCACAGAATGTCACATTCCCTAATGTGAGTGACAGCATGTAATGCATGGCTCTCCTGCTTGGAACTGGGCCAAGACATTAGTCAGACCCCTCTCGGGTTCATAGTCTTGGTACAGGACCAACAAATGTTTGGCTCAGAAAAACTCTCTGACTTCCTCAATTATTGTGGTCATTAAAGTCTCTCCCTGCAGCCTAATGTTTTTTCTCATGACGTTCTCAGTTACGCTCTGCCTTTGACCAAAGGAGTGCCGTTCATCTGACTCCTACACATTAAAACTGGCATGTGTGAAATTGCTACACTATAGTATATCTTAGTATTGACAAGCCTAAAATAACTGAAATGGGATTTTTATGTAACAAATTTTATCACGTGTTGCACTTAAACACATGTGAATCAGACTCTGAATTTAAAGACTTTGTCTATAAGTCTAAGACTGAATTTAAAGTGCACCAACCTGTGCTAATTAATGACCCCAAAAAAAAGGTTTGATTGTTTTGTCCTGATATCATTTCATAATGCACTTTTGAGCCACTCTCTGGAACATGACCTAATCACCTGCTGCCGAGTCCTCACTACTGAAGTATCCGTAAAGTCCCAGTATCAGTTACCATACATTTAATATAGCTCTTCTGTGAAGAGCTCTTCTGAGAGCTGTGCTTCTCGCACACTGTTTGTGTGTATGTTTGTTTTGTTTTCTTTGTGCATAATGCAAAGGCTGAGCCAACCTCCACTGATTACACAAGTCTTTCTAATAAGCTGCCTGTAGTGGGATTTCTCTTGCAAACAATCTTTGTAAACCCATTCAGGAGAATAAGTTTAGTGCATTGGATGTGCCACATCCATGATTATGGCCACTTTAATATACATCCCTCTGCACACTAATGTGAGTTGGTCTCTTGGGTGTCATCATGATGCCAAAGACACAAACATTTATCACACTAGATTGTCCAGTTTGGCCAATTCAAACTTCAAATTTTTCCTGATGTTTGTGTCATGTGTTTGAGTGTCTAAAGCATACTGTATTTTTACAGTTCCCCCAGCTGAATGAAAAGCACAGGTGTCTGCTCAGATTCCTGAGCAGCTCTTCTCTGTCTAGCTCAGAACTGAGCCCCATGCTCTCATTTACATTGTGAATCGGTCTCTGTAAAAGACTTTTTGAACTGACTACAGTGAATTTCACTTTAAGATGAATACCTCCGCTCACCATAGGTTGTTATTTGTTTCTTATGAGTGATCTGTGCTGGACATAGGCCGGACACAGAGTGCATTTGACCAATACGAGCTGGTCTCTTATTTAGAAATCCCTGTGACACTACATCAGTCTCCTCTAAACGGGTTGTCCTTATTTGGTGTTCTTCCTCAACCGCTACAGGAGTGTCTACTGCCCCTGTGTGGCAGCTCCTCACAGTGCAGTTTATCTAATTTTATTTTATTAGCTCAAATTGCTTACTCATCTCCATACAATTACTGTATGTGTTTGACTGGACTTTTTTTTTTTTTTTTTTTTTCAGGGTGATTTGCGAGGCTACCTGTCTCATCAGGACTGGATGTACCGAAGTGCTGAGGTGTTGCAGCTGCAGAGGATGGCCTGTGAAATTGCTGCTGGAGTCACTCACCTCCACAAACACAACTTCCTGCACAGGTAGCATTTCACAAACTCCATCTGATTTATGCCATTATCTCTTAGGATTTGCCTCAAGGACTACACTCATTCAGCATCACACTATACAGCACCTTAACTAGGGGGAACAACTTTATTACATTCTAAACATAACCTTGTCATTTTTTTATGCTAATTTTCTAAGGAGTTGGTCACGGTGCATTCTGCTCCAGTCTGAGAGAGGGACTAGTGTTCTCCAAAAAAGGGGTGTGCTGCAGAGAGGCTGCATTTCATTTTCATTTTTACCCCTGCATGTATGGGATGTCTGAGTGCTAGCAGCCCGCAGCTACAGGGGGTGTGAGGAGTGCGTGGATTGAGGGTAACATACGATGCTCAACTCATCAGCTCTATTTTGCATGCTCAGAATAAGCTGGGGCAGCTCCGATTACACAGCTCCCATGCACTGCCCCAGTGTCAGCTGTCCGCTGCCAGAGGGATATGATGATTCTGCTCTTTAAGTGTAAAAGGATAGCCTCATATTTGAGGTTGTTTTATACCATGTGTTACAACTCAGCAGAGTTATAAAAACTTTCTCTTCAATAGTGAGACTGAATAAAGACTAGTATTGATGTAGAAAATGGTATGAGCGCAATTTTGTATTAATTAAGTCAGGGTAAGGAAACGAGGTGGCAGATGCAGACACAAAACAACTCAACAGGTGTGGAGTGTGCTTACACTTAAATCATCTCATCCTGTATGCGATCTAGGGGTAATAAGAACATTGTATCATAATTAAACAATTTTAATTCTTGTTTTAGTAAGATTTATCTAAATGTATTTCAATGTGTGAAGGTAGTGTTTTTGTGCTAGCTTGTGGTAATAACTGGTAGAAAAGTACATTGGGGAATGTTTTAAATGTAACTAAATTAAAGTATCACATTACTCTGTCTGACTTGACCAGAAGTTGATAGCAAAAGTCAGAGGGAGACAGAAGAGTTAAAAATTGTCCATGGATCTCTCGAGGTTTCTTGGTGGGCATGACTGGCCCACTCGTGTCAGCACTGCTAGTCGTTAGCTGGGGAACAGCCTCTTGGAACTTGTGCAAGGAATGCCTTTGGGCTGAGGGGAAATTAAAGCCCCTCAGTCTGTACACAGTATCAGTTTCTCAGTCACTTTGGGCCTGTCCAGTGACCAGAGCTGTGTGTCTTTATGGCAAACACAAGCTCACCTGGTCTCTATCTCAGGATGGTGCATGCAGAGAATAGGCCCCAGTGTTTTATAATATAGCATTTTTTTACTGTCTTGTCTACAATTAATATCAATAACAAATTATAACAATAATATGAATCTGTCTTATAGTGATCTGGCACTGAGAAACTGCTACCTGACTGCTGACCTTACAGTAAAAGTTGGAGACTATGGCATTGGTCCTTACAGATATAAGGTATGTATAAATGCATACAATTGTGTATATATATATATATATATATCTGTTGAAAAGTGCAGCAATAGGCCCTAAAAATGTGGGAATATCACCGATATCAATATCAACAACTAGACTGTACCTTTTATTTTTAATAGGAGGATTACATCATTACAGAGGATGATTTATTTGCCCCTCTTCGCTGGTTGGCTCCAGAGCTTGTGTGTGAGCGCCATGGTGGTGTCATTACATTGGAGCAGACCAAGGCCAGCAATGTGTGGTAAGTTCTAATCTGATCTACACTCAGACAAATTTAGATGTGTGTGTTCTCTAATCAACCTGGAGGATGGTTTTTTCTTACTGTAAAGGTTGGCTTTGGTCCAAAAAAAAAAAAAAAACACTGACACGCCAACCTCAAGCATCTCACTGTAAAGTCTTTTCAGCCCCCCTTTGACTTCACCACTCATTGCCCAAATGCTTTCCGGTCATAAATTGCATGGTTACATAAGAAGGTCCAGTTACAAGAGTCACATATCTCAATAAAGAAGCATATGTTGCAATTAAAAATCTGTATGTTGAAAGGGGAACAATCTAAATAAACTGATGAAATGATAGAGCTGTTAGCAGAGCATATGAAGTCCTGTCATGCCCACATGGAGATATCAGTTTTGCCCTACTTTGTGCAGGGCCTTGGGGGTGACTTTGTGGGAGCTTTTTGAGAATGCCAACCAGCCATACCCACATCTGTCCGACCGTGAGGTTCTCAATCATGTGATCAAGGAACAACAAGTCAAACTATTTAAGCCTCAGCTGGATCTGCCATACTCAGACAGATGGTGAGTAAATGTATCTGCACCTGGTGATACTACACATCTTATTACAACACCTGCACTAGAACTGTCACTGATGATAATTTTAGTAGTCCACTAGATAGTGGCTATTGTTTTTTTTGTTTTTTTTAATTACTCAACCAGTCTCGTGCTGACCATTAAAACGCTAGTTGGTAGCACTGTTTCCCATAGATTTATATTTTCTTATTTGAATTTAATCTCAATTTATTATTTATAAGTTTATTATAATACAATGAGCAACAAAGTCTAATTTTGTTATGCCAATACAGTCCAGGTTGTTTTTAGACTATGGGGGAGATTAAAATATATTGCAGAATTAATATTTGATAACTTCTCACAACAGTTAGTGTAGACATTTAAAATGTTGACATGCTGTATGTATTTCCAGGTATGAGGTCCTGCAGTTCTGTTGGCTGTCCCCAGATAAGCGTGCGACCGCAGAGGAAGTGCACCGCCTGCTCATCTACCTGCGCATGCAGGGCCAGAAGGACATGGAGGAAGACTTTGAGCAACGCTGGGACGCTCTCAAGCCAAACCCCAGCACGCGGCAGACCACCATCAGCCACTCATCCTTCCCCATTCTGGACCAGTTTGCTGACGATGCACTTCGCCAAGAGATAGACGAAGTGCTCACTGTTACAGAAACCAGTAAAGGTTTGAGCTTTGAATACGTGTGGGAGGCTGCTAAGCATGACCACTATGAGGGTACCCATGTGCATGCAGGCATGGACACCACTTTAAACTACCACAGCACCTTCTTCCCTGTGTCCTCAGAGGATATCCAGGCACATTTCCCTGTAGCAGCAAACAGAGCAGCAGACAGCAGCAGCACTCCTTCAGGAATACCTGGTATCCTCTCAGTGTTTGATGCTCAGAAGCCGTCCAATGGGAATGAGTATTACATCCAACTAGAAGAACAGGGGGACAGTGGAGACAATGCTTCCGGAAGACACAGTATGGACAATAGACAGGACTTTATTGTTCTTCAAGATGTCCGCCTGGATGAGTCGAGCACTGACGCAGACTTTTTTCACCAAAGTATTGACTCAAAAGACTCTTATTTACCTGATAGTCACATTTGGTCATCTCTAGAAAACGATAGCCCTTACCATCCTAATATTTTCACAGAAGAAGATACTAAGCATGACGACTCCCCCTCCTGGAGACAGAATTTTATGGAGCTTCCAGAACGCAGTAGAAACCCTTTTCATGAAGACATGGCTCCACAGGTCGACACTGATAAAAACTACGGGATTTCTTTTTTAGGGCATAGCTCAGAAGCCAATCGCTTGGCAGATTTGGAACAAGTGGATAAAGAAAATGCGGCAAGGCTTCTCAACACTGAAAACCTGAAAGACAATTTTATGTTTTTAAACGACCACAGCCTCTTGAAAGGGTTCTCAAGTCCTCAGCAGAACTTTCTAACACCAGGAGTAGCCCATGAACCGGAGGAAAGTTTCAAAATGACTTCATGGGATAACTTTGACAATTTTGGCAGCTTGAGCTTCGCAGATTCACGTTTGAAGCCAACCTTAAGTAGCGCAGGGCAGAAGGAAGAGGAGTTTGCTCAGTCCATTCTAGGAAACGAAACTCTGGTGCCTTCTATCACCGTGGTAACAGAGGACAACTCGACCACAGTTCAAAGCGGCTCTGAAGACTTGAGTCCCCCACAGTCTGCTGCCAGAGGGTTAGACTCTGGTGTTGATTCTACCTCTGATACATACGAGGTGTTGTCAAGCGAAGCGGATCAAACTATTTCTGTCAGTGCCACTATAGACTATTTGTGCATAGATGCCAAAGCGCCCAACTCTGAAGATGCACTCTTTGCCTCAGACAGTGGCGTCCAGCCCATTGACCATAACATACCTGAAAATATTGGACATAGCGAAGATTTGACTAGTAATGACCTTTTTAGTGAATTAATTGAGGATGCAGATATTGAACTGGAAACGACTCTATCTGATCACGAAGAAGCTTTTTTAGACAATAACTCCGAACAACTAGGCCAATCAGATTTACTGGTCTCTGGTCCATCTTTAGACCAAATCAGTCAGGATAGTTTACTTGAAGACAGCATATGTACAACTTTACCAACAATGGAAACGACAGCGGAAACACCAGATTCTCTAGACTCCTATGATATCCACCGAATTGAAGAGAAGCAAGAGGATGTGACAACTCAGGCAGCTCCAAGCAAACTCCAACCCCCGTATAAAATATCCGACAGTGGCTATGAAACGGAAAACATGGAATCTCCCGAGTGGAATTCCCAACCTGGAGTCAAAGATCCGGTTCAAAATGGCATCAGTGGGGAGAGTGAAGCAGAACTAGAGGCTCCCGCGCAAAGTTTAACCCCACCTGAAATAGTCATATCGGACGCGGAGCGGCTTGACGATGCCAGCTCAGAGGAATCCCCAGAACAGCCAGAAAATGCCATTCCACCTCAGCCAATGATGAGCAGCCATTATAGAGACTCCGCCTACTTCTCAGACAACGAATCCGAACCGGACAAGAAATCAGAGGAGATGGTGGCTGGAGGTTCTGTGGAGGCCACGTGGTTGAGCAATACAGATGGACATATCAATGATGAGGTGCAAGCTGTCGATAAAAACGCAAGTACAAATGCAGATGTTTCTCAATGTGAAAATTCTAGTGACCTGACACTTTTGGAGTTGGAAGTTGGAGTTTCTTCCGATTCACAACTTGACAATTTAGTAAATGTGGAACATGATATTCCAGTTAACAATGAAGAAGAGCCCACTCAGTCTATAGATGACCTCAACAGTCCAGCTGAAAATACAGAGTTTTCTAACAGTCTGACCACCGTTGAACCATCAGAACACAAACCAACTTCTGACAATCTTTCACCTTTATCTGATAACACTGGTCACAGCAACCTAACCCAACTGCACATCAGCGAAGGTTCCAAGATCAAAGAGCCGGACGTGGAGGGACGTTACCTGGGCAGACTGGACGGTCACGAGGATGGCATGGAGGCGGATGAGGAGGACGAGAACAGCGAGGATTCAGATGATGACATGCGTGCGTACAGGCTCCACAGCTCCAGCTCCGACAGCGAGGAGGAGACCACGCACCCCGTCCCGCTCATCATATCAGACGACACAAGCGCCAAGAACCTGAGAAGTCTACTGAAGCCCACCTCGCTCAATATTAACGCCGCTTCTCCCCCTGGCTTGGCTATGATGGGTAACGCAGACAACTCCAGGAGAGCCGTGTCCTTCTTTGATGACGTAACCGTGTACCTCTTTGACCAGGTAATGTTTCATAGGCTTATAGCGTGTACATAGTATGTGAACGCTATCCGAATTGTGTGATCAGACATAACATTAGTGTTTAGACTGTGAATACAATAGTATATATATATATACTATTATATATTATATTATATATATACTATATATATAATAGAGTAAAAAATAAGACCAGCATAGGCATAGTTGTATGAGAATCTCTAAAACAGCAGCTCTTGTGAGGTGTTCCCAGTATGTTATCACCGCAAATGTTGTTTGAATAACTAATAATAACTAATGACATATGACGCAGGTGATTCACGTGAGCAAAGAAGACTGATGAACTAGAGATGACAATAAGCGTAATTATTCAAGTCTCATTTCATTGTTTGCCAGTCAAACATACTTATTTTATTTTATCTGTGATACACCCGCAGAGAGCCTTTTTTACCTGACATAATGACAATAAAGATTATTCTATTCTATTCTCATAGAATCTTAACAAAAAATAATTTTATGTACGAATTTTAGGGGGAAAAATTAATTAATTTAAAAAAGTAATTTCAATTTAACCTATATTCTATTGCTATACTAAAAGTGAAGTTTTTCTTGCTGTTTACTTACATGATTTCAAAAGACATATTTAAGGAATGGTACTTTATTAGACGGGTAATGAAAGAAAATTTCAAGTTTCCTTACAGTAATACTGAAATTTGATATTGTGACATATTTATATTGTGGATTATTATTATTATTTTATCTATGTGAGATTTCAAATCATTTGGTTTCTTTTATTTTTATTTTTAAAGGAAACACCCACCAAAGAACTCGGTGACCACTCTGGAAGCTCAAACAGTCATGTCCCAGAGTTTGGTGGCTCGGTTCCCACTGCCAGCTATCTGAACCGCTTCACCAACTCTGAGAGCTCCACAGACGAAGAGGGAGGAGGTTTTGAGTGGGACGATGACTTCTCCTCCCCGGGGCCCAAAGCTCTGCCCCCCACTGCTACGGCGAGCCTGGCCCGAGAGCCACGCTGGACCACCACCTCCAGCTACTCGCGCTTCTCCATCTCCCCCGCCAGCATCGCCAGCTTCTCCCTGACGCACCTCACCGACTCCGACATCGAACAAGGAGGCAAGTGTGGCATGGCGGCAGTGTATTATATTATATTATAGTGTATTGTTTTCCCAACATAGACAAAATCTTAATGTTTAATATATTTTGGAGAATCTCGATAAAGATATTCTGGTAATATTGTGTCAGTCTATCAGAAATGCGCTAAAACAAATCTTTTATTTTACTGTATTGGTATCAAACAAATGTGAAATGACAGTAAAATTACCCTTTAAGTGAAAACATTGTACCCTCATTTTTTCCATTTTAATTTTTATTCAGCTCTTTTTGCAGAATACTTTTACTAAATAAATTCTGTCTGTAAGAACTTGTAGTAACACTGTCTTATTGAGAAAAGACAATAGTTTGGACCTAACAAAAGTTAGTGGGTTTGTGGCTTTAATATTTTAATATTTTATATAATATAGGTCTACCAAAATGCTTGTATGCTGATTTAGAAATTTGCATTTCTTTTTAATATATATTTTTCAATCTTGTCCTCCTTTTAGGAAGTGGGGAAGATGGAGAGAAGGACTAAGATAGAAGATGGGAGCATTCATCTTCACATAACTGACACATGAAAGTTGCACTTTTGTCGACTAAATCTTTGACTGAATAAATAACAGGTGTGTTTGGGGATTCAAAGGTGGTGTTTTTCTCAGGCAGAATTGTACTTTACACTGACAAAACCATGAATCATATGGCTGCAATGAACTCAATAGGACAGACGAGGCCCAGTTCTCTCCTTGTGTGCTTTTGTGTGATTACATTTTCATGCAGTTTCTCATGGAATAAAAAACACTAAAATAGGCACAGTGTTTTCTTTATGGATTCATTAAGCACATTCCAGGTCTATGGGCTTTTGTCTCCATGTGCACTTCTCTACTTGATGACACTAAAAAACTTTTCATGGACATCTAATGCAGCTTCTTAGGACTACGCCTTTTCATTTGAGTATGGAAATAAGCTGTTTTCTTCATTGTTCATATTGGTCTTTCATATTATGTCATTATTTCAGTGGTTGCCTTTAGAAATAAATTATTGTTTCATATCCTCCTATTTGGAGAGACTCTGTAGCATTACAATGGTTTAAATCCACATTTAGGAAGAATCACTACCTTACCTTAGCACTTCTCCTGTTTGAAAAATGCAGTTTAAGACTTTTTGAGAATGTTTGTTTGGTTAACTCTTCAAGAAGAGATTCAAGAGGATACTGCCCATGTTGCTTTATGCTGTTTATCACTGGTTTTATTGCAGTGCCTGAGTACTCTTAAGACGGCTGCATATCAATACAGAAAAACTAGTCAAGTTGCTTTATTTTTTTAATTACATTATGAGACATGTATTGAGCTGTTTGTGTACAGTTGTGCATTGGACTTCTTTATCAGTTTTGTCATGGTTGTATTTGTCCAGAAAAGGAGTTGGTTTGTGCAAAGCATTTCTTTGGTGCAAGAACTCAGGCATCATGGAACAGACTCTAAGAACAAAACTCAGTGCTGCTTTATCCTGCTTCAACAACAGACTGCCGTCGCTTCACTGTTGGGGCTCCCGTTTTATTCCTATGTGATACATATGAATTGGTAGAAAATTCAAGTGTTAAATATTTTGCATGATGCAACACACGCTGGGATCTTCTTTTCAAACTGTAGCTCCTACAGTTTGGCTTTGGCCCCTTCTCGTCAAACAAAACGCACTGTACCTACTTTGACAAACCTCTGTTGAACCAGCCGCTTGTGTTTCAGTTAAACTTGAAGATTATTTAAGGAAATCTTTTTTTCTTTGATCACAGTGTACATTTTTGCTTAATCTTGCACATTTAAAAAAATGTAACTTAATGTTGAACTGTACTGTATATAAATGTTGATTTTCTGTTTGTAAATGGGAACAGTGTATTTGATTTAAGGTATAAGGTTTCATTTTGTAATTTAAACTGATTTCATTCAAACATATCAGTCACAGACGGAAAACAGTTGAGACATAATGCAGATGTGAATTGTCCTCAAAATAGATTTTAAAACTGTAATATTTTTACTTCATATTGTTCATGCTT
Source organism: Paratrypauchen microcephalus (assembly GCA_036785185.1). NCBI lineage: Eukaryota > Metazoa > Chordata > Actinopteri > Gobiiformes > Gobiidae > Paratrypauchen > Paratrypauchen microcephalus. The sequence continues at coordinate 182,599 of JAVJIX010000154.1, read as the reverse complement.
AGTGTAATTAAATGAAGTGTTTATAATTACACATTTAATATGAAAATAAAGTAAAAATTGTACTCAAGATTAAGATATTCTTCAGTGTACAGTGTACATTGTAATATTTTATATTTGACTCATCCTTCAAATCTGGGGCACTGGAGGATTTGTGATTCTCAAACACTAAAACCTGGACTTTTTCAAGTCTATACTACAGCTAAACTTGGTCTAAAATGAGACTAAACTGTAGTCCTGATTAATCCAAAGGACAACACAGAGTCCCTTTTTTCACTAACCAGACTTGAGTTTTGTTTTCAGTTTAAGATGTAATACATTCATGCATATAACCCCCGAAAAATACCCAAACATTTAAGTGTTATTTGAATCTTTATTTTGCAGTTCAATGCCCTTGTAAAATTAATGTCAGTAGCAGTGAAAGGCTGGCTGTAGAGGATCAACAGTCTTTACAGAAATTATTCGCAGGAGCTTTTCTTATTGCTTACGGTAATCTTCGTGGCTAATTAAATTTTGTTATATTGAAAGTTTGTTACAAATTGTCTCACAAGAAGATTTTTTATTTGTAATAGAGACAGGCAAGACATGGAGGAATAAACCCAAACAAATGTAAATAAATATAATAAATAATGCTGGTCACATGCAATTAAACAGGCAAATAACACAACACCAAAAACTATAGTGCAAGATGAACATGTGTAACTGGGTTTTTGTGATTCCAAAGCCTTAGCCCTTTTACACTGTTCACAGAATAAAGAAATCTAAAATATTGCTAAACCCAATAATGAATAGCTGAGGCCTTGAGAGCCACTCTTGTGCTGCACATTTGCATGATTTCGGCCTTTGGAAACAGTTTCAACATTCATTCCTTGACAGAGTTAAATCCAACAGTCTCAGTGCAAAACTTGGTCCATTCCCTTTATAAAACCTGGGGGTACGACGTAGGTGCTTACATGCCCATAGCACTGCCATTCTCCAGACTTGGGAGGCGCGGTGGAATGGGACTTCGTGGAGGGCCAGAGGGAGGGGGGTGTGTCCGAGGGGCTTCTGCTGAATTTCCCCGTACAGTGATGTGCTCCCATCCGCCCTGAAGGAAAACACACTCAGATGTAATCAACACTATCTTAACGTTAGGTCTATTTCTTCTATACAAACTTTGACCGCCCTCTCAGAGAAGCTAGTACTAAATACAGAGGGTGTGACATACCCCAATGCCAAAGTCCCACGAATGTCCTTTTGGCTGCACTGGTCCAACTCCGACTCTGTGACATATGGCCCCAGGGGACTCCAAAGGAAATCCTGGCACCCCCTCTGCTATGGTCCACACCTGAGGGAAAATATTTAACAGATGTAATGTGGATAAAGCTCCTGTTGGACACATCATCTAAACTAAACTCTGACTGACCTGGTCCAGAGGGCCCACAGACACTTTAGTGACATTGTTAGAGATGAGCTCCCAGGCTGAACCCTGAGGGTAACTCGGGGTCAGGCCCTGTCTGTACCACAAGTTACCTACGTACAATAAAAATTACATTTTAAGTATTATGTGCTGGTAATTTCACTGAATGAGTAACTCCTTACTGTTTTCATCCACAGCAAACACTGATGTGCGCCCCACTGAAAGTTGTTTAAGAGTTTGTCGAGGAGGGGATGGGATGTGATACCAACATTCTCCTGTAGGTGGTGCAGAGATATTGCTGAGTGAGTGGTTACAAAGACACTTGACAAAGAAGTAATTAATTGAAATCTGACCAGCAGGATTCTGAGGTGATACTGATCCCCTGTAAAAGACAGACCCATCCTTGGCTATAGCCCAGACCTGACTGGCTCCACCAATAGAAACAGACTTAAACGGCTGGTCTGTGCCCACATGCAGCCAGGAGCTTCCCTATGGAGAAGAGACAAAAGGTTTACAGTATCCTAACACACTTGTTGGGCTAGTTTAATGGTCCTTAAACAAATAAACAGTGTTTTTACAGCAGGGTTTTGAGGGCTCACTCCCAGTCGACACAGGACATCCCCCTTCTCACTGATGGCCCACACTGGCATGTGCTCCATCCTGCTATGAGCCAAACAGGGCATCAGGGACATGTCACTCAGAGGGATGGGTGGGACCTGTTGCCATGGTGCCCGCAGGGTGATCTTACACTTTCTGTAATCAAAGCATCTCAAACAGACAAGTCCAGAATATGTAAATACAATCCGAGGAGAGCAGTAGATACCTCATCCATCGTCGTCTCCTGACAAAGTCTTTAATAGTTTTGTGCCCATGGAATGTCCTACAATAAATAAAACGAGTTAAGTTGTGTATTGATTATTTTTTCTAGAGTGCTAATTTAGGGACATACACGGGAAAGTCTGCTGCATATTGCCACCCTTCTTTGTCTGTTCCACCAGGGACATTGTAGTCCACAGCCCATTCTGAAACCTAATAACAGAATGATAAGAGATGTACTTTTAATGCAAGAGAAGGTACTTTTTGATGCACACTTTTTGTTATTCTTACCCAGGACCACTGAGGCGAGGGAGGGTGTGTTGTGCTTTTGGTGCATTCCTTTAGCCCACTCTCATCGCTCCACATCGGGCGATCTGTAGGAAGTCCTCTGAAAAAAAGAACAAAATGAACCGTTGTTATAACTCAAAGAGAAACATAGTAATAATATGGACTTGTACTTGTCTGTGTATCCTGTCATGGGGTTCCATCTTTGATTTTCGTACACATACACATTTCTGACATCGGTCTGCTGGGGCATCTCAGCTGCATCTCCTAAAAGCACAGAGCTCATGAAGATTGTGCACATTTGTGTGCACATTTGTGAGCTTAAAGGTACATTATGTAACTTTTCTATTGGGGAGTCCGTCAGCTGCTTGTCTGGTCTCCAGAGAGATGGCATTCAACTTTTCAAGGTGTTTTTTAGTGCATCTTACTAGACAAGGTTATTGCCATACTGTGGAACATTTCTAACTAACCAATCAATAACATCTCCATGGAAACAAGCAGATGGCAGACTCTCCACCTAAAGGTGCACAATGTAACTTTTCCTGGAAGGAATAGAACTGGCATCAGCTATCCCATAATCATTAAGTTAATACTCTATTGATTAGTTCATTGCACATTGCAGGTGTTATAGAAGCAAGCTGAATGGAATGGGTCCCATGGGAGAACAAACTGATGCTTGAGTTTACCCTGCAAACTGTAGACCCACGCCGTGCCGTCCCACCCGACGCCCCACACCAGCCCCAGACTGTTAGACTCTACACAGCGCAGGTGTCCTGGGACCTGCTTCCAGAACCTGCAGCACCACAGCACAAGCAAGAGACAAGCAGCATTCACATCAGATGTGTAGTCATTGGTATTAGTTGTGTTAGCATGTTAGCTTTGGTTAGCTTATGCAAGAAGAAAAATCCAGTCAGAAGAAATAAGTTGGTTACACTTTATAGTAAGTACACTTTAATTAGTCTTAATAAAGCATGGAGATAGACCTAATTCATCACGAACAAATAGTCTACTAATAGTTTGGATGATTGAGGCTTAATAAGGGGTTAGGAGTTAGGGTATTAATTAAGTAGTTACTAAACCTCAAGACTTTCTTTGTCCTTTATTAAGGCCATTTAGGTGTTTTTATAATAAAGTGTAAATCTTACATGAGATCACAGGAGACTGCAGTTGCAGGGGATTCTAGTGTGAATGAAGGCTCATGAACCATAATGTCTCCTTTTGAGGTGGTGGACCAAAGGGCGTGCCTGGATGGTGGACCGCTGATCCCTCGACATTCACAACAACAGTCAGACAACAGGGTCAGCTAAATATACAGAAGTGAATTAATGTATATTCCTTATGAGACAGTGTAATGAGCTCGTTCGCTCATTCTTATATTACCCAGTCATTCAGGTCTTTTTCAGTTTGTGCAGCGAGAACCAAGGGCCACCTCTGCTTGGTTCTTTGGGCAGTGTACACCGCAAAGGCATAGTAACAGTCCCTGATGACTGGTACCAATGCTGTGATTTCATTTATGAACACTTGAAGGTACTTAAACACAGGTAAACACACACAAAAGAATGTACGCAAGATATTTCATATGCATAATAGTTTTTAGTAGATTAAAAGTTTTTGGTTATACTGATTATAAGAAATAGCAAGTTTTTGTTTTTTATTTTATGCAACACAAATAGTATGTATGTTCATTTCAGCAGTACCAACCTTCTTCTCATCATACTGTGTGTAGTAGACAAAGAAAATACTGTCTTTTTTTCCATCAGACTTGGTGGACTGCTCCAGAGCGACACTCACGTCCACCCAGCGCTGAGGCTTCCAGTCCCTCCACCAGCGCAGAGTACCTTTACGCACCCATATGGACTGATGTGGAGACCAAAAGACAGAGGCAAGAGTAAATGACAGCTGCCACAGTAGATCCAAGGACATGTGTGAATCTTACATTGCTTCTCTCCAGTAGCTTTCTGCTGGTGGCGTCTCTGTGTTCATGCTCTTCACTCCAGGCAGCGGATTGCACAGGAGTGAGTGACACGGAGCTTGTGAGGACACCTGCAGGAAATTACCACAAGAATATTCATTAAAGAAAGAAAGAAAGAAAGAAAGAAAGAAAGCTATGCCTTAGTCCCACAGTGGGGGAAATTCCAGTTCTGCATTTAACCCATCCTGTTATTAGGAGCAGTGAGCAGCACATGACTGCGCCCGGGGACCATCTCCATGATCTTCTTGCTTCGGTTTGGTCAGGACCTCAGCTGGAGGATTTACCTATGGTGCATGTTTTGGGTTGGTGGGGGAAACCGGAGTGCCCGGAGGAAACCCACCCAGACACGGGGAGAACATGCAAACTCCACACAGAAAGGCCCAGGTGACCCGGGGATCGTACCCAGACCATGCATGCAAACTCCACACAGAACACACACAACCCGGGGATCGAACCCGGAACCTTCTTGCTGTGAAGCATGAGCGCTACCCACTCAGCCACTATGTAACTTTTCTGGTGCGGACCTTGTCACCGGCTCTTCACCATGAAGATGTTATGGTTTTGCCTAGTACATTCCACAGTATGGCATTAAATCCATGGTGCATTTGGCCACGTACAGGTGTTTTTGGTATTCAAACACCTTGAAAAACATCTGGCCTATAACTGGTGGTGTCACCTACTTCTCTTCAGTTTTTGTTCCTAATGTGTAAAATGAAACCAAACTTATTAAACCAAACTTATTGATTACTTCAGTTGGAATACAAATATTTTGTGGATCAATCATAGAGAAATTTACTACTAAATTGCTACACGTGGTAAGGGCTTTGCGCATTGTGTTCATTGATGCTAAATTGTTTATTCCTCATTATTCTGTAAGAAAACTGTCTGTTTTGGAGTAGTGTACATTTGGCTTGTCTCTGATGGTTACCTGTTGGACTGAGCCAGCTGACTTTAGACTCTGCCTCCACATCACAGCCCCCACCAGAGATCCAAGCCCACACTGGTCCATCTTCTTCTCCTACTCTTTGCGGATTCTCCAAGGCCAGCACACCTGTGCTACTGTCCACCATAGTGGTACCTGCAGCCTGGGCACTGCGCGTGGCTTCTGCCCCCTCCAGGTCCACGTTGCTCCAGGGCAGGTCACGCGATGCATCCTCTGGAGTGAGGAGTACAGGGGCGGGCGAGGGGGCAGCAATGTCCTCTTGGGGAACTTCTAAAATAGAGGGTTGAGATGCAGAGGTTTTGTCACGGTCAGAAACTAGGCTGTTGATAAAGCTGTCACTGGCAGGGATAAATGGTCTAGGGGCATTTTGAGGGGCATCTTCAGTTGTGTCCTCCCCTCCTAAAGGCACTACGGAGGGGGCAGCTGGCTCCAGGACCGGTGTGTCAACAGTGCTGCTCTTTTCTTCTACTGGACTCAGCTCTGAGTCCGAGTCTGTGCAGCTCAAAACAGAGCCCTGGGACGCCTCGGTCAGCTGATCATTTCTATTGTAAAAACAGAACAATTATTACAAACTTTATTTTCCACTGAACAAACTTTGGCTTGCCAGCAACTTAAAAATGTTGTTCCTACTCCAGCAAGGAACCACTTATTGTTTAAAACCACAAAAACTGACAGCACATTATACTCTACAGGGATGTCAAGATTGTTTGGTGAATTGATAATATAATAGTAAAAACTAAAAAATAGAAAAAAATAATTCATTTTAACTGAAAAGTAACTGCATAATGCTTTTTTCTTGGCTGTTTATGTCACATTAACTTTACTTAATCATTCAGAATGTTTGTTTAAGCTGGTCACATACTAGACGAAAGACCATCTATCAAACAATGTTAATGAAAGCAAAGGATTTCACAGTTGTGGAGTCAGTAATGTCAATAACTGTAAAATTGTGGTGCTTTTTTCTCTCACAATTATGGTAGCATTAAAACTTGAGGAGCCCCTACTACTATTACTACTACTACTACTATTACTGCTATTGCTACTGCTAATACTTTTTTAATTAACACTTAAATATGCTGTATATTTTTAGCCAGTAGAGGTTTAAATTGCTTAAAAACAGTCTATCTGTATATTTGTCTAGCCAGCAACTTATTACTAGCAGCACGTGTAATAATTTCAATCTTAAAGACAGGGGAATACATATGGTGTGCAGCTGTAAAACTATATTAGAATCTGTTAACAAGTTGCATTCTCAGTTGTCAGGCAAAGTCATGCTATTTCTGTTAAAACCTTGAAAGCAGGAATGCAGATTTAAATGGCACTGTGAGTGTGATGCTCTGGTCACTGTTCCAGCTGTAGGAACAGGTCAGATGTAAGACAATATTTCAGGGAATTTTTATGGTGATGCTTTTATGGGCTCTGTATTCTGGGAACAAAAAAAAATCAATGCACACCAACCTTTGCGGACCAGCTTCTTTTTTACTTCCCCATTGGGCGGAAATTGGGATCCAGCCATTTCCACTAGGTTCAAATGGAGTCACACCCATTCTAAAATACAGACCTCTGTCTTCACCCACAGCCCACACCTGCCAAAAGATGAAATAAATAAATAAATCTTAGATCAGTATGTTCACGATTGTCCTATACAATGAACATCTTTCTGATCACTATCCCCATAGCAGCAGGACAGAAGCTTACTTTATAAGGTCATATACTGTAACATTGACAACTGCCACTTCCCACAAGCCCTCTCTATAACCACAGGCCCCGAAATATGAAATATGGGACATGAAGATGACGGCGTGGCCAGCTTCTAATTAGGGAGTGTCCCATATGTCAGGCCAGTAGGAATACACTCTGGGATATATAAGGCTGGGGTCCGAGATACGACTGCAGGGACATTGGCTGGAACGCAGTGGTGGTCGGGTTACAGGGCTCCGGGGCAGGAGGGAGTGAAGAGGGTGAGCTGCACAGGAGGCGTCAGCTGAGCCAGTGCAGTGCTAGCAAAGTCCAAGGCAATGACAGAGAGAGATACAGAGTCCCATTGACCCCGGCTTCAAGCGCATCTTGAAATTACACACGGAGAGACGACTGCATAAGCCAAGGTTTAAACAAGCATCTAATAAAAGAGAAATGCTTAGATGGTTTTGACCAATACGACTGTAATTATATTGCTGATTTTTCCAG